>CAWUFW010002293.1:1200000-1800000 GCA_963921515.1 Calotriton arnoldi
AGCATGCCGCCAAGTATTTGTACTTTGTACCAACCACAGGCTGGGCTGAACCATCAGTATATATTATGAAACCATACTTGCCAGGTAGGTCACTCCCCCACCACACAGCTCTGCCTGTGTTGGTACTGCCCGCTGCTGCTGCTGGTAAGCTCGCCCCTCTGCTTGTTGCCTCTGTGCCCCGTTTTTGCCTTTTGTACCCCTCGCTGCCCCTGTTTTCCTCTGTGCCCCGTTTTGCCTTTTGTACCCCTCGCTGCCCCTGTTTTCTTCTGTGCCCCGTTTTGCCTTTTGTACCCCTCGCTGCCCCTGTTTTCTTCTGTGCCCCGTTTTGCCTTTTGTACCCCTCGCTGCCCCCGTTTTCTGTGTCCATTTTTGCCTCTGTACCCCTCGTTGCCTCTCTCCGATCCCGCTCCAGCCGCTGCGTCCCCTGCGTCCCCGCCCCCTTGACTGCCCATTCGCTGCCCCTGCCTCCCGCCTCCCAGCTGCTCCTCCCTCCCACCTCCCCATATATGGCGGCCGCTGTGCGGCAGCGCCGAAGGCGCGCCTAAGGCAAGCCCGTCTGCGACCGTCCGCGCCTGGACCGCGCCCAGCCCCAGAATCCCCGGGCCATGCGCCCCCCGTACCAGCCTCGAGGACCGACGCCGATACGATGCCACCACACTCCACGCTCTCAACCCCGGACAGACGCACAACTGCTTCAAGGCCGCCCCGAAACGCACCCATGGTCCCTTCACCTGCCGGAACTGCAGCTACACCAGCCTCAGAGCCACCGAGGCGCCCGCCAAGAAGGACCTCAACCACCTCCGATGCATCCTACTGAACACCCGCTCCGCACGCAAACACGCCGTCGAGCTCTGGGACCTGCTCGACACATCATCACCAGACGTCGCCTTCCTCACAGAGACCTGGATGAACGACTCCTCCGCCCCCGACATCGCCATAGCCATCCCAGACGGCTATAAGATCACCCGCAGAGACCGCGTCAACGCAGTAGGAGGAGGAATCGCCATCGTTCACAAGAACACCATCAGGGTCTTGACCAGCACCGACGACACTCTCAGCACCGCCGAACACATGCACTTCCAGATCCACACGGACCCCAACACCACCCTTCGAGGCACCCTTGTCTACAGACCCCCTGGGCCCCGACCCCAGTTCAGCGACTCCATCGCCGACTTCATAAGCACGCACGCCCTGACCTCTACCGACTACATCCTCCTCGGAGACCTGAACTTTCACCTGGAGAACAACAACAACAGCAACTCCACCACCCTGATCGACAACCTCACCAACCTCGGTCTGAGCCAGCTCGTCACAACACCGACCCATTCCGCCGGCCACACGCTTGACCCAATCTTCTCCTCAAGCTCCCACGTCTCCTTCAGCCACACCACGGAACTCCTCTGGACCGACCACCGCTGCATCCATTTCACCTTCCAGAAACCCACCACACACCACCGCACCCCACAGATCCCACGCCGCTGCTGGAGCAAAGTCACCGAAGACCAACTACGGGCAACCCTCGCTCTCAGCCCTCCCTCCGACCCATCCAACACCGACGACGCTGCCTGCAACCTCAGACGATGGATGGACAACTGTGCCAACACCCTCGCCCCGCTGAAAAAACTCACCTACAGTGACACCGCCAAAAGAGCCAGCTGGTTCACCTCGGAACTCCTAGCTTCCAAGCGTACCTGCCGGAAACTAGAGAAGAAATGGCACAATGATAAGACACCGGACAGCCACGCAGCCCACAAAGACGCCATCCGTAACCACCACCACCTCATCAAGTCCGCCAAGAGAATCTCCTTCAAAGACCGCCTCGACAACAACGCACACAACAGCAAGGAGCTTTTCATCATCGTGAAGGAACTCTCCAACCCCAGCTCCAACACCAACGACATCCCGCCGTCGCAACCCCTGTGCGATTCCCTCGCCACCTTCTTCCACCGCAAGATCGCCGACATCCACGACAGCTTCAACACCCAGACAGCCCCAGCTAAGATCGATACACCAGACCCACCGCACACCATCGACCACGACCCCCTGCCAGCCTGGGCCAGCGTGAACATCGAGGACACCATCAAGACCATGAGCACAATACACTCCGGCTCCCCGTCAGACCCTTTCCCGCACCACATCTTCAACAAAGCCAGCAGCTCCATCGCACCCCACCTGTGCAACATCATCAATCTCTCCTTCGAGACCGCGACCTTCCCAGAGAGCTGGAAACACGCAGAGATCAACGCCCTACTCAAAAACCCAAGGCGGACCCGAGAGACCTCAAGAACTTCCGGCCCATCTCCCTGCTTCCGTTCCCAGCCAAGGTCATCGAGAAGATCGTCAACAAACAGCTAACCCGATACCTCGAAGAAAACAGCATCCTGGACCCATCCCAATCGGGGTTCCGCAGCAACCACAGCACTGAGACTGCCCTCATCGCCGCCACCGACATCAGGATCCTGCTGGACAACGGTGAGACCGCAGCCCTCATCCTGCTGGACCTCTCCGCCGCCTTCAACACTGTCTGCCACCGCACTCTATGCGCACGCCTCCACGACGCAGGGATCCGAGACAAGGCCCTGGAATGGGCCACCTCCTTCCTCGCTGGCAGAACCCAGAGAGTCCGCCTCCCACCATTCCGATCCGAAGCCTCCGAGATCATCTGCGGCGTACCCCAGGGATCGTCCCTCAGCCCAACACTGTTCAACATCTACATGGCCCCGCTCGCACGCATCGCCAGACAGCACGACCTCAACATAATCTCCTACGCCGACGACACTCAACTGATCCTCTCCCTCACCAAGGACCCCCACGCCGCCAAATCCAACCTCCATGAAGGAATGAAGGCCGTCGCCAATTGGATGAAGATCAGCCGACTAAAACTGAACACAGAGAAAACAGAGGTCCTCATCCTCGGCTCCAACCCCTCAGCCTGGGACGACTCCTGGTGGCCAACGACGCTGGGAGCAGCCCCGACACCCACCGACCACGCACGCAACCTGGGAGTCATCCTCGACTCAACGCTCTCCATGGCCAAGCAAGTCAACGCAGTCTCATCCTCCTGCTTCAACACCCTCCGCATGCTTCGCAAAATCTACAGGTGGATCCCGACAGACACGAGAAGAACAGTCACCCAGGCCCTCGTCAGTAGCAGACTTGACTATGGGAATGCCCTCTACGCGGGAGCCCCGGCCAAGCTCATCAAACTACTGCAACGCATACAAAACGCCTCCGCACGCCTGATCCTCGATCTACCACGCCACAGCCACATCACCCCCCACCTGAAGAACCTGCACTGGCTCCCCGTCGACAGGAGAATCTCCTTCAAACTCCTCATCCACGCACACAAGGCACTCCACAAGACTGGCCCAGCCTACCTCAACAGACGACTCCTCTTCTACGTCCCCAACCGCCAACTCCGCTCCGCCGACCTCTCCCTCGCCACCGTCCCTCGCATTCGAAGAACTACCACCGGTGGCAGATCCTTCTCCCACCTCGCCGCCAAGACCTGGAACACCCTTCCACTAAGCCTACGACAGACCCAAGACCTGCTGACCTTCAGGAGGCTACTCAAGACCTGGCTGTTCGACCAGTAGCAGCACCCCCCCCCCCTTTTTCTCCCCAGCGCCTTGAGACCCTTGCGGGTAAGTAGTGCGCTCTACAAATTCTGTGATTGATTGATACTGATCTAGAGGCAAAATTTCACAAGACAAGTGGTATTCTTGCTCATACTGGAGGTATTCCTGTGTTTGAGAGAAGGTGGCGCAGCTCCTATAAAGAGGACAAAAAGTTCCAAAGAACTCAATATGAATACAAGCGGGAGATTGGCAGGGAAAAAGGTACTATGCCAATGCCATTTTTGCTTCTCCAAGTAATGTCAAATATGTTTTCAACATTAAGTGAGAAGTCTAAAATCCAGAGTGCCTGAACCACTATTTTATACCATCACAGGGACTCAGTCATAACCTCCCTGTGTTCTTTGAGGAAAAGATAAGCAAGATTTTGGAGAATATTAGGGACTCTCACCCACTGAAGGATCCCAGTTTAGCCGTCGCCTGCCCTGAAGGCATTGAGGCTATAGAGACTTCTAGCCTTGCTAAGACTGAAACATCTATATGGGCAAATTCACCCAACAGCCATGGGAACAAGTTTGAACACTTTAAACCCCTAATGGAGGACTGCTTCTGAACAATTGCCATGTGTACTTCATCAGGATCGCCACTTGACCCTCTGCCTAATAGGATTTGGAAAGACCTAGGAGACTAATTATTCCAGCTACTACTGCAAATATGCAATCAGTCCCTTGAATCTGGCAGTGTCCCCCAGGCTCAGAATAAAGCCACAGTTCCTCTTATTTTGAAAAAATCCTCCCTATACCCATTTGTTCTTAGTAACTATAGGCCAATATCTCTCCTGCCCTACCCAGCTAAACTACTGGAAAGTTTTGTTAGTAAAAAAACTGCCTCAATATGTTGGAGAGCACATCCTCCTAGTGAAGGAATAGTTCAGTTTGAGACCTGAACAAGGGACTCAATCTGTCCTGCTCCTGGCCATGGATGAACTTAGGATGCTGGTAGATGCTGGCCAGTCAGAGGTCCTGATCTTATTAGATCCCTCAGCCACATTTTATAGAGGGTTACTAGCAACAAGCATTCATACACGAAATACTCACCTGGGCCCATTCATTCACGCTAATAATCACCGCTGGTGGGAATCAGTTGTAATCTTTATCAAAATCCCTGCTACCAATTACCTTTCTGATTGAAGAGTAATGACTTACCAATGGACCTTTGATAATTGGGGTTAAAATGAGATCATACAATATATATTTCATTAACCACCTGAAATAACCACTGACTCAGGAAGTTTTAAAATGTTTATCTAAATTCTTTAGCAGAGTAAATTACAAACCACATAATACTTAATCGCATATCAAGGAGGAAGCACACTATATAATCACCTATTAATCAATGACGGTTCCTCAGAAAGGAGAAGATAGAGACAGCAGTACAACTAAAGATTACGCATTTATAGTTACCTAAAGGTGTGAAAACCAAACCCCTTGGCCAAGGAGTTGGAAAGATGGGTCCCAAGAAGGATGAAGACCAAGACCTCTGGACCAGGTTCAGGACAGGTGACCTCTCTACCAACGACGCCTGCGTCGTTCCCCTCTCCGACACTTCGTTCCTCCTCGATTCTTCCGTGTCTTCTTTCTAATGGAATCCACCGCCCCCACCTCAGGACCTCTTTGGACAGCGGTTTAGTCTGTAATCGATCAGCTCGTTCTGTGCTCCTAAGTCTCTGCTACTCCCCTGTGCTAACTAATTACCTAATTCTATATCTATTATACCCTTCTACGCCCATGTACCTCCCCTTAATGTTTCAATATTATGGGCCCACTATTTCTGATTGGACAGGGGGTTGATCCTCACACCATGTCAATTTAGTTCAATTTTCTTAAGCCCATTGTTTTAAAATACCGCCCTCTCAATTAATACATTTGCTTTATTTCCCACCTGTCTCACGACAAATTTTAATACAAAGTGTATACAAAATGTATCAACTTGTAGGACATCTCAGATGAACGGTGAAGGTGATCAGCGGATCATGTCCTTGGACATCTTCCAAGTTGACTTCATCGCTTTGCATGGTTAGTTTTCAGGGCGCATGCGCCAATCGCATGGTTTCTTGAGCTGCCGTTTTGTCAACCCAGGCACACTTTACGAACTAATAGAAATCAAAGAAGAAACATATTAAAATCGAAAGTAAATGTTTTCACTGTATACCCCCTACTTCTACTTTACTCCCATTTAAATATAAATGTCTATCCCGCATTAGTAGCGTTAGAATACCACATTATTAATTGCAGTAATGCGAAAGCTTTAGCATGTAAGAACATTAAGCAAACATTTTAGCATACACTGCGCAGAAGCAAAAGATTCCCTCCAAGCAAAGAAAGACGTCATACCACGTGACATGGTTGACACATGCGCAGTAGAGTTCCCGCGTTTTAGCGGCCATTTTGGATTAGACCAGGATTACTTATTAGTGGAAAACACATAGGCAAGCATCTTCTGGATAAAATGTTGGGTTTGCACATTATTAATAAAGACATTACAGAATTTTAGTACAAATTAATTAATACCATGAGAAGATTGCTTTCGAGCAAGTCTCATTGTGAGTCCTTGCTCCATCAATCCCCTCTCTGATGGCGTTTCTGAGCCATCAAAACTACCTATAATCAGATGCCAACTTAACATATGTCTGTCACATTTTCATTTTTACATTGTCTATTTTTATCTTCTCCTTTCAGTTTCTTATAAATTTCACTTCTCAGATCTTCTAATTCCATTTCCTCCAATTTCCTTTTCTTGCCTTTTCCTGTCACCCTATATGTTTCCTTCTTTCTACATTAGCACCATATCATTATTGACAATACTGTTATTGCTATCCCTACTAAGGGTACTATTATTTGACCTACAAGTCCTTTCCCTACATTAGTAAACCAGGTACCAATTGACGCAATGCTATTTGTCAATCTTTCCCATACACTACCAACTTCCAGTGGTTTTAGTTCCTTCTCAAGTATAGTAATATTCTTTATATATGTTCCGATTTCTGCACTTCTGTCCGAAATATATGTGCAACAATGTTTCGTTTTCAACAATTTACAGACTCCGCCCTCTTTTGCTAATATTATATCAAGAGCAAGTCGATTTTGCATAACCATAGATCTAATCGCAACCATCTCCGCATTAATCATTAGAAATCCTCCAGCAGTATCCGTTGATAAACGATCAACCACTGTAGACAATTTCCATATTTTCCTGGAGTTCAGAATTATTCCCACTGAAGGTATCAATGCACCAAATATATCACCTACAATTTCTGAAAAACTAGCTAATTTACTACGTGTTAATTCACTATTATTTTCATTGCTCCCAGTGTTTCTTTTTACGTGGTATACCTTTGGAAAAACTATTCCAAAATAACTTCCATACCACCGTGCAGGAAGCCTAAAGTAATCCTTATTCCCACACACATAATAGATTCCAGGAAAAACTGAATCTGTTCCTCCTTTTAGTCCCCAACCTCCAAGAATTAAAAAATTATGTTCACATTCACTGGTACCAATAAAAACATTGTTATATTCACTCTTTAACCTATGAAGACAAATTTTCCCTGTCTTTACAAAATCTAGAGCCATAGCAGCTTGAGCCTTGCCAGGTGTATAAATACCCTCTTTCTCAGCCCAAGCTGGAAGATGAGCCTTATGCTCAGACACTTTCCTTTGGAAATTCTGTCTTCTATTGTCAACTAAGTTTAAAAATATCTTTTCTTCTTCTCGTAATGAACATGTTAGATTGCTTCTATGTGCATGTGTTATGTCTATCGACTTCATTGTTAAGAAAAATTCTCCCATAAATTGCGCATTTTGACTACTAATCACTGGGTTCAGATTCTTTCGAATAGGAACCTCTGAAAATATCACATCTATATTTGAATAATAATACTGAAGTTTCCCTGTTCTATAAAATAAACTAGTTAGTACACTATATGATATGCCTTAAGTTAAAGGCAAATGATGATATGTTTGACCTTCTGCTACTGATTCAGGTAACTTCATACAAACATAACAATCGCTAATTTCCATTGTATCTACATACTGAAACAATAATTTAGTAAAAACATTTAAACTAGTATCGTTATCTGTTACTACGTGATGGAAATCTGGTTCATCCTCTGCTTCTATTTCTACTCTATCACCTTTCATGTTATCTATCCTTCCCTTAATATTGTTGTTATTCTTTTTGTCCATTATCATAAGGTAAGGAATTGCTACAATCACAACTAAGCATACTATAAGCACCCCTACCAGACTACATATGCATATAGCACAGCATCTTTTACAACATTTCCGTTTCGGTCTCCCAGAAACTCTGTCGTCTGCCATTTTTGACAAGGACGATTTCTCTTCTTTTCTTTTTCTTTCAAGACTTTAACGTTATCAAGGTGGTTTCACTTCTTTTTCATAAGTCAGTTCTGCACTTGTTCCTTCGTCACCACTTTCACTTGACTCTGAACTCTCACAGTCTTCAAGGATTATATAAGTCCAATCAGGACCTTTAAACTTATTGTTCACGAGTTTCAATCTTTTGCTTTTTCGTTTGCCAGTCCCACTTGTTTGTCCAGATAAGCTTGTTACTTCATTTACTTGTTCTGGGACTTCACTTTGTGTTGCTATACAATATTTCACTCTTTTGATGACACTAGGCCAATGATCACCTTTTCTGACTCTCTTGTTTTGCACTGTATTTTCACTTTCCAAATCCTTTTCAATAATTTCTTTATTTTCAAGATGTGGCACAATTGGTTTGTCCTCTATTTCAGTTTCCCCTTCTATCTGCTCTTGTTCAGGTCTTATTGTTGTTTCTTCAGTTGCCTGAATGCGAGTCTCTGCTAACTTGCCCTGTTCAGGATTGATGTTTTCATGCTTGATATTTTCTTGTTCGATGTTTTCTTGGTTTTCTTCTCCCTGAACGTGATTTCCTTGTCCTAACTGGTTCTGATCAGGGCTTATTGCACTCTGTACTTCTGCAGCCTGACCGCGTTCTTCTGAACCGGTCTGTCCCTGCTCAAATTTTGTTGTTTTGTTGTCAATTTGAGCCCAATTTCCTTTCCCTATCTGGGCCGGCTCAGGTTCTCTGATTGTTTCAATCTCCCTATCCTGAGCTGGTTCTTCTTCACCTATCTGGTCCTCACTAATTTCCTCTAATCTAGCTCTACTTCTTGTTTTGATGAAGACTTCAGGTATATCGACCACTGGTATCCAGTACTGACTTGTGCTCGGTTGTTCTTCTTCAGCTACTCCCGAATCTATCACTTGGGATTCTTCAGCTGTCCAACCTTCCGCTTCCTCAGCTATTGATGCTGTCTGAGGATCTTTTTCTTCAGGAGCTGGCACCCTTTTAGTGTGGCTTACATGAATCCAATTAGGTAAGCCTGCACATTTCACTGCTGTGTTTGTAACCAATATAACCTAACAAGGTTCGCCCTACCTGGGTGATAAACACGTTTCTCTGGTGTGATGCTTCACTACCACCCAGTCTCCGGGGTTCAGATCCTGCTCTTGTTCAGGCTGCCTGGAAACTGCGTCTTCTCCAACCTGGTGAGAGACAGAACGCACGAGGTCAGCCAATGCTTTGCAATAATCTAGAACCATATCATCAGTTATGTTCAGCAGTTTATTTCCAGGTACATGGGCTTGTCTCATGGCTCTTCCCATGATGATTTCATGCGGACTCAATCCTGTATTTATCAGGAATGCTTCTGAGTCCCATTAAGACAAGAGGCAATGCATCTGGCCAATCTAATGATGTGGATGTACACATTTTTGACAATCTTGATTTTATTGTGCCATTCATTTGTTCAACCGCTCCAGAAGCCTCTGGGCGGTATGCACAGTGCAATTTTTGTTCAATTTTAAATGCTTCACAGATTATTTGAATTACATCGTTATTGAAGTGACTCCCTCTATCTGATTCCAAAGTTACTGGGAAACCGAACCGTGGAATGAGTTCTCGTAACAACAGTTTTGCAACTGTTATGCTGTCATTCCTCCTGGTAGGGTGAGTCTCCACCCACCTTGAAAACAGACACTATGACAGGTACATATTTCAGCCCTTTACATGGTGGTAACTGAATGAAATCTAACTGTAATCTCACAAATGGACCCTCTGCCTTTCCAATTTTTCCCAAACCAATTACTGTTCTCCTTCCTGGATTATTCATCTGGCAAGTTAAGCACCTCTGGCAAAAACGCTCTGCTGCAGCCCTAAATTTTGGATTGTACCAACTTTGTCTGAAAAGTCGAATCATGGCATCTCTCCCTACATGTGTGTCTCCATGATACATTCTGGCCATTTGTGAAATCAGGCAATCAGGCATGACAGGTCTGCCATCTGAATAAACCCACACGACATCATCTGTTCTTCGTGTACACCCTATTTTTATCCAAACATCCCTTTCACTCTCTTCAGCATCATCTTGCAATCGTTTCACATCATTCCATGTTTCAGGTGGTGAACATAGCATAAGTTGGCAGCTGATTCCCATCCTTTCGACTTTTCTGTTCACTGCCAATCTGTTTCTGGCACAGTGTTGAGCAATTAGGTCTGCGTATCTGTTACCGGCTACCACCCAGTCATCTCCTGACTGGTGTGTGGCACATTTCACCACTGCCAATTCTTTTGGTGATTGTATTGCCTCCAATAATTCCTTTACAAATGGCCATTTTTGATTGGGGATCCTGAAGAAGTCATGAAATCCCTCTGCATCCACAGTTGGCCAAAATCATGCACAACCCCGTACCTATATTGACTGTCCGTAAATATGGTTACTTTTAAATTCTTCCCAATTTTGGAGGCTTTGATCAAAGCAATTAATTCAGCTACTTGTGCAGATTTGACTCCTGGTAAATAGGATGCTTCGACTATTCCAGAAAGTTCACATACAGCATAGGCTGCACTCAATTTGCCATCTTCATGCCTTAGGCATGAGCCGTCCACAAACAGCTCCCTATCTGGGTTTTTCAGGGGCATTTCCTGTATGTCAGGACGCGGTTTGGTGCACAACTCTATGACTTGCAAACAGTCATGTTCTGTGTCATCCTGAACTTCTTCACAATAAGGATCTGGTAATAATTTAGCAGGATTTACAATTGTGCACCTAGCTATGGTCACATTTTCAGCTCCTAGAATTATTCGCTCATATCTTGTCATCCGACTAGGTGTGAGATGCTGAGTTCTAGTTCTTGTCAACAGGATTACAACTGCATGTGGGACGAACACCTTGACAGGATATCCCATTACTATTGACTCACTTTGTTCAATGCTCATACAGGTAGCAGCTACTGCTTTCAAGCAGCCTGGCAATGCTGCAGCCACTGGGTCCAATGTAGCAGAAAAATATGCTATAGGACGCCTGTCTAGTCCATGTCTTTGGGTTAGGACTGAAAGTGCACAACTTTCTCTTTCATAGCAAAACAGTGTGAATTCTTTTGTATAGTCAGGCATGCCCAATGCAGGTGCCTCACAAAGCATTTCTTAATTTTACAAATGCACTGGCACTTTCATCATCCCATTCAACTGGATCCTTTGCTTTCTTTTTGGTTAACTGAATCAAAGGCTATGCTAATAGTGAAAACCCTATAATCCATTGTCGACAGTATCCTACTATCCCTAGAAACATTCTCACCTCTCTTTGTGTTACTGGCATTTTCATTTGCTTAATTATTTTTATTCTTTCAGACGTTATTCTTCTCTTTCCTTTTTCACTTTGGTGTCCCAAATACTTAACTGCTGTTGTACAAAATTGTAATTTCTCAGGTGACACTTTGTGTCTTTCCTCAGCCAAATGATTTAATAATGCAATTGAGTCAGCGACACAATCGTCATGAGTTCTTGATGCGACTTACAAGTTGTCTATGTAGTGCACCAAGACTGAGTTCCTAGGCATTACCAATTTTTCTAAGCACCTTTTCAGTATTTGATTAAAAATGGAGGGACTTTCTGTGTACCCCTGAGGAACACAATTCCACACAGACACGGTTATCGAATTTGAACGAAAACAGATATTGACTATCTGGATGCAATGGAATTGAGAAAAATGCTTAGCACAGATCGATTACAGTGAACCATTCTGCATTCCATGGTATCTGGTATAGGATCACTGCAGGATTTGGTACTATAGGACAACAAGGTACCACAATTTTATTAATTTTCCGCAAATCCTGAACGAACCTATATTTTCCACTAGGCTTTTTCAAACCCATATTTGGCGAATTACAAGGGCTACTCATGACTTCTTTCAATATGCCTTGTTTTACCATTCTGCCAATATCCTCAGTAACTCCTGCTTTTACTTCTGCACTCATTTTGTACTGTCTGGTATTTGGGAATATTGCACCTTCCTTTACAGTGATCTTCACTGGGTCTATTTTTGCCATAAGACCTACTTCTTTCCCAGTAAAATCCCATACTTTAGAGCTCACTGTAGTTCTCAACTCTTCTGGTAATTCATCTTTCGTTATTAAGGAGAACATCTCATCTACTTCCGTACCTTGCTTGGCTATCATGAATTTGTAAACATGATCTTCATCCGGGGTCTGTATTGCAACATCATCCGGTGTACAAAAAAATAGTGCAATTCATTTTGCACAGTAAATCTCTGCCCAGTAAAATTTACTGGACTGGAATCACACACCACAAATTGGTGCATTTCTCGGAAGTTTCCGATTCTTACTTCCATGGGCTCAGTAAGGGGTGTTCTAATCTTTTGGTTTGCTACACCTACAACTTGGATAGCTTCTCCAGAGAGGGAGGTCTGGGATGTCTGCTGTTCTTACAGTAGAACGGGTAGCACCAGTGTCCAAAAGAAAGGTGATATCATTACCTTTTACTTTCCCTTCAAAATATGGACCTGACTGATGTACCGGCAAGGATGCGCCAAGTACGCACTCCTTCTCCCCCTCTCCTAGGCACCGTCATTGATAATCATGTGGATTAAAATCATCCTGTAAAAGAAACTGTGAAGTTACATATTCATTCTTACCACTTCCTCCTTGATATCCGACGTCTGTAGCGTGCTTTGCTCTGCTTACATTACCCTGTATAGGGGCAGGTGGCAACTGACTGAGGATTTACACCCTGCTGTGAGTCATTCTGCATCTGTGGATTTAAATTATGATTTGGGCCATTATTATTTTGAATCTTTTTACATTCGTTCTTCCAATGTCCCAACTTTCTGCATCCATGACAAGGAAATTTCTTTTTAGCCTCTTCTCTACTCATTCGTCCTCTTACCTTTCCACCATTCCCTGTCTCACCATTCGTTCCAGATTCTTTTCCCTGACTTTCTGTTGGATTATCCAAATTAATTCCCTGTCGCTCAGCCATTTTCACTTGAGCCCACATCACTTTTTCTTGTAGTTTCTTGTGCCTATCCTCAATGTCATCTCCACAATATTTAGCATATTTCAAAATTTCATCAATAGGCTTTCCCTGCCAGCATAACATGTGTTGCTTAATCATCTGACAAATCTCTGGTTTTAGACCATAAACGAATCGATAGACAAACTGACTCATATTTTTGTCTCCAATATCTTCAAAACCGCTGTACTGTTTGAACACCTGTAATAGACTTTCGTAATAGGCATGTACCAATTCACTTGCTTCTTGGGTAGTTCTGTCTATTTTCACCCAATCTGTTTCTTTTGGTGGTATTTTCCCTTTCAAATAAGTTATTACCTGGTGATACTTTTTCATTACATCATTTGATGGGGCACCTGTCTTTGGATCCCTAGGATACTCTTCACTAGGCCAGTCGATTGTAATTTTACAGTCTGTCCATAAATCGGCAGGTACCACTATGTCAAACAAACCATCTATGTCCTTTAACAAAACTTTTGAAACTTTCACAAACCTCTCAACCTGCTTGTACCATTCAATTGGTTTTTCTCTCAATTTTGGAAAATCATTTGTAAATGACAAAATGTCTTGCCTGCTCCATGGGACATGAACATAACCTCCTCCTGCAACCTCCAGCATCGGGTACATCTGTTCTACCTTTCCTGTTTCCTTCAATAAATACTCAGATGTCATTCTACTTGAACGTGCGTCTTCCTTTTTCTTGGTCCATCTAGTTTTCCATCTATCCAATTCTCCCCATTTCTGTAATACTGACATTAATTCTTTAACTTGTAATTTTCTACCAGATGTATTCATATTTTCTAAGTCTTTGTCAGTAAATTCTGCTCTGTATGGTCTCTGCAACACGTTTGACTTCCTTATTTCAATTCCCATCTCTGAAGCCAAATCTGTTAATTTTTCATGGAATATTTTTACATTTCTGGTTATGCTCCTACATACAAACAATAGTTCTTCACTGTAGGTATTTAAACGATCTACTCCTACATTGCCTGCTTTCATTTCTTCTAACTCAACTTTTAATTTATAAATGTCCAAAATCTTTGGGGTGAACTTTGTCTGTCTTTTCCTTGTGCCCATCTTTCTAAGTCTTCTGGAGTTACTACCGTTACACTTTTAGTTCCTGAAGATGTTATTATATTTACATCCCTTGAGCAACTAGGTGTGACTCTTCTGGGAGTGCTATTTGCGGATTCTCGAATAGGCAAATCCATTAGTGAAATCATAGATTCACATTCGCTGATATGATCATCAATTATTACTGCTGCATGTTTAGGAATCTCCACAGGTGTAGGCATAGCTAAAGGCTTTGGGCAATTTACTTTGTCACCATATAAAGGGACCACGGGACCAATGGTTACAGGTATGGTCAGGGAATCAGGATGTACATTCAACTGTTATTTTCTGTATCAATTCTGCTCTGTTTCTGTCTAAAACCTCTCTTTCCTTATCCTGAAGTACCCTATTAACTGGTGGATTATGCAGTACTTGAGGTACCAATGGTGTTCTCAAAATTGGTGCACTTGGGGAACATCCACCCAACCCTTCCTGGTATGGTGGAGGGTTCTTTAATATTTTTTCCATAAATTCATCTTCAGATTCTCCAAACCCTGTCATATGTTTAGTCTTTTCTTTGCATTTGCTCCCTAACGGCTCATCTGTCACGAATACGGGATACAAACCCTCGGTAAGCATCGCTCGTCTCCACTGTTTCATCCGACTTTCTCTTGTCTCATTTTGCTGTCTAGGGAAAAATCCCCTATAACCCCTATTGCTCCTGGGTCTATCTCGTTCAAATGCCTCTATTTCCCATTCTTCTAGGGCTTCGTATTGCGTTAATCTTGGTCTGGGTTCTAATTCATTCATTCATTCATTCTTAAATTTTGAAGAATTCTCCCATTAAAAGTACCATTCTCTGGGAAAGCTAATATTCCGTCATCTTTTGTGCATTCTATCCAATTTTCTAAACACGCAAAGTATGATAACCCCTCTCCATCATCATGAATGAGGCGGGCGTTTTTGCTGGTGGAATGATAATTCATTCCCATTGGCTTATCCTTCTTAAAATAATTCTTAATCTTTTGTAAGAATGACATTTTTCTCTTTTCTCCGTACATTTTGGGTAAATATCTATGTATTGAATTATATTCTGCAAAACCTAAAAATCTCCTGTCTGGACGGGTTCCTGTCAAACTTGGATCACGTTTCCACATGTAATTTCCACTGTCTACTAAGATTTCGACTTCTATGCTGACAACCAATCAAATTCCAGATAACATTTGTCTCGGGACCAATCCTAGCGCAGCTTTTCTGTGACGTCTATCTGACCACCCCTCATTTAAAATCTGCGCTTTTCTGTCCCTCGCTGTGTCGACCAATCCCAGCGCGGCACCTGTGACGTCAGTATCACTCCTGACTACTGACCCCTCCTTTACAAGCTTGCTCCTCACCCGCTGTTTCAACCAATCCCAGCACGGCGTTTGTGACGTCAGCTCCTACTCCGGCAGCTGACCCTTTTAAAAAAAATAAAAAAATCGTACGCAAATTTTCAATTCAACAATTTTCATTAAACTTCAGTAACATAAAACATTCGCTATCGTGTCAGTTTCCCTAAATTGAAAAGGATAGATTTTCCTCACACTTCGTAAAACCTTTCCGTTTACTAGACATACACTACGAGTAAAACCCTTCCGTTTACTTTTCACATAAGCTTCAAAAATACCTGCTACTCCTTCAATGTTACCCTTTCTAGGTGATATAACATCAAATTTTCACCAGCATATTCCTTTGCTGTCACTCACACGCACAGAGTCCCTAACAAGTACTGATAGCCCTGCTTAACTTTTCAGTACTATTTCTGCCTGACAGATAACCTCACTGCAGTATGGCTTCCACTTACCATCCACTATTCAAATTTCCCCGGGGATTTCTAGACAACATAAAACAAAACTTTTAAAACAACGGATGTTAGTTCATAAAAATAAAATTCTCATTACCCAATTAACAAAGTTTAACCAGATCCTTCTCCCACCTCGCCGCCAAGACCTGGAACACCCTCCCCACCAACCTCCGACAGACCCAAGACCTACTGGCCTTCAGAAGACTCCTCAAGACCTGGCTCTTCGATCAGTAGCAGCACCACCCCCTCTTCCCCCAGCGCCTTGAGACCCTCGCGGGTATGTAGTGCGCTTTATAAGTGACATGATTGATTGATTGATTGATTGATTGATCCTCTGATAGCCAGAAAACTGATACAGCGGGTTACTAGCAACAAGCATTCATACACAAAATACTCACCTGGGCCCATTCATTCACGCCAACTAATAATCACCGCTGGTGGGAATCAGTTGTACTCTTTATCAAAATCCCTGCTACCAATTACCTTTCTGATTGATGAGTAATGACATACCAATGGACCTTTGATAATTGGGGTTAAAATGAGATCATACAATATATATTTCATTAACCACCTGAAATAACCACTGACTCAGGAAGTTTTAAAATGTTTGTCTAAATTCTTTAGCAGAGTAAATTACAAACCACATAATACTTAATCGCATATCAAGGAGGAAGCACACTATATAATCACCTATTAATCAATGACGGTTCCTCAGAAAGGAGAAGATAGAGACAGCAGTACAACTAAAGATTACGCATTTATAGTTACCTAAAGGTGTGACAACCAAACCCCTTGGCCAAGGAGTTGGAAAGATGGGTCCCAAGAAGGATGAAGACCAAGACCTCCGGACCAGGCTCAGGACGGGATAGGTGACCTCTCTACCGACGACGCCTGCGTCGTTCCCCTCTCTGACACTTCGTTCCTCCTCGATTCTTCCATGTCTTCTTTCTAATGGAATCCGCCGCCCCCACCTCAGGACCCCTTTGGACAGCGATTCAGTCTGTAATCGATCAGCTCGTTCTGTGCTCCTAAGTCTCTGCTACTCCCCTGTGCTAACTAATTACCTAATTCTATATCTATTATACCCTTCTACGCCCATGTACCTCCCCTTAATGTTTCAATATTATGGGCCCACTATTTCTGATTGGACAGGGACAGGGGGTTGATCCTCACACCATGTCAATTTAGTTCAATTTTCTTAAGCCCATCGTTTTAAAATACCGCCCCTCTCAATTAATACATTTGCTTTATTTCCCACCTGTCTCACGACAAATTTTAATACAAAGTGTATACAAAATGTATCAACTTGTAGGACATCTTAGATGAACGGTGAAGGTGATCAGCGGGTCATGTCCTTGGACATCTTCCAAGTTGACTTCATCGCTTTGCTTGGTTAGTTTTCAGGGCGCATGCGCCAATCGCATGGTTTCTTGAGCTGCCGTTTTGTCAACCCAGGCCCACTTTACGAACTAATAGAAATCAAAGAAGAAACATATTAAAATCGAAAATAAATGTTTTCACTGTATACCCCCTACTTCTACTTTACTCCCATTTAAATATAAATGTCTATCCCGCATTAGTAGCGTTAGAATACCACATTATTAATTACAGTAATGCGAAAGCTTTAGCATGTGAGAACATTAAGCAACCATTTTAGCATACACTGCGCAGAAGCAAAAGATTCCCTCCAAGCAAAGAAAGACGTCATACCACGTGACATGGTTGACACATGTGCAGTAGAGTTCCCGCGTTTTAGCGGCCATTTTGGATTAGACAAGGATTACTTATTAGTGGAAAACACATAGGCAAGCATCTTCTGGATAAAATGTTGTGTTTGCACATTATTAATAAAGACATTACAGAATTTTAGTACAATTAATTAATACTATGAGAAGATTGCTTTCGAGCAAGTCTCATTGTGAGTCCTTGCTCCATCACAGTTAACCACAATATGCTCCTGGATCGACTTGCCTCAATCAGAGAATGAAGCACCGTATTTAACTGGATGTGCTCCTGTTTGTCAGAATGGTGTCGGCAGTTGCTCTTCCACCTTACCACTCTGACTTCAAGATTGTGAAGCATAGAGTTCCGCAAGGATCGGCACTTAGCCCAATTCTTTTCAGCATACATATTGGGCAACTACTTAATCTCATCAAAACCCATAATATTAGATTAGTCAACCATGCTGATGACACAACTAATCTTGTCATGCGAAAGCAGGCTGCCGTCAACGCCTTTCATAATTGCATGAATCACATCATCAGCTAGCTGAACCTTAACTGCCTCAAATTTAACGGGGACAAACCTGAGCTTTTGTGCTGCTCAGAAAATAAAGTCCCTGTATACTACTGTTGAACTTCTGGCCAATGCCAAATGATGAAGAGCCGACACAATCCGAATCAGTCCGCAACTTGGGGGTCACTTTTGACAACAAGCTGTCCATGGAATGTCATGTGAACAAAGTTGCTGGCACATGCTTCTGGCTACTCCGGAGCCTCCAGAAGCTCCTTCCTTGGTTGCCCTCCACTGCCAAACTTTAATTGTACACAGTGTTATCTTAAGCAGGTTAGATTATTACAATGCCCTCCTGCTCGGAGCACCGGAATTCTTGTTGAGTAGACTACATAGAGTCCAAGTATCCGCTGCCAAATTGGCATTGAACGTACCCAGGAGATCATCAGCTTCTAATGCACTGCAAGATCTTCAA
Source organism: Calotriton arnoldi (assembly GCA_963921515.1). NCBI lineage: Eukaryota > Metazoa > Chordata > Amphibia > Caudata > Salamandridae > Calotriton > Calotriton arnoldi. Next base: position 1,218,593 of record CAWUFW010002293.1, read on the forward strand.
TGGTTACCGTTGCGACAAAGAATAGTTTTTATATCACTATGTATTGTTTTTAAAGAACAGTCATGGCCCAGTGCCCCTGCAAAACAGAATAAAAAGATACTCACCAGGGAGATGCCTCCACTTCACTCCAGCCAATTTTGTCTTTATTCCTAAACTCAGGAAGACAGGGCATGCTGGGCAAGCTTTTATGGTAAGAGCAGCCCAGCTTTGGAATCAGCTACCTGACTTCCTTAGATCCTGGTCTGATCTTTTGCACTTCAGAAAAGCCTTGAAAACTTGTCTCTTCCCTAAATAATCCCCTCTCACATTCTAGCACTTTTTAGCTGCAGCGGTCTTCTTTGTTGGTCCCGGTAAAGGTTTTAGCGCCAGGATACCAGTATGGTGACAGTGCGTGCTATAAATGTTAAAAATAAATAAAAATATACATTAATACTTTACCACCAGTGTAAAACTGGGGTAACCCATTCGCAAGGTACCCCTTCCCCTTCGAGAATGCAAATAATATTTTTAAGAGCAAGCAGTGTTCACACGGACCACTGCCTACTTCTAAAAAATGAAACTTTAAGGTCTCATTTTTGCTTTTTAAACACACCCTCTTTCCTTTAAGGAAAACGCGTTATATTTAAAAACAAAATTGCTTTTTTAAAAAACAATCACAGACATGGTGGTTTGCTGACCTCATCAGGCCACCATCGTAGTGATTGCTGTGATTACTAATGGCTTGAAAACTGCGACTTACAGTATTAATATTCATGCGGTAGGTCGATTTGGTATCAACAAGGAATCCCTAAATGAAACTCAATGAGTTTCCAACATTAGAAATACTGATTTCTTAATGTTTGTACATCTGGCCCTTCACCCTTGTGTTGTGCACTTCTTGTGAGCACACATGTATTCAGCACGTTTCCATCATGCACGCCCTTCCACATCTACCTGATGTAGTCTAGAAGCAAGTTAAGTACACACCAGCAGAACATTTTAAAAAGGGGAGTGACCGGTAGGCCTCACTCCAGTGACACAGGGTAAAAAGATCCTGTTCACTACTACTGATCACTAGACGTATGCTGCCACCACCGCACTTGTGCTGCTTAACACCTGGTGAAGGAGGCAGCCTTACATACCCACGAGGGCAGCTCTTTGGGTGCCCCTTCTGGTTCAACAATACCACAATTCATGCGAAAGGCCTATGTCACGGTGCACATGCATGGTCCGTGTTCGCCTTTGACAAAATATCAGCATTAGGGATCCAGAAAACAGCATAGTTGGGCGCTCAGGGCTGGAGTACACATCTCTTACCAGGCAGAGGACTTTTCTGTCCCAACAGCGATATAAAAAAGGAGTCTGTAAAAGAGTAGATTCACATTCAGCACATCCAACTAAAACAATACCCACCAGCAAATATTGGTTTTGCCTTTGATGGAAGCACAGGAAAACCATTTTATCATCACTGTCCCTTTTAATCCGGAGTAAATTATTTTGTGTAAAAGGTATGTTACACTATATACGCACACTTCATATTAAAAAAAAAAAAAACTTGCTTCTTTTATTCTGAAGATCCCTAGAATGTTATGAAATTGGTGTTTAATATTGATTTTATTGTGTTTACTCTGTTCAGACTATGGGCCTCGAGACACATTTTCCCATGCGAAAGACTTGCAGAATAGTACTTTACATTACACAAAATAGATGGAATATATTTCCTTTAACTAATATCCTCAGACGAAAATGCCTGAGGGCGTTTATCCTCTATAACTCAGAATCTAAAATATATATATGCAAAATATTTCCACATTTCAAAGCACGAATAAAATAGTCTTCATTGTACACGTCAATAGATGTGTTGCTTTACAAAATTAAAAGGCGCATTAGTTAATCATTATGTGCGAAAATCCTTTTTCTGATTGATCCCTTTCCCCTTAATTTAATTAATTCTAGAAAACCTCACAAACCATCATATCCAATTTTGTACTCTGAGTAAAGTACTGCCTAAAACACAAAGGGAATGTGTATTTGTCTTAAAAGGCCCACCTGGCCATCTTTTTTGTAGCGCACACATTCACCTTGAAGGGTATCTTGAAGTTTAAATGTTCATTGTCAACCAATTGTACTAATTTTTTATACCACAGAAACATGAAAGGCTGAGTGGACCCGCTTTGCTATTCTCTTCTGTGTGAATAACTTCTTCTCTACCTTCCTATTTTTTTTATCTTGACTATTGCTGTTTGTTGGTCAGCCTAACCCACCCGAGTTACAAACATGAATTAAAATGTTCCGGCAAATCATCATCTTGAATCGCCTGTGAGAGATAATGGACCTTTGACTAGCTCTCTTCTAATTAGCTTTCAATATTTTCAGGTTTTTTTCCCCAGTATCTCCACAAGAATTTAATTTGGAGCACTTTTTTTCGTTGATAAATTTACTATCATGTCTGAAAAATGCACCCTCATAATCTGCTTGAATGTTTAAGAAACGTTCAGGCACTATGGTGGCAGGTAGTTTCGAAACATTTCCTAAACCTCTGTTAAAATTCCTCCTATCACAAACAGGAACGTACTGAGAGGGTTTGCAAGCCCCAATTTCTCCTTATGTGAATGTCAATGTGCTACGTTTTTAATCCCAATACATTTAACCCTACTGATCCACATTCAACATTGGTATTCTCTACATCACAGAGGCTGCCTAATTCAGGCCAGTATTTGGTGTGCACTGGCACATATGTTTTGGGACCAGGACTTTTTTCCATCAGACTGATTCAGACCAAGAAGGAGAAAGGGATAAAGGAGAAACAAGTGGACGAGAACGATAGGAAAACTGTAACAAACGGAGAAACCAGGGAAGTAAAAGAAATTTCTAGAGTGAGATAAAGAGACAGGAAGTGTAAGGCTGTGGAAGAAAGGTTCAAGAGATGTAATTAACATTAGAGCAGTCTTTGAGTAGGACAACCCCTGCAAAAGCCAGCACTGTAGTGGACTCGTGTGAAAAAAAAATTGGCCTGTACATTTAAAAAAAAAAAAAAGCTGCTGCAGAGCACAGGAAATCATTGGAATAGGTGGAGCAAATATTTTTAATACTTACGATTCAGGAGATGGGCAACGGTCATCTGTGTCTACAAAAATGAGAAGAGAGGGGTTTTAAACTAAATATAAACAGAACTTAAGAAAATTCAGAAACCTTGTGTTTTATTAGGGACTACTGTATGGGTCATGAGCAATTTAAAGTGGTAAACGTTTGTCTTTTGTTCATACACAGGGAATTTCACTTACTTAAAATCAGGTAATATTCTTCAAAGTGAAGAAACCTCAAGGATAAAATTAGAAATGCTATAATTGTATACAAGTAAGTCCACTACATTAAATAAAAAGGTAAAAACTTTTGACCAGCTTTAGATTTGATAAAGACTCCTTTCACACGATTTATGATCACTATCTAGAACACTGCCACTTTTTTTAATTTATAGACATGCATCACTCTTGCACCCATATGTTTTACTGAGTGCAGTGATACAAGCTTGCAATGCCCACGACTTCATGGTATGCACATTTTATTATTCATACAATCTTGTGTGAAAAATAACTCCTTTTTCCAAAACTCTCTACTCCAACAATAGTATTTACTGCTGGGCACACAGCCACTAGTGGTGAAACAAGTGTTTCACCGGCAACTAAATCTGTGGGAACTGGACTGGAAAGTACCAAATACTTTTCCCTACCAGTGACATCAGGAATTGAAATGTGTAATAGTGGATGCTTCCAAAGACTCAACATAAAATAGACTTTTATTTCTCTTACAAGAAGAATGTGTTTTTATGCACCCTTCAAATACAGGACTGTGAGAAAGTGGTTTAAAATTTCCTATTTACAATTGAAATTGCAGCCTTCCTTATTCTCCATATGTGGGTGCCTGGGCCATAAACTAAACCAACTTCATCTTCTTCGAGTCACATGAACTCACTGCTATACCACTAATGCATGCCCAAGCTTCATTGACTAATAATAAAGGCCGTTTTTAAGAGCACCGGTCCGGGTGGCATGGTACGTCTGGGAAGTGAGATAAGATGTTCTTGTTCTGGCATAGGCCAGAGTTTTGCAAGGTTGCATCAGCGGTGGGAAAAGTGCACTGTTTTAACTAATGTTATCAATGTACCGGGAAGGAGTGGTTAAACGTATATGAGTGCACATCTGTTTGTCTTGTCTGAGAACTGAACGGTTGGGTAAATTGTCATTTCTGGACAAGGACATAACGACATGTGCGTAGAGTTTTTTGTCAAACATCTTGCTAGAGCTCCAGGAGCTCCCATGGCATGAAGCTGAATAAACATCGCTCTCAAAGAACGATTGTGCTTATTTAAGGTTTGGGTGTTGACCGTTCTCGTGGAGAAATGCGGGCACGTAGTCAACATTGCCCGTGAGCCTGACTTGGCATCATTGGTAAGTGGCACAAGCGTAACCCTAGTGGTTCTCTGTGAGAGACTGCAGGCGTATGGCAGGGGCGAGCAGTAAAAGGCAAACTAAGGAGTGATAGACAGACTGCAATGTGAGATCGCCTGTAAGAGGTCAAAATCATGCCAGGTTTTTCCTCCGCAGACTGGTGGTGAAAAAGTGTGTATGTTTTCTTTCAGGGGAGGGGCGTTTCCCTCCAGGTACACGAGTCTGCCAAACGGAAGGCCCTTCGGAGTACGAAAGTCTAATAGAGGTAATTGGTGGGTGTATTTGTAACCCTTACCCTTGCCATGGTAATCTCACAAGCAGAGAGATAGATTTACTGTGACAGATTTCTCCTTTAGAGATTGTGCAAAAGTGCATTAGGAGGAGTGGCTTCTCTCTGGGTTTAAATGCAGAAATATGTTAGGAGCAGCAGGTCTCCTCCAGGTGAATGAGTGGTAGATTTCCCACCCAAAGTCATGGGTAAGTCTAACAGTAAAGGAAGGTTAGACACAGCTTAGACCCCTAACCCCCAAGGCGTCACCACTGCACAAAAGATAAAGTTCTGCATGCATGCCTCTTTGTGGTTGAAAGAATGGTACAATCTCACTAAGAAAGATGAGAAATTGCAATTTCCTGAGAATCTGCAGTACTTGTGAAAGTGCATGAGTTAACGTAAGAAGCCACATCAATCGGCAGAGAAGGAGGTGAGAAAGAATGGGAACAGTAAGCAACCGAATCCCAAAGAGAGCAAAGCAAACTAACAGTTGTGCAAATTGTTGACTGGTATAAAAAAATTTTTTTTTTAAAAAGGCGATATTGCCGAAGCAGGAAGATTGTTGGTGCAAGAATGTTGTGGAAGAAACCGGACTGTATGCCTCTTTGGTGGTGCCTTTGCCTCCTGAGGCATCAGGGGAAGAGGAGGATTGCTGTTTTGAAGATATGTTGAATGTTTAGCCACCACCATTTTATGTAGCAAAAAGGAGGCCAGAGACAACCGGCTGACAATAGACCAATGCAATATTATGTTAAATACTCAAAGGTGAGTTGACATGGGAAGGATAAAGTGGAGATCTAGTTCAGTTGGTAGTACAGGCTAGCAGTTGAGTGAGAGAGGCACATCATCCACTTTTTAAAGTAGCTGGACAGAAGGAAGTGGAGTTGGGCACAAAGAATACGGCAGTCACACATGTTGAATTTGAATAAGGCTGAGGTGGGAAGGGGGGGGCGGTGCTTGCAAGGCCCAAAGATGGCCGCATTCTAGAGTAGCTCAGAGAGCTCAATAACCGATCCTTCACGATCCTACTTCCCTAGCCATTAATTTCTACCTCATACACCTTTGAGGTGCGAGAACGGTCTGGGCATTGATCGATGCTTGAATCCTGAGCCAAAACGACAAGGCGGAGGCCGTTGGCATGAGACTTGCTGGCGTACCAGTCTGTGGCCTGCGACTGGGCATGCCAGAGATGCACACTCGCCCGTCCTGCGGTCGCGGTTCAATAGCCGCAGAGCGACATAGCCCCGGTTGTGCCATGGACGGAGACAGGAGCGAGAAGTCCACCTTGTGGGAGCTGCTGGCAGGACTGCGGAGACACTACCCAACAGGTGGGGAGACACCGCAGCGCTCGAGTATAGACCAGACGGCGCACGAGGTGGGCCCTGATCGACCCGTTCATCTGCGGCGAGGAGCCGCTAAGTAGGAGACGCTTGCTCAGCTGTAGCCGAGCACCTGGAGTACCCCCGCCGGAGTGACGGCTCACTCAGCTCTGCCGCCAATTAACAATACGGTCCCCTGGGCCAACGCGAGGCCTAGGCGGCCCTGAGCCTCCATGGGACTCCGCTTCACACCCCCGTGTCACTTTAAAAAGCGACCCCAACAGTGCCAGACCACCCGCCCAAATGGGGACAGATTGAAATACGTCAGGCTCACCCGCATAGAAGGCATCTCCTTGGAGCGAGGGGCCGCCTGTCCGTATCAACGCTGCGAGAGGCCGAAATTGATACGGTTGCTGACATGTTAAGGCCCTCAGCAGTGCATAGATTGGGACCCTGGAGTGTGAGTGCATCGTGATCGGCGAGTGGAGGTGTCCCCTGGGGCCCCCCCCGTGGCCCTCGCTTCAGCACTGAATTTCCAGGTGACTAGGTTTATACTTAACTGACCTGCAAGTGTAGCAGTGGGCATTCCCACGGTGGTAGGCCTTACAATGGTCTGAACAGAGCACTGGCGGTGATTCACTAGAAGGAACTACATGACGTTTAGTCTTGAAAATCACAGCGCAGCTATTACATAAACTGGATTGCTACGTCTTTAGAGTACCATATAAAGGCAATCCGGAACTGGACCGTGACAGCGGCGTGGGGGCGTTGCCACTTGGAGGACCCACGGGGACCGGCGCAGAGCACCTCTCAGCCATGGGGGAGCCCCCCCATCTGCATACCTGGTAGCGCTTGTGGGACCTGTGGCCCAGTACGAACTCTGCAATGGGGAGAACCAACAAGTGCCAATGCAAGTTCCAATTTGAACCACTCAAGACCCCCAGGCAACTGGACACAGAAAAAAACGCTTCGGAATCAGGATCAGAGATGGGGACACATCTGCAGATTCAGACTTAAAACAGATTCTGGCAGCAATGCAACGCAGTCTCACCAAGATCGATGGGAACATTGATGCCCTCACATTTCGTATGGACAGAATGTCTGAACGCCTGGAAAAGCATACGGATCGCCTGGACACAGTCGAGAAAAGGGTTTCGGACACAGAAGACGCGCTCAATAACAATTTGTTAACGACCACGAAAATGGAAAAAATTCTGCACAATGTACACGCTAAGGCGGAAGATTTGGAAGCGCATTCAAGAAGAAATAACATTTGCATAGTTTGTATCGCAGAGTCCACAAACATTCCGAATATGGAACTCTTTGTTGAGCAATTGCTGGTAACTCTACTGGGCAGGGATACTTTCTCTAATATTTTCATTGTAGAGTGGGCGCATCGCTCCTTGGCCCCAGACTGGTGCCAGGTGCCCCCGCGCCCCATCATTGCGAGGGTGCTCAACTATAGGGACAGAGACGCGGCCTTCAGAAAACCAGATTACTGTAATCCCTCAGGTATGAGGGCATGGACATTTTTCTCCATCCAGATTTCATGCAGCAGGTACAGGAAGCAAGATGTCAATTCCTGCCGGTGAAACGTAAGCTTTATGACCTTAATCTAGAATATAACATGATGTATCCCGCAAAGCTGAAGATACACGCTGACGGAAAAGCGCATATTTTCACTGAACCCAAGCAAGCGCTGCAATTCTTGAAAGAGAGAGAAAGCTACAAGAATCGAAAAGGATCCCCGAGGTCCCAACTTATGCAGGACAATGATGCCCCAGAGTCGGAGGAACAGTGAACAATGTCTTCCACTATACTCCCAGAGGGGCTGGAGGAAGAGCCCCATAACAGACTTACTGATCGAGCTGCAGAGAAACTGTTTTTACGATGTAAGGTGGGGTCGTACGGGCTATATAGGCTAAGGTAACTGTTAGGTGCGAAGAAAGTAAGATGACTCTTTGTTTTATTATTCCTCACTTCTCTTATTAGCTTAGATTCTGGGATGCAGGTTATAACGGGCCCTTATTCTGGCATCTCCAGAGACATTAACAAAGTAAACTCAGTAATGTATAGGTATTTGGGAAACTAATTAGAATGGACATATCCCTAGTCTCCCTACTATTGAATGTGTAACAGAAGTATATAGTATGCTTGGGGTTTGTAGGGAGGGGGGATGGTCCAGCAATGAGCAGGTACGCAAGGTACAGTATATTTGAGGAGGGAAGCACTCCTACTGCCCTATGATACAGGCTTAGCTGGCTATGAGGAAGGCATAATGCTGGCAACATCTGTCCCCACGTGTTACTCACACAGTTTTGATTTTTGATTGTTTTGCCGCCGCAGGGGTGCATTTGTTGTGCGAGGGGGGAGGAGGGGAGGGTGAATGGTCGTCTATGCTTAGTTGTAGATGGCATATCGTGGGCGGGGGTTGTTAGAGGGAAATGTAATTATCAGACTCTGTAGAGTACATGTTCACGAGATCACCATTGGAGTACACAATTTACAGGAGACATCGTTTACTTCGCATGCGTTACATTGCATCCCATTACAACGTGGTTGTTACAATGACCGCGTTGTTACATCGCATACGATTACATCGCAAGTTGTTACAACGACTTGCTGTAGGAGGCAGAAAGTGTTGGATTTACAGACCAACACCCTCCCTGCTGTTGCACGAACTGGAGTAGGAATAGTAATTTATACTATTCCTAAGTCCAGCGCGCCCCCTACAGCAAGTCGCTATAACGACTTGCGATGTAATCGTATGCGATGTAACAACGCGGTCATTGTAACAACCGCGTTGTAATGGCATGCGATGTAACATGCGTTATGACAACATATATTCCCAATTTACACAGGACAAGTGTCACAAATCTGCAAATAGTAGGACCATAGCTGGAAATTCACAAAAAATCAACAGCAGGGTTAGGCTCTTGATGTGGAATGTGCAGGGCCTGAATGACCATAGAAAACTTCGTAAAGAGGTGGCATACCTAAAAAGACATCAGGTTGATGTGGCAATGATTCAGGAAACCCACTTAGCCCCTAACAATCACATGTTAACCCCGAGATATCTACAAGGGCAATTCAGTTCCGCAGGCTTCACCTCACACGCTAGGGGTGACCTCACTTGGGTAAATCCTAAATCGGCATCAAGTTGCAGGAAATGAAGATTGACCTCACTTAAAGTAACCGACCTCCCGCAAATCTAGGATGGAGACTTTAATTGCATATTAAATCCTACTTGTGACCGATCCAAAGATCCAGCAAGATGTCCTGCTGCAGCAGCAGGGGCTATCACACATAATGGATCAGTTGAGATTGCTGGATGTATGGCGACAACACACAGATAACACCTCAGGTTTCACCCACTATGCCGCACCACACGACATCCATACCAGGATTGATTACTGGTTGATATCTAGAAGTCTCCTCCCTCATGTCACCACTTGTGAGCTGCTCCCAAAGACATACTCTAACCATTCCCCGGTTACCTTGGAGTTAGATTTATGCACCGATGGGGACAGCAATCTGGTTCACGACACGGTTGCGAAGCTGAAAGATTTCAAGAGTACTATGCAGACTTATATAGGTCTCAGATAATACACGAAAACAAATCAACGTAAGATTATTTGGCACATATTCAGATGACATGGCTAACTGACTCACACAGAGAACATCTCATGGCCCCCCTTGACCCCAGGAAAATTCGAGTAGCATTAAAGACGATGAGGGCGGGTACCGCACCTGGCATTCATGGCTTAACAGTCGCTTACCTGTACAGGGACACGGTAGCTAGAATTAGATTGTGGAATAAAGTTACATCGACAATCCCCATCTCTCGAGGCAGCCATCAGGGTTGCCCTCTGTCACCACTGCTGTATGCCTGGATAGTGGAACCCCTCTTGTGCGCCTCGAGGGAGTATCACGGACATAGGGGAGTGCGATTCCCTGGCTATCAATTGATAGCATCGTCATACGCCGACAAAATGCACCTATATGTCCAGGACCCTGAGAAACACCTTACTCCTGTACTCGCGGAAGTGGTCCGCTTTGGACAGTTGTCTGGCCTTAAGATTAACGGGGCCAAATCATAAATTTTTCCATTAACTCCAGTTATAGTCCCAGTGAATATGGAATTCCCACAACAGTGGACAATGGATTCGGTCTGATATTTAGGAATTCAAGTTCATACAGACCCCGCAATAATACTCACAGATAATTATGGTAAGGCACTGGGTAGACTAGTAAGGCACTGGGTAGACCGGAAGAAGACATAGCCAGATGGATCAGGCTCCCGCTTTCATTGATTGGTAGAATTTCATTAATGAAAATGATAGTCCTTCCATGATTCCTATTCCTATTTCATAATATTCCCATGCTTCTCCCGACACATATGTTTGCCACCATCAGGTCGCTTTTGATTAAGTTAGCTTGGGTTGGTAAACAACCAAGGGTCAAGTGGGAAACACTCACGTGCCATACTCCATGGGGGGCCTCGATGCCCCAGATCTAGAATTATATTACAGGGCAGCCCAATGCTCACATGCTCATGCATGGATACATGGCCCGCAGTTCCTCCCACATCTATATATAGAGAAAGTCGTAGCAGCACGAACATATTGCCGCAGGTATTTAAGACTCGGATAAGAAAACACAGCACCTTGGATTTCCTCAACTCTACTATACATGCCTGGTGAAACCTATTGGACAGACAAGCGGGCGCCCTACTGTATTCACAGTTGACCCCCTTGGAGTGGTGTACCTGGCTACCGATGGGTAGAGAAAGGGACGTCTCCACAGCTTTACAGAAGATAGGCCTTACGGTGGTTGGGGATTTGTTCTGAGATGGGGTGCTTCGCAGCTGGGAAGATATCCATGCGGAGGGGCATACTTATTCGGCACTAGACCAATATCAGTATTTCAGAGTTAGACACGCACTACTAGAGTTATTGGGCGAAGATTTACAAGAGCCGGCTGAGGTATTAGCACTTACTCACATCATTCCATCTCCCACCCCATCTAAATTGGTTTCTAGTGTCTATAGCCTTACACAAGATAACAGACGATCGTCACTACTAAAAGTGCAACAAGATTGGCAAAAAGATTTATATTGCACAGTAGACGACGACAGTTGGCGCTACTGCTGCAGGATGACAAGACAATTCTCACTGAATAGCAGACACCGCCTCATCTACTATAAATACATAAATAGGGTGTACTACACGCCAGACAGACTATATAGATATGGCATTAGAGACTCGGCGACCTGCTATCCGTGTACAGAGCCGGAAGCCGGGTTTCTGCACATTGCCTGGCACGGTCTCAAAATCTCAGAGTTCTGGGACAAAGTATTTCATACCCTCAATGAGATCACTGACCTCTCACTTGTTCCTGACCCGTTCCTTGAATTGCTGGGATACAATAAAAGAATTGGTAAGAGTGCACGGCGGCTGGTTGCAATGGGTTTGTTACTAGGCAAAAGACGGGTAGCTATGCAGTGAACTAAAGGCCCTACTCCAACAATAGATGAATGGACAAAAGACATGATACACTGTAACACTCAGACAGATGCATACAGGGAATTACTACCTCCACAAAACCGACCCAAAGGCTTTTGGAACATATTCTAACAATATATGGTAGGCAAAGAAACAGGGGAACCAGAGGGCGCAAGCGGCACCGAGTTAGACATCAGACACGCTGATCAAAGTATTAGGGAAGATCACACAGACATAATTGAATTAGAGCTGTGTATTATGTCATTGCTTCATTAAATTTAGTACAAAGGAGTATGTCAGCAGGAGGCCCACCGGCATTATAACTGTATATGGTCCTAACTTCATTATCCCTGTGTACTGTGTAACTAAGTCAATGTATCTCGTACTGTACTCATAACTTGACCATATATAAATGTATTTGTGTTATGTTAACTGAAAAGCAATAAACAAAATAAAAAAAAGGCTGAGGTGGGAAAAAAACTGGCGACGTTTCAGCACGGATTTGGGGGGACCATGTTATGAGTGATGTAATATGGGACGTCATCAGCAGTGCATTGCGGGGGTGTGAGTTATAGTTAGCTCAGCTAACTAGAATGGCCGAATTTCTCTGGTTTTGTACGAGTGAAATGTCAGACTAACTATAACGTCCCTCAAACCTGTGGTTTTTTCAGTGAATTTCTAAGGTTTTTTAAATGCTAATTACCAACTATGACGTCCCTGAAACCTGTGGTTTTTTTCAGTGAATTTCTAAGGTTTTTTAAATGCCAATTACCAACTATAACGTCCCTGAAACCTCTGGTTTTTTCAGTGAATTTCTCAGGTTTTTTAAATGTTAATTTCTAACTATAACGTAGTCGCATTTGTAGAGTGGTGCAGAAAGGGGGCTGAGCCTCGACCAGCGGTTAGGAATAACACTGCGTAGGACTTACAGAACGTACCAGGAGGGTATCTTGGCCCCCAAAGTCCCTCAGGAGTAAAGTGGACTTCATCCCCCAACCCGTAGTGTGCCAGGATGCACGTTTGCAGAGTGGTGGAGAAAGGGGGCATGGCCTTCGAAGACCTCTTAGCAATCCCACTGTGTGGGACTTACTGGAGGTAACAGGAGGGGTAGTTGGCCCCAAGGACAACCTTGGGGGCAAACTACCCCTCCTATTACCTCCATACAGCAGCATTGGTAAGTTCTCATAGCAGAACACACCCCCTTTGCCCACCAGTCTGCAAACGCACTCCCTGGCATGCTCTTGAATGGGGATTAAAGTCCCCTTCGCTGCTGGGGGTCCTTATGGGCCAACTAGCCTACCTTATACCTCCAGTAAGCCTCAGATAGTGGGATTGCTGAGAGGTGGACACAGGCCACGCACCCCTTCTCCACCACTCTGCAAACGCGCCTCCTGGTGCGCTCTTGGTTGGGGTATGAAGTCCCCTTGCCTCCTGAGGGTCCCTGGGGGCCAACTAGCCCTCCTGTTACCTCTAGTAAGCCCCACATAGCTGGATTGCTGAGAGTGGTCTGAGGCCACGCCCCCTTTTTGCACCAACTAGAACGTCCCTGAAACCTGTGGTTTTTTCAGTGAATATATACAAGTCACCCCTAAAGAGTCCCTTATAAGTCCACAGATCTAGGCACCAACACACAAAATGGGGCACACAACTTACTAGGGTTAGTGTGTTCTCACAGTAAATTGAAAGCCAAAATCCATTTCCCTGTGTAGATCTTGCTAAACTATTCCCCAAGTAAACTTAGACAGGGTTAAAATCTCAATTACCTATCCCTGCTTAATAAAAGGCTAGAATTGTGCTTCAAATTTATTTCCTACTTAGTTTTTAAAATCTTATTTAATGGGGGAATTGCTTTTTGATAACTTGAGCAGAAAAGTAAATTTATAAAAATTTCCTGTAGCCTGATTGAGCCAGAATTGGTTAAAAAACAGTGCTGCTGATTCATTACACCTCCAGACCAGAAATACCCATCTTGACTGGGAGAGCTACCCAGTATGGCACAGAGGATAGTGCTCTGCCTCTGAGCCCAGGAAGGGCCAATGGGTGTTAACTGCTGACCAGTTAGCAGGTATTAGCATCTGGGAGTAGAAAGAAGTCGTTGGCAGAACAAAGAGTAGCTTTAGCACTACCTCTTTTGACTTTGAGATGCCAAGGATAGCTTCACCTAATCCTTCCTAGGATGCGCCCAGACAGTCAGGACATAGTCACAGTAGGAGGAAATAACTGTTGGTCAGGTATAAGGACGGCGCATCTGAACGGGGGAGTGGCTTAGAAGCTGAAGATAGGCATGCCTGGTAACAACTCTGTTTTGCTATCTTGAAACAGTGGCTCCTGAATACTTTTACATTAGGGAAAAGGGGAAGGGGTGCAAAAGGAGGTGGGTGCATCGAGAAAATAGTTAGGATAGCATGGCAGAATTCCTCAAATCACTGGCTACAGAAGGTGGCTGGGCTGGAAGAATAATTCGGACTCCTACTGTAAAGAGACGACTCATGCAAGGACTCATAGCTGTCTCCCAGGGACAGGAACTGCAGGTCTGTTTTCCTGCTTCTGGGACACAAATAGAAGAAGGACTCCAGATCCCAATAGGGCCCATCTGAGCACTGAGGACTGGACCCTGCAGGAAGCCTGGCTGGAGAGAGACCGGATGCCTACAAACCCACCCGGAGGAGCTGGGGGCTGTAGAATTGTCACACTTTTTCTTCAGCTGAAAACTGGTTCAGCAGTACGTCATGGCACCCTACAGCTTCCAGAATTGCTCCCCTGAAAGATTTTGACTTCCAAAAAAAGTGACTAAGTCTGAAGGTACAACCTTGGACCAAGTCAAGGTAGCAAATCCATTTGACTGAAGAAGCACCCTCAGTGGTAACAAAATTCAGGTATGCCAGATGTAAAACTATTGTCACAAAAAAGCAATAGCTCTGGAGAGGCATCCAAGGCCTCAGATCCCAACATGGGAATACTGGACCCATTTGGCGAACTGATGTTCGACCCTTTACTAATAAAACACCCCTTATCACCAGAATGGACCCCTTCTCAACATGTCGCGGATTACCTCTCCCTTTGGCTGAGGAAAGATCCCTCAAGAGGTCAGATCCAGACTTTGATCGGAATGTCCACGCCCCTCCCTCCCCAACAAAATAGCTATGACCCCAGAACTAGATCCCAAGGTAGTAGCTTTCATAGCTAAAACCACCAGAGATCCCAGGAAGGGCATGGACAAAGGATTAAAATCCTGTCAAGATCGTCTCCTTGACACCATAGGCCCACTCACTAAAATTTTTGAGATGGCTGAGTCAGCATACTTAGGGGCCACTCAAGCTGACCCTAAGGAACTAAGAGAATGGGTACAGAGGACAATATGCCTCATAGGTAATGCCAACACCGCCATCTCTACGGAGAGAAGAAAAGGGGTGTTACTGAAGATCGACCCTAAATTGGTGGAGCTAGCCAAAAATGATGGGGGTCCCAACTCTCAAGGCCTTCTCTTTGGCGAGGACTTCATTAAAGAAATGGCGAAATACGTTGGTGCTTTTAGTTCCATCCAAAAGTCCCAAAAAGAAATTAAAAAAGCATTTCAAGATAGAATTTTTACCCGGGCGGGGAGAATGCGGGGTCGTTTCCCCGGCCGTGGAATATCCCCTTCAAGACCCTTCCTGGGCCGTGGCGGCAGATTTATCAACAACTACGGCACCCACCAATTCTACCCCCAGAGGCAGAGGAACCGTGGACGACCCTTCAGAGGCGAACGGAGACAGCGCTCTTTCTCATCAGGTAGGAATCTCGAAAGACCTTTCAGATACCCCTCCAAAGGTGGGAGGGAGACTACACCAATTCGCTGGGAACTGAAATCTAGTAACTCAAGACATTTGGGTATTGAATACAGTGAAGGGTTACAAGATAGACTTCACCGATATCCCCTTACAAACAAAACGCCCACGAGAGATTACCTTCTCATCCAAAGAACGAGATCTGGTCTCTCAAGAGGTAAAAGACTTACTAAAAAAAAAAAGGGGCAATTATCGAGGGAACACAATTAGGCTTCCTCAGCAACATCTTCTTGGTAGAGAAGAAAAACAAAGAACAGAGACCTGTCATAAACCTAAAAGACTTAAACCACTGGGTAGTCTACCATCACTTCAAGATGGAGGGAATACACCTTTTAAGGGACATTTTAAGAAAAGGGGACTGGCTGACGAGACTAGACTTAAAAGACGCCTATCTAACAATCCCGATCTGGAAACCCCATCAGAAATTCCTACAATTCACATGGGAAGTAAAATTATACCAATTCAGCAGTCTCGTCCGCCCCTTGGTGCTTTACCAAGGTACTACGTCCCGTGACTGCTTGGCTCAGGGAAAAAAGGGGTGAGATTGATCATATACCTCGACGACATCCTTATAATGGCCCAATCAAAACAGACCGTCTCACTTCACACGGACCTTGCAATACAACTTCTAGAACACCTAGGTTTTGTCATAAACAGGAAAAAATTTTGTACAGTACCAAGCCAACAAACTCAGTTTTTGGGCTTCCTGGTAGATACTATAAAAACAGAACCGAAACTACCTGCGGAGAAGGTAAGGAAGGTGAGGAAAGAACTAAGGAAGACACTCGCCAAAAAGACTTTTCCCCTAAGAGTCCTAGCAAGGATCTTGGGCCTTCTATACTCCACAATCCAAGCTATCTTCCCGGGACCCCTACACTATCGAGCACTACAAAGGCTAAAAGCCCGGGCCCTAAGATCAACTCAATCATATTCTCAAATGATCTCTCTAGACCAGGAATCAAGGAGCGAACTCCTTTGGTGGTTGAAGAATGCGGAGGCATGGAATGGCAGAGCCATTTTTGGGGAGGAACCGGACCTAATAATAGAGTCAGACGCGAGTTTGGAAGGATGGGGAGCGAGATATGGAAGCTCCTCAACAGGGGGTCGGTGGACAACCCAAGAGAAGAAGTTGCATATCAACTGCTTAGAGTTACTGGCAGGTTCATTTGCAATTCGCTGTTTCACCCAGAAGTCAGTGAAATGCTGTGTAACGCTACGGATGGACAATGTGTCAGCAGTTCGATATGTGAACAAACTGGGCGGACCCCACTCCAAAGGCCTAACGGACCTAGCAAAGGGCTTCTGGGAATACTGTTTGAACAAAGGAATATCAGTTATAGCCGAACACATTCCTGGCCTGAGCAATGGTGTAGCAGACTGGTTCTCCAGGAATTTCAAGGACTCCAGCAATTGGAGACTAGACAGACAAATATTCTTAACTATTCAATCCAGATGGGGTCCCTTCAGGACGGATCTATTTGCGGACCGACTGAACACTCAACTGAAGGAATTCTTCAGTTGGAGACCGGATCCTCAAGCTCAAAATGTGGACGCCTTCGTCCAAGATTGGAGGCGTTTAGCTCCTTATGCTTTCCCGCCTTTTGCAATGCTACCCCGCCTTCTTCTTCACGCTCGACGTTACAGAGAGAGCATAGTTGTGATAACCCCCCCTTTGGAGATCTCAAGCCTGGTTTCCAATCATCCTGGAAATGAGCATAGACTTCCCAATCATAATCCCCTCGTTCAGAGAAATACTCTTGGGTCCAGAAGGGGACGTTCACCCCCTCGTACAGCAGGGTCTTCTGACCCTGACGGCATGGAAGATTTCAGGAGACAGTGGCGAATCCCAGGGCTTTCGTCAAATGCTTTCAGACTCATTTCTGAGTCATGGGCGTCTGGTACAAGAAAAGCATATCGACTGGCATGGAACAAATGGGTTCGCTGGTGTTTTCAACGAAGTTATGATCCCGTTTCAGTTGATTTAGTACATGTCGTTAACTATCTATTAGAACTCTTTACTTTAGGCCTGTCTTACAGAACCGTGAATGTCTATATATCCGCGATTTCCGCGGGTCACTCTTTGGTTAATGGCGTTTCTGTTGGACAGAATCTATTAACTAAAAAGATAATGAGAAGTATGAGAGTTCTTAACCCTCCAACCGCGAAATATTCCGCCCTTTGGGACGTTACACTCGTACTTCGTACACTATCCTCCTGGGGAGAGAATCCCACTCTCTCTTTAAAGCACATCTCATTTAAACTCACTGTCTTGTTATGTTTAGTATCCTTCAGAAGAACTTCAGATGTCAAAGCTCTTGATATTTCCAGCAGGGCCTTTCAACCAGAGGGTGTTTGTTTTTACCTCAAAAAGAGAACCAAGACTATGTCCTCTTCTATCTTTTACCCCTTCTTTCCTCAGAATGAAAGACTGTGTGGTTAAATGTTTGAAAGAGTACGAAAGAAGAACTCAAGGTCTGAGATCAAATGAGACCCAATTATTAATTTCCCACAGATCTCCTCATAAGGGAGTTTCGTCACCAACCTTGGCAAGATGGGTGAGGGAAGTCATGTATGAAAGCGGTGTAGACACTTCTATTTTTGGAGCACATTCTCTCAGAGGTGCATCAGCTTCCAAAGCCTACTTTCTTGGTGGGGGGCTGCAAGAAATACTTAAGGCAGCAGACTGGTCAAATGATAGCATGTTTAAGAGTTGTTACTTTAGACCAATTCCTAATGTGATCGATAATGTTCTCAATGCACTTTGAACTTGCATAATATGGCCTCCGTGTCATGCCATAAAATTTAGATTTTTCACAGCCTGCTGGGCAGAAAATCTGGATTTTATTAAGGACACGGAGGCTAATATTATCCCACCACTTTTGTTTAAATCCCACCCAAATTTATTCTGATGTTTTTAAGAGGATATTACGGAAATCTATTCTTTTCTTTCAGAATGAGACTCTCCTTCCCTCCGGACCACGACTTGGAAAACTGTCTTCATTTTGGGCTCTTGATTCTTTATATGTTGAACTTTTTCTTCGCAGTCTAACAAAGAAGAAAGATGGCTGGTCATGGGGGGACTTTATATTTCATTGGAATGTTCATTGAAGTTCTGTGTTCTTCAATTGTTGCTGCTGAGCTGTGGCAATAAAGGAGATTTGCATAATATTAGCCTCTGTGTCCTTAATAAAATCCAGATTTTCTGCCCAGCAGGCTGTGAAAAATCTAAATTGTCCCACTTTTTCTTCAGCTGAAAACTGGTTCAGCAGGACGTCATGGCACCCTACAGCTTCCAGAATTGCTTCCCTGAAAGATTTTGACTTCCAAAAAAAGTGACTAAGTCTGAAGGTACAACCTTGGACCAAGGCAAGGTAGCAAATCCATTTGACTGAAGAAGCACCCTCAGTGGTAACAAAATTCAGGTATGCCAGATGTAAAACTATTGTCACAAAAAAGCAATAGCTGAGAGAGCTCTTAGAGGACTTACTGGACTTTGAAAGACCCTCACTGGCCACAAGCTATGACCTTGCTCCGCTGGAAGATTTTGAATTCCATAAAAAAGTCTAAGTCAGAAGATAAAATTTGATCAGAAAAACCTGCTTGGTGTATCTGTCTCTACTCCATCACGGTCAGCTTGAAACTGCATTTAGGTCCCTGTGAATAGTGACTTTGGATTGTGCTTTAATTTTCTTGCCACTTTTTACCCTAAAATATAGAAATTCCAGCCTTTAGAACCCCTTTGGGAATTTTGATGACCTTGATGTCTTTTTGCTCATTAAATTTGTCTCTAACTTTCTAAATTAGTTTGGGGATTTTAGTATGTTTTTAACATTAAAATTGTTGAATTGTGCTTGAATATAGCTCATACTTCTCTGCTGCTTGTTTTATAGCTACCAGGGCTTGACCAGAGATTCTCTCACATCTGTATTTTGACTTAAACAGCGTGAGCTTATTGAGTTGGTAGGGGTACTCCTCCCATTTTGGATAGGAACCCCTTTTCTTTTTCCCAGGATGCACTACAGCTTCCAGTCACTGTGTGCAAATGGGCAGGTACGCCCTCCAATAGTTGGTGCTGGAAGAAAGCCTAGTGTATTTTGTACAGATAACATTAGAAAACAGAGAAGAAAATAAAAAAGTAGGAGTGGCTTGGTCTTCAGTGTCTTCTTTGGGCAGAATCCTTCCTCTGTTTTGCAACCATCATTTTAAACAGCCGAGAGCAACCCTAATAACAAGTTTACCACTAGCAGGCACAAACAGTTAACTATATGCACATGATCCTATGTATGTGATTAATACTACATTTAAGCCACTGGGCTTAATTTACATGGGGGAAGGCCAGATGCATCTTCCCGTAATACGTATGCAGCCATTGTAACCCACAAAATTCAGCAAACAGAGCATATGCCTATTTTATTTATATTTCTATAGCATGAGACTGCCTGTGAGAGCAACCTAGAGCTGAAACTGGAGATTAAAAATTAGAGTTAAAAAAAAAACACGTTTAATTTTTTTCTAAATTGAACATAGTCCTTTGCTTTGTAAAGGTCAGGGAGGCATGGTGTTACAAAGGTTAGCTACTTCTTAGGAGAAAGTGCAACTCCCCTGTTGCCTTTTGATCTGGGCATCAAGAGAAGATTAGCTGATGAAGAGCAAAGAGCATGAGCAAGAATGTACCATGTAGGAAGTCGTCGTGTACAGGAAGGGATTGAATCAAGGCAGGCAAACTCCATGAAACCACAGGGAGGTGATGTCTCCGTCTCAGGGCACACCATTTGCGGCTTGATAGATCTCAGGATCAAGAAACTCAAATGTTTTCCAACAAACAAAAAGACACAGGATCTCAGAGGAAAACTTGCGGTGACTGTACAGCTGCATTAGCGGTCAGAGCTTCCATTTTAGACATAGATAAAACATGAGATGAATGGCAAAATCACAAATAATTGCCATGCAAATCTCAGCAGCCCCTCTCTCACACTGCACTAGAATTATGTGCAGTTCAAATACTGCTCGGAAAGTGTTTTCATGTAACAGCACTATTTGCTATGGAAACCCACTCATGGAGCGTAAAAGTTTAATAATGGTTGCATCTATCAATTCTCACCGTTAAGAGATTTACAATAAAACTCTTGATGAAATCGTGTAAAATAGCTGAAAGTAAAAACGTGAGGTTTCCTACTGCATGGTAAAAGCACGCAGGAGTGTTTTGAAACATGGAAATGCGAAAACTTAAATAAAGAAAGAGAAAATGTTTATTTACCTATGCATGTAATCACGTGGTTTGAGAATGTACACTAATTAAGATAGAAAATGTGATGATAACCTTGAAATGTGTCGGAAAATGAATCAATATCTATATATTGAAACAATGAAAAGATTAAAATGGTTTAATTCTGAAATAATCGCTAGTATGATAATTTACAGCTTATTCTAATGCTGTGAGATTAAAATGTGTAATTCATAATGACACGTAGACATTTTGTTTTGAAAATGATAAACATGCAAATAATTTTAGTAGTGCCTAATATTGACATGTAATTTCTAAAAGAATAATAATTGAATTAACTAAGAAAATTGAGATACTTATATTAATGTGTGTTTTATGTTAATCCTAATGTGGTAATGATTCAGCAAATTTTCTTGTAAGCCTCCGGTGCTTTTCATTCCTTGTTTGAAAGGCAGAAACTAGCTAAAGTAGTCACTTTAAATGCTGTGAGAACTTTTCGTAAAGTTTCTTTCCTGTGCTTTAGGACAAAGAATTCTCTTTTGATTCAGCAACACTTGACAGAAATGTAATGATAAAATTGCAAACCCATAGAGAGCATCTGGGAACGGACAGACCGTGAACAAAGTGAATTGTTTTACTTCTGAGGCAAGGATGGAAATATAAAATAATTGAATTTGATGACTTTACAAAAGGATTACTTAATGCTTCTGGATTTTGTGTGAGGTATTGATCACACCATGACTAGCCCACTGTGGATGACCAATGGAAATCATATGGGATGACAAAAAAGGATACTTTGTGGGCATGAACTAAAAATTTTGGAAGTATAATTGCCCTTTGGAGGAGGAGTCGGGCTGGCTGTCTTTTTCTATTTTCCTGCCTGGCATGCTGTTGGACAGAAATCTGATTTCCCTTTGATGCCAAACCTTTTTGAACTGAACTTTCCGGAACTAACTCGAACTGCGTTTTGCCGGCTGGTAAAGTGTGCAGGTGGTAACCTTTCGGTTGAAGGGTTTACCGACATTTTCCTGGGGTATGTTGTGCTTCGACTCTGCATATTTGGTTTGTATGATCTAAACGCTAAATCTCGATTTTTCCAATGCATCTCTCTCATTCTCTCCCTAGGTAGCCAGCAAATGTTTTCTTTTGTTGAGTCTGTAGGGCATTGTGTGGCTAATTGAACAAATTGACTGCTATTAAATCTGATTATGAAATGTGATTTCCTGTTTCCTGACCATTCATATTGAGGCTCTAGATAAATGACTTGCATGAACAAACTATCGAGTCATTTTTGGAGTGGATATTCTTTTCGTAAGTCTTATGAATAATGGTAATAATTGTGAATTGGTTGATGGTCATAAGCATGTATTTGGCATTTTCTTAATCCTGGTCCTCATAAGAAATTGCCTCACATTCTCTAAATAGTCAAGTCCCTGGTAGCTCATATAAAAGATCCATTGGAGGACCAATGGCAGTTTAGGTCATGTTATGGGCCCAGAGATTGAAATGATCAGATTTGTAAATTAGTACAGATGAGAAATGTTGCCCAGTCTTCCACTGCATCACCACCTATAACAAACTTCGTCTCTCACTCGAATAGGGAGACTGGAATTGCATTCACAACAGACTGGAATGACTAATGAACTGCTCTCCACTCTGACATTTTTTGATTTTTGTTACCACTGGTGCCTTACATCTACTCATTTTCACAAATGCATAAAGGGGTCATCTCCAGCGCATAAGATCAAACACAATCTACACATTTTAAAACAAAATCAGGAATGGCACTGGACACAGAAGGAGTATGAGGAAGGAACACACACTTGCAACAGTCAAGAGAGTTTTGGAAGAAACTTAAACAAGATTACGCAAAACCGGGATTTATTGCAAAGGCATTTCTAAACGTGAGCCCCTTCAACATTTCTCTCATGCGAGCCAAATACAAATGGAGGAAACACCCAAGGTAGCCTAAAACGAATGAATGATTTGTAGATTTGCTGTGGATAAAGTACAATTAGTATTCATTTTTATGGTCCGTTTATTTATGCTCATCATCAAATGGACACTTAACTAACAAGTTTGCATATAAAATGGCACCAACTCATTGCATTATTCTTGGGAAGAGAATTTATAGGAGACAGATGGAGAAAGACCCTTATTGGTCATGCCGCTCAGCTCTCGTTCTCACAGGGTTTTTCTTTTAGTTTTAAGGCAATTCTGGATGTACTATTTAAATATAGTGTTATGTTATCAAGAACAACTGCGTTAAAAAAGGTTGGTAATCTGCTTAAATGCAATCTCGTCTGAAAAGTATTTTTGGCAATAAAACCAATTATAAGATAGAAGCATTTATGAGTCAAGTGTTTAAAATAAATTGATCATTGTTAAGAGTATTTATGTTCCTGGGATATTTGTTAAGGAAATAGGTTATTATTGCACATTAATATATAAGCAATAAGATTAGCAGTCATTATGTGAATTGATGTACATTTGCAATGTGAGCAATTAAAAACTATTATTTTTTATTTAAAGAAATAAAACCGTCATGAAACAAATGTTAACTTCGAAACGCTGAAGGTTGATCTGTGGCAATTTGGCAGCTATGTTGCATTTTGCAACTTGTTTCACACCTTGGAAAACTAGAACGCTACTCATTTAAAAGGCAGGAGTAAGTGCATTTCACTGGCGGAAAAAAAGCTAGCTCACAATATATCTAAAATAGATTGTCCCGATAAAGAAAAATTTTGAAAGAAAAAACAAAAAACAAAAATAAATAAATAAATAAATAAATAAATCGCGTTTTCAATATTTTCACCATTTGTACTCCAGTATGTTTTCTGTTACACAGAAAATCCACTGGAATACGCATAAAGGACTAACACAAATTGCTGATCCAGGAAGACCAATCGGTTTTGCCATGGAAACTCATTGAGCTTAAACATTTATATTGAAAAGAAAATCTACCTGGCCTAAGAATTGTTATTACAAAATCCTGTCACTGCACACGTCTATCCCACTCACCTTTGTGGTATTCCACCTGAGATGCAGAGGACAGAAAGGCTCTCAGATCCACCACTGGAGGCCGCTCGGGTTTCCTTGGCGGAGGGCCAAGCAGCTCAACAGGTGGAAGAGGTCTTATTCGTGGGAAAATTATTTCAAGGTCTTCAGAGACGCTTTTGTGTTCTAGAAAATGAAAAACATTAAGTTTAGCTGCTGTAGTAAGCAATCATGTTCATGGCAGTTAGCCAACAGATTTCCCACAACTTCATAGCAATACAGTTCAAGACGTCATTCACGAGAAGGTACACATTAAATGAAACCAAGCAGAAAAGCAAATGTACAAAGCAGTTGATAATAAACTGGTAATGCTGTAATGAATAGCCGGAATGCTGCTCTTGCTATTAAGTTTCCAAACACTTGCATACACTTAACTGGTAACAAAATAGATTACTTGTTTACTTTGCATTGTAGTAGAGCCCAGACGAAAATATATTTAAAAAAAGGATAGAAATGTACAGTTGATTATTATTTTAATTTTAATTTTTTAAACAAAAAAGTCTAGTTCTAAGATTGCAGTGGACTAGAACACACTGTGTAAGGCCATAATAAAACCTGGCTGACCGCTCCATCCCGTCCATAGAAATAAAACAACTGGATAAAAACACTGCACTACAATCTCCGGCCTTAGGAACTGGACAGGAACGACCTACAGGAGTCTCACAAGAGCTATCCTCTGACTTATGGGACTGGACAATAGCAAAAGTAAACGCCCCATTCTAGTCATAAGCAGATAGTGTGAGACTTTTGTGGCCAGGAGGGCCACTCAAAAATCAGCCTCGCTCCCTTCGTCTCCTTGCACAGTCTCTTTCCATTCATCCATTTTCTGTCTCTTTTTCTCTCCTCCGTCTTTGACCGCTTTCTCTCTACCCAGTCTATGCTCCCCCTCTTTCCCCTTCGAAGCCTTCCCATGGCTGCTGCAATTAACCTGGAAGAGCTGAGGAAAGTACACCAGGGGCGGTCTTCAGCTTTCAAAACTAGCTGCAAAGGGATCGAGCCCACCAAGGAAAAGCCAAGTGGAATAAAATACCTGCCCAGTCTGACTGAACAAGAAGCCACCCCTTACTAACACCTCGGACTCTTGTTAACTCCAGAGTGTGTACATCTTGGAGTTTCTGCAAGCAGTCCACATTGATTCTGCTATAAAACTCACCTGTTCCTCAGTTACAATTCAAGTCATTAACTAAATAAGCGCCAAATGAGCTTCTTAAACTAGAAGCCTGGAGGTTCATTCAATAGGACCAATTGTATGTCCACATGAACAGATAATTAGCCAAATGCTCCAATGCACATGCTCCCCAAACAACAGAGGCACACACTCACACTGTAAACAGCCTTTACAACGCAGGCATTACCACGCAATGCCTTTACCACACAAGGCAAGTATATTGAAGGTAAATGTCTATGTAAGTATGAATATATATTACCTAGTAGCACACCACTGGGTAGTTATAGTTAGGTCAACGTCATAAAACTTTCCAAAAACGTGCTACTTTTTACCTAGTTTGTGCATGGAAAGTTTTAAGGTGAGCCATCAAGCAGGAATCCAAGAAAACAGTGGGGTCCCAAAACACAAAATCTCCATGCATTTTCCATAGAAGTCTTTTGAACAGCGCTAGAGCAAAAACTGCTGAACGGATTTTCATCAAATTTGGCAGGAAGCTAGAGCTTGGCCCAGAAAATGTGCTTTTTGTGATTTGGTGCAAATGCGTTGAGTAGTTTGAGAAAGTAAGTTGCAAAAATATTTGTATACCTGGACGGTTGGGTTTGAGGGACTCTTGTGAGAGTCCCACAAACCCAATTTGAGAAAAATAGAGCTTTCGGATTGGCCTGTAGAAATCTTTTTTTGCTGGCAGCCGTTACAGGACCAAGTCTCCTGTCCTGAAAATGTTTTAAACATATATATAATAAGGGGCAGAGTAGGAATACCCTGCCCCCCTAGCCTATAAGGGGGGAGTATGGGTAAAACTGTTCCCTAAAGGCTGTGCGCAAATCCTTGCTCCTTTCTCAGCACTCCCAGAACCAAAAGAGATAACAAAAAGGAGGCGTGAAAACTCCCTTTTCTCTGTGTGTGGCAGGTGGAGCTCCAGGGGGCCAGTACATCCAAGAATAAAAGGGCTGTTACTTTTATTTTGAGTGTTTCAAGAGGCGGAGCCCAGGCAGTGTGAAATAAACAAATAAGAGTGATTGTATTTCACACTGCAATGAGAGGGTGAGGGTGTGGAATTAAGCCAAGGCTGCTGACTTGGGAGCTGGGAAAACAGGTTCCAGGCTCGGCGCTCCAATACTTTCCGGTTGAATTTGTGCTACATAAAACTACAAAACAAATTAAACAATCAGCTGGATTTTTCTGCTGAAGGATTGGGCCAAATCTTTTCATTGATCCTCCTTTTTCTTCATTATTACAAATAAGGGCACCTTCAAATACATCATTTCAGGTTGTGCATTGTACAAAACATCTCGTTTGATTTAATAGTATATAAAGTTGTTCCATCTATAATTATAACCTAGGTCACATATAGGGTACACAAGACCCATGGCTTGCCTTTTAATTCACAAATAGCATTGTCATCAGAGCGAGGGCAGGAACATTTCTCAGTTCATGTTTAAAAACTATAACTTTTATTAAATACTTCTGAGTGTTAATTTTTTTTTTATTTGAAGACTCCTTACTACATTTTCACATGAGCTGTGCCACATGATTGACATTCCACATATTTTTAGGGCTCAGCTTGCGCATGGGCTCTTAAGAGCCAAAGCCAACCCTTGGCTCAGCTGTTCCCGTTAATTTGCTTGCTCACCCACCTCTACCTTGCGCCATAGTCTGGGCCATTGGAATGATACAGCAGGAGAGTACCTAATCATGTGTTAGAGTTGACTTATGCAGCAAGAAACAACAAATTATGCAGCGTAATGTGCATATCTTGTGATATTACTTGAATTTTTTTTCATTTTCAGACAAGCTAGCACAGTCTGGACAAATGTCTCACTTCAGTAGTACCAATTTAACACCAAATACTGCAATTAGCAACAGAAAGGTGTACAGTCAACCTTTCTGAAGGGTCTTCCACTTCGGAGCAATACAGGCAGTTGCGGTTTTAGAAACCTTTGATCCATTCAAGGTAGAAACTATGTTTTTTTAGATATAATCTGCAGATTATAGATCAGATAATGGATTATGTGGAACAAGAGTCAAATCCGTAGGTATGTGAAAAATGTCATAGCCTGAAAAACACAATTCAAGTGGCCTTGACTATAGCACAAGGGTGTGAGCATTCTTTCAAGCATAGGTTTTGTACTGGAAGGTGACCCTTCCCGTAAAAAAAACTATCCTTTAAGACATTTCCCATTGTATGTTTGCTGTAGAGTGCAACACACATATAAAGTTTGAAAAATATGGAGACTTTTAAAAGTTGCTCCACTGTCACACCTGCCTTGAGGATACATAATATTTTGACTTAAATCCCTGCCTATAAATGTTATTAGGTAAGGAATTGCCTCCAAACCCACGGGTGGTTGTATGGAAGGATGGAATGAAATAGAGGTGGATAGAAAGAAGGTTAGGAGGAGAAGGGCAGATATGGAGGTGTGATTGAGAAGGGAAAGAATGAGGGGCAAGAATGGGACATGAAGTATACAGAATAAAGGAAGAGGGGAGACCGCATTGGACAATGGACAAATATATTAAGAGAAACTGAATGGAAACAAAGATGGTAGAGTAGAGAAAAGGAGAAAACATAAGAATCATTGGAAAGAAAGAAAATATACGGGAAGAGAATGGAGAAAAGTAGGAAGGACAGAAATAATAGCTGGAGAGTAAAGAATATTTGGGAGAGCAAAGGAGAGAGGGAATTTGAGTGTAGAGAGAAAAGGGGGCATGCATGGAGAGGATGATCTATGGAAGTAAGATAGAAAAAGGAATAAGTAAATAAGCAATAACTGGAGAGCAAATTAAAGAAAGGGTAGTTAAACATAGAAAGGAGAGGAAAAAGGGAGGAAAAGAAGGAAGGACAGCATTTGGGCAAAAAGAAAATGGCAGCACGCCATTTTGCTTAAATAATATTGGAGTAGGGGATCTTGAGTGGGGGGGGGTCCCCTCTCGAGCCCAAATGGGCCCCAAGGACCCCATCGCCCAGGGTCACACACTATTTTATGGGAGTCCCCAAGCCCAAATGGGCCCCGGGGACATCTTCCCTGAGACCACAGAATAAGTAGAGGGGAGTGGGCACAAGGCCCGCCCTCCCAGACCCCTAGAAGGTCCTGGGAACCCCATTCAGGGCCAGTTCACAGACTGTGTTCCAGGGAGCCAATCCCCGGGATACAGTAGTTTCCTTGCCCACATCAGTGTGGGCAGGGAAATGTGTTTGTTCCCACCTGGTAGGAGCATTTTTAAATCTCACGCCAGGTGGGAGCAAGCATGCCTTCCCTGCATGTGTTATGCAGGCAGGGAAGGCAAGGTATACCTGCTCTCACCCGATGGAAGATGTAAAAATGTTCCTACCGGGTGCAGGCAGGGAAACATATATTGCTACCTCCTGGAGGGAGCATGCAAAAAGAGCTGCTCCCTCCGGTTAGGAGCAATGCTAGCTCCTGCAGCATGCAGAGAGCCATCTGGGGCCACAGGGGTCCTGGAACTACCCCCACAGCCCAAACAATATGTATTGTGGGAGTCCCGGGTGGGAAACGGGGCAACCACTTAGATTGGAAAAGGCTCCAGGGGAGGGGTCCTCAGGGCCCATTTGGGCTGGGGGATGTAGACCACACCCCATCCCCCTCCTCTAATATGTTTGGCCCCGGAGGATGAGGTCCCGGGGCCTCTTGTGGTTTGAAGAAGTGAGTCGAGCACCCCCCCTTCCCCAATAGATTTTTTTGCCCCAGGTGATGGGGTTCCTGGGCCAAAAGCTTGGGAAAGGGGGCCGCACGACCCCCTCGTCTGTCGGCATAGGGTTGGTTGCCAGCGAGGGGCTAGCTGCAGGGCCAACCTCCCTGCCGCCCATGGCCACTTACCACTTTAATTGTACGTACATATCTTTTGCATATTCATCTTTTGCACTCTGAAAAAAAGAAGTTGCACCTAGTATATTTCTACATATATTAAAGTAATAATTATACACTGACACCCTGAGGCCTAGAGGGTTTTAGTGCTCAAAATGCAATGTGCTTCCTAAAGGCAACTACTCAGCTAGTGTCAAAAATCACAAAATTAATGTTGCACATGCTCAAATGGTACAGAAAATACAGTTTACACGTGGCTGTGTTCAGGAAGCACATTTGCTCTTTAAACATGTTGCGCATAAGCAGTTAAGAAATGTGTAAGGTGTGCAGTGTGGGGCAACCTCATGAGTTGTGGCAGATTCAGAGACAGGTGTAGCCTTTAGTTACTAAGGGGTGTACCTATTTCTCCAAACACACAGGCTTTAAAATCTTCCGAGATTGGTAGCACTCTACAGCTGACTGGCAAAGGGGCAAAGTACAAAGTGATGAACGCTTCCTTGGTGGGCATTCAACAGGCCACACACCACCGTTCACGTTGAGCATGAGCAGTACTGTACTTGGTTTAATTTCTACTCATTAACTATGGGCTGAAGAACGCTCCCACCCCAACCCATGTGAAGAACAATCTGGGAAACTGAAGTCCCCAGGTCCGTCCCTTCATTCAAAAGGCTCATGGGAGGAAATGCATATTAATTAACATTGAGAATGGAGAACTGTGCTGCAGTTAAACTTTGTGAATCAGCATCTGCAGTTCGGGAACAGGGTTGCAGTTATCATTGCTGCACCAGGTCAGGAGCCCAGAAGTGCCCAATGAACCCTGACAATTGCTGAATTTTACTTCCCCAACAGAAGTCAAAGGCTTTGCTTGCACCATGCCACACTACTGGTCGGGAAACGAGAACCTCCACACCCGCCATAAACACACTGCTCACAGTATGTGTGTCACTGCAGTTTTAGTGAGTCTGTTTTTTAAATTCAATGGAAAAGGGCAAAAGAACAAAATACATCATGCACCACCTTAGTAGGTATGTTTTGCCGACAGTTATGGAAATGCCGTATGGATTTGTTTTTAGGGTTTCTGTTGGTGGTAGGGTGACCAACCGTCCGTAAATTTCATGGTCCGTCCGTTATTTTAGTAGGATGTCTGTAAGGCGTCCGTAATTTAGGGTCCCCCAAATTACGGACGCCTTACAGACATCATACTAAAATCAAATTGGGGAATTTGAGAAAGGTATGCTGTTCCCCTGCGAGAGGCCCCATGAGTTTAAAAGTTTCCACTTGGGGCCTCTCGCACTTATCTTTTAATCTGTAGACTGAGGCTGCCTGTAGCAGCCCCTCCGGACCTCGCAAAGATTGTGGACTGGCCCATTGTCATTCTGAGACTGCAGACGATTATCACAGATGGAATGACAATGGGCCCTATTATAGTGACAGCATGTGGTGTGCCTTCTCCTGCACAAATCTTGATTGCAGAAAGGGCCTGATGTCGCTTTGCAAAGCTGCGCGCATACTGAAAAACTGTGAAGTGCACGATTGTCTCAACCTTGTATAAACTTATTTTGACTTTTACTTATTTGATTGTCTATTTACTTATATACTATTGTGCGACCTCCTCTGATATGTCAGTAAAACGTATGTTTTGTCCCAAATTTTTGTCCTGAATTTTGACCTTCTGTCCTGAATTTTTGTCCTGAAATTTGTCCCTTTGTCCTGAATTTTTACACTGACCATCCAGAATTTGCACCCATACCAGTTGGTCACCCTAGTTGGTGGCGTTAGGGAGATGCTTGTGGATCTGATTTTCTGTTTACAAGAAAAAAAGTGGCATTTTCAGATTGATAGTAAATATTGCATTCTCCCTACTTTCCGCAGAGTTCTAAGAGCAGACCTAAAAGATATGGTTTTTCAGAATTTCATTTGTATTATTCTTTGCATTTAAAGTACACGTGTAAACAAAATTATGACAACTATTAGACATATTTTTCTCCAGTTTGCCCACCAAAGTTGTATGTTTTCAGACAAAGGGCTTCCTAGACCCAGAAAACAAACTACATCCTCTAAAGTACTCATCTACATGCATAAAAAGCAACTACTTTTGTATAATTATCCGCTCCATTTGAAATTGTTATTTTAATAAAGCTGCAAGTGACCCCTCAGGATTAAACAGAAAGCATTGCTCTTAGCGAACAGTAATCATCGTCAGGTTAGCAGCATGCATCCTTCCCTTCTCGGGTCCAGTTATGTAACATCTATCACACCCCATTCCAGGGCCTTTTAGACACAGGATTCTATAGGGGATAAAGTACCCCTGCTGTATATTATAAGGATGTTGCAAGTCACCAAGGAGTTCCATAACTATAGAGAGGAACGGGGCCGAAGGCCAAGTTCCTTTATCAGGTTATGGAACTTTAAGGCGATTTGCAATATCCTTATCATGTACGCCAGAGTGTACTTTGTCCCATATAATACATGGTCACCATAACCCTTTACCACAAACCACTTTCGGCATTGGTGCATAGCTCTTTCACATAACAGAGTAAAAATAAAATCTCTAGGGCACAATTAAACACATAAAGAACCTGTTAGTTATTTGTTGCAAACAGATTTTAAAAATATTTCAATACAAGTCAATTTAAAAAAAAAAAAAAAAAAAAAGAGTTGCACTAGCTGAAAGATTTGAGCTTTTCTCCATCTAAGCAGTGCAAAACAAACATGCTCTCTCTGCTGGTCACTGTAAGCTAATAAATAAAGCAGCAGAAAGAAAAGCAATGCTAGTTTTTGTTGCTTTAAACAGCTACTTCAATTATGCTCCGACCTGCCTTTCACCTTGGCTCCTGGTTCTGGCAGCAGGTATTGGGAGTCAGAACTCGTGTGTGTGATATATTAAAATAATTGAGTCCTGATGTCTTTTCCTTGTAAATCAGCGACTGGGTGCGTCACAAGTCGCTAAGTATATAGAAATTAAACTCTGGTATTTATACAGTTATTACAGAATCCCACGCATTATACATAGAAAATATAGATGGTTAACAGTGAATTATGGGGATGTTTTTCACCGAGATCTGAATGACGCGAAATAGACAACGAGACCGAAGCTAGAGTGGTCTATGATGTCACTCAGAACCCAGAGATGAAAAACATCCCTGTAATTCACTTTTTACCCATCTATAATTTTCTGTTATGTATAGCCCCCCAAAACATCTGCCCTTGCCTTTAACTACTGTGCAGGGGCAGAGGATAACAAGAGCTCTTTACATGACATGCCCTCCCCTCCCTGATGCAAATGTGATCGATAAATATCTTACCTGCTATCCGTAACCAAAACCCACCACCTTCCCAGTCTTCCTTCCCCCTCCTGCAGCTGTGCTTTCTGCTTTCAGTCAAAGCAGACAAGCAGAGCTGTGCTAACAGGCTGTCAGAGAGCCCTGTCACCTGGCTTAGAAGACCTTTATGATATCACAACAGTTGATAACCAGTTTTGTTATCCACTGTTATGATGTCATAGCAAGGAGTTATAACTTTTAGGAAGTGAAATAAACGAGAGAGGCTCTCTATGTGAGCCATATATTACAAGTTCACTGTATAGCCCTTACTGTGGCCAAAATTGAAATTTGAACAGATATTATTAGCAACCTATTCCACTTTAACAAACTCACAGTCATAGAAATAAATAAAATATTGTAATATCAAAGTGTTCAGAAGGCAAGCCTTACTTACCTTCATGATATTGCAAGGGCACCTTTTCCTGATCAACTTCTGCTGATCTAGTGGATTGATTAACCCATTCAGGGTGAGAGTCCTTTTTCCTTTCTATTGTGTGCGATGACGCGTTCTCCCAAATAAGCAAGGTACGTCTAAATTGTTTTTTATCAATCGTAGTCTCTGGCTTGCTATTGTCCATTACTTGATGCTCCACAGTTGTGTCAATTCGGTGACACATCTGTGGATCAACCACAGGAGAAGCACTTTCACCCTTCGATAACAGTAGTTTGTTGACTCTTGGTTCTTCTATTTTGTTCTCCGTGGCAGCTCCACCTAATTGCACACGGGGCAAAGCAAAAGATTTTGGAAGCAATACTGGTTTTGCTAAATAGTTATGTTCATTAGAATTTATCCTTCCATTTTCCAGGCATTTTTGGTTAAGTGCTCCAGCTGGAGGATACCTATGTCCTTTTGTGCTGGCTATCTTATGATTCGGTGCAGGTTGTGGGGTGTTTGCAGCCTTGGACATCTGTTGAAACATTGCTCGGCGCGCTCTGAAGTCTGGCACTTCATCCTAGAAAAAATTAGAAATGTAATTATAATTTCTGGCAGTATGTACAGTCATGGAGGTATGAACACAGCATTACAGCCTGGGTGGAGAACATGACCAGGCTTCCCTTCCCCATCTGAGCGCTGAACTAATGTGCTCAGTCCCATCACAAAGCTGCATTGCAGCGCTGTGATTGGCTCAGGGGAGCCTGGGTGCCTACCAATCAAAACGATGCATTGTAGCGTTGTGATTGGCTTAGGGGAGCCTATCCTGCTTCCTTCTCCAATAGAAGCCAGGAAGAGGATGGAAGAGAGGCGGCGGCCGGCCAGCCGGCCAGCCAGCCAGCCAGCCACATGGACGGCCGGCAGGTTAGTGTTTTTTTTTTGTTCCCTACCCCACTACCAGCAGCCGCAAATGACAAGTAGCCTCCGGGTAGCTCAGCCCTTTAACTCTGGCTTTGTTGACAAATTCAATCAATAAAACTATGTTGCCAAGCAGAATACTTTAAATGTTTCAAATTTGCTACATATGCCCGCCCTTCACCCGCATTTTTCAGCAAACCTGGGCACCAGGGGAAACAACTGAGATGGTTTGAGTCCAAGCAGTTTAGAATCTGTGAATAATATCAAACACTCATTTTGAACACCCCAAAGTAACACCCTCACTAGGATTTCCATTAAGAGAAAAAGAGGCTTTTTAGATGCCAAACAACAGGGGTTTGTGTCCACTTCAAATGTAAATTGTACTTAATCATGTAAGTGCACATAAAAACATAAAAAGTTCAAGGTATCAGTGAAATAGGTTACAGTAAAAACATTTAAAAAGCATACTATTTCGACAGTGAACAATACATTTTAAAAAGGATCCCAGTGCAACACACATAGTTGGTTCTCGGAGTGCCTGAGGAAAAATAAGGGCTGGTCTACATAACCCGATATTGTAGGCTTTTAATATGGGTAAAGAAAAAACCTAGTGTACTTATCGTAATCGCAAGGACACACAGTGAGACCAGAAACCTCCGCCCCCCACCCCCCCAGGCTGTCCCAGGAAATCAAGCTGCAAACTGTGCCCATTCTGGACCTTAGCAATAATGCCCTTTGCCATTGATTGTCTATATGCAGCAAATAGGACACATTACCAGTGCTAGATTGCAGTAGGATAAACAGTCTGTTGGTAGGCTCCCCAAGTTCGGCAGCATCACTCTTTAGCCGCTGATCCTCAAGAAAAGCACCTTCAGCCAGATCCTATCAGACTTGGTCGCGCTTGTAGGAGTGGTCAAGAGGGTAGGCCTGCCCAGGCTTGTGAAGCACGCCTTGGCATACGACAGCTATAGTATGCTCATACCCTGATCACATCTAAGGCAACCCATAATTACCTGCTGATTAAACATTGCATTGGGGTTATTCAATATCGACAGCCACAGTCACTTGAGGGCAAGTTTTATATAGTGCTCGATGTATATGAGGACAAGTACACTGCGGCACGCAAAAAGTGGACAACCAGGATGCTGAGAAAAAACGTCTGACAAAAAATGATTTTCTTTGATTTGCAGGCCAGAGGCGGATGCATAACCCCAAACACCGGCACCTTAAATTGCAGCGGGAACTCAATGCGTATTATAAATTTCAAGAAACGCTGCTATAGGTTTGCCTTCCATCGTGGAAACCAAATTAAAAAGAGCACCCAACGACTGTGTGAGTTTAAGATGCCTTGTGGCAATATTGGTAGACGAAGAGCACTTACTATCAAAGCAAACCCCCATGCTGGAAACTGGAGATACTGCTGACAACATGTTAGAATTAACATAAATATGTCTCAGATTGCCTTACTCTTTGTGTCGCACACCACAACACGGGACTTAGAATACTTAATGCTCATGTCCAAAGGCATCATAAAAGAAGAAAAGGAGGTTATTAGACTCAATAGACTCCTAGGTGTGCGAGCTAAAAAGATGAAGAGCATGGAGAAATGCTGGAATCTTCAGCTTACCAATCTGAACTACCTTCGGCCCACTTTTCAACAAATGACGGTTCAGGATATTGATATAAAGAATAAATAAAATGGGCAATAGTATCCATCCTTGTCGCACCCCTCTGTGGCAACCAAAGAGTACAGTGCATTCCCCATTCTGGCCAAATCGGAACCTACCAGATAGATTCAACTGCAGAAAGTGCTTTATGGGTATTTCTTTATTCAGTGCCTGAGGGTTTTAGGTACTGTTGGACTGCTGATGGGAGCCTTTTATTCCTACGTAGGTCTTGACTTTACAAAGCATGGTGTGATTTAGGAGTTCAGGATTAATCCGAGGGATAATCTGAGGGATAATGGGGGTTTGGAAATCAGATTCACTACGACATAAAAACTAAGCTGGCACAAGCAGAATTCTTCGCAGAGACTATTAGGAAAGCAGAGAACTCTTCTCATGAAATGTTTAAAATTGTAAAACAGCTTCTTCATCTGAATGCCGGTCATGCTAGGATTCCCGCCTCCAAGGAACTCTGTGATAAGTTGCCTGTTTTTTTGTAGACAAGACTGAGAACATTCAGGGCTCAGTTCTCACCTCGGTGGAGGTGTCACTCTTTAAGCAGGATGTTTATGGACCTAATATCAAGTGTACCCTTTCCAGTTTTGATGTGATCTCATTAGATGAGTCTTGAATGGCGATCCTTAAGTGCAAATCTGCTCTCAATTAGACACCTGCCCTCCAAGTCTCCTAGCTCATACTATTGATCAAATTAATCCTGCACTCAACCATGTTTTTAACTCTACTCTCACTTCCTAGTTATTGGAAACAGGCATTGGTTATCCTTCTATTGGGAAAAAAACTGCTGCTGATCCAACTATATTGGAAAATGTTCACCCTCTTTCATTACTTCTGGTAGCAGCAGAAGTCCTGGAAAATGTGGCTAATCACCAACTAAGCGCTTATCTGGAGAAAAACCATTTACTCAATCCCTCACAATCTGGTTTCCGTTCTAATCATAGCACAGAAACAGTTCTTTCGAAATTAGCTGAGGAAATCAATTCTGTCTTGGTGAAGGTCAGAGACCCTCCTCTCCCTACCATGCTGGATTTGTCGGGAGCTTTCGATACCACCTCCCATCAACTTCTATTATCTAGATTAGCAGAGCTGGGGATAGGTGGGTCAGCCCTGAGTTGGATCCAATTGCTCTTAACCAACAGAGAACAAGCATTGTCCCTCATGGTTCTTCATTGAGCCCTACATTATTTAATGTGTACATGACACCTCTGGCATATATCATGAAAAAATATGGTATCAAAGTAATTTCTTATGCCGACTACACCGAGCCAGTCTTATCTTTTGAGAAACAAGCTCTAGCCAAGCCAGTTCAAACAATCCTTGTTAGAGGTTTTCATCTGGATGAACAGGAATTGCCTAAAGTGCAGCACCTCCAAAACGGATATCTTAGTACCCGGTGGCTCTGCTTCTCCTTGGCCCAATAACTGGTGTCAGGGGAAACTAGGACCCCCTCCACCTCCCAAGGTGATGGTAAGAAATTTAGGAGATAAATTTGATAACACTCTTTCCTTCAGCCACTAGATCTCTACTGTTGCAGGGTTCTGTTTTGCCACATTAAGATCATTAAAAAAGACACTTGAATATT
The DNA here is from genome assembly GCA_963921515.1 of Calotriton arnoldi. Classification (NCBI taxonomy): domain Eukaryota; kingdom Metazoa; phylum Chordata; class Amphibia; order Caudata; family Salamandridae; genus Calotriton; species Calotriton arnoldi. Next base: position 1,255,095 of record CAWUFW010002293.1, read on the forward strand.
TCCCCTTAGATGCTCAGTAAACCATAGTACATGCTGCCATAATTGCAAGGCTAGACTACATGAATCTTCTCTGCCTGTGACTCTTTGCGTATCGTTTTAATCAGTGACAGATAGTGCAAAATGCGGCAGCAAGGCTGATTTGGGGGTTGCCCAAATCTCATTCGGTCGGATTACTTCTGAAAGGACTTCACTGGCTCCCCGTCAAAAAATATTTTTTTAAGCATTCACGATTGCATTTCGGGCCTTTCATCAGTTGGCTCCAGATACTTTTGCATCAGACTCCTAAATGGGAAAGGTCACAAGCAGCCTCTGGGTATCAGCCCTTTAACTTTGGCTTTGTTGACAAATCTAATCAATAGAACTAAGTTGCTAAACAGAATACTTTAAATGTTTCAAATAGTTGACATACGTCTTCACCTTTATTTTTCAGCACCCCTGGGTGCCAGGGGAAACAACTAAGATGGTTTAAGCCCACGCATATGAATCTATAAACAAATATCAGACACAAACAGTTTGAACACCACAAAGCACCACCCATATCTGAACAGGGATTTCAATTTAGAGAAAAACATAGGGTTTTTAGGTGCTAAACAGTGGTTTGTGTCCACCTAATGGGGACAGTGATGGTGGAAACTGCACAGAGCCAAACTGAAAGCAGTTATTCTTCTACCTAGTCTCCAGCTTTCCAATAATTTTGTTTTACTTCACAAAGTGTTTTTAGGAACACAGCAGGAGAAAATATCAACCACAAGTGGGTTTCCAGAGAAAAACCATGTGCAAAACTCAATTTCTGGTGGGAGAATATGTGCTAAAAAAAAAATCTGACAGTTGTTCTACATAAACCTACTCTGTCTGACTTTCACCTGAAGGGAAGTCAAAAGAAGCTGAGAAACATTCCGGGTCACATGTCCGACCATTTTTAGCATCTGCAAATGGGATATCGGGCCATTTGCGACCGCTAAAAAGGGTTGCAACATTTACCAAACTTATTTTGCGAGTCGGTAACTTGTTACCGACTCGCAAAATAGGTTTTGCGAGTCGGTATTAGGAAGGGGCAGGCCAAGTTTGTTTTGTGACCGCAAATGCAGTCGCAAAACAATTGCAGTTATCACCAATTTCAAATCGATAAGGCAGTCGCATGTTTGTGATTGGCAGCAAAAATATTTTTAAGAGCAGGCAGTGGTCCCACGGATCACTGCCTGCTCTTAAAAAATGTAACTGAAATGTTTAATTTTTATTTTTAAAATGTATCCCATTTTCCTTTAAAGAAAAAGGGCTGCATTTCAAAACAAAAAAGTTGCTTTATTGAAAAAGCAAACACTGACATGGGTGTCTGCTGTCCCCAGCAGTCCACCATTCCTGTGTTATTACCCATTCCCAATGGGTCGCAAATTGAAGCCTGCCTCATTAGTATGGATGAGCCAGGTCATTTGCGACCCGATTGGGAATCGCTAAATGTGTCTGAGACACGAGTACATTTCTTTTTGCGACTCCCAATTTGAAAGTCACTAAAATTCGCAAATTGAAAATCACAAAATGCTCTCAAAACTTTGTGCGGGAAGGAGATAATTAAGAACTTCTGATCTCTTAAGCCATCATCAAAGACTAGTCGTATGCAGAGTATATAAAGTGATTTATGGTTGGTCAATATACACAAATACGTGGATCACTAGTCCCAAAGGAGTTTGAGGAAGTTGAGAAACAAGCCCCAAGTGTAGCATTTGCTGTGATAAACAGCAATGTCTATCATTCCAAAGTGTGTTTGTAACAGACTGTGTACTTCATATTAGGGAAACGACATTCTGCATTAGATCTGTCCTAAGTTTCACATATAACTGAATAGATAGTTAAACCCTGCATAACTAAATATCTTTCCTGCATCCACTAAAATGGCCCAAATTCTGTCATTTTGGTTCAAGACAACAGCAATCAAGCGGCACACAGATCTGTTATTGTCAATGAAGAGCACCTCCTCCACGAAACACAGAACAACCATAAAGTACTCTTTCAATAGCTTGAGCTGCTAATAGTCTACAACTAGATTTTTACACTGCAGGTTACTTAGTTGAAAAAACAAAACAGCATTAAGAGAGAGTGTTGCTAAAAGGAACTCGGGTAATCAACACTGATGACATTTCTATTACAAAAATAAAGACATGGGGCATGTACAGCTGGGGTACAGAGTAGTTGCATCATACCGACTCTTGGCTCAATCTAAATTTAAAGCTGATATTTTCACAACCCCAGATCCACCTCAATGTTGCCTACAGGGAGACATTTGAGAGGTGATGGGGTTTAGTCCACGACGAAGCTGCCAGACACAGGCTTAATCGTAACTTTAGACGTGGAGGCCCTCTACATGAGCATACCTCAAGAGGTCTCACTCCAGGTACTGGAGGCCCTACTTGGAGAAACAGAATGGAATTCAATAACACCAAGGAGCTTCGTCCTGGACTGCATGCATATGGCACTGACGAGATACTTCTTCCAGTTTGAAGAGAGCTTCTACATACAGACACACGAATCATCAATGGGCAGTACATTCGCCCCAAGCATAGCCTGTCTGTGCGTCCATGATTTTTAACCGAAGAACATATATAACAACATAAACCCATTCATCAATAACATCAAACGATGGAAAAGATTAATCAACGATGTTCTAGTCATCTGGAGTGGGGGAAGAGATGGAAGCTCGAAAATTTGTGAGATGGCTGCACTCAAGAGGTACATTCCTGAGATTCACTATGACCACCAGTGCAGAATCAATCCCTTTCCTAGACCCGAGGATCTGGTCAAAGCACAATCACCCTAAAACTGAGGTTTTCTACAAACTGCCGGATGCCAACAACCTGCTCAGGTACGACAGCTTCCACCCATAAGCCATAAGAGATCATTTGCGGATTGTCCAGTTTATCAGGCTCCATAGAAACTGTACAGAAAGATCTACCAATGACGGCCATGCAGCTCCGACAAGAAAACTAGAGAAAAATCTATATACAGGAAGAAACAACCATAGGGACATCTTGCTATGAACATATCAGAAACCGGAAAACGACCGACTTGCATATGCCACATTTGGAACTTATTCCAATCCAATGAAAAAACAGATTTTACGTCACTGGAAAACCTTGACCTCTGCTTGCCTGGACTTTGAAAGACCTATGTTTGCCCTTAAGAGAGGAAGATCGTTAAAGGACCAACTGGTCCACACAAGGCCCAAACAAAAGTAGATCACTGGCCACACACTCCATACCATGTGGAACTTGCCCGAAGTAACTGGCCACTACCCCTACAGACAATGTAACATCTGCCCACTCACCAAAGCAACTAAGGACATAGATCTAGGCTTACAGACCACATGGATTCTCAAGAAACACACAAACTGCAATAGTACCAATGTGGTATATGTATCAATATGCAAGTGTGTATTAAATTATGTGGGCATGACGACAAGGAAGGTCAGAACAGGCATCAACGAACACAGAAGCAATTTTCGGTGCAAAAAGACGGTCATGAAACTGATGCATCACTTCCTGACCACAGGCCACTCAGAAAACAATTATATTTGGTTCATCATAGAGAAACTGCCTCCATCTGCAACTGAACAACACCTAGTGCGAAACGAGCAGAGATAGATTTACAGACTGTCGAGCACATCGCAGGGATTAAATGAAGAAATCCCATGGACACAACTACCATAAATAAATAATACCCATATAAGTATATTGTATACGATACAGGATTTTGGGGTATGACTACTGAACCCATGAAGGATTGCTACCGGAAAATCACCCATAAGAAATTAAGCAACACAAAGAAACAACATGTACCGAGATTGAATAATGTGACAGATATCCTAGTATAACAGAACACATGAAATGATATGGAAAAAAGGAAAAACCACCAAAGATCTTCATTTGATAGAGATCACAAAAATGTAAAAATACAGAGCCAGACACTACATACATATATAAAAACAGGGAGGCCATAAAATAAAGAAGGAATTACAAATTATTCCGTGATGATACCCTTTCCAAGAAAACCAAACCACAGCAGAAAGTAGAGAGTGAAAACCATGAGCAATTCCACTCCCTTCACTCCCCCCATCCACCCTTAATTACAACGAGATGCTCAGGAGCTAAATCAAACTACAACTCCCAGCATCCTAAGGGCAGCACTGAGCAAAGGGGGAAGGAAAAAAACATGAACTCCACTCCCCCTCCCACCCCCAACTACAACAAGACGCTTAGGAGCTATTCCAAACCACAACTCCCAGCATCCCAAAGGCAGCACAGAACAAGCACGTCATCAGAAGCGCTCTCCGCGATCAGCACTGAACCAGGCTCCGAGCCCATACCAGAGGTCGGGGCAGTCTGAGAGGCAGCAACACACAGGTGTGCAGGTGATGTTTGATCCTTGATTAAGTTGAGAGCAAGCACATGGGTTATTCATAACGGCATGTAAGGAGGGACAAGGAATGCAGTAAGAGTTGCTGGAGTTCTATTGTTAACACTGCTGTCATCCGCAGTGTTCGTCGTACGACACAAGATCAAGAAATGATATACCCCTGGGCGCTTTACTGAGCGTCTTAGATATCGTATATAGCCCACATTGGAAGTGGTGGGAGCTTTAAAATATGCAGCAGGTCAGATAAGCATCACTGCCTCCATGAACAGTATCGAGCCACGTGACACAAAATATGTGGCAAGTACGAACGGGTGCGTGAATGGTGGGAGCATGTTGAAATATATGATGAGTGAATTAAACATTGAGTCATCTTGGAAGACCAAAGAGATGTGGCCACCGGCGGGAGCTTTGAACCACATATACAGACAATAATCTGAACCCTAACAGATGGGATTACCACCTATTATGAATGAGTACATTGTACCCCCAAACATGTGGTGTGAAAAGGCTTTTGGGACGTGTATGCATTAAATTAAAACACACAGGGAAAGTACAACGATATTGGGCAGCCTAATCACCGGCATCTTTGTGCTTAGGGGCAACAGCATAACATATGGTGAACTCATTCCCTACAGGCAGCTGAAATTTAGAACTACCATCCATATGTTTATAAAAGAGAACAGTGTCCATTCGAACTGTGTATCTAACAACTTTTTCTTCCCTCAAAAAAGTGTGTGACTATAGAACGACATCATGCCCCAGACAAGCATGACTCGAGAGACCCAGAACAATGGTAAGCAGAGTGCATGCATGATCAGTCAATTCTACACTTGATCACTAAGTAATGTAATGTAATGTAGACAGCATTTATATAGCGCACTATCACCCAACGGGTATCCTGGCGCTGAGAGTGTACATAGATGTAATGTGTCATACTATATTTGAAAGAAAAAGAGAGTTATAGATAGTACAAACCTAAGGGGAGGGAGGGACAGCAGGAGTAGCACTAGAGAATCCAGGTATTACATCTAAGTGTTCTTTTCCCTTGGGAATAACCAGGTCTTTAGTTTCTTCCTGAATTGCATTATGTCTCTGCTCTTCCTGATGTCAGATGGAAGTTCATTCCATAATCGCGAGGCTCCAGAGCTAAAAGCTCTCCCGCCTGTTCTAACCCTCTTAAATTTAGGGACATTAACCAGATTTGCTGTGGCCGAGCGAAGGTTTCTTGTGGGCGTATACCACGTGAACTTTCTCTGTAAAGGCCTAGGACCCAGACCATTTGCTGCCTTAAAAACTATGCAGAGAGATTTAAAAAATATTCTCTGCTGAATCGGTAGCCAGTGAAGATCCCATAGAGCCTGAGATGCTGAGGATCTGCGCTGCCGATTTAGGGCCAACTTTGCTGCAATTGTCTGGATACTCTGCAGCTTCATTATCGAGGAGCTAGGAGCTCCCAGACACAAGGAGTTGCAGTAGTCCAGCCTGCTCAAAATAGCGCTCCTCACTAACTGTATTCTGGCAGAAGCTGGAAGTAGTGGGAGAATCTTTCGAAGGGCTCTGATCAGCGAGAAATAGGTACCCACTGTTTTATTTATTTGTGAATCCACTTGGAGATTATTATCCATCATCATGTAGTTTGTATTAGAAGCTGCCTTTTTATGAAATGTAAAATAGTTTTTTAAATCCTTCCCGACCATCCATGTATAGAGCTAGGAATAGAAGCCATAGTCACTGTTATGGGACAACACCATCAATTAGCACCTCATAATTATTTTGCACAATTTTTAACTTGGGGAGTGTTTCCCAAATGGGGAGTGGTATTGCTCTGTTCCTGATAGGAGTATGTACAAAGGGATCGCTACATGTCCCCACGAAATTCAGACTGGGAAAATAGATTATACCAACGTATGACATATGACACTTTTTGGATTCATTTTTACTTCGCTGACACACTTGGTCTCTTAGGTATCCTCCAAGGACAGAAGACAAACAGGTGAGAGCCTTAGACCTTAAGCATGTGCATGGTATGCATGAAAAGCAAGGCAGGGATACTTTAGATAGCCCTGACAAAGGCCCCAGACCCAGATGGGCTCTCGGTGCGGGCCGAAACATGTTGGCATACTAGGGTCAATTGAACAAACTAAATTTAATGGAGACACTGAAACAACTTTATTCATACCCCAGGTACCCTACAAATAAAGGAATTCTTTGGGTACACCTGTAGGTATTTTTAATCATCATCATCAACTTTATTTCGATCACTATGGATCATAACTGTATAGCTAACAAAACAACCACAATACACATATAAATATCAGTACATAAAAGTTAGCTATTAAAACACAATATAAAAAACACAAAAATTCATGTCACAACTGTGGTCTTAAAAATAGCAGGAGACTAAAACCACGGATAAAATTTACAGCATAAAAAATCCCAGCACATAACTTCATCAACATCAAGCAATTCATATCAAAGATCAGTGGCAGACTGTAGAAGTTTAGCTCGCTTAATCCAAAATGCCTTTAAAAACATAGCCACACAAAAAACTACAATCCGGCTAGTGTCACTCTGCAGTATTCTAAATGTTTCCTTATGCTCACTATAACTCAGATTTCTACATAGGGGAACAATCCATTTTGCATGTATGGATTTGTAAAAGGGAAAAAAAACGTGGATAAGTGATTCAGAACACCCTTCACAGCCTACACACAGGTCATCAAATAAGCCTTTTTCCTGTTGCCCTCTGCACGTAAATTATTTTATAGGTAGAGGGACAATTTCGTCAATAGGGCTTTCATAGGCGCCTATTGGTTTCCGGTCAATAAAAGACACTGACAGGGAGCCCTTACACTCTCTGATATTATCAATTGCCACACTTTCTCAAAATAGTCCCTTTAGGCTAACCTTACCAATCTGACACATACTCTCTGGTAAGGTCCAATATTCAACCAATTTCAATCTTAAAAGTAAGGCTTTGATCGCACAGAGCCATGGAATTTTCCGTGGATGCTGTGGGACCAAAAGATCCTTGATACCATCACGGTAGGACTCCAGGGTAGCAGTTGCCCATAACCTATGCCAATAAATCAGCATTCTGCATTTAATCTTATGGGCACCACGGAGAGACACTCAATATGTGAATAGCCCCATAACTCGGAACCACATAAAACTGCCCCTAGGGTCTTCACATTATAAATTTCCAAGTCTGGAGCCACCCTTCTTGATGTTGTTTTTCTGTGGATTTTCCCTATATGAGCAGTATACTGAATCAAAGATAGTTAATCTTTGTCCACCTGCGGTGCCCAACAGATTCTTGGTCAGTTTAGTGGCCAAATACTCAAAGCTGGACACTACATCAAGAATTGTATCACCCACTAGCATCCTCCTCTTACAGAGGATCGTCTTCTGATTGGTGAAAATAATACATTTGGTCTGAGAGCTGTTAAGCTCCAAGCCCCTCTCCACACAAAATGACTGGAAGGAGTTCAGGAGATGTTGCAATCCCTGCGTTGATTTAAAAATTAAAAAGGTGTCGTCTGCAAAAAGGAGAGCGGGAACTCTCGGACATCCTGTCTTGGGTGCATCACACCCATCCCTGTCCAGTGTACCAAAAGCACAGTTTATATATAGTGCAAAGAGAGTGGGCGCGAGAACACACCCCTGTCTGAACCCCCCGATCAATCTGGATCGGACAGAGCCCCATCCAGCCCCCTCCTCACCTGGGCAAGTGTGTCAGCTTGTCTCCTAAGAATATTCAGCAGGGGCGTTGGGAGCCCCATCTCCTCAAAAACCCTCCATAGTTTGTGACGGGGAACTAAACCAAATGCTGCACAGAGGTCGACAAAGGCATCAAAGTTTGCCCTTTCGTATAATCACCTCTCTCCAGTATAGACATGCAAAATGGAAGATCTGACCCATAGTGCTCACATTTGGTCTAAAAACGGCCTGCCAATCGGAGAGTGTGTTTTCGTCCCTAATCCACTCCTGTATACGAGCCAACACCTGTTTGCAAAACGTTTTGTAGGGAGTCAATCAGGCTTAAGGGCCTATAGCTGGCCAGATTTTCCCTACCCCCCTTTATGAAGATTGTAATAATTTCTGCTAGTTTCCAGCAGGGCGGAATCTCCATACCAGGTAGGATTGTATTAGTGAGCAAATTGATGTATGGCCCCAGATTTCTGGGTTTTCTCTATATAACTCATTGGGCAGTCTATCTGGTCCCAGAGCGTGACCAGAAATACAAGAATTGATAGATGTTAATGTTTCACGGAGTCAGATCGATACCCTTAGTGGAAGAACTGATATGAATAACTTCTATGCCGCTCACAGCATTAGCGCATTTCTGGGAATAAAACTGTTCAAAATGAGGCACCCAGCCTGACGGATGGATGCAGAAATCGAGGGTTTGCTTACGACCGTTGAGACAGCCAGATGCTGTATCCAAAATGACTTATTGTCTTTGTTACAAAGTGCTATGTGCAGGTTTGTCTATTGGGAACTCTCCCATTCTCTTTTGGCTTTAATTATCGCTTGCTGATACAGATTCCTTTTCTTAGCTATATCTGGCTGAGTTTTTGTCTTAACAGCCACAATGAGTTCGTGCTTGGCTTCCCTACATTCACCATTGTACCAATTGTCAGGGTTAGAGACAATATTCCCCCTGTGCTTATGTTTCCCCAATGTATCTATGGTATGGGCTATTACCTTTTAGTGGAGGATAGCAAAATTCTCAATTCTAGAGGCAGCCGGGAGCTTGGATAGGGACTCATGAGTGGCAGTAACACTATTCTTGATCACTTCCAATACTTCTGGGTTTTTCATCACCCAGTCCCACCTGATTGTTTTAAAATTGTTGGCATACGAGAGTGATCCCATATCTCTGTGGCCATAGGAAGCCTGCGCTCCGGGTACTTCGTCCCGTAGCAACATACAAAGGGCATTGTGGTCACTATCCAAGTGCTCAAATATATCCATATCCACAATTGCCGGCCAAGGTTTTATGTCAGCCAAAAAGTAATCAATTCTACTACTATAGCCTACCCTATTAAAGGTCAATTTGCCTTGGCGATCAGATTGACATCTACCATTAGTAGCCCTCAGATCGCAATTTAATGTCATGGCCAGTAATTGACCCACCTTTGCTGTCCACCTAACTATGTTATGTAGATCTAGTCAAGGAATACCCCCCATTGGTTGTCCTGTTCTTGCATTAGATCAAAAAGAGAAACAGCCAACGGTTCGAAGGAGGCATTTAGATCTCCAGCCACCAAGAGCCTAACCTTGTCCGGGCTCTCCAAAAGTGCTTGCTCCAAAACACTAATTACCTTTGTTTTCTTGCAGCTGTTCTCCACTCTATTATAAACATTGTAGATTCTTAATATCAACCCGGATCGAGACACCAATCTAACTGCTAATATCTGCCAATATGTCACTAGAAGCTACAGGCACTTGGGATATTTTACATTGGAGTGATGTTTTAATCCAAATGCACCCCCGATGGTCTACTCCTTGTGGATTGTCTTACATTCACACAGAAAGATGAATACACACTTTTGTGAGTGGGGGCCAAGCACCATGCCTCTTGGAAGAGACAGATGTCAAATGTGAAATGACCCCACTCTTCCTCATCCAGTAGCTTAGTTAATCCTGCTACATTCCATGACAGTATTTTGATAAGAGAATCCTGGGGCTGTAAAATCCCACCCCAAAGTGAGGTGGCAAATTTCCCTACAGTTCTAACACCAGTACTTGCAGACGGAGACATACTTTGTGAAAGCAAGACCTGATCCATCAGTCCATCACCTGTTATTCCTACGTGTGTCCCCTTACCTGGGTGTAGTGGATCAGTCAGTATTTTGGCAGTTAGAGGGTGGATCAGCTCTTACTCCACAAAAGCCCTAACAGAACAACAGTCTTACTGCAGAAGTGTGACTTATGCTCCAGTTAGTGAGAGGCGACAGTCAACCCACTGTTGACTGCCTCCTTCTCAGTCTTGACCCCTGTGTGTTCTAACTCTCTAGACATAGCGGGGTCACAAAACTTAATCTGAATTTTTGCATTGGAGATGTTACGAGCTTCATCTGCCATGAGACCTTCCACCAAATAGTTATTAACAAAGGAGATACACAGTTTATCATAGCAGTGATTAGTGGTACACAACCTTTCCACCCATATAACAGCACTCCTAATTAGTGCATAGCATTGTCTTGTTGCTCTAAACCAGTATATTACCTTGTTAATTAGGGAGTCTGAATCTCCGCTAACCCCAGAGGCTAGCTTAAGAACCCTATCAAGGAATATCATAGCTGGCTAACCCCCCCTCCCCCCCACAGTGCCCCGGGTGTAAATACCATCTTGAACTTTCCCTCTTGGTCGGCACCTCCTTACTTCAGCAGAATTTGGAGTGCAAACATACGGCGGGGGCTGTTATCGCCAGGCCACTGTAAATGGGTCCCATTCAAATGGACTCGACCTTGGATGAGAGGATTGTAGCCATTCCTTCCCATCTGCTGTACACACCCTTTTCTCCACTGTAAGCTGAGCTAAAACTGGCTGGAGATCAATAGTGTTGTTCTGTACCTGGGGAACGTCTGAACCAGGGCGTGAACTGGTGGGCATCCTGATACTTACTACGACCCCCCCCCGGGCCCCTGCAGGGATTGACGTCTGGTCTGCTAGCTTTTTCCCCTCAAGACTCAACTGTCTTCTGAAGTGTTTTGATCTAATCCCTTAAATCCCCAAATATCCCCATCATATTTTGCATCATATTTTGCAGTAGTGCAACAGTCCCTAAATTTATATAGCCCAGGCCATCGGCCTGTGAATTCTCATTTGTTGTAGTGTTTTCCTCAAAGAGGAGAGGCAAGAAACGATTGCTACGCTTGATAGTTGGTTTAATTGATATTGAATGCAACTGACAGGACTGGAATTTTGTTGAGACCCATACAGGTTGTTGTGTGGAGCCAAACAGGGGCATGGCTGGGGTTTAGATTTAACCCGTTTGGCTGGTTCTACATTGTTGGTTGTTGGGTTGGGCTTTGAGAGTTGCGAGTTGGAATTAACCAGGTCTGTACATTCCAATAGCAGATTATCTATTCTGTCCATTACCTCATTGTCCCCCACAGATGGTTGCACGGTTTTCTCTTTGGGAACCCTGTGCCTACCCTCCACAGCTTTGCGTTTGCCCATTCTCAAGGAGAAGTAAAATCGCGGGAGGCAGGCAACAGGAAGAGGGTTTCGGTGTTCTTTGGGGATAAACTCTTTTCTGAATCCTGCCCCTTAATTGGTAACAAATAGCAGCAGAAACCTATAAGCCCAACAATTGATAGCTACTGAAAGATGCCTAAATGATGACCCAATCATGTCCACAAAACACAATTGTGGACTCGTGGTCTTCTTGTCACAGACAATGAAAGTGACTTGGGAGTATTTCACAACAAAATTGCAATCCTTATAGCAAGTCAGCTGATTGAAGGAAGGCCGTCTTAAGCACCTTTGCTTGCCCAGAGCATGTTAGCAATGGAAATATGGCAGAGTACAAACCAGCTCCAATGGAGGTTTTCAAGATTACGGTACAGTACCTTGAGGTAGGACAATGACCATCACAGCCGGGTGCAGGACGGGCCCACCCTTAGCGTGGATGATTCCCGTCCCTCGGGACCCGCGACGTAGATTTGAGCACCTCTGGGCACGTTTGTGGTGCAGCGTGTTACCTGGGAGTCTGGCAGGTGGAGTCCTCGCTCTTTGCTGGGTCCTGTAAGTGGGCTTCCAGAGGAGCAGGACCCGCAACGTAGATTTGAGAGTCTCTGGGAACAATTGTGGCGCAGTGTGGTACCGGGGAGTCTGGGAGGTGGAGTCTCTCCCTCTAAAGGGTCCTGTAAGTGAGCTTTAACTCTTTACTTTCCTTCTGAATCTCAGCTTATCCAGACAGATTTTATCTAAAAATTCCCATTCCTTTGGTTGAGTGGTACCAGGGTGTGGATAGGCGCCGATGATGAAGCATGTCACGATAAAGTCAGTGAGGCATCTAGTCCAATATCTTTGGATACCCAAAAGGTACTAGGAAGTGGAATCTTCCTAGATCAGGATCTGTATTTTTTTCTTCAAATCAGTCCAGTTGCTCGTGTGTGTGTGTGAATAGTAACTTTGGGAGATCGCAACTGGTTTCTTAGTCTCTCGCTCTCCAGTCTTGTGAGAATATCCTAACTTCCCTGTCCTGGCTCCAGACTACCTATAGGGGGTATGCAGCCCTTTATGTAGAGGCAGTACTACTCCAGTTTAAGTAGGGCTGTGCTCAGCTCCACCCTCCCATCCTGCCAGTGATGGCTCATCCTGGCACACCTAAGCTCTCTATTGTGTGTGGCTGTCTAGGAGGAATACACAAAGCCCAACTGTCAGCTACACCCAGTCATGTGACCAGCGATAGTCTACAGGCACTAAAAGGCAGAAAAATGCCAACTTTCAAAAAAGTGGCATTTACAAATTTCTAATTTAAAATCAGACTTCTCATAAATTAGGATTTTTCCTTACAATTCCAAAGACACCAAACATGAATTTGTTCCTGCTCCCATTTGGAAATTGCAGCTTATTAAATGTAATAAGGTAGCTCCAATGCTATCCTAGGTGAGAGACAGGCCTAGCAGTAGTGAGAAACTAATTTACGAGTTGTTCACTACCAGGACATGTATAACTTAACAATGCATGTCCAACTTTTTTAAATACACTGCACCCTGCCATCTGTACTGTCCAGGGCCTACCCTAGGGGTGACATATGTACCACCTCCTCCTCCATTTCCTCCTCTTCTGAGTGAATGTATGACCGTACTGACATTACCCCCACTGCAGAACGGATGAGTAGAAGGAATGGATTGGTAGAGCAGGCTACTGATTTTGTTCAACCCCCTCTACTTGTGTCACTTCCACAACAGACCTCTGAGGATCATACAAGGCTAATCCAAAATACTGAAGACATTGTTTGAAAGCTAAGTGGCCATCAGTGAGCCAGTGACTCGTTGATGAGGGACGAAGGTTTCCTTCTGCACTTATTCATATTTTTTTTTTTTGCACAATAACTTTTGATTTCATACCTCTCACTTTTTTTAAACTGCCATTTTTTGGAGAATTTAATTTATTCAAATTCATCTGGCAGGTGTACAGTTTGTGTGTTTCTTACAGCAGACTGTGATTCCAGTAATAAAGAGTCATAGGAAATACTATGTGGAAAAGTGCCTAAGGTCCTTTACTGAGTGGTAATGTAATGAAGAAGGACCAGAGATTCCTCTAAGTGTTCTTAGGGATCTACAGAGAAATATATGAAGGGTCATCCAATGTAAGACAGTGGATCATTCTTTTGGGCGGGTGGTTGCCTACCTCAAGGAATAAGAACACTAACGTGTCAGGCTGAACCCCAGAAGTCACTAAATTACCCTGAGCTCATCTCCCAGGTAGCTGTGGAACAGAGCAGACAGGCTTGACCTACAGCAGTGTACACGTGTTTATGCAGTACTAAAACAGTGATAAAGTCAAAACACCAAACAATAAAAATACCAAACTAGATTAAAAAAACATAGAACATGTTAATGAAAAAATTACATCAGAATGACAAAACTCTAATAACGGTAAAGAAGATATACATTTTTTAAGTTTTAAGTGAACAAAGCAGCAAAAAACACTAAATGCCAATGGTAGTCTATGAAAGCGGTAGACCAGGACAAATTCAGGATGACCATGATAGAATACAGGTCGAATACACCATGCAGGTTCATCTTGGTAAAAGATTTTACATTTTGGCTTATTTTATTTTTTTATTTTTTTAATGGCGCTCAAAATCCACCAGCAGGGCAAGCCCGAAGCTGTATCCAATGAATCTACATCAAAATCGGACAGCTTTGCTGCGAGGTCCAGCTGTCGCTCTGGAGGTCTTAGAACATTTTTGGGCTTCCAAGTCCCCACTGTTTCAGTGCTTCTGAAGCAATTTGTCGTGATCACTTCTATGGCTCCCAGGGCCACAAGGACAGCACAAAGAGGAGCAGGACTCACTGTGCCAGAGGCAACCAGCAGGGACTAGTCTAGGTCCAGTTGGCACTTGTCAACATGTCACTTCAGGACAAAATGGCCTCTTGAAGCTTGTTGTGTCCCTGTAACTACTCAGAAGGGCAGTCAACCGACCGTTGAGGTCTGTGTGTTTGTCCTGCGTATAAGGGGGGAGGATGCCCATTATTTCAGGCCTCCACACATCACAGACAGAAGGTATAGTCCACTTCTGATCTTCTGCAGTTCCAGAAGGTGTTCTGAGGATGAATTCCTGGGGTGTCACATTTATGGTTTACACTAGCCAGGGTGAAGGGTGACTCCTGGCCCTCCCTAATCAACAGGGTAAAAGCTATCAGGGGTAACCTTACTCACCTTTTCAGCAGTTCCTGTTGCCCTACTGCAAACAATGTCACAATGCACCTTAGTTCTAAATACCAATACAGGGAAACCCTTCCTCTCTTAGGCAGAGCCCTTGTATCCACCTAGAGATGGGGCCAGGGAAATTTTTATTTATTTATATTTATTTTGCCATTTATAGAGCGCCTGGTTACGCTGCCGGTGTGTCCCCGCGCGATTAGCCAAACATATCCGACCGTGAGGGTTAGTGACAGGGAGAGACAGTCCTCTGCCTCTGGCCTGTAGACAAAGGTTGCAGGAAGGTCTAGAGACTGGCAGGTGGGAAAAGCCAAGTCTTTAGTTTCCTGCAAAAAGTTATTTCAACTGGCTCTGTTCTTATTTCAGCTGCTAAAGTGTTCCATTGTTTTGCTGCTAGGAATCTAAAGGAACGGCCACCCATCCTAGCCTTTCTGATTCTTGGAATCCTAGCTAGTGCTTTACCCTTAGATCTTAGGCTTCTATTGGGTATGTGAGTTGCTATTAGGGTTTGAAGGTATAGTGGCCCTTTCTTTGCCAGAATGCGGTGGCAGTGGCACATTGCTTTAAACAATATTCTCTTTTCAACTGGTAGCCAGTGCAGTCTGGCTAAGGCTTTTGATATGGTTGCTCTTTTTGGGAGGTTCAGCACTAGGCGGGCTGCTGCATTTTGTATAGATTGCAGCTTCATTATTCCTTTTTTTGCTGCGCCTAGATACAGGACATTTCCGTAGTCAATTTGGGAGGTGACCACATCATGTACTATCGTTTTTCTGGAGCTGACAGGCAATAGGTCCAGGACCTTTCTCAGGACCTTTAGAGTTCCGAAGCATTTACCTGTAACTCTCCGGATTTGACTCTCAAATGTCAGCTTAGAGTCGAGCCAGACTCCCAGATTTTTTACTTCAGTTTTAGTAGTTGGCAGCTGTCCCAATGAAATAGGCCACCATGCTGACGACCAAATGGATGGAGCTTTTCCTACAATCATCACCTCCGTTTTGCTGCCATTAAGTTTCAAGCAGTGATTAGACATCCATGTAGTTACTTCTTCCATGCATTGTAAGAATTGGTGGGCAGCCAGGCCCGGGTTTTGGGACAGTGTAATAATAAGCGGAGTATCATCAGCATAGGGATAGACACCTTGTGCCCCTCCGCTACAGTAGCAAGTGGTCCCATGTATAGGTTAAACAACGTGGGGCTAAGGATTGAGCCCTGTGGAACTCCCTGCGGTAGGGGAAAGCTCTTGGACGTATAAGTGTCTTATGTAATCTGGAATCCTCGGGACGACAAGAAGGACATCATCCATCGTAGGGCCCTGTCCCTGACTCCACATAACTCTAATCTTTGGAGGAGGAGGCCATGTGATACAGTGTCAAAGGCTGCACTGAGATCCAGTAGGATCAGAGCAGCTGTATAAGAATAAGTAATGCTCTCACCTGTGTCCACTACAAACTGGTTCTCTGGGTAGCGTCTCTCCAAGAGCGTTCGGAGCCAGCCTGGCTGGTGTGGGCCTTGGTAACAAAGGTTTTCTCTTCCTCTGGTCTCCCCTTACACTAAACCATGAGAGGGCAGGCTTTAACTCTGTCCCTTTCAAGTTAATGATGCTCCTGAGCCAACCAACACTGTTCTGTCTGAGAGAAGGATCAAATGATTCCCACCCAGCACACCCGGTCACTAGTTGTAAGCCACTGTTTTCACATCTTATTAATGTCAAGCACTGGCTCATCAGTGGCTGGCAGGCTTATGCAAATTAGCTTAAAGGAGCTTTAAGCAGGAAAATGGTAACATTTGAAAAGTTACTTTTTCTAAATATGCAATTAAAATCAAATCTAATTTTAATATAGCTGGCAACCTGGAAGGAAGTAATCTCTACCGATAACACTTAGAGTGCAAACGATCTATAGACAAGTGTACTGGTATTTGAATATGGAAAACACAATAAAAACTTTGGGAAAAAATCTAATTTACAAATGAACTGTATTTAAATAAATATGAAAAATAGACTTTGAATGTCTATTCTAGCCATTTCCCCTCAATAGGTACAGATTAAATTTTATAATCTCTAATTTGACACTTTCTAGGATTCAGCTATAGCCTTGCCAGTGTAAATAGCTTTTTGGGGATAGTCACAGGATTAACATGCCAACTTTAGTTTCGCACATGTTCCAAGGTGTGCTCAGGAATGACTTCTTAATATTTAAAAGTAGGGTTTGTAGCTTGTAGGAAAGGATCATTTGGTTTGACAGCAATTGTTTTAGGCTGCTGCAGTTAAGTACACATGGTAGGCCTGAAGCCCTGTTTTACAGGCCCACGCTGTGGATGGCACAATAGGTACTGCAGTATAAAGGTGGCATTTAACTTCAGAGCCCTGGGCGCATGTTTTACACCATATAATAAGGACTTATTTGCATGTTAAATGTGTCAATTAAGTATAAGCCAATTGAACTATGTTTAAAGGATGAGCACAGGCAGGGGTGAAGTTCATAAAGGTCTAAGTCCAGCAGGACAAAAATTGAGCGAGGGGCGTGTGGGGTGGGGGCAATCATGTCAAGAATGGGCAATTCCTATAACTACTACCTGCAGTCCTCCAAAACTACAATGACAGGAGCTAGAGGTATTGGAGTTAGAGTAAACTTTCTGCCTTTTCCAAAGTCTTTGGGCACAGACATGGAAGTCTGTGTTCCAGCAAGAATTCAGTGTTTTTCTTCTTTCAGGGAGTTAGCTGCTTTCATTTGGGTAACTTTTTTTTTATTTTTTGTTCTTTCAAATTTTTATATATTCCATTAAATTAAATTATTTTGAGTTTTACCCCTTTTTTGTTGAATTATGTTTGGGATGTTCCAATAGATATTTTCACAGTATTACTTAAGGTAGGGCATGAATCTTGCAATAGCAAAACTAGACCCTTGAGGGTGGTCTGCCTACAGACAGTGCTTTCGCAATGGTGTAATGAAAACTTAGTCTATCATTATGTTGCATCTTCTGATGCTGGGATAAACAAATAGCAAAAGGTTTTGAATAAACGGTATATATGGCTGGGTATAGCATTATACATTCTTTGTTTGCACTTTTTGGGATGTTGGGGCTACGTGACATACTAACACCTTTTGTATGCTGATTACTGATATTCTGTTACCTTATTATGAGAGGGTGTAATAGCAATGAAAGAACTATCGTTATGCAAACTGGTTCCTTGACAAGGGCTTCCTTCCTCAAGTTAATTTACTTGCATGTTTCATCCCTTATTCTTCTCCCTAGTGTTAATGTATTCTTTTCTTCCATTTGCTCATTGGTTAAATCATTGTTGTTCTCTTCATACTGGTAAAAGGCTAAATTGGGAGCCAGTATATTAAGCACTTGATTACGAGTTTGGAGGTCGATGGGTCCGCCGAACACGTGGTGGAGCTGCGGTCGTGGACTGCCGCACCAGTGGTCCAACCACCGCATTAGTGGCAGTCCGACTGTGAGGGGACCACCGCAACCGCTGGGGATCTGCAAGCCCAAGTGGTGGCGCGGTGGTCCTCAGGCTACCATATGCTTGGCGGTGCCACAATGGCACCGCCAAGAATATTAAGAGTTTCCTACACACCTTACTTTTCACAGAGATGATCACGCAGTGAACGTTTTGGCGGTGAGGAAACACCTTGTGCCCCTGCAGGCAGGCACATGATGTGCACCCTGTGTGCATGCACCCCTGTTCTCTCACGGCATGCAGGAATGACCTTTTACGTTCCTATTGCGGTGTAATTTTTGAAAGGCACTGCTGTGGGAACGCAAAAGGACCACCCACCAGACTACAAAAATATATTGCAATCTGGTGGGCAGCCGGTCGGTGAGCTTTGGCGGTGCAGGAGCGGGGCAGTGGCACAGCGGCCTGCCCCCGCACCGCCAAAGTCACAATCAGGCCCCAAGTCTTGCCAAATTGACAGTCTTTTCGTTGATTATCATTTTCACTCCATCCCAAACTTCTTTAAATTTTTTATCTTTTATGCTATCAATGCTAATTCTTCTTCTTAGTTCATTCTTATTTTTCTGTCCCTATATTTTTATTTTGTTCTTTGGTTATATATGATTTTATTTGCTTTTTGTTAGTTCAGCTGTGCTCGGTTTCTGTACCATTTATTTGTCTGTAGATTTGATTTTTTTCATCTTTTAAAATGTATTTTACTTCATTTATGTATTTTTTTGATGCATACTTATTTTTTTCAGTAGTATATCCACTTCTTTCAAACTTTAAAGGGCTATATTTGTGTATGTGGATACACTGCTACATTTATGCACATGCCCTTTCAATTTGTGCCACTCCTTTTTGGCTATGCCTCAGACAAAAGACACATTGTGCTCCAAGACTGTAGCTTGTTCTGTCCAGTTAGTGCTTCACAGAACTGATGGGTGCCTGCCCTTTGCTTCCTTATATTATGGTTGCTAAATTAGATTCTTCTCTAAGAGCATTGACCCAATTCAAAATTCCTGATGTACTTCCAGGTCATCGATATTTCGATTTGGGATCCATTAATGGCTTGCCGCTCATTATTTAGAGTCCCAACACACTTGCCCGATTTCTTCTCTATTATTACCATAGAGAGGAGTGCGCAACACTGGTTCAGGTTTCTCAATGTGTCCACCAGGCCTGTTTCATGCAATAAGGCTTTATGCCTCAATCTTGTAACTCTCATAGCCCCAGTCTGTGTCCAAATTGCCCACTGTTTCTCCGATTGAAAGTGGTGGTATGATTAAATTCAGAACGATGTGCTACAACTCCTGTCTCCCTACTACTGACACCAAAAATTGGTGAAAGCATTGGACATGAGAGCTGGCAGTCTATAATGTACGATGACCAATTTGGTCTTGCCAAACCATGCAAAGGCAGGTTGGAATGGACTTCGGACCATATGCCTCTCAACGTGTGCTGTCTCCATGGTAACTTCATACGGCTGCTTCCTTCTTGGTTCAGGCATTGGGATAGTTATGCTGGGCTGTAGCCACACTAAGACTATTGCGCTGGTGGGAAGCATTCCTACTTAATGGTTTTAGTGCCACCAAGTTGTTTCCATTAGCACTGTAGCTCATTTGTAGTCCTTTCTGCTCCATACGTAGTTCAGAGTCCCTCATGCAAAGGGGGGTATAGGGGTGGCGATCTGATGAGGAAACTATGTGAAACACATTTGCATACTTCAGTGAGTGCAGAACATTTTAGTATTTAAAATGTCCCTCTATGTTCACGGCTTATGATGTCTGCAACTGGCAATCCTCTTTCTCTCGCTGCCCAATGTTGGAGTGGTAAAATAAGTTCTCAGTAGGCACTATTTTTCTTTATGTGGGAATGACGCAGAAGATGGGTTGTCTGTTACAAAGCTAAGAATGATGGCTTGATACATAGTCTTAACAGAATAGTATTGAGTTAGTACAACTAATTGATGCCCGACTGTGTATGGTTGAATTTAACACAGACCAACAAATGGGCATTTATTTGACTTTCTAGTAATTTTTGAACTCCACCGCTCTATTAATGACGTAGACTATATACAAGCTATGAAAAGTGTCTTATGTTATTACCAAGCACATAATTATACTTTGAATACAATTTGGTCAAGCTTTTGGTTAAAAAAAATCCTAAAGAGAATTTTTAAATTTTTTAATTTATTTATCAGGAAGTAATTTTGCCCCAATTAGGGTTTAATTTAGTATCGAGTAGTAATAACAAGCACTCATTTGTACAGTAAATCCCCTTGAGGTTTCTCTACATGGGGATATGTCTAGCACAGTTACGTCACGTGTACTATACCTAAGGCAGAGCAATCGACGAACGAGGACTACTACAGTGGCAGATTGAACACTTCCTTCATGCAGATGAGGATTTGCTTTTACTAGCTAACTCTAAGGCAGTATATCGGTCATTACAGACTAGAGAAGAAGACTTAAAGTAAGAGTTTGAGGAGAAGTTATTGACTGTTCCATGCTTTCGATTATCAGAGTATGGTATCACTGGCATGACTAGTCATGGACTAATTTGTTATAGCATTTTGTTATGACACTGTTTTGTTTGTAATGTGGATCGTAGTATTTATTTAAATTGAAAATCCAAAAAACAGTGATTATAAAAAAAATACTAGTAGCTTCTCATCTGCTTTTAAAAATGGGACCACCAATAATTTGTAGAACCAGTCATTTTCTATTTAACCACTTTTACCCTTCGTTCAATCGTTGCTGTGTCTGTGGAGAGCATAAAACAACACTATTTACATATTAATGCTAAGGCTTTAAGTCAATTTTGATTATACCTTTCAAAGTTTTAAATGTTACAAAGCAGTATTTCTGCTATGCAAACAAATCAGACTAGTGCCTTACAGTAGTACGACAAACGGCCACAAGAGAGTGTCAGACTGCAACAAATTACCAAACATACGGCATTGCTGCTGGAAAAAGAGTACCCCCAACAGCGGACTATCATTTTGCGTAGGGTTCAGAAAATCTCCTTGCTCTGGAGCTGTAACTGCTACCTTCGTCTATTGTATTACTATTGGTTTATTTACTTTTTTAAATGGTACCAAAAAGCAGTGCATGTTTACTAGTGATTACTACACTGAAATAAACTAAATATAGTTTGCTAGAAATTGATCTCAAGCACCCACCAAAATCCATCTAGTAGAACAGTACATAAGGGTACCAGTCAAGCATAAAAAAGCAAATTCACTCAGGTGGTAGGAATAGAACAAACTGATTCTTGCTGCTTATTTTATAAGAAATGAAAAAATAGGCTTTGCTTCAAACCTAGGCTCAACTTTGCATAGGTGAAGCCAAACAAATCAAATCTGGTCCATTTCTTGTGCTAAACTATACCTAAAGTCCTACTCTGTTTAGAGCAAAAAGGTTTGTCCCATTCCCTATTACACAAGCAGCAAACCTAGCTCAAAATGAATTTGTTTGCACGAGTCCAAAAGCTACATGTATCAAATAAATATCAACGTAAAAATCACCAGTACTTGTCACAGCTTCAATTCTCCCTTCATTGTCCCACGACATGCATTTTGAGGTGACGTCCAACTCATTCAAGTACCCCTCCCCCATAAAGCCACTTGACCAGGTAGAAGCACCATAAAGGGTGGAAACGCTCCACCACACCCCATCTGCCATTAGCCAACCCATGTATGGAGGATAAAAACCTAGAAAGGGACGGTAGAACAGAAGTCCTGAGATGAAGAAGGGGAAATAGAGTAGTAAGCAATCTGGACATCACCTCTTTCTCATTCCTTACAGTCTGAGATGATTTGGAAATTACAAGTTACAAACACATCATTAGCACAAAAGGAACAATAACAGAATTTATCTTGAACACATTAATGCCTATACAACATACAGAAGTTTGCTCTGAGTAGCACCCACAAGAAAGATGATCAGCCATAAGCTCCAAGACTAGTGGCACAATATAAAAGAAACCACAATTCAATCAGTGTAGCTCCATATTAGATCAAGGGACTAAGTCAACCACGCACAACGCCTTTAATGAAAAGGACGATACATGAATGGATAAAACCTCCACCAATCCACCATGCAAATGAATTAAACCCACAAACGCAGGTCCAGTCTTTCAAACTGGACTCAAGACATTAAGGCACCACTGAAACTACAAACAGTTGCACCAAAATCGGCAAGATAAGCACCCATATTCCCACAAAATTGCCTATTACATTCAAAACCTAATCGTTAAAGAGTGAGGTCACTTTGTTATTAGGTAACCCTGTGGATTTGCCATGCAGAGAAGTCCAGCCATCCACTTACAATGCTTTCATCATGTAACCACACTGTTATTTTCACCTTGCATTGTACATTAACAACATGAGATTTCATGTCTTCTTGGTAGACGGCAAAAGGGCTGGACTTCTTTGATATCTCACGGACAAGATTTATTGTGGGATGGACTGACATAAAATCACAGCACATGCCAGACATGACAAACCTTAAAAATGTTAAATTATTATGATAAATACGAGTTCCCCTCTATTAGCGATTAACTTGAGAGGGAGTTCCATTTGGTAAGTAATTGCACATTCAAGGACTAAAATTAAGGAGATTGCTAATAAATTCTCAACCCCACCCTCATATCTTGTATCTACAGGGGATTGAGCTGGCAACTCAATGTCAAATGTCCAATGAGGACAAAGGACATGTGGGTTCACAATTTTATGGTCATTTAGAGGTTCAGTGAAATACTGTCAAGCAGAGGAATCTGTAGCTGAGAAACTATCATCTGCTTCCTTTGCCATAAAGACAGAGTCAACGTTTTGTAGCCAAAGTTTTGAAAAGTCCACAGGATTTAATATGATGGAATAATCGTTTTACGCTATTCCAGTTCTGTAAATTCTGGTCATAGATTTTCAATTCAGTTCTCCAGGTGGGCAGTTTCCTCAGGTCCTTCACAATCCTGTGGTGCTTCAATGCATGAAATGAAAATATTCCTTTTGCCCTCTTATGCACAGTCCACCTCTCTGCTACACCCTCCTAAAATATGTGAACACAATGTGTCAAAACCTCACAATTCAACAAGTATTTTTCAATCTGTCCTTGGAGGCAGATGTGATACGCATACAAAAGACATATGTAAGTTAGGAATCCATATCATACACTTATTTGAAAATATAACTGTAGTTCAGGTAGTCCAAGAAAGAAAGAATTGCTTGAGTTTGGGTAGATCACACAAAATGTGCCGATGCAAGTTTTCTTGATGGATGCTGAATATAAATCTTGCATTTTGACCCATCCCAGAAACAGCTTGCTAAAACGTCTCGAAGTTGCACTACTCTCTTTTTTCAGATGAACGTTTGATTGTAAAAAAGTTCTTATATTAAATGTCTTGCATTCATATCGATATTAACATGTACAAGCAAATGTATTAACTGTGCATTATTCACTTTTAGATTGACCATAACTAATGTAGGCCTGCATTTTGAAATGACTAACATCTAGTTGCCATCTTGTATTTATTTAGATCTAGGAAAGCAGAATCCACATTTAGGAATGCAGTGTGTCCTTGCTTTTGTCCACTTCTATGAACTGTAAAAGGTTTTAAGTAATTTTAGCAAGAGCACCTGTACAATACAGGAGGTTAAATGTATTTTATTATGTTGCAGATAACTGTAAATTTGAAGGATGTTTATATAAACCTCATTGTTAAAGATTGTAAGAAAGTAATGAGCTCAGATTATCTCGGTGTTCCTTAATCTGATTGGAGCTTTTTAATGGAAGTATGTGAAGGTGTAGTGATTGTTAGAATTGCGTGACTTAAGGTAGTCCGGTGCAGACAAGAATTCAGAACCTTTCAGCCCCTTCTTCAGACATATTACAGATATGCTTATGTTCACTTCAAGACAACTTAGAACAGAATAGGATGCTCTCTGTATGAGAGAAATGATTTACTTAATTCATTTGAGACAACTTTATACTAATTTGCCCTCTTGCTTATGACTTTTATTGATTTGAACTTTGTATCGATGTTTGCATTCATTTATTGATTACTGATTGATACCAATTTGCTTTTGAATCTGAGGAGAACAGAGAGAATCTGGCTCGGTTTAAACCAGCTTCGAGATCTCTTTTGCTCCTGAAAACCATTGCTGGCCCGAAACCTTACCTTTCTTTTGTCAGGCACCCTTGGGAGAGATCACTCCTCACTAAGGTCCGTTTGGCCACTTTTCATTCTCTCATTTGCTTTCCTCCAGGCCAGTTTGACTCGAAATCAATAACAGCGTGCCCCTGCGATGGTTGCTCATCTGAGACAATGGAGCATTTGGCTTTATCTTGCAGGTACTATGAATCTCTGCATTCCAGATATCTCTTACCTATTTTAAAGTCCAGGGGCTTTTATCAGTACAGGCCAACTTTTCTGTATTTGCTGCTAACTGATCACAATGTGCCTTATGCGGATTCCTCCTTTTTGAAAAGTGCCCTGTACTGGAACAAATTTATGAATTCTTAATTTGTGGCAGTGTCTTTTAACCGAGGGTTGATTTGTTTCTATATAGTTTAAAGGTTTTTATTTATTCTAACCTCATGGCTCCGAAGTTTTAACCTGGTTGCTGGCAATTTCTACTTATGTGATCTTTTGTTGGTTTTTTATTGTGTGTTTTATATTGTATGTGGACATCTTTTATGATTATATTTTATAGTTGAATAAAGATACAACAGATCTTTTATTCATTCAAACTCAAACACTATAACCTTATGTTATCCGATAGGCTGTCCGAGGTAGGAGTAGTAAAGATAAGAGCCACTGTGTGGTCCAACTCGTTTCTGGTCCATAGGTCACCTCAGATTAATGATGATGCTCAGAACGTGCACACACAACTAATACCCTTCTAGATGCAACTCTCGTACACTACATAGGTCACAAAAATGTCTAGGAAAACATTAGGTACTGGTTCTTAGCTTGCCTGAAGGACAATTGAATAGAGAACTATTATGCAAATAAGATATTGATCTGATAGCTTAAAAGACATGATTCTGATTGTAGGCATGTAGAGCAGTAACGTAGTGGGTGGCCAGAGGCTTCTGTCAGTCATGCCAGACCGGTTTTGCTGCACATCTACGAGGAGCCATGTAAGAACCATTCATAGGTGAGACTGTATGCCACGAAGTTGATTTTATTTCTCACTGGGAGGCAATGGATGCTCCTCAGCGTGAGAAAAATGACTTTAGTAGTCTTAGATCCTGTGATTAATCTGCCAGCAGTATTTTAGACACTCAAACTTGATACATTCATAATTAATTCACAGGTGTGGCTTACTTCAGGTTCAAACACTTTCCCTATGAGTACTTAATGTATTTGAAATATTTGCAAGAAAGAGTTCTTTGTGCACCATTTGGTATATCCAAGGATCATCCGACCTAGTGCTTATGCTGCAAGATAAGTGAAGAATGGATGAAACAAACCTGGTTTTAAATAAACCACAAACAAACAAAATGGATATGGATTGGGAATTAAGGACTGAGGTCTCTTCTGACTTATGACTTCCCTCCTTAATCTCCCTTAATACCCATCTTAAAGTCAAGAGGTTGCCTTTTGACTATCCTCCTTTTCATTCAGAAAAATAGTAACATGCAAACTTTTCACTCCAAGATCTTACAGCTCCAAAACATTGTGATGGGGTTCGAGTCTTTGTGGTTCATGCCCTCTCATTTGGATTGTCCTTGCTCCTGGTTTGGTTCATGGACTTGGACACAGCAGCGTTCTGACATGTTTGCTGATAGCCACTTGCCATGCACGAGTAACAACAAACAGGTATTCCAATGGACCCACATTTCGCTCCTGGATATTCCCATATTCTTCGGCATTTCTCAGTCTCACTCAACCTTCATTCAGTACTTATTCTGCCCTGTTCCACCTGTAATGCTACGATTCTGTTCACTGTTCTGCACCATTCTCCTCCAGCATGGTAGTCAGATCTCGGTTTTCCACATCCTTAACTTTATGCTGCATTCATGTGCTGTCCTGCCAGCCACTTTTGTCTCACTGGAATTTTTTCCATCCAACCTTAATATCGATCACTGTCCCTACACCTTTTCACTTACCCAGCCCCATGCCTTATTTATGTTACTACTACTCACTGCAGAGAAGGCACGTATGTGCAGATGAGCAGCAAATCCTAAATTTTGTGAATCATTGACCTCCCTTGGGATTCTGTATTCAGTATCCAATACTCACTTTTTTCTGGCACATATAATCTTTTTCATGTAGATTTCAGAGTTATATGCTGGAGTGTTGCGAGGATAGAGGTAATCATTACTGTAGGAAATCAGGAGATTGTTGCTCGAGTAGGGTCAGCCCCCACTCGAGCACAATCCTATGTCAGGGTGAACCACAACAGCCACTAAATTAACCTGTGTTTAACCCTCTGGTAGTTTGCCACAAAAGCAGTCAGGCTTAACTTAGAGGCAATGTGTAAGGTATTTATGCAGCACTCAGACAATAATAAAGTGAAAACACAACACAGGAAACATCCCACACCATTTAATAAATAAAATGATAGTGGAACAAAAAAAATCCAATCAGTAGAACCGGAGATCTGCAATTTAAAGTTTTTGGTAAGTATATAGCCTAAAAGCTCAAAGTGCCACTCGCGGTCATCTGGTCTTGGTAGAAAGTCACCAGTTCAGGTTGACCATGATAAAGCATATGTGCCGTGTACAGGACCAGGTTAATCCTGTTGACAAAGTTACCTTCTCAAATTCCAGATTGAAGAGGCCAGTTTGCAGTGAAAGATAACCGAGAGGAGCAGAGAGACGGTCGTGGATGGTCATCGCTTTAGCACGAAGAGCAGGTCCGTCATCGCGGACAGTCATCACTGTAGCATGACAATCCAGTTGGGCATCACAGACAGTCATTTCTGTAGCTTCACGTTGGTGTCACCGCGGGCTGTCGTCACTGTAGCACGAAGTACAGATCTTGCATTGGCAGTCACTGGCAGTTGCTGGAATGCAAAAAGTCAGGTTCACTGGAGCTTCGTCTTGGCAGTCGTCACGGGCAGCAGAGTCTCTGTGCAAACAGTCCCATTCGCAGTCATGAAACTTCTTGATTTTACTCTAGTTTGCAGAGGAGTGCACTCTGATGCCAACCATGGGTCCAGGACCTGGGGAGGCAGGTCCAGTTGTAAATCCAGGCAGGTACAGTTTTAGCCAGTCAGATGAGCAGTTGCAGGGAGGCCAATAGAACTTGTTGTGTCCCTCAGGAAAGGAGGTTAACTGCCAAGGCTTCAGATTGCCATGCGTGACATTTTTAAAATTTCGGTCTAATTATGAGTGACATTTCAACAACTATGAGTGACACTTTCTCACAAGCAAAATCAAGCACTGAAGGCGAGGGAAATGTACAAATAAAAGAAATTGCACACATTTGAGCAATGATAACCCCAAAAAAGATTTTAATTGCCTCAAAGCACCAGTAATGGAATGCCACTAACGTGCACTTGTGTGTCGAGGTCAGGAGGTCGAAGACAGGCGTCGGTCTTCCTGTAATTTAACTCAGCCAGCGACGCAAGGCAGCAGCAATTACAGGGGGCCTGGTTTGTCCAGAAAGATACCAGAATGTTAAAATAAACTATTTAATAGGCATATATAAATAGAGAAGCGGTACCAGTGTTGCTAACGCTACTGAGGGCCTCCAACACGGATCTTCTCAGCTGACTTAACTGA
Organism: Calotriton arnoldi; assembly: GCA_963921515.1. Taxonomy (NCBI): domain Eukaryota; kingdom Metazoa; phylum Chordata; class Amphibia; order Caudata; family Salamandridae; genus Calotriton; species Calotriton arnoldi. Next base: position 1,283,094 of record CAWUFW010002293.1, read on the forward strand.
CCAGTTCTGTGTCCCACCAAACTGTTCCTTTTGTTTGGCAGTTAAGTCGTTATTTGTCATACAGGCATTCGAGCTGTCATTTGCGCCCCCACCCACCCATCAATAGAAGTCAAGTGCCAGAAAGGAATACAGCATACAGCCCAAACATCTGCTTAAGGCTGACACCATGGCAAACCAGATGTAAATCCTCACTGGGCAGCGTGAGATTTTGGTGCTGTTAACCATAACTGGGCTGAAAACAAATCACACGAAGATGACGTGTAAGCTGGGCATACCTTGAAAATTCAAAGTTCACACAGGAAGTTAACGCTCGAAAACAGGTACTCACAACTAACGCCAAGTTTTACAGCTTATTGGTTAAAAGGCAGTATGTTTACATCACATTGTTGCAACAGCGTATGTAAACGATATGATAAGTGAATCGGTGATGTTGCCAGCCTGACTTGAAGATGGCAGACTTCTTTGCGGCGCGTGCCAGGGTGAGCAGACGCACTACTTGCTTAGCTGTCTACACTTAAAAATACATGCCATGCCAATAAAAAACACCAACTGGCAACCCTAACTTAGTGTGCTGGGCAGTGACCAATGCCAGTACAGTGGTCGTTCCTCGAAAGGCTGCAGTAGTCACAAGTCTACACGGAGGCTGTGCTCGCTTTGCAAGTGGCAGTCACTCCGTCTTCTCCCTCCTTTTGTGTTTCATACGGATGGACAGGGGATGGTGTGTGGCCCTGCAGCGGGCAGTTTATAAAGTGATTGCAGCTAGCTGCCAAACAGGTGCATATGGATATGTGCTGGGTAAGGGGCAAGGCAGTGCTGAAGTGAAGCAAAGTCTCCACCATGTGCGTAAATGTCCCCTTCAACTAAAAAAATGTGACCTGTAGTCTAGACTGAATTACACAGACAGCGGCTCGCTGATGTAACGAAGGATACCAGTTAGCGGAGGGCGGGCGGCAATCATTTCAGTTTGCCGCATCTGCCTCATTAGTCCAGGCTGGCCAGCTGTCCTGAGTGAGTCGGTGCCTGTCCAGTATGACAGTCTGTCCTGGCGGCTGGTGCCGCTGCACAACCGGGTGACAGTCGATCACTGACTCCATGACTGCACTGGACCCAGACACCAGGCTCGGCAATATAATTGAATTTGCTGTCGGCGGCGGCCATATGCCTGAGCCACAGCGTGAGTGGCCCAGCCGGGCCGTTACGAGCAGCAGCAGCGCTACAAACCAGCACCATGATTGCGCCAGCGCCACCAGAAAACCAGTACCTCCCTGGTGCTGGCAGCAGAACGTGATTGTAGTGTCCTGCTGGACACGTTCTAGTGTCTCAGCAGACACTGAGTTAGTAGCCACTCCCCTATGGGAGTGGGCACACTTGCACCCCCACACGCATCCCTCACAGGCGTCACAGTGACGTGAGCCTGTCAATAAAAGGGCCCGGGTGCACGTGCTCGTGGCCAGTTACTGCACCATACTAACCAGTGTCTGTGTCCGTCACTTCTCACCATGTGGGCCTGAGGCCCAACATTACACTGGCGACGAGGGGGCTGTGCCCGTGCGTGCAGCAGCCCAGCAGATCGGGAAAGGGGGAGAGTATTGCCCGTGTCTAGGGCACCCCCTGCGAGGAGGCGCCAGATGCGCCCGATAGCCCACGGGGCATGTGAAGAGCCCCGGGGCCGAAAGAGGTGATCGGGAGGCCACCCTGCACCTGCGATGGCCGAGAACGTAAGGCGGCATCCGATCCGACCACAGGGAGGAAGATAAGTGCCCCGTGTGGTGAGTCCGGAGTTCGTGGCATGCCCATGCCACCAGCTTACTGAGGTCCAAATGAGGAGCGAGCCGAGCGGAGCCCACCCGCATCGGTCGCGACGACCCGACGGGCAGGAGGTGAGCCTGCGAAATGGTAGAGGTATCCAGGGGTTTGCGGCGAGAAGTGAAGAGTGACCCCAAGTAGCGGGAGCAGAGTGGGAGCCCACCCCGCATCTGGAGTGCCGGTGCACCCACCGGGCGTGAGGTGAGCCCGCGGGGGGCCAGAAGCGAGACAAAGGTTGCCAGTAAAGAGGGGTGGAGTGTTGAAGCAAGTGACGGTGCCCTGCACACTGAAAGCGCGCCGCACCGACCCTCTAAATGAGAGAGAGGCCCCGTACCAAGGTGGACCTTGCCTGCCGGAAAGGCCCACAGGCCGCCCTATCTGCCGTTATGAGTCCCGGTAAGGAGTGAAATCCGGAGCCTGTTTGAGGACGCGAGAACGACTGCAGCGCTAGCAGAGCGAGACCGGTACGCAGCCGGTAACACAAAATAGAAGTGCGGTGGGCGTGCCCGTATCTGGTGGCTGGCAGGGCCGTAGCGAGAGGAGAACGCCCACTGGCAATGGAAAGCAGAGGCCGAGCGTGTCCGCTCACATGGCCGGCAAAGTGAAAGGAGAAGTGCTGCACGAGCTTGAGCTGCATGCCCGATCGGTGGCATTGACAGAAGCGTGCACAGAGGGAACTCTTTCTCCCCCACCCCCCTCACGCGGCCCGTATTTAAAGTAAAAGACTTACCGGGAAATGACATGAGGTCCTGCTGCAGAGAGTGAGTCCCCGCACAGTGGACTCGGGCACCGTCATCCCGAAAGTGAGAGTGCACGAAGCACACAGCATAAAGGAAGCTGCCGGGGCCGTTGAAAATAAAAAGACACTGCCATCATGTGGCGGATTAGCAGTACTGCACCAGCTTCCCAAGTGAAACACTGACATTTGCCAGGGAAACAGTAAAGGCTACTCAGGCAGAGAAAATGCAAAAGGATGGTGCCCAGCAAGACTGCCTGCGAGCTGCACCAGTCTCAAAGCCACGGGAAGCGAGTGTTAAGATGGACTGATGTGCCACAGTGGTCCTAGGCCACCACACAGCCTTTGAGGATAAAGAGACAATGCGCAGGAACGCGCCAGGAGTTCAGGGCACAACAGCAGAGAGCCTTCAAGTAGCCCAAAATTGCCTCAGCCACGAAGGACGCTGCCAAGAAGCCCAAAGCTGACCCGGCCAAGAGAAACATCAAGGGGCCAAGCAAGGTCCAGTGAAGGTGATAGGACCGAGAAGTAGTCAAGCCCCACAAAGGCGCAAGGGGAACGTTGGCAGAGCACGCAACCCCAGTGGCTGCCCGACACCAGCAAGGAAATTGCGCCACATGCCCCTAGTGGTGAAGGGACATCACCGCAAGCTACAGAAAGGGCACACCAAGTGCCAGAAGGGGGGACTCGGAAGAAGGACCACGAGCGCGACGTCCGAGGTGCGCCACGCATGCACCCAGAAACCCGACGACACGGACAGGCGCCCAGGAGAGAGAGACCTCTACACAGAGAAGTGCACTGCTTAACGCAGTACAGAGGGCGACCACATCTCTACTGCACCGAGGTTGCAGAGGAGAGCACTGCACCAAGCAAGTGCGCAGCAGCACAGGAACAGAGGCTACAGTTCCAGGAATGGAAGACTGCACAGAAGGCGCAGCAAGCGCGTCCAGTGAAGCAAACGAAGGGCGCAGTCGGATGCGCGCCAAAAGTGAAGCCGACCTGCCAGACGGTCGCAACGAAGAAGCACTGCTGGAGGGAGATCCCCTACATCTCCACCGCCTCAGCGAAGCCCCGCAGTGGGCCGAAGGCAACAGAGTGTCCTCCCTCGCACTGCCTCAAGACGGAGTCGTCGGGGACCCAAGACAGGCAAGAAAGGAGTTGCACACTCCACGTGGCAGGCCGCCACAGCAACATGTGCTCCAACAACAGGCGACACGTGGCCGGACGTCACGTCGCACAGCAAGCAAGGAGCACGTCACACGAAGTGACCAGTTCCGACAAGCACGCCGGAACGAAGGCAGAAGCAGGCGCCACGACAGCGCCGCCTCGAGGTCCAAGCGCAACACCCTCGAGGGAAGAAGAGTGACAGCCCTGTCACCCCGAAGAACCGGATGAACACAGGTGCGCTGAAAAGACCAACAAGAGGAGAAGACCGAGGACTCACACAGCAAGCCAAGAGCACACCCAGACACACCAGACAGCCACCAAGGCGGACCGACGTCCCTGGACACAGCCTCACAGGAGAACCGAACATAAGCCGCAGCAAGCGCAAACCGCGTCTCTCCCCAATGCTTCCCCAGGCGACCGTCATCCCAGAGCATCGGCAGTCTACGTCAAACGGCATCCCTGCTCCTGACCGCAGATGCCACGGGTGAAGATCAGCACCGAGTGTCCTTCCTCACACCGCCTCAAGAGGGAGTCGGCAGTGGCCCCGAGACAGGCAAGAGAGGATTCGCACACTCCATGTGGCGAGCCGCCACCGAAGATCAACCTCAGCAAGGCGGAGACACATGGCTGCTAAGTCCCTCCTGACATCCAACTCTCCCAGCAAGTCACCACCACCTGTTATTCCGACTCACCATATGGCTGGCAACCGCTATCACGCCAGCCCTCAGCACATGCGTCAAACAGCACCACTCCTAGAGTACCGATGGACTGGAGTCCTACACCGTTGCCACACCAGCCGACAAAAGAAACCAGAGGCTACCGGCGAACCTGGCCTACACCTGAATCGCGGCAGCAAGTGCAAGTCTTAACCAAGACTCATCTACCCTCGCAGGTTGTGCGTGAGACTCAGTAACGGCTCCTTGGTAGTCCTGCAGCTGCCCCCAGTCGGCACACAAGCAGCCCCAGTGCAGTCCTCCTGCAGTCCCGCAGCAACCCCGACAACGGGCCTCCCCAGGCGGGAGAGTGAGAAGAGTCTTTGCCCCACCGACAGGTTATCGGTTACAGCCAGGCGGTTCCACAGAGACAATCGATCAGGCAACACCTCCAGGAACTTTCACCAGGGACTCCATCCATGTTCATGACGCAACCCACTAAATGAACTGTTAGAACCCACCACAGACCATCCCGGACGTCAGCAACTTGGAGCCAGGCAAGACTGCAAGACAAGTCATCATCAGAGAACTGACGGTATGCAGCGGACGTCATCAAAGCCAGCGGTCGTGTCCTGAACCCCTCAGGTTAAACTACGAGTGCTCGCCGAGATGGCCCTGCAGCAGGCGGAATCACCGGCCCATGCCTGACGTCTTCTTGCCACTGGACTCGTATGGCTGATGGACCCTGTGGTGTTTAGTTGACTGTTTATTTCTCTCCACAGGTTGAACTAATTGTTGTTGTTGTTCTTCATTAAAGTTGGGGAGACATGTAGTGTCCTGCTGGACACGTTCTAGTGTCTCAGCAGACACTGAGTTAGTAGCCACTCCCCTATGGGAGTGGGCACACTTGCACCCCCACACGCATCCCTCACAGGTGTCACAGTGACGTGAGCCTGTCAATAAAAGGGCCCGGGTGCACGTGCTCGTGGCCAGTTACTGCACCATCCTAACCAGTGTCTGTGTCCGTCACTTCTCACCATGTGGGCCTGAGGGCCCAACATTACAGTGATAAGCCCTGCACATCGCCACAGGCTGTCTCATTGGGCACTACCTCGTAAGGTCAGGCAGCAGGCTCTATGACTCAGAGCCGCGCGGTGCCACAGGAATCGAGATACATTGTAGCTGAACAGGGAGCCCATAGCTCAGGTGCAAGGTCCCAAGCCTTCAGGAACAGCGCGCATGGGCCAGTGCGACATGCTGCCAGCTTACACATACTCCACAGTTTTAGGCAGTGCTTCAGCAGAGATACATAATGCGGAATGCATCAGATGCGTGACAATGCATTTCAGTGCGGTGATGCGGAGCACCACACTGAATTGCGTTAGTCTAACGCCGGATGCGTGATACTTGGCTGGACTGGAGGTCAGCCAACTGACCCTTGGCGTCACTCAGGTCTTCCTGGGAACCAGGAGATGGTGCCATTCTCCTTCAGCAAGGTAGGCCTCTGGAGTACAAGGCATTCCTTCAGAATTCTTACACAGGTCCAGAAGTGTACTGAAGAGTTGGTCAAATGAAATGCATTACAATGGTCTAATCAAAATGTAATCAGAGCGATGACTACTGATTTATGCATTTCTGGAGGAATGAAAGGAAAGGTATTCCTAAGAGCCCTGATGATATAAAAAAGTACTGTTGGAATGACTAACCTGTGAGTCAAAGTAAAGAGTTGTCATAAAAAGATCCAAAGATTATTATCAGACTTCACTGGAGTTGGTAGCAGGCCACAAACCTCCTGCCACCAGACATCGGACCAGATGGAATACTGAGCCCCAAACATCAGCTTCTCCGTTTTGTTCACATGTAGCTTTACCCGTAAACTAGTCTTAAAATGTGTGATGCCAGGCAAATATTATATTTTACAGAGCCACCTTTTTCTTCATCATCACATATGAAAGCACCTATTTTGTTTGAGTTAATAGACTAAACTTTTGCTCATTGTATAATAAGAATCTAGTCCACATATAGCGTACCCATGACACCTGTCTTGCTTCTTAGGTCACCAACAGCATTGTCATCAGTACGGGGGCAGGAATGTTTCTCAGTTCATGTGTACAAACTCACTTATAATAAATATTACTTATGCATGATGTGATAGCACACTGTCATTTTCAAACAGCACATTTTGTTGGAACAGCCACAAATGTTCCCACTAATACACAGTTTTACTGATAAAACTATAGAGGATAAAGACAATTGTTGGACCTGGCCCTTTCTGTGGGGTCACCCCAAACGTTTTGCCTTCTTCCTCCTACATTTTGCTGAATTTGTTTTGTTGTCCTTGGGACTCTCAGCACTTTACCACTGCTAACCAGTGCGAATGTGTATGTGCTCTCTCCTCTAAACATGGTAATATTGGCCTTTGCCTAATTGGAGTATCTAATTTAAATAAATTGCACCCTGCCTTCTGGGTCACATGACTGGGTACGGGTGACAGTTGGGTATTTGCATTCCTCATAGACAGCCACACACAATAGGGAGCTTCGAGTGTCTCTAAGGGCCATCACTGACGGGATGGAAAGGAGGAGCTGGGCCCAGGCTCACTTACACCTGAATAGGCTGTGTCCTGTCTCCACACAAAGGGCCTAACAACCCTGCATTGTCACTTCAACCAGCTTGGAGGCAGGGGAGGTAGGGAATTCCCTACACTGCAAAGACACTGTCTAGAAGCTTCTCCCACCTTCCAGAACCAAGGCATCAGGGTATAACAAGCATTTGCAATGCAATAGGTCTCGCATTGCTGAAAGTTTGAGCTATTGGCGTTGCAAAATAATAATGCAATGCCAATAACTCAATCTTTCAGCAATGCTCGAGCAACTGCATTGCAAATCTTTTATTTTATTCTAAATGCGCGAACTATCGCCGAACCACGAGGCCAAACGCAAGTAAGAAAAAAGCAAATTCACAAAACAAGGAAAGGGTGCAGTAGTACAGGCTGTTACTAGGTGTCTCTGTGGGTGCAGTGCCTTATGTTGCTAATAGAGGTCTGTTTATAACTCCACAGGGACACCTAGTAACAGCCTGTGGTGCTGCACCCTTTACTTGCTTTGTTGATGGGGGTAGAGGCAGCGCTAAAAGATGCAAGAAAAACAAAGAGCGGCGCTCGTTTACCGGGTGCCACGCTAAAAGTATGCATGATGATGTAAGGGAAACAAAATGAGGAATGCTAAAGCAGGGAGGATAGGAGGTGGTGGTGTGGGGATGGCACTGGGGAGATTAAGTGCAACAATGGAGGGAGGGAGGGAGGGGGTGCATGCGAGGGGCAACGGGATTGTCAGAGCTGGCCAACCCCAAAAAAATAAAATAGTACTCACCGACTTATAAAGCAGACTACGTAACACCACCAGTAAAAAGTCTAGTTTTTCCGGGAGGTTACAAATGCAAACAAGGCACCATCAAGGAGGGACTAATAAGCCTATTCACAAATTAAAAGCAACGATTTTGCATGGACAGTAACAGGAGCCAACTGAAAAGAGCTGGAGCTTCTATGCCGTACCTTAATACAGCATGCCTGGCAGAGCAGTGCATGCACTGCCCAGGCCCGATCTAAAAAGGGGACCTCAGACACCAACTCTAAAGTACACTTTTGGACCAGTGTATTCTCTTCCAGAAAAAACTGTTGCGCTGCTGAAATGGATGCCACTCTGTTATACTGCTGCTCTGAAGAAACTGCTGATTTTCTGCCTTCTTGCATGAGTGAGAAGGTCAGGACCTGCATCTCTTGAACCCAGAGTAACTCCAAGGGCTAGTTTGCTAGTGTCCAGATCTGTAGCCTCAGGGGCATAAGAGGATTCCAACAACCTTGCACCTGGACCTGGAATCCGTCACCTGTGAATGTACCCTGCCAAGTGGTACCACCCCAGTCCTGGGCCCTTGGCAGTGAGCCCAAGGTGCTTGCCAGCCTCTGTGGATCCAAAAGAACCAATGCATCTTCTCTGCCGAGCAGAACTGCAACATCGCCGCTGCTGCCTGGTTTCGACCCATCGCAAAAACAAGCATTGCCTATGCCATCCTTGGAACCGACGCATCACCCCTACTGCATGTTTCAACTTCAGTGCAGGCCCTCGCATCTCTCGTCAATGGCAGCCTCGATGACGGAGACTGACTTTGCATCGCAACCTCACAGCTCTTCGCAACCGACACATCGCCCTGACTGTACGCCGCCTCCCCGACAGCGACTTCGCATGACAAGCCCTCAATGGGATCCTAGACGGCAGCGCTAGACCCCACATCGCAGCCTCACCACATCTCGGGACCGTCACATTGCTTCGGCTGCGCAATGCATCTTCAACGCAGATCCTCACAACGCTCCACAAGCCGGATTTTAAAGTACTGTGTTCAGCGGGCCTAAATGGGTCCCTGTAGTGGGCACATGCTCCATCGTGGTCAGCCTGAACTAGTGACTTTGTCTCATTTCAGCATGACCTGATAGCCACAGTTGGCGCTTTTTGGTGCTATTTTCACTAAAATCTTTAAAAATCCATAACTCCGGTTCTACCAATTGGATTTTTGTCATTTTGGTCTTGTTTTATTTAATAGAAATGACTATTGTTCCAGTCCTGTTGTGGGATCCTTTTGTGGTGGGTTTTCACTGTGTTACTGTTTGAAGTGTTGCACAAATACTTTACACATAGCCTCTGAGTTAAGCCCGACTGCTCTGTGTCAAGCTACCCGAGGGTTGACCACAGGTTAATTTGGGGTTTGCTTGTGCCTTACACCAACATGCCTGGTCGTTGCCGCTTGACAAGGGCTCACACCCCAGTCAGCCAACAACCCAAATTTCTTAAAAAATAATCTATTGAATTTGGGTTTCAGCAAACCGATTTATCATTTCCACATCACTAAGTAGAGTGTTGTGATTTGTTTTCATCCTATTAAAATCTTTTTGGTATAATCACACAGAGCTACAACAAATGTGCCTTCATAACTACTAAAATATATTTTGTACTGTTTGGGCAGTTAAATGCATGTTCGAAAAAAATTAACATCCTAGCGATTCACACTCCTTGAAAGAAAAGTAAACCACAACCACCAGCATGAAATGAGCAGCAAATTGTAAGAAGACGTAAGCTGACATTTTACTTCAGTTTCTGAACATTGAGCAATTGTTTCAAGATAAAAGATTTAAAGGCATCTTTATTGGTCATTCACTTTCCGAGTGAACAGAACACCTGTTCTTTGTCAGCTTGCCAGAAGGGGCAGGTAGGCCCTAAAAATAGTACCCCCTGATAAAATCACTTGCCATAGCGAGTGGGAGAGTATATTTCTCAAGGCCTCCAGTCAGCCTTTGCCTCACTGTCTGGGAGGAATACACAAAGGCCAACTGCCAAATATTCACAGTCATCCGACCTAGGACAAAGGCACCATATGGTTGGGACAAAAAATGCCAACTTTCGATAAGGATGGTATGAACAAGCAAGGCTTGGGTCCGTAACTCCCTGGACTAGACCACTAATATAGAAACAACAAAATAAAGTGTCCAGGAAGACTGTTCGATCTAAATCCGAGTAAACCTTAGACCATTAATTCTAAAGTTTACAAGCTTTATTCAGCTTAATTTAGCTTTTACAAAAAGACATTCAAAATCAATTATACATGTCTTTAGAAAGGGTAACACATTGTTAGGTTACACATTGTAATCCAACATTAAAGCACATAATTCAACATAAATTCACATAACAAAATCATTTTTTGTAAATACAAAAAGACACAGAAAAAGCATCAGCACAGCAATGACCATGTGTACAAGCCAAAGACATTTGACCAGTCCCAAGTTCAAATACAAACACTAGGCGGACATTAACTCCTTGCTAAACACATGTCTGCTGTCCTGCCTTTGATCAGAGAATGGGAGTACAACAATTATACCAGGTGTCAACGCTAAGAGGGGGGAACACAATTTACCAATTCCCTCGTGGCACACCCCATCAAAGGTACCCCATACTCAAGAGTCGACGCGTTTCGAATCCCTAGTAGTTTCGGGATTCTCCTCAGGACTCAGACTCTGTCGTGAAATTAAAAAAGAAACAATGCTTTAAAACCTGCCCCACCGTGTATCTACAGTAAATCAGGGCCTATCAGTATGTTTCTGTACCTTAATTAGCAGCGTGGAATGAATCTGGGAAAGCGGTTAGCAAAAGACGATACTTGGGGGTTAACCTGCAGAGAGGGCCAAGTCCAACAATTACCACTGCATTGTACTGGTCTTCTGAAACACCAAACAGACATGTTTGCTTTATTTGTACAACACAAAGCCACCCTCTAAATGTATTAAGGGGAATCACTTAGCAGCTATGGGTTTAAAGTTTCTCAAATTCAAATTCCGTACCAAGTAATCACATTTGCTTCAATTTTTGTATGACTTCTTTTTTCTCTAACTAAATATTGTATGTGTGGTTTTAGGGTACAGGTAAATTTTAGTCTGTTTTTACTTAAACTGTTTCTACCCTAGGCATTTTAGGTTAAACAAAGTCATTTGGCTACTGTCAGAAATAAAACATTAAAATGTGGTGATTTTAGAAATGTGAGCGAATTCCTCCTAGCACTGTAGCAAAGGATTCACAGGTTGACACTGAGCTTGTAGAATGAGAGACTGACCATGTTATGCCTAACGTTTGGCCCTCAACTATTTGCCTTTATTACCTTCAATTAAGGGTAGCATTGAAAACCCATGATACTACTTAACTGGCCTTTGACACCCCTTGCACTTAACTGCTTGTGTCCAATGTCAATGTTTAATGCTCTGGATCCTCAAAATATATTTGCAATGTTACAAAATATTTTTCTTTTTTGCACTTTTGAAAAATGTAATGCTGCTTATATTTATAGATCTTTGTAAGCTGTCCACTACCACTACTAAAGTGTTTCTTGCATCAGATGGAAATCATTCATCAGCAAATCCTAAAGCAGGTGGTCCTTCCAGAATGTAATGGGAATGGGGGTGCCTCCTTCAGAAGAGTAGTCTTATAAAGGATTAACTACTTCAGACCTTCTGGTGAACTGAGGGGGAGGGGGGTTCGTCAAAGGAAATGGTAGCACTGGACTTTAATCCTGAGAGGGAGAGCCTACACCTGAAGCACAATAGTTCATCTAAAACCTCATGCCCAATAAGCCACTGAGGCAGAAAAATTACTTATTTCAATCTCTTAATTCGGTCACATCATGGCCACAGGAAAGCGATCACTAAAGAGGGAAGGAAACTTACTCCCATTTGTAATGGGTGGGTTATCATGTATTTTAATGACCTGTTAAATTTATCTACACTTGCAAATATGCATTGCACAGGAATATTCATCATTTTCTGTATAAAAAAAGAATCTCTCTTTCGTGGGGTTTCAAAGGGCTAAAATTGTAGGTCGGGTCTTGGTAATTACATGGTAATTGGCATCGTCAGGGACAGCTAAACTTATCTGGAAATTGTCTTCCTTTGGGGGCCATGGAAAGATTTTTCTGAGCCCATTGTCTAAGATCAATTATTATCCTGCTGTATATGAACATTCAGGAAAGATTCTTGCTGCTAAGAAAAAAAAATCTATTATTGTTTTGCGGTAGGGAGTTCATGTAGGTTAATCGTTTTCACTTCCATCTACACTTAAAATTATTATGACTAACAAAACAAGACTATTTAGAAAGAAGAAGAAGGACATTGTAACCAATAATAAATCATTCTTCATGGCAGCAACAAAACTGTCTACTTCTGCAAAGTATTTATTGTCATTTATGGCACGATAGCAGCGGAGAACGGTGTAAATTCTCCAACTACTTCCTTGTTTCACATAGTTCCACATTTCTTTCTTTCCCTTCTTCTCCATCTACCACACATGAATAAAAAAAAAAAATCAATTACAGATAACATTAAACAAGAAAATACACTTGGGACACACTACAGGAATGCCTACAAAGCTCATACAGCTAAGAATTAGTCATATCACTTTAGGACAGAGACTAAAAAGGCAGGGAACTTCTAGTCATTAACTCCATTATGCAAGCAGGTCATATATATATTTGTTTTCTATATTGTTCAAAGAAAAATGCAATACATTGAAATAAGAGTACACATGGTGCCTAAACAATGGATGGTAACAGAAAGTCAATGTATGGGAAAAGGTTTGGTGTAGGAGAGACACTGAAAATATTTAGGCTTGCCATCAATTTTTAACAGAGTCCGGGCAGGGTCCATGGCATACTCCGTGCATGGAACCTCAACCAAAGGAGTATATTTTACACTTAGGAGTGGGCAAACCAGTCTTCCTCCTCCCTGCTCTATCATCGGAACAGCCCCGCCCGTCCCAGCTTCAAGAACATAAAATGATAACTTTCCATTCCAGCAAACTTTATTTCGGTCAGTATAGACCGTAAAAAGTACAAGATAAAAAAACGGTTTGCACAGATAGAACACATATCATAGAAAAATACAAATACAAGTTAAACACATACAAAATTTGTACAGTTGGCAACAGTAAAAATACATTGTAATAGACACAGGGTGGGAGGGTCAAGGGGTGCAGACCTTTACCCCTGCCTCATCCAGGAACCCGGTCTATTGACCTGTATGAAGCCGTTAGGGCCATGAACACTGGATATGCAGTCTAATCAATACATGTTAACAATTCATCACTATTCTTAGTGTTAAAACATGAATAAGAAATTTAGAAAAAGGATTAAAAAGTTAAAAAAGAAAGAGGGTAGGCTACATGCGCTAAGGGCTTAATCACTGTGGTGCCATGTTTACTAGCCTCCTATGGGTGTGCCACATTGAATTAAGAAAACGGGATACGGCAAAGACAATGGGTGGGTGGTGATCATATTTCAGGACTCTAAATGCCTCCACACAGTGCATGAACCCTAGGTTCCGACAGAGTGTGATGAGCCAGCGCTGTCTGGCTGGCTTGTAGCCAGGACAAAAAAAGAAGACATGAAGCTCTGACTCATCCCCACAGTTGCACGCTGGACACCCAAGGGGGGGTGGCTTTTGTCCATTTATTGGTAAAATCATGAAGTGGCAAGGACCCTAGTCTAAACTGGATATATAGTTTCCTTGCAGAAAAGGGTTGAATTTCATCCAGAAAGGACTCTATCCAATACTCATCTTTGATCCTTAGGAAGTCAGCTGTCAAGTGTCCTAAGGCCGCATCCCCTGGGACATCTGCTAGTTTGAGCAACCTGTAAGCTTTAACTAGTTCTGAGCGCGATGTGATCGAGCACGATTCTGCAGGGTTACTCCATAAGCTAAATTTGCCCAATCTGCAACATAGATCCTTAACGTACCTAAGCCAAGGTATGTTGTCCAGACCCGGGAGACTAAATAGCGCTTTTATTTCTATCTGATAGACTACTAGCTCCGGGGTCGCCCACAGTCTATGCCAAAATGTTAGTGGCCCAAGTCCAATCTCAGCCGCTATCGGTCTAATTTCAAGGTCCATGCGCAGGGGGATAAGAGGGGTGCTAATCGGAAGGCCTAGCATTTGCCTCAAAGTTGTTCTCTATTTTGGTCAATCTATCAGAGGGGCGATGGTCCCATAATTCAACCCCATACAGTGTCGCGCCCCTAGCTTGGGCCTTATATATCTCCACTATAGGGCCAGCTGGTTTGTGACAGGAGTTTCTATAAGTTTTTGCGATTCCCCCCACAGTCTGAGCTAGCTTCAGACTTGCTTTAGCCAATTGCGGGCCCCATTCAAACGTTTGACAGTGTGACACCTAGGTAGTCAAAAACTGACACCCTCTCGAGCAAGACACCGTTTAAGGAGGGGTTTGGGCGGGAGATTTTGGCTGAGTTAAAGACCATAAATTTGGTCTTTAATGTGTTTATCTCCAGCCCCCTATTTTTGCAAAAGGTGGCAAAACTATCAAGAACCCTCTGGATGCCCATGGGCGACTTAGAGAGTAGCAGTGTGTTGTCCGCAAACATCATTGCTGGTACCTTAGTACGTGCCAGCTTTGGGGCATCGTTGTTCTCAACCTCATTTAGATGGGTAACCAGAGCATTAATAAAAAGGCAAAACAGGGTAGGGGCGAGCACACACCCCTGCCTTACTCCTCTGTTTACTGAGAAGCGGGGGGTTAACTCGCCATGCTTCCCATATCTAACTTGAGCGAAATTGCCCTCATGCAATCTCATGAGCAATCTCAAGAGGTAAGGGGGGATTCCCAGGTCTTTAAGTACAGCCCACAGTTTGTCTCTAGGGACCAGATCAAAGGCCGTCTTCAGATCTACAAAAATTAAGTAGAGGCTGCCACCCTCTATTAACACAGTTTTCCAATAAAGTACTTGGAGTCTGAAGATTTGATCGATGGTAGAGATGTTTTTCCTGAAACCGGCTTGAAGTGGGCTCAGAATTTCATGCTCCTCCATCCACACATGCATGCATGCGGTCGAGGAGAATCGAAACTGATCGGCCTATAGTTGGTAGGCAGGAGTGGTGAACCCTTTTTGAATACTGGGAAGATTTCTGCCCCAGCCCAGGTTTCCGGGATCACCATCCCGCTCATGATGGCATTAAATATTACCCATAAATAGGGACCCCATATTTCTGGTTCTGACCGGAATAGATCGCCTGGTATCTTGTCCAGTCCCGGGGCTTTTCCGAGGGGAAGCTTGCTAATGGCATTTAAAATGTCTGTCAAGGTGATCCCGGGGGGCCCTTCATGAATGGTCCCTGAGGATATTAAAGATGTTTCATCCATTGGGAGATAAACATCCTCTGTGGTATATAGGGCCTGAAAATGAGATTTCCACGCTGCTGCTGCAATATTCGGCTCAAAGGCTTGTTTCCCTTCACAGCTGCCTGTACACACTATTGCCCAGAACACCTTCATGTCCATATTAATTAGGGCATTTTTAAGGGCCTCCCATCTTTCTGATTCCCAGCTCTTCTTTGCTCGCTGAACATTAACTCAGTAGATCACCCTCATTTTTTTTATTAGTTGCCTGTCCTTAAGTTTAATGGCTTCTAACAAGGCTCGATTGAACCAAGTTTGTTTGGCCCCCTTTTTCCCCTTAATAGGAGCCCTGGGATAGAATAGGTCGGTCAACTTAGATGTCAATTTTGCATGCAAAGGCGCTATTCTATCGTTATGAAAAATGTCCGTAGTCATTGCGGCCTCCCCCAGTTCTGTCAAAGATGAAGTAATTACAGAATACAGTGTGGCAAGCTTGTGTGGCGACTGCTCAATTGTCCCCCACCTTAATCTCCTATTATTAGAAAGTGTTAAGGTACTGGGCGCATGGGTGCCACTGCTCGTTGGGTTTATAGGGTCCGGGAGCTCCATTACCAAAATCAAGGCATTATGGTCACTGTCCAGTCACGGCAGAACAGCGAAGTCAACAACCTTTTACCAGAGCCTGGTCTAAACTAAAATATAGTCCAACAGGGAGGATTGGCCTGTTCTATTAAAAGTTACCTTCCCTGGTCTGACTGAATTAGTGCGACCATTACACGCTCTCAGTGAGTAGGTCAGAACAACATAATAAATCTGAAGTACCAGCGGGGACCAGGCTTTAATCGGTGAGATTTGGGGGTCAGGAATTAGCCAAAAGAGATCCTCCTCACTGGGGATTGTATCAATAGATTCAGCAAGGGGCTCAAATTGGCAGTTAAAATCTCCCCCAATGACCAGCCTTATATTCGTGGGAATTGTGTCAATAAAGGTATTTAGTTGGTTAAAAGTCAGAGATTTCAGTTATTTTATTTTTCCTTTGTTACACTGCTTAAAAGCAGTGTGGCGACGCTCCACTGCCTTAGTGGAGGAGCCGCTAATGCTCAACCTTCAGCAGCAATCAAAACATCTATTTTGTTATAGGAATTTAAAATTAAAAGAATAAACGGCATTAAAAACATATGGGTTTTAAAAAAAATCTGCAACTAACAAGCTAGGCTTAAATAATGTGTTAATAAATATGCAAGAGCTTTGTTAGAATGATTTTTATTCATTTTATCTGGAATCCCATGATCTCATGTATTTGAACCACCTCAAATAAAATTGTACACCATGTACGCAGTGTCCTGATTTACAATTTTTAACAACTTAACAAAATAAAAATAAAGGCATATCTTTTAATTTCAAAAATCGCCTTCAAGGAACATCAAAACATCAAATAGAAACAGCATGTACCTGATCCTCTACACCATCAAGCTTACATTTGCCCAGACTACGATCCTATTAACAGCCTGCTACTCATGGGCTTTACCTCCTACAATGAGCTTTTTTTATTCTCAGTCAGCGGTCGTCATGAATAGGTGGGAAGACTACTTGATTAGGGCCCAACTCTGATGCAAACTGGTCATGTTTCTATAAAAATGTTTTTATTTTGCCTTTCAACTTTAAGAAAAGTTTATTTTTGATATTGGCCAGCGCCAGAGAAATGATCATCCTGGAAGCTGGCGATTTTAGGCTTAACTCCAATCCAAAGGCCACTATAAGTGAGAAAATTGGTGCCCCCAAAAACTGTGCAGGCCCTTTAGTGCAAAATATTAGATAATTCAAGCGGCAACATGGTCCTCCCATACAAAGGTTTTGTTGCACAGCCAAGACTATGAATCATGTTGGGCAGCAGGACAGACTGGTCATGGTGGTACAGATGAAGTCCAAGATTTCCTTTTAATGTGTGCGGCTAGTATGGTGAGCTGAGCAATGTAGACAGTAGCCAGAAGATTAAGGTAAGTCAGAAGATTCAGGGTCCTGGTGGATGGGTCACGGATCTTGACGTCACCAAAGAAGAGGGTTTTCTTGTAGCTGCTGGAAGATACACTAGTGAGGTGATACATCTCAAGGTTGAGACCAGAGTTGTCATCAGGTGATTGACAGACAAGTTGGAACCTAATGTGTGTATAACCAATAGCTCAAGGGGCAGTGAGAAATCTGAAGGAGTTGAAGGATAGCAGCGAGTGGATCATTCACAGTGGAACAAGTAGGAATGGCAATAAGATGGTGGATGGAATCCAATTGCAAGATTAAATTGATCATATTATTGGCAAAACTAAGCAGATTGTAAACATCAATTGCATGGCAGAATTTAAATCAATCAAATTAGTTTTGAGGGAGTCTATACGTAGAGGTGAATAGGACAATGATTTCAAGAATATCATCAGAGAAATGGTGGGGAAAAGAAATCAATAATTAGATGCTGATACAAAGTGGGGTTGGGTATTGGTAGAATTTGGAAGGGCCAAAATGAGAGACTTAGTGAAACTAACCTGGAAATAATGCAGCAAAGCACCAGGACAGAGAGCACGACAAATCCTCGGTTTCATAGGCGAGCAACAGAAGTGGTTCCCAAGCTTTACTTAGTCATCAGAATCATGTTTCAAACAATGGGAAGATCAAGGTGGATGATGATGGAGGGATGGACATCAATGTAGAGGTGGTCCTTGTGGCAGGTAAAGTTTATGTTGCTTAAGGCATGAATTACTGCTATCTTTGTGTTGCGAATTCAGTGCAAACCCATTTGAGGGATACTGCACAGGTTATTTGAGAAGTACAAATCTTGGATATTTAATAGCTTGTGAAGGGGCTTTGGGTAGATGCATAGGATTAAAATAGGGACAGTGGCTGGAGGGAGTGGAGAGGCAGTATATGGTTTTTTCACAAGTGGCAAGATTTCTGTGCAACATTTCCTTGTTGTCATTAGGTGTGAAAGCTTGATTGACACTTTATCGTAAACTTATGTATCATCCATGAGTGGACAAGTTGTCCAGTATCAAATCAAGTGAAACTAGAGCATAGGAAATGTAAAAATTAGCTTGAATTGCCCAGGTGAAAAAATGTCCAGTAGTCCCAAATATAACAGATCATGAAAAGCACTATCTTTGCTCAAGGACTGCTCTGCTGTAAGATACCGACCACCAATCCAGACAAGACATTGCTATCTCCTAGGTTCCTTTCCCCCTCAAGTTATTACAATTCGACTCTCCAGCAGCTTTTTGCTCAGTATTTTGCTCGATTCGCCATTCAGCTTCCTGCAGAGGTCCTTTTATTAAGCTTTGTTCAGCAGTCCTTCACTTATAAACCTACTTTTGGGATCTTAAACTGAGTTAAGGTATAATTAGCATATCACTTGTCCCCATTGTGAGCAATTGGATTGTTGATTGTGGGATGAGTTTTGTGAGACCTTCAAGCAACAGCTACAATCCTTGTCAGGGTGAACCACAAAAGTCACTAAATCAACCTGTGCTTAACCATCTGGTAGCTTGGCAAAAAAAAGCAGTCAATTAGAGGCACTGTGTTAAGTATTTATGCAGCACACAAAAAGTAATAAAGTGAAAACACAACACATGGAAAATACCATACCAATTAAGAAAAGTGGCATAGAATTTATAAATTATTTGACATCAAAATGATAAAAATCCAATCTGTAGAACGGAGATCCAAATTGAAAGATTTAATGTCAGTATGGCACTCAAAAGCACAAAGCGACACTTGTGGTTATCTTGTCATGTGAGACCGGGTGAAAGTCACAAGCTACACTTAGAGTAATTTAAATGTGCCAATTGGGTGCAAGCCAATTTTCTTATTTTTAAAGGAGAGAGCACAAGCTCTTTAGCACTGGTGAGCTGTTGTAAAGCATGCAGAGTCCTAAAGCCAACAACAAATGATTCAGAAAAACAGGAAGGGGGAGGCAAAATGTTTAGCTGTGTCTCTGAAGATAGGGTCAAGTCATACACCCACAAAGTGCCTGAAACATTCCTTCCCTCCACTCATGCATTACTATTCCTATTAAGCTTCAACATCACTTCTTCCATCAAGGCTCCAAAAGTGCTTCTACATTCAAGCTCCTGACACAGTGCCACTCCAGGTTCCTAGAGTCCTGCCTCCATCTCGACTCCTGCACCACCCCATCTAGGATCCTGTAGAACTATTTTTATTTTGCATTAGTGTCGCATGATGTCTGACACCTACCAGGCAAATTTCACATAAGTGCATTTCACATGAACGCAGCAAACACAATGACCAGTTCCATATAGATGAGTGCATCCATGCTTCATGCCAAATCATTGTAAACAAAGGCGAATAGTCCACAGCTCTCACTGCTTGAAGCCATACACAGGACACATCAGGGTTAGAAATGACATATTGCTAGATGGGGGAAATCAACTAGATACAATTACTAATTGTGGTTAGAAAAATGGACTCAACTTTTAATAGCTCAGCGAGAGAATCTCTGAAAGACCTGCGTTTCAGAATAGGATAAAAAAGGGTATTTTCCTACATGCAGTTACTGACTGATCAAATTCTTCCAGATTCTGCTTGGCCAAGTCACAACATCTGCAGGAAGACTATAAATCCTCTCTCTAAATATCTACTCTTGCCCCATACATAATTGGAATATACAGGATCAAGCATGATCTCCTATTTGTTACAGGTTGCATAAGTCTCAACTGATAAATCTGATCTGCAGCGCTACGCTCAGATCCCAGAGAAGATGTCTCTTTGCACCAACTACATCAGATCCATTACCTTGCGGGCCACTACACTTCACTACATTGTGAGATATTACATTGTCAAATGTAAGTAATAACAGAAATTTGGGGTTCTGGGTCCATTAAAAGAAATATGGTAAATGTACATTTAATAAAAAGGGACAGGGAGTCGATGTGCACGATATAGAGAATGTGGTGTAATATTGCACACTATAATGGATCCAACATTCAGCTCTACACCCATCATGCCTACTTAGCCAGGTTAAGGCAGTATGGGAGGTAGGGACACAAACAGGCACACATGAAAAACAGGTACCAGTCTCTAGATGTACGAGTCCCTAACTTCAATGGGCTGTAACTCAACCCATCAAAACTCAGCGGCTCAAAGCTGCCATTCATCTTTCAATTTCACCCTGACAAGGGGAAGGGACCAAAAGAAGTTCTCAAACAAATCAGGATTAGGTACTCAGAGGAGGGCAGGGGCTTGGCTAAGACAAAATTAGCCAGTCACCCAAATGGCCACCTGAAGCCGAGAGTAGGTCATTGTCTGTCGGAAGACACAGAGAATAAAGCTTTTAAAGACAACATCCCATCAGCTGCACATAATCTCAGACCTTGTGGAAATGTGAAATTTCATAAAATGACCCATGTATTCAATCCCTAATGTGACACCTTACAAGGATATACATATTACGATTGGGATGGCTATAGGAGCTTTGAAAATACAGTGAAAAACGTATTAACGGTCAACACACATCCCTCACAATTTGAGCCACTTGCGAGCACAAAAAAATACTTGCAATGCTATAAAGGAAACTTGTCACAGCAGTTACCATGATACACAGATTACAGTGAAACATGGGTAACCTCTCATACTGATGTTTTTTAGTGTCATTAGAAGGACAACAAGGGAACCCTAACTCACTGGGAGCCTGGGTAAGTAAATTGGAAGCGTAACAATGGCTCCTGTGAAACAATAAAAACGGTAATAATAAGGATGCGCACAATGGCAGTATACAGAGTTGCATGGATGTCAGAGAGAAAAGCTAACCACATACACAGGAGTGTAGGTATATAACCATTTTTTATAAATTTTTAATGCATAAAATAAATATTGTGTTTGGCAAACAATAGTTTACCAGGAAATTAATACGTGTCCCAGTGAAAAAAATATAGTAAACCTAAACAATTAGTGACATAATGTGTGACTTATGTACAAGGTTTAAAACAATAGGGCGACCATTTGTAGTTTACAGTATGAACAACACTAAATACAGTCATCAATGTTGGATTCAAGGTTCGCCCTGTTTAACAGTCGACGGCGTTTCGACCCTATTTTGAAATGTAGGGTCTCTTCAGGACCTGGAATGTGGGACACCTGAAGGGCGGTAGGTCTTGCCTAATGTGAAGAATAGTGCCACCATGTGATAGGTGAGAAAGAGAAAAGGCTACTCACAGGAAACCCGTCCGGGTGCCCATGGGAGAGAGGTGTGTGGTAGACAAGACCAGGACTCTGGACTGGGAATTCTCAGTAATAATGCAGGCCTTCTTTACGATCTGTACCGGATGGCAATCTTAATAGTATGCAAAAATTGCGGTGTACGGTTTCGCCTGGGCCTGCTAGAGTCGAGGAGCGTGCGTCTCCTTCGGTGCAATGTCAAGCACAAGGATCTACTAGTAGTCAATATGTTTATATATTATTTATTTAAAGGTGCAGCATGTACACAATGTACAACCAAACAAAGGTGAGCACTACAGAAGAGAAACATACTATTTGATTGGTCACAATGAATTAACTGGAGTTTTTGTTTCTGGGACCACCTAAAATGTCTTCCAGCAAGAGGAGTCAGGAGCAACATACGGACAGTTCTTCTAAGGTGGCAACATGCTTGCTCTTACCCAATGTGGGGGGAAAAAACTAACAGTGAATTTTTTGCACAAATAAACTGTTGCATAATACTATAGAACATCTACATAGAAAGAGAAGATCAGAAAATGAAACGTTTCACAGATCTCAAAAAGCAGAGCTTAGAAAATAGAGCTATCGCTCAACAATGGACAGATTGTAGAGACCATGACAGCAGAGTATTGCTACATTGATATTACAGTCTAGAAGAGCATTAGACACCCATAACACTTAGTGATAATCATATCATGAGAAATTATCAATGCCCTTCGAGTATTGAAATAAGTTCAAGGACATCAAGAAAGTGGAAGGCAAAAGAAATAAAACCACAACATCAATATTTCTAAAATGGAACTTTAAAAATGTTGTAAATGCCCTCCATTTATACCCACATTTTAGCAAAATTGTCTATCACACTTGGGTTTATAACATGCAAGTTTGCATTACATAAATTGTGCAAAATATAAGAAATTACACCAGAGTAACATTTTGCACAATTGTTTGGTGCAGGAGACTGGGGTCAGCAGAAAATATGAGACATTTTTTCCACAAATCAATCTCTCCTGAGTGCCCCTTAAATTACAGGTGTGTGCCTGCAGTCAATTGAGATACCCCAAAGTTCATTTTACATAATATGCATGTAATTGTGTAATTTTCCTGACTTTCATAATACTGGGGCAAAAATTTCATGATTTTGCAGTGTTATGCATTCGTTTTTTTTGGCTGATTAAATATTTACATCACAAATGTTAACACTATACAATGTGCATATTTTCTTAATGTGCAAAATTTGCACATAATTAGTACAGAGCAACTTGATATTTCCTCTTACTATCATACCCGTCTAGGAGAAGCAGGGTTATTCTTAAGGAAATGTCTATTGACCTAGCTATCAGCCAAATAGTACAAAATCTCTACCATTTACCCAGCGGCCGGCAAAATAGTACCCAATCTCTGCTGTTTAGCTGACCATAGACTAAACAATAGAGATGATGTACAATTTGACCAGTGGCCTGATAAATAATGTGAAGGAGGTCTTTAGCCGGCCATAAAGAAAAAAGGGGCTCCAGGCAATGGTAGTGTGGTAAGTGCATGAATTGAGCTAAGCTGTTTAAAGATGAAAATAACATAAAAATCAATTTAATAAAAACATTTATGTTATTTTAATATTCAAATAAGACAGGTCGGAATCAAACAAGCTTCAGGATATGACTCACATTTTGTGCTTCGGTCAGGGAGTATTTGGCTGTCAGCAAAGAATGCAGAGTATGGCTCTAAAGCATGCTACATAAACGTTTTACTCACTCATGACAATACATTGTGTTTTTCTAATGTTCATAAAGCTGTATGATTTTTTTGGAGGACTGGGCTCTTTTTGGGCTTTTTATGGAAGGCCTTGTGCTAGCTTTAGGCTTCTGTTTAAGAGGGATTGGGTTTGCTTAGTATCACAGATCCGGTAACACAGCAGTAGTCAACAGGCAGCAAACAGGGAAAGCAGACAGGTGGTATTTGGGCTCCAGAGGGAGGGACATGCACAGTAAGTAATTGGCGTTTGTTATTCGTACAGTAGGTTTAAGGTATTGATGCTTTATGGTCCCATGCCAAGAGCGGTCCCTTCAGTCACACTGACATCTTAGTCAACTCTACAATGCGTCTTGGGAATGATAGTTTTAATTTTTAACATGTAAGTGTTCTAAGTGGGCAAGGTCCTGTCTCTACTGAACTAGCATTTCTGTACTTGACAGAGCTGTCCCTGGAAGCCAAAAAAAATAAAAAACTGTGCGACAGGCTTGGAGGCTGTACCTGAAAAAAGTCATTGTGGAGGGGAACTGGGGAAGAAAGCAGTAGGATGAGGTGGATGAAAAGTTTGAAACTAAAAGGCAAAGAGGTGGATCATTAGGACGGCTATGACGACAAAAGCCAAGAGGGCCAGGACAAGAACCAGGCCCAGGAAGACCTGATCTATAAGGACCAGGGTTACCAATTCCAAAGGGGACCAGAAACAATTAGACTATGATGTACAGGACAATGAAAAACAGCACAAGGGTTACCGGGACCAGAGTGAGAAAGACAGGAGGATATGGAACAGGGGGATCTGACCCCAGTGGACAAGGGATTAAGAAACAGAAGGACCAGAGGTAGCAGGAACAGAAGGCCCTGGACAATAACAACTAAGAGGGCTATGAAGGCCTGTATGCACCAACAAGGAACAGAGGGACGAGGACAACCAGGGTCAGAAGTAGCAGACACAAGTAGACAGACCAAAGAAGAAACAGTACCAGTAGACCAATGGAGAGAAGGGCCAGAGACAGGAGGACCAAGACTACAGACATCAGATCAAGGAGGACCAAGGGGCCAGAAGCAAAAGGATCTGGTTGACTACAACCAGAATGGACCAGGCTAGCAGGACCTGGAGACCTAGATTAGAATGACCAGAGGGTTTAAAAGGCAACAAAGTCTAGATCCAGTGGGACCAGGATCAGAAGATACAGGAGTGTCAGACTCATGGGGATCCTAAACAAAGATAACCAGAGACACATGAACACACAACATAGGAACTAGGACCAGTACCAGAGGGATTAGGAAAACCAGACCCAATAGAATTATTACTAGGAGGACCACGATAGAGGGGCCTATAGTCAGATGGACAAGAAAAAGGTAGAATAGACAAACCAGAAAGATTGGTAGGAGTAGGATGGGGCAGGAGGACCAGGGACAAGGAGGGCTAGGGAAACCAATGCCAGTGGAAATTGCATCAGAAGACCCGATACATGAAGGCCAGACAAAGAAATACCAGAACTAGGACCAAGACTACATAGGCCATTGTGACCAGGATCAGAAGGATTAAGAACAGGCAAACAATGTGACTAGATAAACCAGGGGTGGTGGACCAGGAGGACTGATGAATGAGAATTAGGATGAGGAGGATGAAAAGGTCCAGAACAAGGAGCCTGTGGAACAGCAGACCTAGGATCCAAACAACTAGGGACAGGGCTATATGGGAATGATGACCAGTCAAACCGGGACCTTGAAGTGCAGGGCCAGGAGGTTCATAGACTAGTATGAACGGGCGGTCAAGGAATACCAGAACTAGAAAAGGCTAGGATGATCTGTGACATGACAAGTTATTGCAGAGCCATGTGGACAAGGAGCAGGAAGACTAGGGCCATGCAGATCAGGACTAAATTGAAGATGACTAAGAAGATTCGGACCTTAAGGGCAATGGCCAATATGCCAAGGATACTAAAATAAGCTGGACAGGGATTAGGAAGACTGAGGGGGACAGTACCAAAGGCACCCAAGAAGACCAGAGCAAATGGATTAGGAAAGGTAAAAGAATCATGACCAGGAGGGCCAAAAACAAGGATAAGAGGGTCATGAACATCATAACCTAGGGGACCAGGGCTTGGATCACTAACTGGAGCAGAGAAATCATTGCAAGTAGCAGGACGAGGATGAGGAGTATAAGGTAAGAAGGCCAACCAGCACCTAGAAGACAAAGTGGAATGGACAGTGGTGGACAGGAGGGTCAAGACCAAAATGACAAGGCTCAGGAGAACCTGAACAAGGAGAACCTGGATCACGAGAGCCTGGATCAATGACTGCAGTACTCGTAAGACTAAAAATGGACAAGGAACAGATCCTGGAGGACAAGTACAACACAAAGCAGGAGGACAAAGACGAAGAGTGCCAGGACATGAGAAGCAAGATGGACCAGGACCTGCAGAACCAGGGCTAGGAGGTTGACAGTGAGAATTAGGACAAGGTGGCTAGGGCCAAGAGGACCACAAGGAACAGAGCCAGATGTTCCAAGACTGGGGAAACCAGAAGGGCCATGATGGCCAAAAAGCTAAGTTTATGATAACAAGCACAATAGGACAAGAAGAACGAGGGCGACCAGGACCAAGGAGACCAAGACTAAGATAGCAGGTGGGTCAGATCCAGGAGAACCCAAACTTTAAGGAACAGGACCAAGAGGATCCAGGACAATGGGCACAGAATCTCGAGAAGGACAAGGGATATGAAAAACAAAAATAGCATGACTTGGGCCAGGAATGCAGGGTAGGAGACACCAGGGACACAGGTAGCCAGAGTCAGATGAAAAGGTTCTAGGAGTACCAGGAAACAAAAGACTAAGGGGACTGGGAATATCAGGCCAAAAAGTATCAGGGTCTTGAGTATCAGGAGGGCCAGGGTGAGGAGGAAAAGGAGGATCAGGACCAGGTACACCACGACCAGGATGATCCCAGCCTGGAGGTCCAGGCCACAGGGCTAGGACCAGAAAGGTCAGGAATATAAGCAACAGTATGACCAGGCCCAGGAGGACCAGATAAAGAAGGGCCATGATGAGTTTGTGTTGCAGCATGATGACAAGCAGCAGGAAGACCAGGGCCAAGAGGATCAGTACCAGATGCAAGAACACAAGATCCAGGTCAATAGGACCGGGGGCCAGAATAAGCAAGGAAGACGGGCCAGGAAGACCAGGGTCAGGAAGGTCTACAAACAGGACCACAGATTCAGGAAACAAAGGTGACCAGAACTAGTTAGACCAGGGCCAGGATGAGGTTATGGAGGCCCAATACAACCCAGAAAAGGAGGACTTAGAACAGGACTAGGAGGAGGACCAACACCTAAAGGCACAGAAGGACCTGGAAGTAAGAGAAAGACCAGGAGCAGGAGGCCACCAATGTGAGTCTAGGCCACATGTATTAGGACATCCTTTTTGCAGATGGTTGTTATTCATGCTTCTTATACTGCCATGTCCTAGAAACCCCCACCTCTTAAGCCCATGTATAGAACTGGTTAATATTTACTAATAAATCAGAGCATGCAAAGTGAATAAAAATCCAAGACTGTTACACACTGCCCTCTGAGTGTAGAAGACTCAGTCTAATGCTGGCACAGAAGTTTGAGGGAGGAAATGAGTGCAGAGGGACTGGAACTTGGCAGAAGAGTTTAAAGGTCGTTGGGTGAAAATGAGTTTGGTTGTTAAGGATGGCAGAAAGGGTTTGAGAAACTCAGATGGCGGAAGTCAGGAAAGATTGTTAATGACTAGCAAAAGGGGTTGACCGGGCTGTTCCCTTTCCCCAATGCTCTTCGCCCTCACAATGGAGCACCTAGCCACCTGCTTACAATGCGAGGGCACAAACTGTGGGATACCCCTGGAGGACAGGATGCTTGTGGTGTCCTTGTATGCCGACAACCTCCCCATCTATTTAAAATACATCACTTCAGATCTTACCCTGCTTCGCAATACAGTAGATGAGTTTGCAACAGCCGCCGGATTCGGGGTGAATTGGGACAAATCAAAGATACATCCCATCCACCCTGATCAACCACCTTGGTCCATATACCCGGGTACTACCCCTCTACGTTGGCAGGGTACAGCCACTCGCTTTTTAGGTGTCCTCCTCTACTTCATTGGACTATTTGATGGGAACCTCCAGATGGCACTGCAGGGCATCAAGACAAATGCACTTCTGGCACTTGTTACCTCTTGCCCCGATAGGGATATTTGCCCTGGCTAAAATTATCATACTGCCCCACCTGCTTTATCACTTTACTAACCTCCCTTTGGTCCCGCTCCGTTCCTTCTTTCAAGGGGATCTTATTTGGGGCAACAGACGATTTCGTGTAGCACTTCACAAATTACAGCTCCCGATGGACTGAGGAGGGTTGGGTGCCCTGTCCTTTAAGGCGCATTATCTTGTGGCACAATTGCAGTGGCTATCACGGTGGACTGCTGGGAGATACATGTGGGGGACCTACAATGCGGATGGTGTGATGTCATCTTCATCGATCCATCACCTCCTACTTCCTAAAACAGTACCCCCCCCCACCTGGCCACCCATACAGGTGGCTGTGCTGACACCTGCATGACACGCACACACCACATGTCCCCGAAAATACCGTTGTATGCTCCTGCACTGCCCTTGGTTGGTCTTCCCAAAATTCCCGGGTCCTATACTGACTCGAACTGACCCTCTGGACAGAACACTCAATCCACACAGCAAGGGATCTTTACCTCAAAGGTCTATTTCTCTCATTTGATCTGCGAGTCACAGATTATGATTTACCCCCAGGGCAATTACTCTTTCACCGCCGGCTCACCCATACATACCATACCCAGTGGAATGCCAAAGTGACAGAAACCACAACACACCACGTACTACAGATGATTAACCATGGTTCCCCTAAGAAATTCTCTGGCAAAGGTTGGAGGAGGAGTTTGGGTATGCACTACATAAGGAGTGGGAAATCGCTTTGCAGTTCCCACAACAGGTGTCCTGCAACTCTCGCTTTAAAAACTAACAATTCTTCATGTTACACTGCACATACCTCACCGCGGCCCAAATAAACAAGTTCTTACCCAAAGCAGGCAGCAGCTGTCCCAAATGCCAGGTTCCCTGTGCAGATTTACAACACATGATTTGGTCCTGTCCAACCCTATACCAATTCTGGAAGAAGGTACACAATATCTTACATCGAGTCACAGAGCTCCACGATATCCACACAAGGGAGTCATGCCCACTTGGCATTTTCAGATGCCGCAAACCCCACAAAATATGCTCGATTCGCCTCCCTAACAAACCTCCTTGCCAAACGTACCCTCACCTTGCATGACGATCCCCGACAGCCCCTCCCCCCCAGTGACAGCCTGATACGGAACTGTTTGTAAGTGGGCCCTAGTGGAGGAGGACGCCCTCCACTACAAGGAAATATGAGGCCTTCGCAAAAGACCCATTGCCCCCTTAATGGGCCACTCTTTTCTCAGAGTTTGTACATCTCACTGGCAATGACAACCTCCATCCACAGAGGCCCAGCGAATGCTCCACACTTGCCGCTACCCACCGTCATTACCTCTCCCCCCTTCGCATATGTATTCCACGCTACACCACTCCTCCTTGCTGGTAGATTCCACCCGCATAACAACTGCCTTTTTCTTGTCTCGGACACCTTCAATAAAACAAATCCCACAGTAACCCCTGAAAAAAAACCTCTTCCATCCCCCACTTTTCCCCAGTTTCCATGCCAAACCTTTTGTTATGAAAGTTCGATGGCTGCTTAAATGAAAACGACAGTACTGGTCAGGTGTACAATTACCCCCACTGTACTTCTATGCTAGACTTACATGTTATGTATTCCATTGCATATGCCACATTGGCTGTGTATGGTAAGGTGTACTTCCACCATGCTATACTGTTGACTTTACTTTTACGTTTCCAAAAATCAATAAAACAGATTTCAAAAAAAGGGGTCGAAGGGATATGGCAATCAGTAGATGGAAGCTCAAGATCATAAGAAAGCTCTGAGCAGAAGAAGTGGTGATGGAGGCTCCAAATAGATCATCTTAGATGGCCCAAAGAGGAATACTGTGTGACCTCTGGATCTTTACGCTGGCATTCTGTGTGTGTATGTATGAGCTGGGTATGCAGCAAGAGGCACATTTACTAAGAAGTCATGCAATGCAAGGCAGCAAGACAACTTGCTGCACTGCATTGCACGCCAGAGAAAGAGCAGAAATGTGCCATATCGAAGTGTAGATATGACATATTACTGCTCTTTCACTGCACTGGTGCACTGTGTGATGCCTAGCACCAACACAGGCACCCTTGCGCCATGGTGCAATGGTTCCTGCATTACAAATAGGATTGCCTTTGTGCAGTAAGAACATCTTCCTGCACAAAAACTATCCTTTGAGGCATTTTCCTCTTTGTATGTGGGCTGCAGAATTAAGCACACATAGAAAGAGGAAGTAATGAGGAGCAATGCAGATGTTTCTCCTTGTTACGCCTCACTTAGGAAGGCATACCATTTTGATGCAATCCCAGTTTTACTCACCTTAGTAAATCTGGGATTACATCAAAATCCATGGGTGGATGCATGATAACGCCCATGCTCCATCGATGAAATGCCTTCTCAACACAGGGTAATGCAAGGCAGCGACTTATTCTGCCTTGCATTACTTGGAATTTACTAAGCCATGCATGGTGGCTTTGTGTGGCTTAGTAAATCCCATTAAGGGCTTGCGTTGTCTTGCTTGATGCAAGAGCAACACAAGCCCTCAGTAAATCTGCCCCTATGTGCATAAGACCCCATGTGCGATGTAAGCCTTAGTGCATGGACCAGTGGGGTGCATTTTGCATGACATGATGGAGAGTAGATAAAGCTTCCTTACAATGTGGGAGTGTATTGACTGTATCCCTGTAGAAAGAGGATGGAGACCCAAAACTGAAGTGAGGGAGAACGTAGAAAACGCTACCTCAAAACGTTTGTAAGGTCCTTTACAGCAAAGGGCCGCTGATTAGTTTTTCTTAAGTGATGAAATTGGTCAGACGGTAGAAGTAAGGGGTAGGTCATAGGTTTCTCTTGAAGGTGTCAAAGTTTCTAAGCAGGGCTGGCCTTTTGTCTGTGCCAGATGAATACTCAGAAAGGCATGAGATCTCACCAGTTGCTGAGATCTCATGCTTAATGGAGTCCTTGCTTTAGATACTTCTGTTTGGAGACAGCAGTATCGCTACTGCGGTCAGAGCCATCACCAAGCACAAAGGCTGTGTCTGAGTGACAACCATCAAAAGATATTTGAAAGAGAAACATCCAAAATCAGATCTGAAACCTCAATAATGGATCCCCATCCTCCATCTGGAAAAGGAGTATTAAAGCGGAACTGGGAAAAGATTCATCAGTAGGTCAAAAGAACGTAGGTAACAAAATGTCTGTTTATTCAGTGTCTTATGTCTTACGTCTTACAATATTTGTAATAAATATAAATGAGGTTTTTTTCTTCGGTGTCTTTGATTCCCATATGTCCTTCTCTGATTTAGCGGAAAATTCATTCATAACCCAATGATGGTCAGTTCAAATAATTATAGTCCCATTCTTTTGTTTGTGGTTTTTGCTTTTACAAATCATTTTTTTCATGCGTTTCAGTCTGAATTGTTTAATTAAGCTGAACCAGAATTAATAATTCTAGAATGCACTGATTTGCTGCAGAAAAAGAGATTCTCATAACATGGAGCCTTTTGATAACCTAGACCTGGCCCTTGTATATTTCCATGGCTTTGTGAGTAAGAGCACAGTGCAGTCTCTACTGTTTAGCCAGCAGCTGGGTAAATAGAGACTTTTTCTGCTATTTGCACAGCTGGTAGCCAATCAGTGCAGAATCACTACTACTTAGTCAGCAGTGGGTGAATAGTGAAGTTTGGCTGCTATTTGCATGGCCATTGGCCAAACAGTGCAGAATCTCTACTATTTTGCAAGCGGACAGGTAAATAATGACGTTTCTGCAATTTTCAAGGTTGCTGGCTAAATAGTAAATAATTTCTACTATTTAACCAGCGGACGGGTACATAACTGCAACCTATTCTTTATTGCCTCCTGAATGCGATCATTCCTTGATGTTCTCAGTTGCTCCCACGACAAATTAGTAAATATTGCCACTCACCCACTGGCTGCAAGACTTTCTCTGTAAAGATCTCTTGAAGTCTTTAAATTTCTACCACTTTTTCTTCTATTTACCTCACTTTATCGAAAAAGCTGGACATTTCCCAAACAAGTTGCTGGTTTTCGAATTCAAACATTTGAATTTCTTCAGGTAAAAAGATTGATCAGTAGGTCAAAAGAACGGTGGTAACAAATGGTCTGTTCATTCAGTGTCTTATGTCTTACAATATTTGTAATAAAGTCAATAAATAAAAATCTGAGTTTCTTTTTCTTCGGTGTCTTTGATTCCTATATGTCTTTCTCTGATTGAACGGAAAATTCATTCATAATCCAATGACGGTCGGCTCAAATAATTATAGTCCTAGTCTGTTGTTGGTGGCTTCGCAACAGAATACTTCCTCTTTTCCATCCTCCCACATACTAAAACTGTTTGACCTTTCGGGCAAGTTCTTGTCTGTGGTATCCTCGTTAGCGTTCATTTCTTCTCCCCTGGGTCTGTAGAGTTAACCAATGCGAAGATGCTGTTCTAGAATGATTGGTTTGTTCCTGCTGAAGTCTTGGCAGTCTCTTCTTCTCTGCTACTCATTTGAAACAGTTTACTCTTTGCTCAGAGTACATTTTACAAACTATGTAGATAAACTTCACTTAAGCCCAATGGTGCATCTCGGTGTCCTTTCACCTCCGATGAAATTATATCCTTGTGAGATTGTGTTCAGTTGTTGAATGGCATCTGCACACGTCCTCATAAATATCTGTGAATCTTGATCAATCTGATTTCATTCTATATCAGCCATCTGAGAAAATCCAGAAGCTACATGACTGCCAGTGTTAATATAATCTCTCCTCTGCTCCAGAAGAAAACATTTCAATTTTCCAATGTTACGTATCACCTCCTTGGCTCGTGCACTGAAGTCCCCATGGGATGGCTCTTCCTAAACAGTTCAAATTTACTATGGATGCCCAGAGCTACTCTTAGGGCCTTGTTTTTTTATCTTCACTGTTTTGATTCTAGCTTTGAAGAGCAGGGTGATGTCTACGGCCAGGTCTGGCTGTTTCACATCTGCAGAGTACAATCCTGCCGGACTTTGAAATCCTGTTATCGCCTTCTGCGCTCACTATTTCCAGCAGTCTTTTTTTTTCTTCAGGATAGATATATATATATATATATATATATATATATATATATTCCAAGTTTGCCCTGTAATTGAAGATGCACTCCACAGCAGGTGATTGGCAAAATCATTTATTTCAACAAGAACTTGTGTTTTATTCCAAATCGATGTCTCCTTTCGCCGACGCGTTTCGGAGCCTCGCGCTCCTTCATAGGCATTCAGAATTCACAGGTTAATGCTGGCTGACCACAATCCTTCGCGTTGCTAATCCTTTATTAGGCCTCCGGTGTGCCTCCCCGATGGGTTTATGCTGCAATGCACGTTGGGATCTGTAGTCCATTTCACGCCCAATTTCACCCTCCAGTGGGTCCATGTGAATTCTGAAAAATTAAAAGGATAAATAATGTACAAGCCCTCCAGTGAGCCTTAGAATAAAACCAAGTTCCTCAATAATTTGCCTACTGTGCCGCTAACGGAATTCGAACAGTTCATATTCCAGCGGCCCCACCTCAGTTCTCTGGGCGGTGCAATCCTCCACAGCCGAGACCGCAGTGAGTTATATTTTCCAAGTTTCGGAGCCTCGCGCTCCTTCATAGGCATTCAGAATTCGCGTGGCTCCGAAACGCGTCGGCGAAAGGAGACATCGATTTGGAATAAAACACAAGTTCTTGTTGAAATAAATGATTTTGCCAATCACCTGCTGTGGAGTGCGTCTTCAATTACAGGGCAAACTTGGAAAATATAACTCACGGCGGTCTCGGCTGTGGAGGACTGCACCCGTGTTGCAGAGCTGCAAACTGAAGTATAAAAGTACAAAGTGAGGCTACATGAGATAAACGTATCGAATCTGGGGGCACTGAGAGGTACCAAGAAGACATTCAGAAAGTGTGCCGCCTTCCAAATTAATCTCTTCAGCCAACCGGAGAGGGATAATCTTCCCAGGCATTTTCCTAGGCTTTTAATGCTGAAGGAGGTAGTGTGGGGGTGGGAGCACTGGATAGTTTGTGTGATATGTAATGGAAGGCACATAAAACAGCGCAGCAGTGGGCATGCTGCTGCTGGTCAGAAAAGAGTTTGCTCTGCACACAGAATGAATAAGGTCTCCCCAGATGCTGCTACCTAAAGTATCCTAGGCTAGATGTCTATTCCAACCCAGGGATGACAGAAGCCAGGCTGCTCTTTACACGGATTTAGGAAACCGCTCTTTTGTGATACAATAACTGTGCCATAGACCAGGATGCCATTCACACACTACATGGATTTCCGAACAGATCAACCAGAGTGCATACAGAGAGCAAATGTGATAGGAAAAGTGATGGAATCCAGTCATAGGCGACTTAGTGAATTTTCACAGAGGATCAGTAAACTGGTCTCCTGCGATTACAGGTAAAAAGGCCTCCATCTAACAAATACTTCCATGAAATATCAAACTCCCCCTGGCCTGAAACAAACATCCTCTAAGGGTGGGGGCAATTCTTGAATGTACATGGAGTCCAGCAGAACTTTCTACTCTGCTTTTGGAGAGCATTTTCCTGGCAGACCTATAATAACCAAGGAAATAAAGCAAATAGTAAGAAAAATAAAGAGATAGGATAGCAAAGCTAAACACACATTGCAGGATCGCACCAGACATGCATGTCAACTACCTTTCTGCTTTTACTCTGCACATGAACTCCTCAATTTAATGTTCTCCAATTATAACAAATGTTTACATTTTTTAACAGTATAAACCTTATTCCCACCCAGCTTTTATGCAAAGCAATTCTACGACTTTGCAAATAAGTTATTGGTCTGTGTGTACTTGTTAGACCCGTCAGCCTTAGGTTGGTCTTTCCCCAAACATTCTGCCTCACTACTCTTATTTTTGCTGAATTCATTTGTTGGTTTCAGGACTGTGCACACTTCACCACTGCTAACCAGCGCTGAAGGGCTTTTGTTCTCTCATTTAAACATGGTAAAGTTGGCGTACACCCAATTGGCCCTTTTAATTTACTTGTAAGTCCCTGGTAAAGTGGTGCTACCTGTACCCAGGGCTTGTAAATTAAATGCTTATAGTGGGCCTGCAGCACTGATTGTGCCACCTATTTAAGTAGTCTTTTTAAATGTCTTAGGCCTTGCATTGCAGCCTGTGTGTGCAGTTTTAAACTGCCATTTCGACCGGTCACAATAAAACTTTTGCCAGGCCTAATCCTTCCTTTTTAATATATTTAAGTTACCCGTTGGTTAGGCCCTTAATAGCCTAAAGGGCAGGGTGCATTGTATTTAAAAAGTTGGACATGTACTTTTTAGTTTCAAATGTCCTGGCAGTCATAAACCCCTAAATTTGTTTTTCACTACTGCAAGGCCTACCTCTCCCATAGGATGATTTTGGGTTGCCTTATCACATTTAATAAGCGATAACTTTTGATTGGGAGCAGGTGGGAAAGTCATGTTTGTGTCTGAAGAATTGTAACATAAAATCCTCTCTACTGGTAAAGTCTGATTTTAAGTCACAATTCTGAAAAATGTCACCTTTAGAAAGTTAGCATTTTCTTGTCCCAACCATTGGGTGCCTGCCGCCCGAGACTAGGTCACATAGCTACGTGTAGTTGGCAGTTGTCCTATGTATATTACTTCCAGACAGAAGGTCTGGGTGTTGGGAGGATGGGCCATTCTTCCATGATGGAGGGGGGGGCTATACACCTACCACACTTGCGCTTCAAAGGCACTAACCCAGCTCACATAAATGATTTCACACTAGCCTATTGTGCCCCCAGAGCGACTGGGACCAGGTCAGAGAGGCAGGAAATTCCAGACACCTCTGTAGGGAGAAACTCTAGAAGCTTCTCCCACTTCAGAGAGGGCACCAGGTATAAAAAGGGGATCCTCAGACCTACTCTTCAGTACACTCCTGGACCTCTGCATAACAAATAAGAAGGACGCCCTGCTGCGTGAGACCTGCCCTGCTTGCTGAGAAGAAAGACTGGACCTGCACCCTTGATCCCAGGCTGAAGTGACTCCAATGTTCAACTGACTGACCTCCTGTTCTGAGCTACAGGGACATAAGCTCCTGAGGCCTCACTGCATCCGCCCAGCTGACTTGCTGCCTGGACCTGCAACTAGAATTGCGAGATCTGCACTTTCGCGCTACAGCATCAACAGCCCGGTATTGACCTCCAGCAACAACTGTCCGCAACACCCGGGCATCTCTTTGCGCTACAACAATGTCCATCGGCAATGCTTTGCCTGCTCCTCACAGCTTCCTCCTTGAAAAGAACATTTCATGCTGGACTTTAGAAGGTAACTATTTCAGCAAGACTAACCTAGTCCCTGTATCCGGCCAGCGCTCCTTCGCAGTCGAACGGAACTTGTGACTTTTCCCTGGCGTCGCCCGATCAGATAACTGCAAGTGATGCTCTGTGCTTTTAGGCGCTATGCTTACCTGAAACCTTTGAAAATGCATCTCTCTGGTTCTACTGAGTGGATTGGCGTGATTTTGATGTCAAATCATTTATTCAATTTTTCTCTTTTTTTCTAAATTGGTGTGAGATTTCTCTTGTTGTATTGTCACTTTATTGCTGTTTGTGTGCAGTATAAACACATTGCCTCTAAGTTAAGTCTGACTGCTTTTGTGCCAAGCTACCAGAAAGTTAAGCACAGGTTAATTTAGTGACTTTGTGATACACTTTGACAAGGATTTTGGATGTTGCTTGAGTAGGATTTCACCCCAACCAACAACCCAATTTCTCACAGTACTTTATTTCACTATTCAACACTCCACAATATACCATTCAGTTACACAAAAACTATGCAGCTCACCACAATAAACCATTCAGTTCCCCTAAAAAACGAAAATACACTTAACTGCCAGTCGGCCGGCTGGCTGGCCGTCCGCCTCTCCTTCATCCTCTTCCTGGCTTCTTCTGTGCAATCAGGAAGCACCTAGGGGCTCCCAGGCTCCACATAACCAATCACAACGCTGCAATGCAGCGTTGTGATTGGTCCGAGTGCCGTAGTTCAGTGCTCACCAAGGGAACGGGAGCCTGGGCATGTTCTCCACCCAGGCTGTAATGCAGCCTGGGTGGAGAACATGCAAAGTATGCATGACTGTTTGGCTGGATTGCGCACTTACAGAGTGCCCGCCACTCCTCCCCCCTGCTCTGAGAACAGAGCAGATCCGCCACGCCCCTACAAGACGCCACAGCAAGAACAAATAAAATGAATATAACATCAAGCTATTATAATTTGGTTTTTCCTTTTTTTTTACACTGTGAAAAGCAGAGGGGCGACGCTCCTCCGCCTTAGCAGAGGAGCCACCACTGATGAGAAGCTGGCGCACAACATCCTGAGTAGCACTAGAAATACTTCTCCGTTACCGGGAAGCGTCCCCCCTCACCATTTTCTTTCACATTTTAAGCAAACTTTGCAGTTCATGACGCTTAAAATACGTTTTGCAACATTACAAGTTTGCAGACTTCACGCTGCCCTATTTCTTACCAAAAGTTTAGTGTTGCATTATTAAAATAAAAAAATAATAGTAAAACAAATGACAGAATATTGGAATAGAAAAAGTCATGCCAAAAAAAAAAAAAAAAAAGTTTGCGTTTCAGGTAAGTGGGGGCGAGGTCCAGCTATAGCCGGTCCCACAGCCCTGGGGAGGAGGCCCTGCGTGAGTGGGCTCATTTTCTGGGTTCCCCTCCCTTCCCCATCCTCGCCTCGTGGCTTACGGCCGACAAGGGAGTCTTCACTTTGCTCTCTTTTCCGCTTTGCGGTAGCAGGCTCTGGCGGTTTGGGCTCCGCCGTTTTTATTTTCGCCCTGCACTAGCGGGCTATGGAGGTATTGGGTGCTGCGGTTTATTCTGCCCTGCGCTAGCCGGCTCTGCCTGCATGGGTCTCTGCCATATTCTTCGGCCCAGTGCTGGCTAGCTCACCTGGGTTTGCTCACGTCTCTTGTGGAGGTTGCGAGCATGCCGCAGGGTTTGCTGACCGGCGTGCCTGTTCCCCGGTCTGTTTGTTCTCCGCATTCGGCCTACGAGCCGTCTCTCTGTGGAGTCATGGGGCACGTGCCGATTTCCTACTCGTCTCTTCTCCCAGCGATGCGGCTGTTGGTCCGGACGTTCTTTGGGTCCTCCGGTCTTCCTGTATGTCCTGCCTCATGGGGGGCGGCGCATCGCATGGCCGGCTTCCTGCTTCAGAGTCGGCCGTGATTCTCATTAGGTCTCGCCTTGGCAGCGCATGCATGCGCTGTCTCAGCGAGACAAAGTAATCTGTATGTTGGCTTAAACTTAATGTAATCTGTTTTTCCGCTTGCTATTGGCTTACTTGTGGTAGTGTTGTTGTTACCTCCCTTTCTGTTGGCTGTTGGTCATTTGCTAACTTCCGTGTAGTCCCGATACAGCGGCGCCTAATAACAGTGTTAGTTCGCTCTGCTTGCACTTCTTTTAATTGAAGTGCAGTGTGACATCTGTTTTTCACGCTGTAGCCTGCCTTTGTAATTGGAGACTTTTGAGCACGCTGGCTAGTTTTTGCTGTGTGATTCCTACGCTCCTCCACCCCACCGTCTCTGCTTTCACTCCCCCTCGGTCACAGAGGGGGGTTGTGCTGCTGTATGAGGCATTTTTATCAGCGCGTCTCCCTTTCATGAGCGCCGCGCTGGTTCTGCTTTCATTCTTGTATTTATTTACCCTGCTCCTCCACCCCACCGCTCTCCCTCCCCCCTCCATTTCAATCAATCACGGGCTCCAGCTTATACTTGCATCACAGCGGAGCCACGTGGAGAGGAACGGAGGGCTGTGCAGGTAGTCTCCCATGCCCTCGCTATAAGGCTGAAGAGCTGCCAGCAGAGACCGGTGTCCCTGCCTCGCCCGTTGCTGAAATTCACCGCTCGCAGCGCTTGTTAATCAGTGTTGTCTTCCACACAAAGTAATTGTTTCTCAGAAGCACGCTCAATTCCCCTGACAAAACCAGCTCATTTTGCTCAGTACCCGCTCATAAAGATCTGTAATCAGATCAGCCTGAAGTACAAAGCCAGCGGGGCTGCGATCCGTCAGTATATCAGATACGGGGTGTCAGAACTTGCAGACAAACTCGTTCATTAAATATATAAAACTGTCAGTGGAGTGGTAACGTTCGCGTTTCTTTTTTTTCCCCCCAAGGTACGCCTGTATTTCAGAGCAAAGGACTTAAAAAGGCGTTGACGTGGTACATGGCTTGTGGTAAATGTCTGCAAAGACGGAAGGTGTAGGCAAGTTTGTGAAACTTTGCCCAGTGTAACCCCCTCTCTAAAGCACTTTCTGCTGCACTGGCATCGGCAAATTAATCAAACTTCAGGCACTCTCGGATCAGACCAATCACGCAGAGCCTCCCCATCCAATAATCCAATCAGCAGACCATTATTTAATTTGAGTCTTTCAAGCCAGGAAGGTAATTCTTACAGATAGTTTTTTTCTTGTTTTAAGAGGGCAAGGGAGTACCAATTTAAAACCAGCACAAAACTTGGGGAACCGGGTTGAAGTCTCGGCAATAACGCTCAAGAACCTGTGATTCTGGGCAAATCACTTAACCTCCCCGCATTACGCTAATTATCCGTGGCTTATTTAACATACCGTATTGCAGTTATTTCAATGCAAATCCTGCCTTTTACCTTGGGGATTGTCTTTATTTATTACTTTGTAACTGTGCAGCGTTTGGCGTATTTCCTTCTTTGTCCATATGTTATGTGTGTTTTGTTGGGGCCCAAAACAGTGTCAACGCATTGTAGTTAGCGGGATGCAAATGTCGCATTTTACATTGGGGGATTGACTTTATTGATTAGCACAAAACTTGGGGAACCGGGTTGTAGTCTCGGCAATAACGCTCAAGAACCTGTGATTCTGGGCAAATCACTTAATCTCCCTGTGGCTAAGAAATAATGAATGTGTCAATCTGTAACGAAACTGGTGCTGATGTAAAGCGCTCTGGTACCCGATGCATGGGGTCTAGTTCACGCAAGTTAAAACTCTTTCCCAAAACCCAAACCTAGCGCAAGTATGATACGGGAAGGCAGGGTGAATTGGCAGCATGCCGTAGTTAGGGACACGTACAGGCTATGTTTTTTAATCTGTATATCGCTTACTATTGTGTCCTTTTTAGGTGGCCTAAATTGTAGCACTGCACTCGCCTTTGACATTAGGGGATTGACTTCTCAGTTCAGTGCTGAGACATTTACAGGACTCGCATATTGCACCACTATTTTAAAACGTATATAACATGCAGAGGGGTTCTTGTGCTTGGTTGCCTGCTGCTCCTGTTATGTTCCTCTGTTTTCCTGTAAATCTTTATTCTCAATCTCTGACATCATACCAAGTGAAACCAGAAGTGTAAAATCTAGATCAAGTGTGATGACAGAGTGAATTTGAGTGGCGGCAAAACTCAATCAATCATTCACTTGTCTCAGTGAATTAGTCCGTGACAAGTGGATTACAGACGGCTCACTGCAGCAAGTGCTTAACTGAAATACTCGCTGCAGTGATCGGTCTGTAATCTACATGCCACTGAACCCTGAGCTGTACGCATTCTGTGCGGGATTGAAGCTTGCACTATTGTTATCAAACAACCTGTTCTGGCAGGAAAGGGCACGTGCGCTGCTGCTATCTGAGCTCTATCTGTGCTATGAAGGAGGGAAGCTTGCACTGCTGCCAGGCTCGCAACACCCATTGGGCTCAAAGGGCTTCAGCGATCCCTGTGTGTGTGGCAGCCCGGGCTGAGACAGCTTCCCGGGCACACACACAGCCACACCTGAGTACTTCACAGGTCTTAAAAAGACCGTTTGCTTGTTATCGAGGCTTTGTTGTTTTTTCACCCCTTCTAAGAGCCCCTTCATCTCCACTCTGGCTATTGGTGGAAGAATTAGCCTTCCCCCACCCCCGAAATTTTTTCTTAGTCTTCCCCCCCCCGAAATTTGGCTCTAGTTGCACCTCTGACTGCTGCTGCTCTGCTATACCAAGGGCCTCTGGAGTTACGCGATCTGCGGAGTTTTCTGCATAATTATGGATTTTCCTCATTTGGGTATAATCTACCACCGCCAGTGCTTTAAATGGGCCGGT
Organism: Calotriton arnoldi; assembly: GCA_963921515.1. NCBI lineage: Eukaryota > Metazoa > Chordata > Amphibia > Caudata > Salamandridae > Calotriton > Calotriton arnoldi. Next base: position 1,323,457 of record CAWUFW010002293.1, read on the forward strand.
ACTCACCGGTACGGAGTACCGGCACTTCTTAGAATTATCACTCTGAGTACCGGCACTTCTCTACTTCCGAGGAGAGTACTGGTACTCATGAAAAGGTAGGCTCATTGGCTGTGCGGGTGAGCAGGAGTGGAAGGTGTCTCTGGCAGCCAAGGCGCAGCTTCTGCAGCACCGATCTGAGCCCCAGCTGAGCTATTCAGCAGGGCTCATTTGAATAATTGCCGGGTGCTCACCATCACGCTGTGTTTGACAGAGCAAGGTCCGTTCAGGCCCTGTGCTGTCAATCACATTCACAGGTCTGCATTTGTGCAAAGACAGGAATCATGGCAGTGGCAATCAGGCTACGGCCAGTCCGGCCCTGGTGGCAATTAAGAAAGCCATGGTAGGTGAAGAGAAAACATGTCTTTTATCATACCTGAGTCTTTTGTGTGTCTTCTATGTTTGTGTTTTTGCCTGTTTTTGTAAGAAAAAAATGAGAGAAAGAGCGAGAGAATCAAGACCTTCTCAGGAGGTATTTTAAAGAAAATGGGTGGCACTTTGTTTGTACATGTCTGCTCTGTGACAAAGATTCATAAATAACGTAAAAGGGAGGGTTGGTGGGTGGGTGAGTGAGTGAGTGGATGGATGAGTGAGCAAGGGTGGATGTATAGATGGATGGATAGATGGATGGATGAGTGAAAGCATGCATGGGTGAAAGAGGGTGGATGATTGGATAAAAGGGCGGATGATGGGTGGATAAGTGAAAGATTGGATGGATGAATGAAAGGTAGGGATGATGGATGAGTGAAAGGACCATGTATTGAGATGTAGCAGTGAAGGACTGCAGGATTATCATTTTTTGGGCTCTTATCAAGGAGACCCACGCTATTGGTGCATTATTGAATTGACATACCGAGAGTATATATCCAAATAGGCTGAGACCGGAGTGGGCTCTCAGCCCTCACTATTGAGCAGGCGCCCTACACGCGACAACCAACCACACACAACTCTGCCCTGACGAAGTTCATACATTGAACGAAACGCGTTGGCTGATGCTGTGCTTAACTCTTAAGGATTGTTGAAAAATAAAGACGGATATATATTTTTTTGATCACGAAGATACTGACTGTGCTTCTTTATTGATCTGAATTTGACTGGTTAGTGCACCGCTCCACTGTTTTTTAAAGTACTTTATATCTGCATTGGCAGTTGGCACTCTTCAACGGCGGGTGCAGGAGCGGTTTGTGCACACCGACTCGTAACATATCAGCTAACAGCAACTATAGGGAACATAAAAAGGAGGTGCGGCCACTGGAGTCCACCGTTGTTTCTCAAATCTCATTGAAAGGAGGGATTGAGTGAAAGGGTGGGTGGAATGAAAGGGTGGATGAAATAAGAGTGAAAGTTGATGGATGGATGAGCGAAAGGATTGATGGATGAGGGAAAGGGTGGATAAAGAGATGGGTGAGTGAAAGGATGAATGGATAGGTTTGGAGATGGATGGATGGGTTTGGATATGAAGGGTGGATAGACGGAATGGTGAAAAACTGAAAGATGGATGAAAGACTGAATAGACACTAGAATGTAAAGGTTAAATGGTGGACATCAGCGGGTAAATGGTAGGATAAAAGGATGAATGGATAGATCAATGGAAGAGACAAGAGATTTCTTCTGGGGAGGGTCATGATTGTTTGCTTCATTAGCTTGGTGCAATAAGAGCTTTGGTTCGAAGTGGGCGTATTTTCAGTTTCTTCCTACTCTCGTGCTCAAAAATATATAGTATTGTGCCAAACAGCAATTAACAGTATGACATTAAGAAGGTGCAACTATTGCAAAAAAAAGGAAATGTTAACCTATTATCGCAATTCTCTTTCATTTTGTGTAATGAGTTAAGCTGCTTTGTTTATATAAACACATTTCTCATGTGTTCTGGTATGTGCTGCAACTAATATAGAAGTCGTTAAGTATCATCAGGTCTTGCCCTTAGCCCCGCCCCTAGCCCCGCCCCCTCACTACACCTCTAGCTAATTTTAATGAGTACCTGCACTTATTTTTTCCCATTTAAAGCACTGACCACCGCCTTATAATCTGCGTTTTCTGCATAATTATAGATTCGCCTCATTTGAGTATAATCTATCACCTTCTTATAATCTACAGATTAAAAAATATATATATATTGTTAATGGCTTAAACGCATCAAATATTACTCAAAACGCTGCAGTATGTTCCTGCACAGTAGAAGACCCTTTGCAAAAATTGACTAATTATCTTTCAGTTGTTTATTGCTGCTTTTGATTATTAAACGGGTACTAATGAGGTGAAATCTTTGCCCAGACATTGTTACCATGAGCAACAAGCATTTGCAATGCAATAGGTCTCGCATTTGCGAGACTTTGAGCTACTGGCATTGTAAATGACAAATCTTTATCTATGTGTTGGTTTTGAAAACATATAAATAAAAGGCATTGTCATTTACAATGCCAATAGCTTAAAATTTCGTAAATGCGAGACCTATTGCATTGCAAATGCTTGTTTTTCTGATGGGAACATGGGCCCACTGTACTGTTGCCCATTTGTATGCCTGTCATTGTGCAGTTGCGCTCCAGCTGTTTTTTGGTGGTTGTGCCTTTACAGTAGGTATGGGGACGTCGCAATAGCACATTTGCAGGGATTCACGTAATGGCTTTCCAAATGGTTTTTACTTGGGCAGGTCGCGATTGAGGCCCCTTGAGACTGGCTGAAGAGGCTTGAATGGTCTCCTACTGTGGACTGCCCTGTGCTGGGTCCTTATACATGCCACTGCCGTTACATTGACTTCCCCGAACTGGATTCGTTTTTGTTCATTCGACTTCACGGGAGAGTGGGGGATGGACTAGGGTCCTTCCTTCCACGTGCTTCTGATGGTTGTCTTCCTCCATTTCTTTTGTGGATCAGTGGACACATCCAGGGTGAGATATTGGTATCTTTTCAATGCTTGGTATGTGCGGTTGTGGACACATACCTTTGATACTTCTCATTTTACATAGCAGGTTGGTGGTGTCATTGCGTTGCCTCCCCCTTCTGACTTTCTACGATGCCTATTGTTTCACTTATCTACATTTGTGTTTCGGTTGGTTTTTTCTATCTCCCAATTGGTGTTTGGTACATTGCCTGCGACCTTTTGTGGTCACGAACACGGCTTTCAATGTGCAGTTCTATTCCGGTGCTGTGTACCTGCACTCTTTTTTTTTTTTTTTTGGGGAGGGGAGATTACCTTCGCTCTTCGGCTCCGCTTCACTATTTTACTGGGAATGTGTTGTCTATGGAGCGCACGGGTATAGTTGTGCCTATTTCTCTCCATAATGGGTATCTGCACTTCTATTTTTCAATGTCCAGTGCTGGTCACTTGCCCTATGATTTTGTGTATCACGGGGCCGCATCTGCGTATTTGTTTGGTGTATTTGTCCCTGCATTGCTTTGGTCCCTTTTCCTGCATTGGGTTCCTCCCTGGAGGATAGGCTGTCCTTGTCTTCTGAAGGCAGGAGGCTGTTGGCACCGGTTTGTCCTCCCAAGGCCGATTCTTTGGTCCCAGAGGGCTATGGCTTCTGCTGCTACTCCTAAGGGGGGGATTGCCCTTTTTTCTTTGGTGTCTTCGCAACCTGGGTGGCCTCTGTCTCGGATCTCTGGGCTCTGCGGCTTATGCAAGTCAGATCCCAGTTGTTTTCTTCTCCCTCCCTCCGGAGGCTTCAATCCACCCTCCCCTGCCTTCAGCCACGTCAATTACGGGGGCACTGTTGGCAGGCATTTGGGTTCTTCTCGAGCAGGGCCATTCGTACGGTTCCGGATTGTCGGTTTTGTCTTGCAGTTTCCTCCGTCCTGTTTCAGGTGAGTTTGGTTTCAGGGGACTTACGTCCAATGTTGACTGTCCAGGGGATTCATTAGTTTCTCTTGCGGGATTTTCTTCCTTTCATGGTTCAGGGGGTTGGGTTGGCTTCCTTGGATCTGCTGGTTGCCTACCTCCATGTGCCTATCCTCCTTTTGTTACTGTGTTACCTCCGGTTTTGTGTGTGGGTCATGCTCTTCCGATTCCGGGTGCTCCCCTTTGGTTTGTCTTCTGCCCAACAGGTCTTCACGTTGGTGTTGGCCCCCTTGGTCGGGGTCCTCCACGAGGGAGGGTGTCGGGTCTTCCCGTGACTTGTTGACTGGCTGTTCTCTGCCTCTTCTTTCTTTGTGGGGGCTCTTCACATCCGGAGGGTTTGCGAAGTGTCCTGGACCGTCTTGGGTTCCGGTTCGTCCACGTGTTGTCCCATCTGGTTCCAATCCCGGTACTTGGTGTTCACCGGGGGTCCCCTGGTCATGGTCAAGGGGATGATGTTCTTTCCGGCTGGGCGGATGGCGGCCTTGAGCAGGGGACCAGAGTTGTCTCCTGGCCTCAGATCAGCCCCTGTACGTCAGTAGTTGAAGGTGCTGGGGTTGTTGGCTGCGGCTGTCAGTGTGCTTCCCTGGGCTCGTATTCAACCCGGGGGGCTCCTTGTTCAGCGGATTCCATCCTGCAGGTGGTTGTCTCTCCACATATTCGGTCTGGTCTGGGTTGAGGGCTGGTGGTTGCCACTCTCTCCTGAGGTCTTACCTTTCTGGTGTCCCCTTCCCGGGTGGTTTCGACCATTGCCTGCGTTTGGGGCTGGGGCGGTGACATTCCTGGTCTGTGCAGGATGGCCTGCAGGCGGGTTGCTCGTCCGGCTTCGGGTACTAGTGGCTATTCCTTTGGCTTGTCTGGCCTATGCCCCAGCTCCGGGGGCATACTGTTTCTAGTCCGGACGGCCTTTCCGGTGGTGTTGGGCTGCCTATTTAACCTGGGGGGGGTTGCAGGGTTCGTTCCCTTTGGGTCCTTGCACTGGTGGTTCTGTCCTGGGCTGGGGTGATGCTGTTGTCACTCAGGGCAGTTTTTCTCCCGGGCTAGGAGACCTGCATGACGGGTCACGTGTGCTGGATCTTCCTCACGTGGCTTCCGTCTCCCTGAGGAAGGCGGTGTCACTTCTGTTGCAGGCTCGGTTTGGGTTCCCATCGGTGGCTCCGTTTGCTTCCGTGTTCACTGTTCCCTTGCGTTGCTTCTGCGCTCTCCTCCCGTGTACGGGGTGTGGCGGCTGGATGCACTATTGTTCCGTTGGCGGGTGCTCCCTGCTTTACGCTTTACCTCAGTTTTACTTTGTTTGCTCGTATTCTGTGCATGATTGGCCTGGACTGGGCGTTTGTTCTGTTGGTGGTACTCAGCTGGGTTCCCCGCCCTTGGTTTCCTCTGCTGCGTTACTTGGCTGTCCTGGTGTGCTGGGCATTCCCGGTTCTTCCTTACCCTTTGAGGGGCCCTCTGCTTCCTGTGGGGGTTTTGCGTGGTCTTCATCTTGAGGCCTGGCTCTTGTATTGTTCAGCCTGATGTCTCGGGGTTGCTCCCTGGAGGTGGTGGCGTTGCTTCTGGGCTCTCGTCGCCCGGCTTCTCTTCTGTCTTATTTTTGCCATTGGGGTTCCTTTTCTCGAGGATGTGTTTCTATGAGTTTTGACTCTGTTTTTGTGGCCCCAAGGCGGGTGTTTGCTTTCCTTTCTGTTGGCTTTGCCTTGGGCCTGGCCACTTTTACTCTTTGGGCTCATTGGGAGGCCTTGCGGGCAATCTGTAGTCCTCTGTTGGTCGGTGTGGATCCTTTGGTGGCCTGGGTGGCTTCGGAGTGGTTTCCAGCAGCATCCTGGGGCTCTTTCCCTTGCGCCATCCTGGGTTCTTTCATTGATTTTACGGGCCCTTCCGGGGGGTCCCTTTGGGCCTATGGGGTCCATGGCCGTCTGGTTTCTCACCTTGAGGGTGGTATTTTTGGTGGCCATCATGTCTGCGGGTCGGATTGTGGTGCTGGGATCCTTTCTGCGCTCTCCTCTGTTCTTGCGGGTCCTGTTGGGCCGTGTTGTGTCCGATTCCTTGGCTTCGGCCCACGGTCCCCTTTGTTGTCCACCTTTCCCAGACGGTTGTGTTGCCTTCTTTCCCTCCGGTAGTTGGGCCTGGGGTGGATTCTGCTCTATCGCTGTTGGTGGTACGGCGAGCGGTGTTGCTGCATTTGGGGCGGACTGCATCTTTTTGCGGCTGTGTCGTCCTTTTTGTCACTTTTGGGTCCTGCCCGGTCTGGTTGTACGCCTTCTCTCTCCACCCGGAGTGGTTGGATTCGGCTGGCTGTCTTGCTGGCCTGTGGTGCTCTGGATTCTGGGGTTTCTGTCCCTGTGCAGGGTCCTTTTACTTGGGTCTGTTTGTCTCCGGGCCTCGTTCACGGGGGCCTCTACTGGGACCTCTATGGGCCACTTCCTGGTCCTCCCCACCCGTGTTCGTGGTTCACTGCCGGGTGGTGTTGAGTGGTCTTTCTGCGAGGGGCTTTGCTGCGGCAGTTCTCTGGACTTCCGGTGCTTGTTGTCCAACTATTTTGTTTGTTTTGGATTCAACGTCCTGTTTGGCATTTTCCCGGTGTCTGTGTTTTCTTGTGAGTTTCCATGAAGCCGCTGCGCTTGGGTATGTGCTCACTATGTAACTCTGGTGGCGAGGAAGACTTACGAGGAGGTAATGCCCCAGTTACTTACCGGTAATCTTCATTACTCCGAGTATTGTCTTCCTCGCCACATGAGTTCCCATCCCTCCCTCCCAGTTTGGCTATCGGCTTCATGTGGTTCTTGCGGCTTGGTAGTTATACAGGAAGTGGGATGGGTTGACCCTCCCCTTATACTGGGTCAAGGGTGATGGGGGTCGGCCATGTTGGGGAGGCATGGGATGCTAAATTGTTTTGGAGGGTTCTAGTGTGGAGCTAAAGCTCACTATAACTCATGTGGCGAGGAAGACAATACTCGAAGTAATGAAGATTACCGGTAAGTAACCGGGGCATTATCACATATTTAAATGCATAGGAGTTGTGAGGCGCCCCTCTGGCCCACGGTTAGGGTCCACTGAATGGCAGCTTTGTGCTAGCTACTCATGAGTCTAGTGGAAGGTTTTTTTTCCACTTTTCTTTCTCCGTGCGGCAATCTCTGCAGAGGAAATATTTTGTTTGCGTGCAATGCTGGTAGAAAGTTTTGCTCTTGCCCTTTCAGACAATGATAAGTTTCCCATAGCAATTACTGCCTGGACCAACCCTACTGCTTGTCGGAAGATATATCAGAGAAAACCAGTTATTTAAAGGTTGTCGTGAATGGTGCTGCGCAACACTAAGGTCAAACCTAAACATTCTTAAGTATCCAAAATGCGGTTGCTTTGAGGAAAAGTATGTCATGTTAACCACAGCTAAAAATATGAATACACAAGTCTGTTCGCAAACTGATTGCATTATAATACAACTAATGGCACGCACAAGTTAGGCCTTATGCATGCACACAGTTTACAGGTTTTTTTTTCAGTTCACATACATTTCCTTACCATTATAAAGTATCCATTCATACGTGAATAAAAACAAGACTGCGAATTTGGATTAGGCACAGTTAAACAAATTGGTATTTGAGGAGAGACCAACTGGAAGTATTTGACATTTGCAACTATCCCGGATCCTTGATTCAGAATAGGCTAACCTGGGGCCCTTTGGTTGCTGCTAAGGGGTATAGCGTTTTAGCAGGCACCATACAGTATAAATAAGCAATACAGTGGTATTCAGTTATGGAATTTAAAATAAATATGTTACAGGTTAATTCCTATACTGACATGAAGATGCTGTATGGATTGGCAGAGTTGTGCATAACTGACACAAGTGAGGGTAAAAATGGCATCAAGCTCTCGGGCCGAGGATCACAAGACCATCTGAAGCAGTTCATCTTGAATGCTCCCTCAACTCAGGTTAGGCCGCTGCTCTGGGGTCATTCCTAAGCTGGCAACACTAGGAAACTCAGAACTCTGCAGATCCCTTGCTGTCACTCATAAAGAAAGAACAGTTGAGCAGTAGAGAGGTACCGAATGGAGGGATCCTTCAGTACATGTATGTTGTATTGCACAGTTTGGATATTAATGATTTTTATCCCTCTCAATACAAACTGCCACCTGCACTCCGATTACATCATGTGCTGTAGATGCAGGTGAAGCATCCTTGTAAGAGAATTCCTCCCATATAGGCTAAGTCAAAGAATTAATCTACACATCAATAGTGTCACATCGGATAACAGAGTTGTTGTCTAGTATAAGGCCATCCTATATGATTTATAGATTAGGTATGCTGCCATTCCATGACATAAGTGGTGCATAACACAAATGAAAAACATGACAGGCTGCGCTAGTTTTACCAGAGAGACTGTGTAAAGTCAGCACACCCTACAATTTAAGTGCTGTTGTTATGGAAGATGAAACAACAATTTGTTAAAACATTATTTTCTTGGCGGGTAATTTTTAGAGTGCGACATATTGCATACTGTTAGCATTATTCGAGTTAATTGGAAGATAGCAATGATTGCTCACAATTAACTTTATATTCAAATTTGGCTTTATAAAAAAATGAGTTGAATGTGGGAGTACTGACTATATTAAATATTTTAATTAATGTATTATAATAATACTTGTTTAGCAAAACTGTTAGTATATAGGATTTATGTTAATTCATATGAGCAAACGACGGCATGGCCTTTATATAGTTTTAAAAACTATGTACAAACAATAAAATAAATGTCAATCATAATTGTTTGAATAACAGACCTTTTTCAACTTAACTGCTTCAAAATAATCACGGATTCTAAAAACTACAAAATAGGTAATATGTAATATGATCCTTCGGTGCCATGGAGGAGTTCAGGTGACATTCATAAGCCACTCAGCTGTAGGTCTTGTACGGTTTTGCATTGCAATTATATGGCACTTACTACCCCTAACACAGCACTGAAGTGTTTTATGGTGGGTAGCACTTAATCCCAAGTTAGTGGTAAACCCAGTGCTTACAAGTTATTGTTTTAGTGTTGAGCGTTGATGAAACTGATAAACTGCCCCCAGTTTCTAGTGGAGGATTAAGTTAATAGGAGATAGATGAGTTCATACAAGTGGAAACACTGAAGAGTGAGGAACAGGATAGATATTGTGCGTTTGCAAGGAGAGGTTACACAGAAGAATTTGGGACGAGTAGAAAGGCTAGAAAATGGTAGGTATTGCTGGGATGGTTCCTCAGACAGAGTTTATGATCTGTAAGGAGGGGTATTATTAGTTTACTGTAGTATAGTAAAGATTAAGGCAGACAGTTGTGTGCTAGGGAGGGCACATTTAGAGGCACTAAGACAGTTAAAGGATGGAGTGTAAGGAATGTATCATTCAAATAGAAAGGTAGGATAGAGAACTATCCCTATCTATAAGATTAGACTCATTTGCATTCAAGACTTTAGAAATAATGAGATAGGGTGCACTCTGGGGAAAGTAGAAAGAAAGGTTGAAAGTTGATTACCTGCGGGCAGGTGATATATGCGGTTTGCTTGCGCCTTTGCTTGTTTCATTTGGCTGTAGTTGGTGTTGTTATAGCCTGTCCATTTTTACACATATAATGAACATTATTGAAATGGTTTGACTATGTACCTGCCTTTAAAAAAATCATATACGAGTTCTGAGTCACCCAGTATGTTTAGACAGTGGGTCCTTTATGTTTGCCTGGTAAGATTATTAAGGAGTGGGCAATCTTTGGGATTTGCAATTGATCATTCCACTATATACAAGACAGATGCATTGATGATATTTTTCTAGGGGGTGGGGCTTTCCCTGATATTTGGATTGTTTGTAAACTGATTCTGTGGATATTGCTCTTCAAGAGTACTGAAGAGTATCTGTCTGTAGTCGGAAATTGAGCTAATGTGGATTCCTTGTTGGATCACATTGGGACTGACCGGGTATTACCCATCCTTCTCAACTCCAAGGGACACATGTACAAATGTTTTTAGCGCTCGCAAACATAGAATTGGGCCATTTGCCACAGCTAAATAGCCTTTTGCAATGTACTAACCCTATTTTGCAAGTTGGTAACCTATTACCAAGTCGCAAAATAGGGTTTGCGAGTCGGTATTAGGAAGGGATATTTCAAGGGCATACCTTCCTAATAGTGTGTCGCAGGGACATGTATGAATGTTTTGCAACCGGAATGCGGTCACAAAACATTCATATTTTACTGACTCAGTGAAGGAGGTGGTAACCCGTTCACAAACAGGAAGGGGTCCCTATGGGACCCCTTCCCCTTTGTGAATGTGGGCGCCAACATTTTTATTTTTGAAATGCATGCCATTTTTCTTTAAAGAAAATAGGCTGCATTTAAAAAATAATACTTTATTTAAAAAGCAATCACAGACATGGTGGTCTACTACTGACCCCAGCAGGCCACCATACCTGTGAGTGCAGGCCATTCCCAATGGGTCGCAAGTTGCAACCTGCCTCGTGAATATTGATGAGGCAGGTCCATTGCGACCCATTTGGGAATCGCAAACAGTGTTAAACACACTGTAGTACATCACAGTTCGCAGCTTCCTAATTGCAAGTCACAAAAAGTCCAAATTAGGAAGTAGCAAAATTCGGCGATAGTACATGTACCCCAAGTGATTCTTGGCAGCTTTGATATAAGGAGATGGGAATTCTGTGGTTTTGTGCTTGACTGGGAAAATAGTGCCACCAATTGTTTTCTTCCTGCAAGCCAGAATAATTAGGCACATTGCCAGTCTTGAATCTAAGTTCCTGGATTGAAGTATTCTGTGATTTTTGCTTTAAGGAATTTTGGCCCTTTGCCATTTACAGCTGTGTGTGAGGCACAGTAGTTTGAAAGTGGATCACTTTGCTAATGGGAGCCAGCGTAGAGTCTTCAGTACCAGAGAGATGAGAGTTCCTAAATTTATTTTTAAATGTAGATTGGCTTTCTAGTTTCAGACTCCTTGTAACTGGATAGTTCAGAGTGGAATGCTTTGGTATTGTCTGTTAGTATACTTAAGTTTAGAGAGAGCCATTGATGTTGCTGTAGCTTTAGCAAAAATCTGAGATGTGGAGAGAGGAATCCAAGTCTGTACATTGTGCAGAAGTCCGATTGAGAAAATTAAATAATCAAGTGGACAGTTCTGTAATAAAGGTCCGGCTCCTTTATATACCCACAACTGCAGAGGTAATATAAAGTGTCTTCTTCTGGGAGCACAAGCCCTCACCCACCCAAGGGTGGCATGCTTCATCATTGGGCTGTGCTCCTCATTTGGCCAGCGCTGTAATGCCAAACTGGCCGCTTGAGTGTCTTTTTGCCGGTGATCTTTTCAGTTGTGCCTCAATCAACAAAATTATGAGGACCCAGTGTTCTCCATCATCTATATACTGAGAAAGGGAGTTTATGCCTATCTCCTAGAGAAAAGGGTAGACTGGTCTTATAAGTGATTGATTAAAATTAACTAAAGGTTCCCTCCATAATTAATTTAATCTAGGAGTCTCTGCTAAAAGTTAAAAACATGGGGGAATGTCTGGGAAGATAATGTTCCTAATATACATTAAAATGGTCAACATGTTTCATGCCTATCAAAGTCCAACCAGGATCAGTGGCAATTCATCAAGACCAAACTTGAGACCTAAACTCCTAAAGGTGGGTCTACCATTTAAACAATAGTGTGCTCTGATTTAGAAGTGAGCAATGATCAGTGTCTCATTCACGGAGTAGACATACAACTCGACTTCAGCTGCTAATTTCTAGAACACTTAAATGACCCAATTCCTAATATACTCGACCCCCCGGGACACATGGGATTTTGGCCACCAGGCGGTCACTTGCCCCTTCCATGGCCACTACGATTATCCTACCTGTCTTCATGTTGCTGGAAATCAAGGGGGTCTGCTGTATCTGTAGCTGCCAACTCAGTGGCTTAAAATTATTTTAGAATAGTTCTATGAAAAAAATAAGGATTTAATATGAGAGATTAAACAAACATTTCTTGTCTACTATCCATGTTTAGGTCTGGCTACAGACAGCCTTAGTTACCTCTGAAGTGTTTGTCATTATGTTTCCAAAAGTATATGCTATTCAATGTATGCTGTAATATTTCACCTCAAATGGATTGCTACCATTACCCTGCATGAGGTGCATTGTTTTTGGGAGCAGGGCAGATGTAACAGACAACTAGTTAAATGAAGACATCTTCAAAAAGGCATCACCCATTTAAAGCAACACATCCTGTGTGCTAAACAAGTGAGTGCTTGACAAGCAATCTAATTAAGTTCGTAAATGCAATAATATCTGTCAGTCTTATTTTTCAATATAATTATTTGGGTCTTTTAGTGCAAATAAACTCTACCTGAAAATATAAATCAAATGATTTTATTAAGAAGGAACACCCGATGGTTATAATGTGTTTACATATTATTTATGGGATAGTTAACAAAGGCATTGTGTTATTTATGATGCTTGTGGTACGTGTAATGGAGAAGCCGCTTTTCCAATATAGTTTCACTGTACGAAGACATGTCTGTACAATTATCATTCTCACAATTTTCAGGGCCAATCCCCTCTCCTAGTCCTGGTTTTTTAAATGCTTGCTCCACTGAGTATAGTATGAGAGTCACAGTGCATGTTACATTGTCTCCATTCAAAGATGGACACTTCGGTGGACCTTTACTAGTGCCTGCCACCCAGCTTCAGCTTCCAGGCCACACCAAAACACCGGGCACCCGCAATGTGAACTGAGGTCCACGCTCAGTGGGTTTTGTTCTCGGTGGTGCTTGGCTGAAGCAAAGGAGTCGCCACATGGCCTGGAAGGTGCACTGGCAGGCAAATAAACAGTAAGTATTACCAGCAAATGGCACACTTCCAAACATACACTTATGAACTCATGAAAAAGGTTATGATGCAATTGAGAACAATCACTACAGCTAGGAATGAGGGCAATATTAACCTGCTGTTGACATTCTCCGCATAACGTTGCCCTATCTTGTTTAATACAAGCTGCCATAATGGGCCTAATTCTTGACATAGTGTTGGTGTTATGATGAGAACATCTGATGTATTGACTGCACTAACATTATATTTAAATTCTTTATATATTGCTAGTATATTTGGCCCAAATGGCGCCAGGCCTGGCGTTATTCTTGAACTTGTATAATATTGGTACATTTTGCTATATTATCACATTAGCACCACGGCTGTCAGACAGATTGGTACAACACGTCTCCATCAAAGCATAAACTCATTCCTCTACTAATCTAATAAACCAATGGCGTATTCAACCATCCACCCGCCCTTTTACACATGCACTGCACCTTCCAGCCATAGACTCATGTTTACGCTCACCCATACACACAAAACATGTAAAAACTACTTGGACATATAAAACAGCCAGACCCGTTGGGTTTACCAACGCTTGTGTAAGGTTACGTCAGTAACAGGAAAGGAAAGCTGTGGTCCTAAATGCACATACACTTCACAAAGGAATATTAAAACAAAGCTGCATTAACAAGCTAGAGGTGGAAGTATCAGTTCACCATTGCAGAACCTCGTGTAGTAACCGGTTATTAATATCACACTTTATTGTAAAATAGGAGTACAGCTCTCATAAGCCTCGGTATATAACAAGTGGTCTCAACATCGTGTAGGAGGGGACATGAGGAAGAAGGCTCTGGGATTTAAACGCTCATCCTCGGTTTGAATCTGGCAAGGTCGACTCAGCCTTCCATATTTCCAAGGTTAGTAAATGGAGAACCATTCGATTGGGTTGTAATAGGAAGATGCTGCAATGTTCAGAAAAGGTACTAGCATAGTATGAGCTGATAGAAAACAAACTGCAATAATTGTTGAATACAAATGCATATTGACCTCGCCCAATCAAGAGCAATCAGTGAAAGTCTCAGTTATTTCAAGGGGAAGCAGAGTCCATTTCCAAGGGTGCCCAATGTTGGTCCGAAGGCACCAGCCAGATTTTGAGGAAAGCCGCGGACTATTTACCCAGCTTCCATTTAGATTCACTCTATGCAGATATACCTTACAGTGATGTATTGACATTATGGCACAGCTCCATTCCATGGCACAGTGACCTAGGATCACAGACAATAATAAACTATCTATGATCATACTGGCAAAACCGGATGCACCAAGAGGCGCCAAGCCGTGTGCGAGACCATCATTTCAACACTTTGCGGGTACCCAAGAGTCTCAACATGCCACGTAGTTGACAAATACAACAAAAACAGAATCATTATTGTCTTTCAATTCTTGGATATGCAGCTTCTTGTTTACAATGGGAGAAGCGAACCACAAGTACCAGCGTGCATAGCGTCACTGGGTAAAAAGGAGGAGCAGGACTAGCATAGTGGGTGACGAACGGTACAGGTCATCCATTCACACGTGGCGGCTACGATAGTCTCAAATTACAAGTTGATTGCCATTTGACTACAAAGGGCAACCTGTTATTTGACAAACGCAACCTCGATTCACAATTGATTAACTTCGTATGAGCCTGAAGACCAAAAAAGTCCATCATGTTAGAACAACCAGAAAGAAAGACACGTCTTAATCCTTCAGATCACCAAACAAATACACCTCACCCCCTGGGGAGAAGATCAAATGTCCCGTGTGTCAAACATTTGACAAGTCCTAATATTCACATCACACAGAAAAAAAAAAAGTTTAAGCTGCAGGACGCTTCTCATTTCGGCCACGACGAAGATGAAAAGAATGACTGAAAGACGTGCAGTGTTTCAAGAGGATGTTAAGGGACGTTTTTACATTGAAACGAACCCGTATCTCAGTGCGGCAAACCCGCTGTGCAAGCTTGCGGGCGGGCGGGCAGGCATTTGACAAATAAACGAGCACTTTGAATCATTGTAACTAAGGACTCCGTTCAGGAATTCGACGTTCAAGGACCGATCAGAGCACTACACGAACAACAATCAGCAGAGAGCAGAGCGCAAAACAGTTTGAAGAAGCATCATTTTGTCTCAATCCTACTTTTTCCTGTAGAAAACTAAGCACAGGTGTCTTGCATCCTGCGGGTAAACTTTTCTTGCCGAACTCTGTGTCAAACCCCGACAACCAAATGGATATACACTTATTTGCAATAAATGAATAATGCGTTAATTTAAATATGCACTCTCTCCACAGAGTCAGACACAAACAAAAAACGCCCGGTTCCCCGTACCGTGTCCATGGCTGTATGTGGCAGGCTGCGGCCGGCAGCACCAGGAGAGCGCCCACCGTGCCCTAGGCGGCTCGAGCAGGTAACATTCAGTCTGCAATCTCGACCGCGTCCTTGCGTGTGCGGGTACTTTTTCACTAATTACTTCCTCCTGAGGAAGATTCATTCCCACAGAGCTGCCTGAGGGGGGGACGTGGGACCTCTGCCATTGGTCTCTTCGCCTCTGTGTATGATTGGCAGGCGAACCGCTCTTTACAAATAAAACCTCTTTCCGCAGCTTCTGCTGAACTAGCTAGAACATGTTTAACAGTCACAGTTAGTTTTTGCCACGAATTATTTTAGTTTTCTATTTTTCTGAGATAATGTTCACGTTTAAGATTTGCAATTAAGAGCTATGATATTATGTTTCTGCTCCGCGACTGCGTGCCAACCAAACAAGAGCGTGTAATTCTACTCGTTGGCAGGCACCCCGGGGAAGACCGCATTGTTCACTATTCGCAACTGCGAAGCTTTAAAGTGCATAAGAGGAAATACGGTAAACAAAGAATGCAGGTAGGAGAGGGGGTAGGCGGGAAGTGAGAGATGGGCGGGGAGGTGATAGCGTGTGTGTGTGTGTGTGAGAATGTCACAGACAGCGACAGGCAGACGCATATATGAACCAATACCGGTTTAATAAGTGGCTTACTAAAGGTCACACATTGACGGCATTGAACAGCATACTGTAAGCTTGTCTTGGTATGGGGGGAACAATTGAATTGACATTCAGAAAATCATGGTAGGTTGTAAAATTAAACAATTCATTTGCAGACATTTTACTACAGGTGGAAAGGGTAATTTGAGTCTGTTTTTGCTGTTCACGGACAGTATGCGATTACACAGGCTTTTGTGCAGCTGCTTCTGTAATATCAAGCAGTCGAAGTGCATAAAGAAGTATGGGAACTGATGCTGCATGCAATTGGGGCGGAGTCAGTGAGTGTGGGGGCGGGGTCAAAGGTGTGGCTAAAAAAACCTAAATATTCTGTAGTTTGTTTTTGGTCTTACACCTTCAGGTAACTACATATAAAATACAGTGCAACTTAAATGAGAATTACATAAAAAGAATTTCGTTTATCAGTGGGAAATGCACTATAGTAAATTCTGAAACCTCTATTAGTTAATTAACTGCAGAGATTTATGTGTAACCAGAGAGCCACAGAATTAAATCTTGGTTGGTGCAGTGGAGAATAGTGACTTTTGTATTTTTAGTGCTACGAAGTCCCACCCTGTGAAAGAAAGCACTGTGAATGTGTAAGTCATTATTTTAAACTTGCATTACACACCTTATAAGATAGACTGCTACAAAATGCAGAAGAAATTTTAAAATAAAATGGTGCTTCCAAAATACAGATTTCAGTAATACCCAGACTACATAATTGGAAGCCCGTCTATACTGCCTTGGTGTTTCCTGCTGTTCGTCGGCCGAGAGGGACTCCCTGTCCCAGCTTCCAACGCGGCTGGTGCCGCATACGTGCATCTTCAGCGCCCGGAGGCGCTTTAAAAAGCAGCGCGGGCTCCTGCAGCGCGGGAAGCCCGTCTATACTGCCTTGCTGTGTCCTGCTGTTCGTCGGCCGAGAGGGACTCCCTGTCCCAGCTTCCAACGTGGCTGGTGCCGCATACGTGCATCTTCAGCGCCCGTAGGCACTTTAAAAAGCAGCGCGGGGTCCCGCAGCGCTGGCGTGCCCGGGCCGCGCCCGGGCCAAGGGCAGGCCGGTCTGCGCCTGGAAGAGGCTGGGCTGGGCCCCCTCTGATATTTGGCTACCGGTACTCGACTGCACTTCTCAGTGTCCAGGTACTGTTGCGCACACTTCCATCCCTGACTTTAGTACTTGTGCTGCATCGTATTACTGCACGTGAGTCACTAACTGCTTAAGACGTGCGGTCTCAACATGAGTAAGCGTAAGGGAGTAGCTGGCACCTTAGTTGCTTTTATTGTCAGGGCGGAATCGTTGTTGACCCATGAGATCGAAATGACAGAGCGGCGACTCTCTTTAGATTCTTCAACATTACAGAGACGCTCGTCATTAGGTATCTCCAACTTGGGGGACCTCCCACAAATGTGCCTGTCCATCACGCCCCAAAATGTGCACTCAAACCCCCCCTTGCCAACCTTGGATGTACCTCCTATAGTTGTCCCTAATGGGTCAAGTATAGCTACTAGAACACGGGTCTCCAAACCATTAGACGAGATCAAGATGAGAGAGCCACCAGTAAAACGAAAGCGGGGTGTTGGCGCTCAAAAAACCAAGAGCACAAAGGGATCTCAATCCGCTAATCATGTAACTGACCACGTAGTACCATCAACCAACTCTGTTAGTACACAGACTGACGCCGTCTTTCCTCCTCCTTCATCGAGGCACAATATCACTGGGGACGCTGCTCTTGCCACTGTTTTGAAGACCGCTCTGGGAACTGTATTAGAGCAGAATAAAGAACTAATCAATAGGAATTTTACCCTGCTCTGGGAAAAGCTAGAACGTATGGATACTGCTACGGATAATCCAAGTGGAAGTAATGTAATTTTACATTCTGATGTTATTGCGGGGGAGGGTATACCATCCGGGGTAACTTCTACTCAGAATACAAGGGGCGGTGATGTGGGTAGGCAACTTGATTGTATCCCGACTGTGAATAAAAATCCCAAGGACCTAGGTGAGTCTCATGGGACCAGAGGGGACTGTAAAAGATATAATAGTTGTAGACTCCATCTTCCACCTGAGGCTACTCCCCTAGTCGCAGTCCTTACAGGAGTACCCCCACTTAAAAAGAATGGAGTGGAATCCACTGAGGATCTCCTACGCAAAACCAAGTTTTGGTGTAAACAACATTCAACAAATGGGGAGCAGGCCTCTGCCTATATTATAATGGTCAGACGAGTTGGTTGGGTAGGACAGAGGGCCAAAGAAGGAGAAGGTGACTGTATTGTCATTAACTTTGATCAAACAGGGATAGCGGGAATGCTCTTCCAGGAAGGCTTTAACGTGGGTCCAGGGGGCATAAGGGCCCTACCATTGGGTTTCTTTTACCCGCCTCCAGAGGGTAGACAGTTTCTGCGTAGGCGCCCGTGGGGGAAATCCTCACTAATAAAAAGGAAGGCAGATCAATCACTGGGGTTAGGCCCTAGGAAGGCCCAGTTTGGTAATTTGACTCAAAATACAGGCCCATTACCCCCCAAAACATTGCTTAAACCCCTGGGGAGGAGGCAATGGAGAGTGGTTTAGGGTGTTCTAACAGGTTTTTCCCATTGAGCCGATTGGATGAAAATGATTGACTGAAGCCCCCTGTACTATCGGGAGGGGAGGGGGAGAAGGGGTCTCTAAGCAAATGGAGGAGGAGAACCTGAACTGTAAGATCTTAAGTTGGAATGTAGCAGGACTTAGAACAAAAAGTGCGGAACCCAGATGGATTAATTTTCTTAAAGCTCATGATATAGTGGGACTACAGGAGACGTGGGATAGAGAAGATAATTTCTGGCTGGATGGTTATAAATCATATTTTGAGCCAGCTCGGCCCTCGGCATCAGGGAGAGCAAAGGGGGGCCTCTTAATTTTAATATCACTAAAGTTGACGGGAAAACACTGTACTGTGAATACTGGCTCCACTAATTGTTTAGCTGTAGAAATTAACAATGTCAATTCTATGAAACTGTTAATTGTAAATTTCTATAATTCACCTGAGATTAGATCTCTAAATGAGCATTTATGCATTTTAAAAGGTTTTTTAAATGACTATAGACTCAAACAAACCACCTCTTATTCTATTATTATTTTGGGAGATTTTAACGTTCATTTGTGTATGAAGGATTGCCATGTTGTAGATTATCTTGGCCAGAGGATTCCCTTAATTGTCACTTTGAGCTAAGTAGGGCGATTGGCCTTAAAGAGAGCCAGGGACAACCTCCCACTTGTATATGTGTAAAGACCACAGACCAGGGACGTAGGCTAAAGTGGATTAGTGTAATTCCTGAGCTCTTTCTTCAAGATTTAATGCACAAAGCTGAAAAGAGTTTTAATATATGTCTTAGCCCTGCAAATGAGGGAGCAGAGGTCTTATTGTCATTTGAAGAGATCTGTGCGCAGGTGGCATCTGGTTTAACATTGCCTAGTAGAAGTCATACTAATCTGGGTGAGAAATGGTTTGACAAGGATTGCTCAAAAGCTCACCAAAAGCTTATTTCTGCCTTGAAGCAGGTCCCAAGAGATCGTGCTCTTATAGCCCAATTGAGGCAGTCCTATACATGTAAGATTAATCACCGAAAACAAGAAATTAAAGATGAGGCCTGGAATGACCTGTTTTCGGTTGAGGTTCATAGGGATAGTGCTAGATTTTGGGCTATAGTGAATAAACCCTTTTTTTCAGGACTAAATAACACACCTTTGGAATGTAATATTACGGAGGATCAGTGGTACTCCCATTTTAATACTATTTATGGAGAGTCCCAGGCCGGGAGGGGCTCTCCAGTTCTTCCTGATCAAGAGAGGGGCAACACATCATTGAATTTTACAGTAAATGAAGTGGAGATGGCTATCACTCAAATGACTAGTAATAAGGCCCCTGGTCCTGATTGTGTTCCGGCCGATCAATATAAACAAACACCGCATCTTTGGGCAAAAATTTTAACCAAACTTTTAAATACGGCTAGTATGTATGGATTTCCGCCATCCTGGTCTCTCTCCACCATTATTCCAGTTTTTAAAAAGGGGCAGAGAGGTGATCCAGGTTGTTATAGACCTATCTCCTTGATTGATTCCGTGGTTAAGGTTTTAGGTAGAGTTATTTTAAATAAACTTTCTGAATGGTTGGAGGACACTGGAATTTTAACAGATTGTCAATACGGTTTTAGAAAAGGTAGAAGCACTCTAGATCAGTGTCTAAATTTGCACCTTTTGGCTGGAAAATATACAGTGGCGAAACAAGGTACGTTACAGCTGGCCTTCATGGTTTTATCCTCGGCCTTTGATCTAGTAAATAGATCAAAGTTATGGACAATATTGATGGGTATGGGGATGGACCGCTGCTTGGTCTATTTCTTAGCAGATCTTCATAAGGATCTTTATGCCAGGGTTAGAGTCAGCCAAGACGGAAAATGCACTAATCACTTTAAAATTGACAAAGGGGTACGACAGGGCTGTATCCTAGCCCCTTTGCTTTTTACACTTTACATAAATAATTTAAACACCACCCTTAGCACTGCCACTTTAGATATTCCACGTATAGGAGACAGGGTTATTCCTGCTCTCCTATACGCTGATGATGCAGTTCTTTTGGCCCGCACTGCAGTTGGACTGCAGAGACTTTTGGATTCATTTGGGTCCTTTATGCAATCCTTGGACCTTATTGTTAATAAAACCAAATCGCACACTATGACAATGGGGCAGAAGCCAAAAAAATGTATATCTTTTTATTGTGAAGGGGTTGAGTTGTCAAGGGTTTCCTCTTTTTCCTATTTGGGAGTTTTATTCGATGAGAGAGGCTCCTGGACTCCCCAGTTAAGGGCGAAAAAACATGCAATGTCTAGGTCCATAGCTGCTATACAAGGTTTTGTATCCCGACTAGGAGCGAAGCCCCTTGAAGCTTTGCTAAAAATTTATAGATCTAAAAGTATTGCTATAGCAAGGTATGGGTCTGCGATTTGGGGATACAAACCTGTAGTAGAAATTCAGCAAGTTCCCCAATCTACCCCTACCTATGCTATTCACCAAGTGTTGGGTAGTGGTTTTGTTCAGGACCAAATTGGGTTGGGCCCTGTGGTATGTTGGATAAAGATATGGATTAATACAGAATTGGCGCTGAACAGAGAAATTGTCAGGGACTGTGTAGCGTTGGACCATGTAAGTAAAATTCAATGGATACAATATGTCAAGTCAACGCTAGGTAAATTGGGACGACCTGAACTTTTTGCCACTCCAGAAAAGATTGTGAAAGAGAACCTGGCATGGGTTAAAGTACAATTTTTAAACGTGCTGTCTACAGAGAGAGAGGCGTTGGAGATTGTGAAACCTACGGTGAAAGCCCATTTCCTGTTAAAGACAGTCCCACGGATAGAACCGTACTTGACAATTGTCACAAAACCTTTTCACCGATTTCTTTTGACTAGGTTTTGTTTTAATCTCATTCATTCGTTTTTAGCAGATGTACATGGGTGGAGTAGGGTAAATGATTTAGGCCCCTGTACTTGTGACAATTTCTCAACACAGGATACCATACATTTTATAATGTTTTGTGAGCATTTTAGCTCCATGAGGAGAAAGTTTTTAAAACCTATTTTATAGGGGAGGGGTTTTGTGCAAGTCAGACCTGCCTTATTATATTTGCAGCTGTTAAATAACCCTTGGGAGATTTTTAATGTTGTGAATTTTTTAGTGGCGGCAGTTAAACATAGGAAGAAAGGGTGCTAGAAATTTTAAATTGTTGATGGATTTTATATACTGATATAACTGTTTCTAGTGCCTGATCAATGAAATATAAGTCACCTCTTTTTACCGGTATTTTTTTACTGTTTGTATGTGGTATATTTTATTGAACCCAGAATGTATTATTATGATTTTATGTACTCTTTGTATAAAATTGTTGTCTGTGGTGTACTTTTATGGCTTTTGCTAGCCGAATAAAGTGGTTTGATCTGATCTTTGATCAGATGTTTTTTTTAAATAATTAACTGTCCCTTAGAAGCACACACTTCACAGCTCAGCTGGTAACTCTCTTGCACTACCACCCAAAAAGAATAAATCTTTGTCATCACAAAGCTTCAAGTGTTTCTAATTAAAGCCAATACCTTTCCAAGCAGCCTTTACATTTTTAGATTAACCAGTTGCGCACATTTGCATTTCCTCAGGGAAGCAGGCACCCTGGCAAGTAGGCTTGGTTATTGTTTAGATGTCTGCTGCCCTCCTTTGGTTTCACAGCACAGAAGACTGCCAGAATGACACTTCGGCAGAAGCATTTAAACTATCGGAATTAAGGGAATGTTTTTCCATAAAATTAAAACAGTATGGTCATGTCATGCCCCTCTGATCCCGCCCTCTTCAAAGTTTGGTAATATCCCTTGCGCTGGCAAAAACTTAGAGTCATAACAATGTAAAGATGGCATTTCTTAAAACGATCATCCAGTGAGGATAAAGTACCTAGTGGCATATTTACAAAGAGTTCATGCAACGCAGCGCAGCAAGTAAAGTTGCTGTGCTGCTTTTCATGAACGGGAAAGAGCAAAACTGTGCCATATATCTACTTAGAAGTGGTGCAGTTCTGCTCTCTGCCTATGCTGGCTCTCCTGTGGCTGCTGTGCAGCAATGCAGGCACCCTTGCACCATAATGAAAAGGTGTCTGTGTTGTACACAGTCTAGTTTTTGTGCAGGAAGGAGTCCTTTCCTGCACACAAACTATGCTTTAAGTCATTTCCCACTATGTATATGTGCTGTACAATGCAGAACACATCATGTAAAGAGGAAAAATGCGAGGGAAAAGTTAAAACATTTCTCCTCTTTACGCCTACCTTAGGGAGGAGCATGATTTTGAGGCAAATCCCGGTCTAAAAATCTTTGTAGATAGGTATTTGCATTAACATGCATGGATGGTTGCATGGAAAAGCCCCTTCACCACTCATGGAACTCCCCTTTGATGCAAAGTAACGTAAGGGAGCACATTGCGCTGTGTTGCATTTCTTGGGGTTGCAAACAAATGCAAATCGAGACTTGCGCTGGTTTGTAAATACAAGCAGAAGACTTTATGTTGGTTGTGTTAAAAAGTAACGCAAACCTGCAATCTCTTTATAAATTTAGGCCCTAGTGCTCTTAACCCTGTCCCCCACCACTAACAATCACCAACAATAATAATTCTAGAATGTTGCTTTTTCAGATGATATTTGCTGAAGTTTTGAGATCTATTCTGACATAATTCACAAGATGGCCCCTTTAATTTGCATCTGGGTGAGACCATATGCAGGTTAGAAAATGCCTTTGCCAATGTTCCTGTATCATATTGCCGATGTTGGAGCACTGACAAAAAGGCCCTTGAAAGACATGCTAACTGAGCCACTCCGGAGATGGAGTACAGTTAATGCTTACCCTAAGGCGGTCTTTGAGAGAGCAGTAATAGTTGTATTGTATTGTATTGTAATTGCATTTATATAGCACTTACTACCCCTAACAAGGCGTCAAAACGCTTTTTCTGCTAGTAGCACGCTACTCCTGAACCCATAAAGGATTAGTGGTGAATTAGTATAGTAAAATATGAAAGTAATTTGAGTGGTGGATACGTTAGTCGGTTATTTGGATTGAGAAGGATAGTGGAGGAATAGAAGAGGGAAAAAGGTTTGCATTTATGTAGCGCTTGTTACCCCTGATAAGGTGTTGAAGTGCTTTTTCGGAGAGCAGCACGCTACTCCGGAACCCATAAAGGATTAGTGGTGAATTAGTGTAGTGAAATATGAAAGTAATTTGAGTGGTGGATATGTTAGTCAGTTATTTGGATTGAGAAGGGTAGCGGAGGAATAGAAGAGAGAAAAAAGGTATGCATTTATATAGCACTTGCTACCCCTGATGAGGTGTTGAAGCGCTTTCTCAGTGAGTAGCATACTACTCTGGAACCCATAAAGGATTAGTGGTGAATTAGTATAGTGAAATATGAAATTAATTTGAGTGGTGGACATGTTAGTCTGTCATTTGGATTGAAAAGTATAGTGGAGGGATAGAAGAGGAAGGATTTCGATTTTTTTGTGTTTGTTTTTGGAGCTCATAGCTTTAGGAGGAGGCTTAGTATGAGTATAAGGGAGGTGGTGGTGGAAGAGTCGGAGGGAAGGGTTTAGAAAGGCTTGTTTGGGAGATCTGAATAGTAACAAGGTATGAGATGATGCAAGGAGGGTAGAGTAGGGAAGATCCTAGAAAGGGTTATTTTGGGGCTCATAGTAGTGTTATGGGGTTTGGGTAAATGAGAAAGTGGAGGTAGCGGAAATACTGATAGAGGTATAGGGTGAGAAATAGGGTAGTGCATTGGAAAGAGTAGTAAAATGAGGCTTGAGATGAGTCAGAGAGTTGAGGTAGAGGATATATTGAGAGCGGTATAGGGTGAGAAATAGGGTAGTGCATTGGATGTGCTGAATTAGAAGAAAAGTAATACATATATGGATACATAAGTACATGGAAGGTAGATATATGTATATGTAGATTAAAGATGCATTTAATAAACTCCGGATTTCAAGTGTTGTTGTACTTTAAATTCATTTTTTTTTGTAATTCAATAGTGAAGCAATTGTAGATAAATAGTTATGATAAAAAATTTACTTATTTATGCAGTCACTTGTATACATTTTAAAAACATAGAATAATGTAACTATTAGTAATATGTACATTTGTTAAGCAGAACTCCAGAAATGTAAATCCGGGTCACCTGGCGATCCTTGGCCAGCGAAACAATATCGTGCTCTGGCTGAGTGGCTCAACCCCCCCCCCCCCCCCCCCTAAACACTATCTGGAATTCCTCGCTTAGGCAGGCGATCTTTCCATCGGCCTGGAAACATGCGTTTCTTTTTCCTATACTAAAGAAAGCCAATGCTGACCCTGCAGTCACCAGTAATTATAGGCCCATTCCTCTGTTGCCTGCCCCCACTAAAGTCTTAGAGAAGCTTGCCCATCAGCAGCTGGCTGCTTTCATTGAGTCTAATCAACAAAAACAAAGTACCTCTGACACCATTAAATTTTTCTTGTGCCTCAATGGTCCTTCTAGTTAACCCTGGGCTACATTTATTTGTAAATTCATTCTTCATTTTTTAATTGTCAAAAATGAGGTTCCTGTCACTTTACACATTGAAACATACACCTCTATTTTTTATATACATCAGTAATTTTTGTTAAAACAACTAGCAAAAACGAATGACATAAATACTCTTTACATAACATATAAGTGTGTGACTGGTGACCACAAAAAAACATACAAATCGTGCACAAAGCCTGGTTGTAATAGTTCTTGCATTAATATCCAGGAAGTGAACTTTCCAGCTTAAATAAGTCCTACTGCTTTACAAACAATATTGGGACTTTTATTTTGCCCTCAATACGCTTTGTTATACAGGTCCTAGAGAGGTCAGGGAATTGTTTTCAAACTCCGGTCGCAAGCTTCTCAAGTTTAGCTCGAGTGCACCTATTATGGGGCAAACTATTTTTAGCCGACTAAAAATAGTTTGCCCCATAATAGGTGCACTCGAGCTAAACTTGAGAAGCTCGCGACCAGAGTTTGAAAACAATTCCCTGACCTCTCTAGGACCTGTATAACAAAGCATATTGAGGGCAAAATAAAATAAAAGTCCCAATATTGTTTGTAAAGCAGTAGGACTTATTTAAGCTGGAAAGTTCACTTCCTGGATATTAATGCAAGAACTATTACAACCAGGCTTTGTGCACGATTTGTATGTTTTTTTGTGGTCACCAGTCACACACTTGTATGTTATGTAAAGAGTATTTGTCATTCGTTTTTGCTAGTTGTTTTAACAAAATTACTGATGTATATAAAAATAGAGGTGTATGTTTCAATGTGTAAAGTGACAGGAACCTCATTTTTGACAATTAAAAAATGAAGAATGAATTTACAAATAAATGTAGCCCAGGGTTAACTAGAAGGACCATTGAGGCACAAGAAAAATTTAATTGATGGTGTCAGAGGTACTTTGTTTTTGTTGATTCAATTATTGATTCCAGCCTCTGAACTCCCTGAACTGAATCACTCCCCCTGTTTGTAATTGCTTCATTGAGTCTAATGGCGTACTGCATGAGTCCCAGTCCGGCTTCCGCCCTGGCTTCAGTACAGAATCAGCTCTGATTGAGATGGCAGATGCCATTCGCTGGGCGGTGGATGGTGGCTCTGCGGTCATGCTGGTGCTTCTCGACCTGTCAGCAGCGTTTGATACAGTGTCCCATTCCATCTTACTGGATCGCCTTAAGCGGATTGGCATCCAGGGGACAGCGCTGGACTGGATCGCGTCCTACCTACATGGCCGAGAACAACAGGTCTCGATCCATCCTTTCACCTCCCCTGTGAAACCATTAAAATGGTGGGTGCCGCAGGGATCGGCCCTGAGCCCGCGACTTTTCAACATCTATTTGACACCGCTCGCGGAGCTCATCTACGACTCTGGGACCAAGGTGATATCTTACGCCGACGACACTCAACTGATGTTTACCTTCAGTGGAGTGTCGGCATCATCCTTTGACTCACTGAAAGATTGCCTAAAAAGCATTTCTGCCTGGATGAGCACTAAATTCTTAAAACTTAATGCTGACAAGACGGGGGTCCTGTTCTTTAATCAAGCTGTATCACCCTCCTCAGCGTTATGGTGGCCAGCTGAATTTGGATCTCCCCCCACACCTAAGGACTCAGTTAAGAATTTAGGAGTCAGGTGGGACAAAGACCTGTCCCTTGCTACCCATGTTCAACAGGTATCCACGGCCTGCTTCGGCAAAATAAAAGCCATTAGAAAATTTATTGACTTCTTGCCTGAGTCAGCACGCAAAACCGTTGTCCATGCATTAATCACTTCCCATCTTGACTATGCTAACAGTCTCTACATGGGTCTGCCAATTGGATTGATCCGTAGGCTCCAGATAGTGCAAAATTCAGCAGCCAGACTGGTCTGCAAGGTCCCTCTTTGCAAACGTATTTCTCCTTACCTGAGACAGCTGCATTGGCTACCCGTTGCCAAGCGCATCGAATTCAAGGCCCTTACGTTTGCTTTTCGGGCATATCAAGGTAGGGGGCCCAACTATTTGAGGAAGAGACTTCGTCCTTACCAGCAGGACAGATCCCTTAGGTCTAACCACAAACGATACCTTTCCACCCCCCGGTTCGCAAAGGCCAGAAGGGGGGGGAAGGACATTCGAGGTGGGGACCACTAAATGCTGGAATAACCTACCTGCTCACTTACGCTCATTGCAGTCCGAACAGGAATTTAGAAAGGCCTTGAAAACCTGGCTTTTTAGTCGCAATTACTAAATGTCTACTGACCACTTCCTCTGCTGTTGTCCGTATTAGCGCCGGGACACCCCATCCGGGGTAGCTGTGCGCTTTATAAATATCTTTTATTATTATTATTTTATTATTATTATTATCTATATTCTTAAAAACATAATTAGTACACATGTTTATACAAAGCAATACACATATGTAGGTACATATCTATAGTGCAAATAAATGCTTATACACAGAGGTATATGCTGTATTTTTCTGTATGTGTATGGTGGTTATGTGGGAAAGAGCCAATTCTTGAGTAGGTTTCTGAAGATAAGGTGGTTATGCGTGGATCTTATGTTGGGGGGTAAAGAGTTCTATAGTTTGGCTGCTTGAACAGAGAAGGATGTGCCACCCATGGTTTTTTCTTGTACGTTGGGATTTTGAAGTGAGGTGCCACTCTAGAGTGGAGTTTCGTTTGTTGAATGTGTTTGGTGATGTTATTCCTGATGAAGAGCAGTCCCGTTCCATTTATCTCTTTGTGGGTGATACAAAGCAGCTTGAATGTGGATCTTCTGGCACCGGTAACCAATGCAGGGTTTTCAAGGCAGGGGAGATGTGGTCTTGCAGCTTTATATGTAAGAGTAGTCTGGCAGCTGAGTTCTGAATTCGTTGCAGTCTTTTCATAGTTGTTAAAGGTGATCCGTGGTAGAGGCTATTGGCGTAGTCGAGTTTGGACAGAACAATAGAGATGGTAGCCTGGACCTTGTGTGGAAATTCCAAATGGGGGAAGATTAATCGCAGAGTTTTTATAGTAACAAAGCTTCATCTTGCTAGTTTGTCCACTTGGGCATTCATTGATAGCTTGGAGTCCATGGTCATTCTGAGGTTTCTTACTTCCTTTGATACTTTAGGCAGTGTTCCCAGATCATCAGGCCAGGCGGCGAGCGGCTCATAATTTTTTCTATTGCCACATGTGAGTATTTCCTTTTTGGAAGCATTCAATTTGAGATGGCTCCACGTCATCCATTGATTCACGGCTCTGAGACAGCTGAAAATAGGTGACTTTCTGATGTCTTTGGGGCATTCCAGTTGAAGGAGTATTTGCATGTCATCTGCATAGTTATAGCACGTGATGTGAAATTGATTGATCAGTGCCGGTAATTACTTCATGTAGATCTTGAAAAGCATGGGCGAGATGATAGAGCCTTGAGGGACCCCTGCTTTTGTGAAGTATGTTTGGATGAGAAAGGGGGGGGGGGTATGGATGACATTAGTTCTGTTTCGAAGGAAGGATGTGATCCAACCTAGAGCAGTCCCCTCTATGCCGGCTTCGTCGAGTCTTTGTATCAGAGTGTCATGGTCAACCATGTCAAAGGCAGCCGAGAGGTCCAAGAGAAGTAGCGCAGCAACCCCGTTACAGTCAACTGTGTTCTTCAGGTCATCCCAGATGGCAACCAGGGCAGATTATGTGCCTCTTCCTGGATGGAATCCCGTTTGGAAGTCTGAAAGTGTGGCACTATCTTCAATGAATTGTGACATCTGGGCGAATGCTGCTCTTTTTTATCAGTTTGCCCAGGAAAGGTCCATGTAATGGATCTGTAGTTGTCAGGGTTCATTGGGTCCAAGTTAGGTTTCTTCAATATTGGGCGTATGTATGACTTTTTCCGGTCGTTAAGGAATTGTTGATGATTCTTCTTACTGGTGTGGCAGCAGAGGTTGTTAGAAGAATTGTCTTGAAGGTTTGTGGTGGACACGGGTCAGAAGGGCTGCCAGCAGACTTGCTTGCTTTGACCAGGTCCATAAATTCATTGTGTGAAATGTGTTGGAAGCAATGGAGAGGCTGGGTTAGAGTATTCTTGGATTGTTGTTTAGGAAAAGGTTCAGCGCTGCTGTTTTGTCTTTGTTTTAAATATGAGTCCAACATGTTTGCTTTGGCCGTATAATGATTCGCCAGTTTGTTTGTGAAATCTTGAGTAATTGGATGAGCTCCTTCTAGGCAATTTGGTTTACGAAATTCATTGAGAATTTGATAGAATTCTTTATTTGCACATTTAGCATTTTTAATTCTGTCTGAATAGTACCTTTTCTTAGCTTTTTTTGATAGCTTATTTGTGTTACCTGTTAAGTTTCTGTAGGCGAAATTTGTCTTAATTGGTGTTTGTTTTGAGCCAGGTACATTGCAGCTTTCTAATTTGTTGTTTTATCTTCTTTATCTCTGTATTTCTCCAAGGTGCTTGTTTTCTTTTGTTCTGTTGTTTTTAGTGATATTAGGATATCAAAAGCCTCTTGTAGCCACTCATATAGTTTTTGAACAGAATTGATTGTGTCTAGATCTGTACTGGATGTTAGTTGTGCTTCTAAGTGTTCCAAATTGCATGTGTTACACAGTCGATAGGTGAATGCATGTATGGTGGTTTTAGGTGCGTCGCGTAGTGTTGTTTTAAGTTGTAAAGCAAGCAAATGGTGGTCTGACCATGTGACTTGAGTCATTGTTTGAAAGGTAACTAGCTCTGTATTTGCAAAAATGATATCTAGGGTGTGTCCAGCGATATGTGTGGGTTTGTGGACGATCTGATGCAGGTTTAGTGCATTTAGGCCAGCGATGATTGTTTTCGGATGTGGCATATTGGGTTTGTCAAACCAAATGTTGAGGTTACTCAGAACGCCTAGGTGGGGATTTTTCAGCTGGTTTGCCTCCTCTCTGGGGTAGGGTGAACATAATTGAACTCGAAAGCATGGGGAGTACTCTCCTTCCTCCAAGCCTGGGGATCCCCTAAAGCCACCGCACCTGGAGCTGTGATTGGAGTCCTCCAGAAGAGCACCAGATTGCAAACACTGGAGTGCACCAGATTGGAAGATTGCTAATTCAGCGCCTGACCTCTCAGCTTTTGTGAGGTAAAACAGTTTACTGGTAACTTTGCCTAGTTTTTGGTTCTGGTGCAAGAGCAGCCTTTGATGAACTTTTTGGGTAATGCCCCCATAGTCTGAATGTGAACTTTAAATTACATTTTTCCCCATGGGCATTTTTAACCATTATTGTAGTAACATTTTAAAAATCCATATATTGAGTTCTTCTACTTGATTTTAATATTTTTAAGGTACTACCTTGTAACTAAACAGCATTCACCGGCTGGCCACAGTTACTTGGAAAGTTCTGTGATTAAACTAAAGACTGTTTTACACAACTTTCCAAAACTGACGGATTCTCATTCCTAAAAGTTAGAGGAGTTAGATCTACACTATCAGGAATAGATACTCACCTTGTTGCTTGTCTTCAGGATCAATGGTCATTCGGATCCCTTTCCAAGGTTGGATTACTGCACAGTGGTGGCCGAGGCGTCGTTCCAACTTCCAAGCTGTGCGAGGACTTCTGGGTCATTGGGGTAGCCGTGCATTTGGGACACTGATGTCGGAGAGCAAATGTCTGGCAAAATAGAGCATTGCACGCTGCTTTGCATTTAGGGCCCTATTACGATTCGGTCGGAAACGGCTCCGACCGTAATATGCAGGTCAGGTTCCATTCTGACCGCCTCATTACGATGGAGGCAGGTCCCTCTTGGGCGCATGGCATCCAGTTGGAGGCCGGGGGAGCACCTATGGTGCCCCCCTGTTGATCCCTGCACCCCGTAGCAGGCACCCTGATGTGCCTGCCACGGGGTGCAGGGATGAACTGCACCTCCTATTTTACAATGGGAGCATGCATTCCGGCTGGAATACATGCTACCATTGTAAAGTATAGGAATGCGACTGATCACTGTTTGGTCGCATCCTAATTAGTCGGACGGGACCGCCAACCGGGTGTCGGTCTGTCCCATGACCGAGATCCGCCCGGCATCGTAATAGGGCCCCAAGTACGTTCATGCATTACCTGTCCAGTATCTTTGTTGTTCTGGGCCATTCAATTTCCTTAGTGTTTTGGGTACTCTACATTACCTGATTTGCTGATATTTTTCCTTATTAGCTGCTCCCTCCCCCTAAGGTGCTTCCAACAATCTCACCCCTTGAAGCTCCTTATATATAAATATATATATATATATATATTCAAATATTCACTGAAAAATCCAAAGGTTACAGAGACGTTATACTTAGGTTGACGTTTTACCCACACAAAACTCCATCCATCTCAAAAGCTGACTCCAGTTTCCAAGTTGATACAAACGCTACTACTTTCAGAAATCAGCTTTTTCTAGCATCCTCTGATTCGTATGCCCGCTTAGCCATCCCCACCACTGCCCCTGCATGTCAAGTAATGGAGCCAGTCTCTGGAGGGAATCTTAAGAATAGCGGGGAGCACATACCCCCAGAGAACCCCACAAAGGACGTGATGGATCTGGAATGGAGCACACTGCAATGGCTCGAGGCCTTCAATAATTGTAATTGCCTGGGCAGAAGCAGAAACTGCAGGCCAACCCCACACAGCACACAGCAAAGGGGCAGTACTCCTCCTCACACCTCTCCAGCTCTTCTTCTTGGCAAAGGTTCATCTTGAGTCCAGAAGTGATCGAAAGTTCTGGGGTTTAAGGTCCACTACTTATACCTCGTATTGTCTTTGTTCTTCTTTGTGCAAGGGTCTCTGAGCCCAGTCCAAACCAGGTCTGTCCTCACTGGTGAAGTATAACCACAGGGGGTAGAGACAGCACAGTGCAAGGGAGACAGGCCCTATTCAGGTGCAAGGAAAACTCCTCCCACTACTCTAAATGCAGCCAAGGTGTAGTCACCTCAGCTATGAGTCACCCAGGAAAGGCAGGACACACCTCAACCCCCCTTGTGGCTGTCTACAGTGAATGCATATTCCCAGCCCCTGTCACTCCAAAACCAGACAGTCAATACACAAAATAGCAGAGGCACACAGAATGGCTAAATAAGAAAATGCCTACTTTCTAAAAGTGGCATTTTCAAACACACAATTTAAAAACCATCTTCCTAAAAAGATGTTATTAAATTCTGAGTTTAGAGAGCCTCACGGAAACGACTGGAGCTGGCTATCAACCGCACTCCAGAGTAACACAAGAATTTCGTTCCTAGTCCCCTGCAGCCATTTACCTCAGGCTAAATCCAAAAGGAACTCAAATATAAACTTTGTATCATGGAACGTAGCAGGTCTAACAAAGCTGCTAAAGTCTACAACCGCAATGTCTTTCATTCAGACCTTCAACCTATCTTGTTTCCAGGAAACTTTTGCAACTGGCCCCACCACAATGATGAACTCTATCAAGCAGCGACAAGAACTAATGTATTTGGGAGGCCCTCAAGTGGCCTCTCAATTTATGTAAGCCTTGATCTGGACGTGAAAGTCAACACTGTCGGATCACATGATGAAATGTTCCAACTAGTGATCTTGGAAGACCTGCGAATAAATGACTAGCTTCTGAAGATTTTGCTTGTTAACGTATATTTCAACTGTTTTGGCGCAGGACGTACAGAAAGGTTGCCCCAGCTTTGTGACTCACTTGTAACTGTCCTATATGAAAATACAGCCCAAGAAGTAATCATATGTGGTCAACTTCAATCAGCAATTCCTGGGAACTGACCAGACAAATTTGGCAATGGGATGCAACATCATTAACCCTCTAGCCACTCTCTTCCAAGCACATAGTCTGAAATCAATCCATCATACAATCGAAAACACATCTTCGATGCCTAAATTCCAAAAATCTTTTAAGGGATTAAGCACTTTGGACTATGTGTTTACTACAGTAAAGATTTAAGATGCTGTAGCAAGCTTTGATATCCCTATCCATCCAGAGAGTGACCACTTCCCACTTGTTACTTCCTTAAATGTAAGCTCTAAAAAGCACAAAAACCTGAGTGCAATAGCTGACTCTTTTGGGAAGGAAATCTGGAATCTAATTGGAAGGATTAAATGGGGCCCAGTGAATTTAAGAAATTCAAAGTCTGGGAGTCGTCCAGAGGCACGCACCTTAAGAACTTAAGCGCTAATAATCTTCTGGCCAACTAGTCAGTTATCAGAGAAATGCACCGAGTGTTTGTCAACAGCTCACGCTCCCAAAATGCATCTGCTAATGTTCCGAAAAAAAAAAAAATATTACTGCCAGTAAATTGAGGCTAAATAGACTTCAAAAAGCCTGCCAAAAGCAACATGAAACCATAATTAAAGCAGAACTGAAAGCAAGATTGCAGACCCTAAACAAACCGCATAAACAAATGGTCTGGGTTGCGAAACGCAAACAGATGGCAAGAGAGTGGATGAACGTATATTCATTGATGGGTAAATGGGGTCACGTTGACCTGTGGAGGTATCTTAAGAACAAAATAAGCCTGCAACGGCAAGAGTTAACGTCATCCCCGAATCACATCGAATCCTGCACGTGCAAAATCTATATGCAGTTAAAACTGCACCCAATGAGGACACAAAGCCTCAGAACGTCTGCCCTGAAATCCAGCACCCAGGGTCATTGTTTTCAGAAAATGATATTTCCAAAACTCTGAAGAAGATTAGAGTAACTGGGGCTCCTGGCCCAAACGTACACCAGCGCAGGTCTTTAAAGGAGATCTCGAACTGTGGTCTGCAATATTGTTTCCTCTCTATCAAACCTGTCTACTGACCACTCTGGTTCCAGAGAACTGGAGGGGTTCTATTTTTAACCCCATATATATGAAGGATGGCAAGGCTGACCCATCCAACTATTGCTTCATTGCCCTCTTGGACATTGAAGCCAAGGCCTATGCCTCCGCCCTCTTGAAAGAACTGGAGTGCTGGGTGGAAGCAAATGACATAATTCCATTCACTCAAACAGGTTTTAGAGCCAATTCTTCTACACAGGATCATATTGTGGCCCTTTCCTACCTAACCCAATGGGCAAATAACAAGAAGCAACTCTCACTCTTTGCCTGTTTTGTGGACTATTCAGCAGCCTTTGACCTGGTAGACAGGAATAGCTTATGGAAAAAGCTTAAAGGTTGGAGCATTCTGAATGCCCTGCTTCTAGCCATCGTATCTCTATATACCTCAACCTGGGTCAGAGTCAAGCTTACTCCAACAACAGTTTCTATGAAGATCAAAACGGACTACGGATTCAAGCAAGGATGTGTGCCTGGTTCTCTGCTATTCAATCTGTTTTCTGCGGACATGGGCTCAGCACTGAAACAATCGAACCTCATCCCCCTGAACATTGGGTGGACTAAGGTTACAATACTCTGATGACATCATCCGCTTGGACCATTCTAGAATAGGCCTATAGAGAGCTTTTAATGCCCTGCACAACTACAACTTGGTCAACAAAATGGTGGCAAGCGGTTCCAAGACCAATGTCCTAGTCTTTGGTAACCCAATTAAAAAAAACAAAGTTCAGCTGCAGCCTGAAACCTCTACATATCAAAAGGAGGACTCAAAAAGCAACTGAAGCACACCACTACAAAGGCTGAGTCAATAATACTCAGTGTGTACATTCACTGGAAATCCCATCTACCAGCCCAATAAGACGCGTACTGGCTGCAACCCTGTTACCAACGATTGAATATGACCAGGTCAGCTAGTTCGCATCATGGACAAATACCAAGACAAGACATATAAAAGTGTTTTTAGACTTCCATCGTACCTTCGGTGCTGCCTGATCAGGCTGGAATTCGGACTGGAGGCCCAAATGTGGGTATGCATGGCGTCCTTTGTAAATTATTACTATAGAGTTCCCAAACGTTTTCAACCCGTGGCTCCCTTGACCCATTGGCTATTGCCCGTGGCTCCCCACTGTTACTTTTTTTGGAGTGTGGGGTGGATGTAAGCCCGGCCTCTGGAGTACTTGTATTTTTCTCCCTGAAACTAATTGGGATGAAGCTGATGAAGGTATTATAATCATATATGCAGGGGGTTTCGTATTACTAAGGCGGCCCCTGTAGTAAAATATTCCTAGTTACACTTCTTTGCCCATGCCTTTATTAGAGTACCCTCTCAAACTTTTTTATCCCACTTAAAGTGCTATATAGCACCCCTATGCATGTAGGCCCCATTGCCAAAGTGTTTCTGCGCTTGAAAAATATTTGCATGCACTTCCATTTCTACCCATGTGATACGTGCCAACACACCTGTCTCAGCAGGGTGACTCACGATTTTTTAAGCCACATTCAGCTTTATTTTTGCTGTCTCCTCCCTAAAATTGCCTCCAAATCAATGAAAGTAAAATAAATTCCTCAGATTTTTTTTTTTTTTAAAGTCCCTCTTTCTTGCTTCCAAATGTTGGCATTATGCTGTATATGGTGTTTTACTTCCCTGTGCTCATGGAGAGAGCAGGAATGTCAGGAAATGTGTGTGCACTGAAAGAAATGTGTACTGGAAGTACCTATGAATCAAGTGCAAATGTCAATACTTAATAATACTTAGGGGCCGATTGCGATGTCGGTCGGAAAGGCTCTGAACGGGATTTGGAACCTATGTTTCCGACCGAAACGGATACATTTCTGACCGACCAATTACGATGCAAGGAAACCATTCGGGGTGTCCGATTCGGTTCCGATTCAGCATTCGCACAGCCTGAGTCTTTCAGAGCTGAATCGTACAGCTCTATGGATTCGGTTTCCGACTAAGTGATTACAATCTCCGATTCTGGCAGCCGTTCCGAATCGGTCTGACCAACATGAAACGGCTGTTGGATTCTGAATTTGGGGGCCCGTAGCAGGCCCCCCTTCACCCATAGGCCACCGGTTGGGACCAGTGGGGGTACCCAAGGGACCCCTCTTTGCAACTATGCACAGTGTGGCAGGCACCATAAGGTGCCCACCACAGGGTGCAAGGTTTTCCCTAACCACCCCTATTTTCAGTAGGAGTCTGTGTTCTCGTTCGGAACACAGACTCCCGTTGGAGTCAATGCGAGTCCGACCGAACTATGTTCAGAAGCATCGTAATCGGTCGGTCGGACTCGCAGAACCCGATTCGGTCAGAAACAATTCCGGAACCGATTTGGTCGGAAGAGTTTCCAACCGACAACGTAATTGACCCCTTAGTGTGTTTAATAGACAGGACAACTGTACTTTCCTGATAACTTGCTTTGGTGTAAAATGGATTTGGAAAAAAACGAAACTATTAACGAGTCTAACAAAATAAATCAGGCATCTTCCACTTACTTTGGAAGTGTTGGAACGTGGGGATCCAGTGAAATATGGAGGTCATCTCCATCGACATGCCATCAATTAGGCACTACATTTACAGCCTAAGGCATGTCACTTACAAATCATCGACATCATACGTTTAAGTCTAATTAGTTTATCTGAAGCCAACAGACCCTTCAACATTAAATGCATTAACGTGCTTGGTGCGCGGCTCCCCTGGCTAGGTTTGACAGCTCCCCAGGGAGCCACGGTGCACAGTTTGGAAACCACTGCCTTTAAGGTAGGGTCGACCTCGATCCCTAAGTCGAAATGGGGGCCCCAACTTACCCACAAGAAAAATGATTTGGCCCGGGACATCGCAGCCATATTTAACTTCATCTGAAGATTAGGGAAAAGACCGGTAGGGGCCATACTAAAGCTTTATAGGGCCAAGTGCATCTCCAAGGCACTCTACGGCAGCAAAATCTGGGGGTATACTAACACAGATGATCTCCAAATTGTAAAAAATAGGTTTTTGAGATGACTTTTAATCGTCCCCCAGGGTACTCCCTCCTTCATTGTACACGAGGAGCTTGGCATGACCTTGGGTAATTAAAGCACCCCCTAACTCCATGAAAGTCATCCTCCAGCCCATCTTTGCTCAAGAAGGGAATCCTTTGTTGCAATATCTACAGCGCTCAATTGATACTCTTCAAAACGATCAGACTGTACCAAATAAATCACAGCACATGTGTGTCACACTCAAAACTACACTGATAAAACAAATCAAAATTTTATCGAAGGCTGGTGACATGAACAAGCTTAAAAATGTAAGACTGCTGCAAGTGGTTGGACTGCCATATGTTAGTGCACAGCCAGATTACCTCAGACCACAACCGTATCTCTCCAGTACGCTTCGTAAAGGCTGCCTTAAACAAATCATATTTGGAAGGATAATAGGCTTACAAGCTAAGGAAGTAAATCCAAGATGGCTGTCACTCACAAAAACTGTAAACTGTAGACTCTGCAACTATGAGTTTGAGTCTTTCCACCACCTACTATGCAGTTGCCCGCCCCTTTGCTACTACACCGTAGACTGTTAAAACCAAATTTTCTCACCCAATGTGTAATGTGGCCACAAATCTGGTGCTCACCATCATGCAGCAAATGGAATTGGCAAAATTCGGCAAATACATCTGCATTGAGCAGCAATGCATAGAAGTGGTGAACAATGGCAGCAATCTTAACCCTAGAGACGACCGGCATAGGAACTGTCTATTCATCGACAAATAACTGTGCCTGACCGCCTCAGCCAAGATACTTCTTAGTAAGAGAATAAGGGCCTTGTGTACTTAGCTTTTTTGGTCTAAATGGGCACAATTCAGCAAATCGGCCCGTTTGCGACCAAAAAAGTATTTTCCAATGTGCAAAACCCTATTTTGCGATTTGGTAGCCTATTAAAAAATCGCAAAATGGGTTAGCGACTAGGTATTAGGAAGAGGCGAGTTAAGGGCGTCCCTTCCTAATAGTGACTCGCAGTGCCATGCACAAATATTTTTTAACACCAATGTGCTAATGCATTCGCAAAAGGGAAGGGCCCTCTAAGGGACCCCTTCCCCTTTGTGAATGCATGCAAAAACTTTTTTAAGACCAGGCAGCGGTCCCACAGACAACTGCCTATTTTAAAAAAATTAAAAGAATACTTTTCTTTTTTCTTTTTGAAACGCATTCCGTTTTCCTTTAACGAAAATGACCTACTTTTTAAAAAAAACTTTGCTTTACTTAAAAGCAAATGCAGACCTGGTGTTCTGCTGCCCCCAGCAGGTCACCATCCCCATGTTTTTTAGCGATTGTCAATGGGTCGCAAATTGCGACCTACTACATGTATATTAAGGAGGTAGGTTATTTGCGACCCTCTGGGAATCGCAAATGAAACTCTAAAAAGTTTCATACATTTGAAATTGTGATTTCCCAATTGCGTTTCACATGGAATCGCAATTAGGAATTCTCAATTTCAAACGTTAGCACATGTGGCCCTCAGTATCTTCAGGCACCTTATAGTCTTGTGGGCAAAAGACTCTAAGCTGCTACACATAGGCCTTCAATGCTCTGTGCAGGTATTTTAGCAGCCAATCATCTTAACCCGGTTGTGAGAAATGAGTGCTGGAAGATGATTTTAAGCATTTTAACTTTGAGTAAGCCCATCAAGGTATTGTTTGCACTTACTCAACACTGCCTATTTCCTCTTTCCCCCTGCTCCATCAGACTTTAAATACTGTACTTCATACTTGCTCTAATGAGACTTTTTGCCAAATGTACCGTTTATCTTTCAATGAGTTTTGGTTACTATTGATTTTGTGTACCAGTGTTTTACTACTTTGATTATTGTAACATCTTATATTGTAAAGATTTTTATTAATCATACAATTAAGGAATTAATATTATTGTTGTTATTACACCCAATCACAGACCCACTCACAAACTCTCTCATACCTCCACACAACCATTTACACACCCACTCACTCATCCATACAATCACTCACACACCTACTCACAGACCCATACAGTCACTCATGTACCCATGCAGCCACTGACACACCCACTGACACACCCACACATTCACTCACACAGCCATACTGCCCATCACACACCGATTCCCAGACTGATAAAACTACTCACACACCCACTCACACACCCACTCATACACCTTCTCATACAACCACTCACACATCTACTCACACACCCACTCAAAGACCCACAAACTCACACACACTCACAGACCTACACAGCCACTCACACACCCACACAGACACTAAACACTCTCACACACCCACACAACCACTCACACACTCACTCTCAGACCTATGGAACCACTCACACATTTACTCACATACCCACTCACTCACACACACACACACACACACTTACACATCCACAAAGGCACTCACACATCCACTCACATGCCCATACAGCCCCTCACACACCCACTCACAAACCCACACAGCCACTTACACATCCATGATCCCACTCACACACCGGTACAGTCGCAAACACCCACTCACAGGTCCACAAAACCATTCACACACCCATTCACAGACCCACACAGCCACTCACCCCCCACTCACACAACCACTCACACATCCATACACCCACTCACACACCCATACACCCACTCACAGACCTCCACAACCACTCATACACCCACTCACAGACCCACACAGCCTCTTACACACCCACCCACACACATCACCCACTCACAGACACACAAAACCACTCACACACTCATGTAACCAATCCTACAACCACTCACACATCCATACACCCATTCATACCCATTCACAGACACACACCCACCCACATACTCACACAACCATACACCCAATCACACATCCATATAGTCAGTCACACACCCACTCACAAACCCACAAAACCACTCACACATCTACTCACAGACCTACACACCCTCTCTCACACACACTCACACACCCACAAAACCACTCACAAACCACTCACACAACCACTCATACATCCACTCACACATCCATATACCCATTCACACACCCACACAGCTGCTAGCACACCCACTCACACACACACAAAGTTACTTACACAGCTACTCACACACCCATGCACTGGCAGTGATACAGTTATATAAATTGTAATAGGATATGTTTATATTAAATATGTTGTTGTTTTATGTTGAATGTGTGCTTTTGGTTGAGTCGGATCCATCACGAATCTGCCTGCAACCTAGCCATCAGATCCCTTATTTGGCTGAGGCTCTGCGGCGGATCCGAGTGAGAAATTAGAAAAAAGGATGTGATAAAAAAGAACCAGTGTTTGGGAAAAGGGTTGGCTCTGAAAACAGCCTTTGGTGTTTATGATGTGTAGATGATAACTACACATAGAGCAGAATGCAGTCTTTTAAGTTGTTGAGGAACACCCTGCTTCCTGTGTCTGTGAAATGGGCTCTGTCTTTCAATATATTCCGCCCATGTCGAAGCGTAAGTTATTATGGTATATAGAGGCCATGTTGTGGTCTCAGAGAAATGCAGAAACTGTGTTATTAACATGCTTCCTGCGTTTCTCTAACTGCAGACAAAATTGGGTTGACCACTGCCACTTTTGTCTTTGATAAATGTTGGAGAACACCAAGGCAGTATGTGGGTAAAGTGACATTAATTTACCATAGGTATTCTACATTAAGATTTCCAGTTCTACCCCAGTAATTGTGCCTAGGTCATTGCCACCACAGTGCACAATCATGGGTCTGGATGTTGGCAATCTGCAGTGTTTTCAACCAAAGGCAACAATTGATGCCACTTTAACTCTCTGGCCAACCCAAGTAATGTCTAAATTAGGTAATCCTAGATTCTTGTCAGTGCCACTCTTTCTAGCACTCTATCTGGTCCAAAATACAAAACTATGGCCCACAATTCAAACTGACCATTTTGGAGGCAAGCAGGAGTAGCACAAAGGAAAAGGCCGCAGCAGTATGAGGCAGTTTTGAAGATGAAAGGCAGCTTAAATGAAGGACAGCAAGTAAAATATAAAAGAACATATTTGATTTGATAGTGGAGATGTGCAGGGAACTAAAATTAAGTAGTGACTTTAACAAAAAAGTAACTAGCTCTGTCATTGGCTTTCGAAAAAATAAGGTTTGGAATATGCTTGGAATTGCTTACAGTCAACCAAACCTGCCACTGTTAATGTGAGGCTAGTATGCTGTTTAGAGAAAGTCTTGTGAACATTTTTCACCTAGTGGTAGGCAGAGACTACTGGAAACATGGTTACTATGGAAACTGAGCTAAACGAGTGTGGGGGAAGGGAACAAAAGAGACCGCAGTGTGGAAATGGAAAGCAGACTGGTGTACAAAAATTGCTCAGTAGGGAGTGTATGTCTTGTAAATGACAATATCTCACAAAATGAAACCTAAAATGAAGAACATTTACAGTAGATTGTTGAATGCTTTTAAGGGCTTCTATGTGGATCCTAAGGGCTTCTATGTGGATCCACGGATCCACCATGGATTTACACGGGGGCCATGCTGATCACTGCAGTGGATTCTCGGATCTGGGAAAAACCTCCCAAATTGGGCTTCATTACAGGAAACATCGAAAGGTTAAAAAAGTTGTGACCATTTAGGAGTGGAATGGCAAAAATAAAAGATTAAAAGGAAGTCTGTGATTTGCTATGTACAGGAGTATGAGTAAGAGCACATGGGGAAGGGTGACCATTTTAGGTACATTTCTACTGAGAGTGGAGGAGGATTGCTAGTGTTGTGACTTGAGATTTGCAGTGGAAACAGATGTTAACAGATATTACAATATAAGGTGAACAACAACAAAGAGATTTTACAGGTATGTTAATTAGCTTGTACTATTAAAAAATATATTTTTTAAACTGTGTATATAAGCTGAAAGAAAATGTGTAGCTTCTAAGCACTACCATAAAAGGCAAACTAGCAGCAAACTTAGATGAGAAGATTAACTAAAAATACAGTGAGCAGCAAAGGAGGAAGAGGAATTGCTAAACTGAAAATATAGTTATATTATTAAGCCAGTATGAATGAATGT
The DNA here is from genome assembly GCA_963921515.1 of Calotriton arnoldi. Lineage (NCBI taxonomy): Eukaryota > Metazoa > Chordata > Amphibia > Caudata > Salamandridae > Calotriton > Calotriton arnoldi. Next base: position 1,365,112 of record CAWUFW010002293.1, read on the forward strand.
GTTAGAAATTAGATGTGGGTGCTTGCTTTTAGAATGTAATGTAATAGTATGTATGTTGGACTTTTTTGCAGAGTTATCCCCAAACTTTTTGCTTCTTCCTCCTATTTTTTCCTGACCTGTTGTTGTTGGTTTTAGGACTCTGGGCACTTTACCACTGCTAATCAGTGCTAAAGTGCATATGCTCTCTGTGTAAATTATGAACATGATTGGTTATCCATGATTGGTATATTTGACTTAGTGCACTTTACTAGGGACTGACCACTAAGTGTGCCAGGGCTGGTAAATCAAATGCTAATAGTGGGCCTGCAGCACTGATTGTGCCACCCACATGAGTAGCTCTGAAAAGGTAACTCAGACCTGCCACTGCAGTGTCTGTTCGCAGTTGTTAACTGCCATGTCGACTTGGCAAGTGCACCCACTTGCCAGGCCCTAACCTTCCCTTTTCTTACATGTTAGTCGCCCCTAAGGTAGGCCCAAGGTACCCCTGTGGGCAGGGTGCAGTGTATGTGAAAGGTAGGACATGCCCTGATGTGTGTGGCATGTCCTGATAGTGAATTACTGCCAATTTAATTTTTTCTCTATTGCAAGGCTACCTGTTCCCATAGGACAGAATGGGGAGTTTGTTTATAACATCTTATAAACATAACTGCCCCTGGGAACAAGGTAGGAAAATAAAGTTTAGTATGCCTGAAATCAGAATGTTTAAATGCATCTTTCAGTGAGGGTGATTTTTACAGTCTGTGTTTGAAAATACCACTTTTAGAAAGTAGGTATTTTCTTGTTTAACCATTGTGTGTGCCTCTGCCTGTGTGTGTATTGACTGTCTGGTTTTGGAGTGACCGGGGCTTAGGAGGTGCATTCTCTCAGACAGCCACCGGGGGGGGGGTTGATGTGTGTCCTGCCTTTCCCGAATGAGTCAGGGTGTAGTGTAGTTCCTATAGTACCCCTGCAGGACCTGCGCTTTTGGATAACATACACTGTGGGCCTGGTGGCAGACTGACTCTGAGCACCCCCACCGCGTATGTTAGCCTGTTTTACATTAGCTAGCTCACAGTGCCACTAGAATCTCCTTTTTATCAGAGAGATTAGTTTTTGGCAACCTCAGAACACGACAACCCTGATTCCTCAGACTTGTGGAAACAATGTACTACTAGTCGCTCAGTCACTCGTGCTTGCACATTTGGTCTCCGAGAGTTACACAGAAGAAACAGTCGAGTGTGTTTACAATAAGAATCTATTGCACAGTTCTTCTAGTGTAAAATATATGTGCTGCGACAACTGTTAAACAGTAGCAGAGATATATGATCAGCAGTACAGTGAATAAAAAAGGATAGTACAGTTCTACCATTTTGCAATAGTCATGAACCTATACATGAATATAAAATGCATTTATAAAATAGGGCGCATACTCCTACGATGCCTGTCTAGATGTACCTAAGTGTACCTAGCATGTGAGTAGGTGCGAAAGAAGCCAAGAATCCCGCTAGGATTTAGTCAAACCCCACTACCTGAATAATGAGAGTGTGGGACCTCGTGCTGGTCTCGAGTTGGACACCCCGCAAGGGATGATTAGACTACTCATTCACTTAACTCTGCAGCTCGAGACAAGGGTACTCGGTATCCCGACATAAATCGGGGTTAATTGTTACTGTGCACGCTGTTTATTTATCCTTTTCAGATTTTAATTGATTTTAGCCTTCTTAGCGATGTATTTAGCAATGTATTTTACTTTTACTTAATGGTTAGCAGTATCTTACTTACCTGCTGTGTCCCCTGGTTTTCACGCTCACCTTCCCATCGAGCCTGCTTTCCGGTCCACCGCAGCTGGTGCTGTTTGTGTGGAGAAAGCTTGGCTCCATTTCCGGTCAGGAGCGGGTTAGCACTCTAGTTGCTCTACTCATTGCTGGTCATAAGACCAATGCTGCGACGGACGCGCAGCGGATCAAAAGCAGCACTCATTGCTCGCGCCCGGCCATATTCATTCACTTAACTCTGCAGCCTGCAGCTCAAGACAGGGGTACTTGGTATCCCGACATAAATCGGGGTTAATTGTTACTGTGCACGCTGTTTATTTATCCTTCTCAGATTTTAATTGACTTTAGCCTTCTTAGCGATGTATTTAGCAATGTATTTTACTTTTACTTAATGGTTAGCAGTATCTTACTTACCTGCTGTGTCCCCTGGTTTTCACGCTCACCTTCCCATCGAGCCTGCTTTCCGGTCCACCGCAGCTGGTGCTGTTTGTGTGGAGAAAGCTTGGCTCCATTTCCGGTCAGGAGCGGGTTAGCACTCTAGTTGCTGTACTCATTCCCGGTCATAAGACCAATGCTGCGACGGACACGCAGCGGATCAAAAGCAGCACTCATTGCTCGCGCCCGGCCATATTCATTCACTTAACTCTGCAGCCTGCAGCTCAAGACAAGGGTACTCGGTATCCCGACATAAATCGGGGTTAATTGTTACTGTGCACGCTGTTTATTTATCCTTCTCAGATTTTAATTGATTTTAGCCTTCTTAGCGGTGAATTTAGCAATGTATTTTACTTTTACTTAATGGTTAGCAGTATCTTACTTACCTGCTGTGTCCCCTGGTTTTCACGCTCACCTTCCCATCGAGCCTGCTTTCCGGTCCACCGCAGCTGGTGCTGTTTGTGTGGAGAAAGCTTGGCTCCATTTCCGGTCAGGAGCGGGTTAGCACCCTAGTTGCTGTACTCATTGCTGGTCATAAGACCAATGCTGCGACGGACGTGCAGCGGACGCGCGCAGCGGGCTTGCCGCTGGCACGCCGAAGGCGCACCTAAGGCAAGCCCATCTGCGACCGTCCGCGCCTGGCCGTCGCCAGGAGCCAGGACCCCTGGTTCAGCCAAGGTAATTAACAAGACCACTCCGCCACATTGCTATTCAGCAGCCACCTTACTTCAACTACGTGCACTCCATAAGACCAGCTCCCCAGCACAACTTCTATGCTCGAATAGCTACCACATTCACTAGAAGGCCCCGTGGCCTGTATTAAATGTCACTTCCAGAGTAACCTTGACTCCGGGCATTGTCCAAGGAAAAGCCCCCCCCACACCAGTGAGCCGGGGCTAAAAAGCTTCCTTTGTAACATAAGATCCCTACCCAAACACGCAATGGAAATATGGGATACTGTGACCTCTCGGTCCCCAGATATATGCTTCCTACCAGAAACATGGTTAAATTCCTCCAATCCTCCAGCTATCGCCCTAGCAATCCCAGAGGACTACAAACTCATTAAACTTGATCGAGGTTTTAAAATGGGTGGGGGTATTGCTGTAGTTTTTAAAAACACTATAAATGTCACTTGGCTCACCACCTTTCTCTCTGAAACCATGGAACTAGGTATCTTTAAAGTAAAAGTCTCCGCAACAGATAGTTGGAACGGAGCCTTAATATATCGCCCACCTGGCCCCAAGACTAATTTCAGCCAACAGCTGGTGGAGAAGATAGCCTCCTATGTTCTAGCTTCAAAGAAATTCCTTCTCCTTGGTGATTTTCATTTCCATGGGGAAGACCTCGCCAATGCAGAGGTTACTAAATTACTAACTGACTTAGAGACCCTAGGACTCGTTCAAAGAATTAGAGGCCCCACTCACACCGCAGGCCATACTCTGGACCTACTATTTTCCACTGCCGACTGCGTGGACTGCAGTGAGGCCCTAATCCCCCTCACGTGGACGAATCATCATTTAATTCCCTTTGAGGTACAGTCAGCATATCCCCGTTCCAACTATAGGAATGGTAGACAAGTAGGGGATTCTTATAGGCCATGGCATAAACTCACCGCTGAAGCCTTTCAGGAAGTCTTTCATCTGAATCTGCCGCAGAATAATCAATCGGTCTCACAGTTGTTGGAGTCTTTTAAATCTGCCCTTACTACGGCATTGGACTCAGTTGCCCCTCTCAGACCTTGCCGTGCCACCCACCAGCGACCCTCAGCTCCCTGGTATACTCCAGAGCTAAAAAACGAAAAGGCTAAATGTAAGAACTTAGAGCGTCGCTGGCGAAAGAGCAAATGCCCCCAAGACAAGGACTTGTACAGACAAACGCTGACCTGCTACCACCACAACATCAAATTGGCTAGGCGTAGCCATATCATTAATCAAATTGATCAGGCGGGTAACTCATCCAAAGCCCTCTTCAATATAATACATAACTTTATTACTCCCACGGCATGCTCTTAAGCCTTGCCTGAGTCCCAGTATTTCTGTGACTCACTGGCTAACTTTTTCCAAGATAAAATCTCTAACATCTATTCAAAATTGCTTAGTGCCTCTAATCAAGATCCAGAAATCTCTATTTCCAAACCTAAGCAGTCAACTATCACCTCTCACATCCTAGAGAGTTTGAGCCTTTTTCACTGGAAGAAATTCATAGCTCTTTGGTATTCGCAAAATCAGGCTCGCCGTTGGATACCTGCCCACCAAAAATAATGTCCTTGTTGGCCACACTCTGTGCCCCAGGAATTTTAGAGATTTTTAATTGTTCAATTAAAACAGGTACCATCCAGTCAGAATGGAAGACGGCTTGTGTACGCCCCATTCTAAAAAAACCTTCTCTGGATTATAAATTACTTGGCAACTATCGCCCTATTTCTTTACTACCGCTTTTGGCCAAACTGCTTGAAAGTCTTGTCAATAAGCAACTCAGCTCCTATCTAGAAACTAACCAGATTCTTGACCCCTCCCAATTTGGCTTTCGCCCAAAGCATAGCACCAAGACAGCACTCCTGGCAGTGAATGACTCTGCGTTTGGGAGTGGATGCAGGAAACCCTATGATACTAGTGTTATTGGACCTCTCCTCAGCCTATGATACTAGCTATCATATGAGGCTGATGGAGAGGTTACAAGAAATTGGTATTCAGGGTCGTGCACTCAAATGGCTCCAACATTTTTTGATTGACAGATACCAAACTGTCATCACGGGCCCGTATTCTTCACCCAAAATAATCGTAGATAAGGGCGTGCCACAGGGCTCATGTCTGAGTCCGACCTTGTTCAAAGTTTACATGGCCCCTCTGGCGGAGATTGCAGAGCGTTTTGGCTTTGCTATAATCTCTTACGCTGATGACACCCAGCTGATGTTCACACCGGGCCAGGATCGGGAGGTGAAAAAAGAACGGTTTTCCTCGGGCATGCTGGCTATCTCAGATTGGATGCATAACAACTATCTCCAGCTGAATGCTAGCAAGACCGAGATTATGCTGTTTGGCAATGCTTCTACCATCTTGACCGATGACTGGTGGCCGCAGCAATTGGGTGCTTCCCCTCTCCCCAATCTTGCAGTAAAAAATCTGGGGATCAAGCTGGACCAAGCCTTAACCATGAGAGATCACATTCTGGCCACCACCGGCTCATGCTACCACTACCTACGCCTTTTGCGGAAAATCTTCCCCTACCTTCCTACCACCGCCCGTAGAACACTGGTCCAGGCATTAGTGATAAGCAGATTGGACTATGGCAACGCCCTGCTGGCCGATGTTAGTGAAACACTCATTGCCAAGCTCCAAGTTGTCCAAAACACTGCTGCAAGGCTGGTGCTTAACCGCCCGGCAGGTACCGCTTCGGCGCCGCTGCTGAAAGAACTACACTGGCTGCCTGTGAGGAAACGCGCATATTTCAAAATCTGTTGCCTCACATACAATGCCCTAAAGGGAAAAGGCCCACGTTATCTTCAGAAAAGAATAAAAGCTTATGCCCCTAGTCGCAATTTAAGATCCAGCTCAAAAGCTCTACTGTGCATCCCCCGCATCCGTCTTACACGCAGTGGGGATAAGGCTTTCTCCTATCTCGCTCCTGTGTACTGGAACAGGCTCCCTCCCCATGTCCGTGCCTGTACTAGTTATTGTAAATTCAGGAAACTACTGAAAGCTCACTTATTTTAATACACGCGCTCGAATTCTGTCGTTGACCCACAACCAGCGCCGAGATGCCCTAGGGTGATTTGTGTGCTATATCAAGTAGATTTACCATAACATAACATAACATAACTATCAGCTGGAGCGACTGCATGCAGGAGCCTCAGCATCTCTGGTCAGTGTGTCGGCCTGGAAGTCTCGGTTCCCTCTAACTACTGATAGCAAGAGGTGCTGTATTTATACAGAAAAGTATAGAGTCCCTTTGTCCCTTGTGTCTTGTGTTAGCCATTGTTGGGTATGAAGATGACGTATGGGATGAACCGGTTACGTAGATGTTTATGCAGGTGGATTCTAGCCCCTGCCTGGTTTACTAGAATTCTTATGAATATTTAATCATACTGGCTGAGCACATCGAAGATGGTATAGGAGGCCATTGTTCGGGAGGAACCCTCCTTCTGTACCCAAACCACAGTCTAGATAAGGTTCAGCCCTCAGCGCACGTTATTGTGGAGAATAGGGAACTAATGTAGGTGAAAGATTATGCCTATATTAGGGCATCTCAAACCATGCCTATATTAGGGCATCTATATGAAACATAACACCCACTCCTCTTAATACTCAACAATAATAAACAATGATAGCAAACTACTAAGTCATACTGGGTGGTAGCGCATATAATTGTCAATGAGCCACATAAAAACATTTTTAAAATTTTAAAAGCATATTAAAAACATTTCTAAGAGGGGAAAAATGTGTAGAGTCAGTTTTGAAGTTGTACTCAAGCTAAAGGTCTAGCTGAGTTCATTTATAGAATTTAAAACTCTTACAAGCGTTTTTAGCAGGCCATGCTTTCTCTAGCGATAGTGTCAATTTAGTAGGAAATGTTCCAATTTTAATCAGAGTCGAAATGAAAAAGGAAACTCCGAATTCTTTCCCAGCACATGATGAGCCAATTGAAGATTAAGTGTCCTGGCTGGGAGACGCAACATCACAGTCACTTGCTGTAGGGGACGAGAATTGTAATATTTCACACAGTACGTCGATGGAGCAGATGATATTCAGTACTGCCCATAGTTGGCGTATTGGCTGCCGGTGCTGTAGTCGATACCTCAGTGCCCGAAGTGCTAGTTGTAGCGCTTGTGCTGGTGTCAGCGCTAGTGGTAGCTGAGCTGATGCTCACCCCAGTTGTAGCAAAAGGCACCTGCGGGTTTTCAAGGAATGCATTCGTCAGGATAGGAATACGCTGGGGACACAGCCGAGCGTGGGACCCCAGCGGTTCCAGTCTCATGTTCAAGTCTGCAGGCATCTCCGACTCGAGTGTCAGACAAATGTCCAACACACATTCTTCACCGCAAAAACAGGCATCGAAGAACAGGTAAGATGCAGTCCATCTAGACTAGTCTAAACGATAAGAACCAAGAAGCACTCAGTTCTCGTAGGCGAGGCACGCCCGGATGTTGTACCATGCGCTCACGGTATCTATGTTCCAGAAGAGCTTTCACCATTTCGTTCATGATTGGGCCGTCAATTGCGTATCAGGAAAATGACGATCAGGATTCCAGCTATTAAAAGCAGTATCAGAGGTAAACCTCCAAAGATGCTTCCAAATACGGAGTGTATAAAATTTGGGATAACTCCGAGGACTGTTTGGAAGGTGCTTAGAAAACCTGACCCTATGGTCTTAAATAGGTGTACAATACCACTCGTATCAGACATGTTCAAGATACGACCCACCATTTCTACGAAATGAAAGGGGCCGTTTGTACTAATAAGTGCCTGTATCTCGGTCGAGGTCCTTGCAACTTAAAGATCAAAGGTCTCTCGAGTGGAGGTTAAGGGTACAGTTTGCTGTGAAAGCATGGCTTTCAATCTGCTCAAAGTGCCAAATTTTATAAAAGATATCTCTAACGAAGGCCACAGAGGCGCCTCCCTGACTGTACTTGTTGGGGGAAACAATACTTGCATACAGCAAGTAACCCTGGCGTTCACAGTGACCAGATACGCGATGCCCGGAAGCATGCCACAGCAACCTTGATCATTCAGCATCAAGTAACTCCCATTCGAGAGTAACTCAAAAACTGGTGTGATCATGGCAGCTGGAGTTCCTTTCATGTGGCAAGACAGATTCGCTATTGAACCATTACATGCTCTGTGCACAACAATATCTTGGCACATGAGAGAACCGCTTAAAGCGCTCTTGCAGTTTGTACCACTAAGAAACACTTCTCGATCCCCACTCCGGCATCAAAATCTATATGGTAAATCCCAGGATTCCTTAATGTATTCTTTACCAAATTTTTCATATCTGCCTGCCTGCCTGCCTTTGCTCAAGGCAATAATGAAACTGAAAGGTCGTGACCGGGAGAGTGATATCGCTGTGGATTAGCCATTCTGTTGATAGTGATTCCGCCACTGTGAATGGTAGCCTGTCCAGTTTTTCAATACGCAGAATTGTATATTTAGCTCCCCGTTGTGCCATTTCTATCTGTGTATCTGTTAGATTGTATTCAGAAAACAGAGACGTACTGTTTATAAAACGCCAAGGCACAAAGCCTGCACGCAAAGATTGCAGCGTCCAGCTTAATAACATGATAGAACGTAACTGAGATTGGCCGTGTTGTAATATGGCTAAATCTTGTTCCAGTATGTCGATAGCAGAAGATACAATGTTGCCCAATGAATATATCCTGGAGGTCAAAGTCGTTAACCCATTATCTACCACAGCTAAAGCTTTTTCTAAGTTTATACAGTCTATTTCCCGTATTCTCTCTGCTCCCTCTTGTTGGGAAATCTTCCAGTTTTCATTATAGGCAGCATATATGCCTGCATATATGAAGCGTTTATGACGTGTTTTCCTGGGTCCTAGTAAAAAGTCCCTAAGATCCATGTCAAGTGAGAGTAAAGATAAGTGTTGTTTCACTTCTGCAAGTGTTGAGGTTTCTAGCCAACCGAGGCACAACTTCCCAACACTATAGGATGTCACTACCCCTGGATGTTCTCTCTGTACATAACGTGGGTCTGGCCTATGGATACTGAGTCCCTCGGTGATGTTCAGGAATCGCTTATGACAGCTCTTCGTGTCTAAGGGCCAAACCACCCACTGTTTCCAATTTGGGTCTGTTCTATTGTACTCTAAGATGTCATCCACTGTTGCCCCTTCTTTTGTAGTTGAATTCTGCCACCCCCCCATATGTTGGTGTTGGAAACCTAGAGGTGTTCAGGTCCTTGCTCTTGGCTAGTCCAAGACAGGATGTCTGTTGCACAGTATCATTTAAAAAGATCATCTGCTGTGGAATGAAGCATGCTCTAAATAGTGCCTCTGTACCCGCCAGTCCCTTGAACCCCAAACTGATTTTAAGTCAATTTCGTCTTTCCATAGGTCGAAACCCTGTTCAGACAATTGGGCCAAAAAGGAAGCAGAGTAAATCTGTTTAGTGTTTGTCAACATAATTTTCAGTGCTGATGTTGATGCAACCTTGTAGTAATATGAGGCTGGATCTGTGGTGTTAAACCCTGAAAAGTATGAACATTTCTGTGCAAACGTTTGTGAACTACTTTTTGGTGGTGTTGGGCAATGTTCCCACTGATGGTACTCAAAAACATTCCTAGGTGAAATGGATTTGTGCAGGAAATGATGACCATAATGTTGGTAACAGTACAATGTGTCATAATCTGAAGAACCCTCTAACATTTCATTAGTAGAAAATGCAGCAGTTTTCTCTAAATCAGACAACATGTTATTAATTGTTTCAGAGTCCCAATCATCAGGAAATGTACTTGAGGTAATGATATCACTTAATGAAATTTTAAATACATGATTAATTTTTAAAAGCTCGGTCGGACCGAATATGTTGAAATCAACCTTGTCCCATACTATACCATCTGGTATAGGAACTGCTGTAATGTTCACTGATGACAAGTCTCTTTGCTCACGATGTGAAGATGGATGTGGCTTCAGTAGTATGTTGACCTTTTGGGCTGTGGAGCTTTGTTGAAGATAGCGTCCATTAATAAGCATACTAAAAGTTAGTATAAGCCAAGCCAGAAAAGAAAAAAACAATATCCCAGAAATTACCCAGAGTTCAATCCAAGGTGATACCAGGTATGTCTTTTTTAGAAAGAGAAGAAAGTTCTTTATTTGTTGCTTGAATGGTGTTTTGGCTGGCGTCGTTTCCGGCTCGCTTGGATCCAGAGAAAACGTATCAAAGTTCATGAAATAGCCAGAAGCAGTTCGATCAATTGTAGGAATTGCATTGGGATTAGTTGAAATGTTATTTTGCTCTTGACGAGGCATGTTGACGTAGACTTCTGTATTAGGTCTAATTGCAACTTGTGAATTATTCTGATGTTCATTTTGAATTTGAATGTTTGGTTCAAGTGGAACAAGTTCCATCGCATAGTTGCTTAGTCCTTCATTCCTTACAGGTGGCTCTTCAAACCTGATGAGTCTTTCTGTTTGAACTTCTTGGATTGCAGCGAGAGGAGGGCGTCTGCTACTGTGGAGACCACGAGGCCTACTGCTTATTATTGGCCACATAGTGTGGTTTGATTAACCCCTTGACCGCGATCGGAATTCCGCTCGTGTGCTGGACATTCCGATCGCGGGTGTGGTCGTGACGAGCTCAGCTCGTCATGTGCACAGCGCTACCGCGCAGCATGATGAGCTGAGCTCGTCACGCGCATCGAAGGGGTTAAGTCGATTGAGACAAATCTTTTCTCCTTTTTCCTGGCAAGAGGAGGCAAAAGTACAGTACTTGTTCCTTGTACTGCAAGGACTGGTACAGGTGTTCTGTATGAAGGTCCAAATTCCTTTTTGTCCGCAATTTTCTCTCTGACCAGATTCCCGACTTTTGGGATCCAGACAAGTCTTGCAGTGTCTGCCTTGACGTCCCCAGTGGCGGTCTGCTTTAGTCGGACATTGCTTTGTTTTGTCCTGGATTCATTTAGATCCTGTAAAACAGCCAAACGATCATGGATATCAAATGGTTTTTAATCTGCCACTGCGCCTTCACAATCAAGATCAGGTACCCACATTCGTGTCCCAAAGAGGACTTCATATGGAGTGACACCCCCTAGAGAGTTTCTTGGCTGGTTGTTTAACACCCGCTGTACCCCATAAAGGTGTTTGACCCAACTACCGCCCTTCCCTAATACCATAGCTGTTAAAGATTGCTTTAAGTCCCGGTTTTTCCTCTCCACAACCAAATTTCCCTCGGGATGGTACGGAGAGGAGTACCGCAATACTAAGCCCATTCCTTCCATGGCCTCTTTGTAAGCCCGAGAGCTAAACGCAGGGCCGCGGTCAGAATGTAACCTGCTAACTGCGTATGTGCCGATAAAGACTCGCAAATCTTTGATAACAGTTCGAGCGTCAGCCGAGCGCTGAGACCATACCCATAGGAATCTCGAGCAGGAATCCACTGCAACCATGATATATTTGTAAGCCCCGTCCGTTTGTAAGGGGCTGCAGTGGTCCAAGTACACACATGCAAGAGGTTTGTCTGATTTTAATAATGGCGTCTGCGCAGGTTTTGCTACCGTGGAGCCTTTCATCTGCTGGCAGATGTCGCAATTCAAGACATAGTCTTTAGTTTGCTTAGTTAACCCTGGCCACCAATAGCGCTGTTTCAATAAAGAAATAGTTGATGTAACGCCTGTGTGTGCAGAGCCCAAACCCTCATGTGCTGCGAGTATTAATCCTTGCCTACGATCCATATTTGGTATTACCCTATCCCCCACTCCAGGAATCTGAGCATATGGAATGTTACTTGCATCTAACTTGTAGGAGTATTTGAGTGGAAATTTTTTAGGTACTGCTGTGCTGCCTTTGCGTGAAGCAATGACAGCTACCATAATCTCACCGTCTATTCTCGTTTTGGAAAGAGTGAGTGCAGCTACGGAAGCCGTGCAAACAGCCCCCTTTGAGGCTTCATCAGCCAACGAATTCCCTTCAACGTGAGCACCATCACATTGATGACTCAGTGTATGGATCACATGAGTCCTTGGTAGCTCGTTTTTCAACTCTGCTACCTGTTCCCAAAGCATTTTATGCTTAATTGTGCCACCTTTCGCATCTTTAAACCCGTTTTGCTCCCAATGGTATAGGTATTCATTATATGACTGAACACAGTAAAACCAATCACACACGATTAGTGTGGGGAATTCGTGATCCGTATTTACAAGTGCCAGTATCAGTGCTTTTAACTCTGCCAACTGTGCCGTGCAGTCTCCTAGCGATTGCGTTTTTGTGCAACTCATATAGAATTTTCCATCCTGCATGCTACCTTTAACGATAGCACACGCTGTCCTGTATTGCTGCTTACTTCCTATGGCCGGTTGAGCAGATCTGTCAGTGTAAATAATATATTCATACTGATCGAGAGGCAAGATTTCATTTGGTAGAGGATATTCTTGTTCATATTGCAGGAATGCCTGTGTTTTTAAACTTGGATCAAATCTGTATTCAACGTCCGTTGCAGTAAGAGAATTAGCCCAGTGTATCCATCTTGGATGTAAGGCTTTAGCATTAGGAATGCTAGCCCTTGTAACAGCCTCTAAGGCCGGTACCGGGGTTACGACAATAATGCGTTTTCCCTGTGCCAGTGCTCTTTCTCTTGCTACAGCGGTCTGAACAGCTGTCAGGATTTTTTCTGTTGAAGTGAAACGCATTTCTGCATTTCTGTACAGGTGTGATTTGTATGCGATTGGTACTGTTTCTCCTTCTTTGAAGGTTAAGTAAGTGTACCCGCATTGACCCGCAATTATAAGGATCACCAAGTGGCGTACGTTTACGTGTGTTTGCAAGTGTTTGGAAGCTATCATATCTTCCTGGAGTGAACAAAGAATATTAGTATGTTCTTGTGTCCAATTTCTGGCTGAAAAGTCAGGTTTTATTAGGTCGTAGAAAGGTTTTACCCTTTGTGCGTAATCTAAAATGTATGTTCTGCCGAAACTTAGGAATCCTAGTATTGATTGTAAATTTTTTAATGATTTTGGAGGCTGGAGCAGCGCACATTTTTCTAAAACGTTTGCTGCTAGACTTTTCCCTTCACTTGACAGCTCATATCCCAAAAATAGGACATTGAGGTGGGCTATTTTTGATTTTTTAAAGTTAAATTTGTAGCCCTTAGTGGCAAATCCCATAATAATGGTGCTTACCCTGGTCAAGTGCCTCTCTAAGTCGTCTGTTAGATAAATATCATCTACATAGGACAATGCTTCTTCATCAAATTTTTGAAGTAACTCTGTTACCCTTTCTGAAAATACCCCGGGGCTATTCTTATACCCTTGGGGGAGTCGACAAAATTGTCGCTGGTACCCTAACGCTGAGAATGCGGTCAGATACCTGCTTTCAGGCGCTATATTTTGGCAGAAAAATCCATTTGAGATATCAAGTGTTGTTTTGTATTTTTTCCGCACAATGTTATTCATTAATGCGGCACTATGTGCATTTTGGACAGCAAATGTCTTTGCGCATGAGTTTAAATGTCTGTAATCTAGAACTAGACGATATGTATTGTCGGGTTTAGAGACGGGAAACAAAGGATTGTTCATTGGAGAGGTACATTTTTCAATGACCCCCTGGTATTCAAGTTGATCTAAGATCTTCCTGACCTGTTTTTTAGCTTCTTGCTTTATTGGGTATTGCCTCTGAGCATTAGGTGAAACTTTTAACGGGATCTCGTGGTAGGTTGAATCATTATCCCATCCAGCGTGATTTTTGTACAATGCTGGAGCTTGGGCTACTGCCCACTTCCGTACATATGTATGTTTAAGGTGAACGGGAACATGGTCGGAAAATGCAGGAAAAATTATACTTTCTTCCCTGGGGCACTCCATTACGAATGCTGGCTGCCAATCTTGTTCGGCTAACAGGATGTCATACCCAGATGATAAGTTCTTCCAAAAGAGACCTTTTACTTTCCTGGGCTTGTCCCCCTCCATCCGGAGTGTTATTTCATGTAACTTATGTGGGACGCTCACCCTTTTGTCTGGTGTTTCCACTGTGATGTAATCATTCAAGTCCGCTGTCATCAGAAATTCCTTCAGGTTCTGGCGAACTATTGTTACTTCTACCGCATTGTCTAGCATCGTCAGAGCCCATTCCCTGTTCAGAAGTTGTGTCCTCAGAATTCTGGGCATGTCTGATTTTCAGACCAGCAACTTTCTTTTTCTTAAATTGAGGTTTTGATTTTGGCTTATCTTCTTTTTTGGAAGTAAAGTCTTGAGCGCGCTGCTTGTCTCTGGACTGTGTGCGCTCCTCTCTGTGTTCTGACCGTCCTTCTCTCTCTGAGTTTTTCTTCGAGTCCTGAAAGGAACGAGAGGAACGTGTTTCAGTATCCTGATACCTGTCAGGTTTCCTAATATTATCCCTATTCCTAAGGTTGTACCTCTTTTCAGAGGGCTCCTGTGGAGGAGACCTACCTCAGTACTGAGATCTGTTGTCTTTAAACTTTTGTTGTTTTTTATTATCCCACTTCTTTTTAGAAGAAGTCGGTGTCTGCTTAGAAGTGTCCTTTTTGGGACTGCCCATTAGTTGAGGTTTTACAGCTTTTCCCCCCAAACTATCCCTGCCTAACTCTGCATACGCAGTTTCAATTATTTTGGGTAGTTTATTCTCCTGGTCTAATGGATGAAGTCCCGTAAGCGTTGGCGGATTGCCACTGATGCTGCTTCCCCTTTAATGTTAGCTAGTATTATGGCTGATACCTGGTCGTAGTTATTTAATAACTTCATCCCTAAGTTCAGAGCAGGCTCTGCTCCGTACTCATTTTGTATTTGTCTTAATACATCTGGTATCACCGCTAATGAAGGAATACCATGAGTTCTGGTATATATGGCAGCAAAGACTGTACCCCAAGAGGTGCAATCCTCTAACTGTAGTGTAATCCCCTTGGGCAAGCAGATTGTTAACATTCTGTGTTTTTCAAATGGTGTGGTATTTGGGAATACTGCTTCTAACTGGGTTATTTTCTGAGCTACCCAGAAACGAATTTGTTCACGTTTTGTGGGCATTTTACCCATTACCGCGTGTAATGTTTGTGGAGTAATTTTAGTAGATGTGCTCTGTGTAGGAGCTGTATTTGGTGTAATTACTGTTGGTTGGACCACAAGTGTCCTCATGACGAATTGTGTCATGTTTCTGTAAAGTTTTATTAACTCTCTGTGTTGAGAAAGCAATTCATCATTTGGCATTGTGTCAATGTTAGGATGTGGTGCATAGGTCGCTAATATCGGCCATGTTGCTCCTGGTCTTCCTAATGGACCGAGTCTTGCTCTTCTTCTTGAGTGGGGTAGGGCGCCATTAAACCAGAAATTATGTTCCTGGTAGGTAAGCGGAATTTCAATCTCCTCAAACGGAGTGTAGACCGCTGGGACTTCTTCATGTAAATAATAATGAAAAGTTCTTGTTATAGCATTTGCTGCTGGGAATGTAACCCATGAATAGAACACCTCTGTTTGGAAATCTTTGTGTGCCTCTATTACGAATATTACTACACCTCCTCTGGCTGGCTTGAGGAGTTTAACTGTGAGTGTGTGTCTTACATTGGGTGCAATCTGTATTGCATTGGCATCTTCCTCATCTGACTGACCTATTTGTGCCAGCGGGTCTAATTCTCCGTTTTCGGTAGTCATTGTGTTAAGAACACGGAATAACTGTCCAAGGAAATTAAGATAAGGTGTTTTGCACAATTTTGGGAACTAAATGTCCCTCAAGCTTGATTAACCAACAGCCAATAAATAAGATGGTGGGTGGACAAAATATCGAAAACATAAATATCGTCGTACAGAATATCGTGTCAAAAATATCGAGGACAAGAATATCGCGAAGGTCATTTTCTATGGGTAAGTAAAGTTTTACTACATATAACTCCACATATATGTACTTTGACTATATATATATCTTCAAGGTACGTAGATCTGGAGTTAAGAATAGTAAATTGATACCCATCTATTTGCACTTACCTACTCGATATTCTTGTCCTCGATATTTTGGACACGATATTCTGTCCACACGATATTTTGTTTTCGATATTCTGTCAGTGAACCAAATAAGATATCTCGTCTACTCAGCTGTGGCGGAGTTTGTGCCCACCCACTCCAGACGTCTCTGGTTTTTGTGAGTAGGGGTCTCTAAGAATAAGCACGACTGAACTACTCAGATTCTCCTGTTAAATAAGTACCAAACCAACGTTGGTGGCGCCATGTAGTGTAGTTCCTATAGTACCCCTGCAGGACCTGCGCTTTTGGATAACATACACTGTGGGCCTGGTGGCAGACTGACTCTGAGCACCCCCACTGTGTATGTTAGCCTGTTTTGCATTAGCTAGCTCACAGTGCCACTAGAATCTCCTTTTTATCAGAGAGATTAGTTTTTGGCAACCTCAGAACACGACAACCCTGATTCCTCAGACTCGTGGAAACAATGTACTACTTTTCGCTCAGTCACTCGTGCTTGCTCATTTGGTCTCAGAGAGTTACACAGAAGAAACAGTCAAGCGTGTTTACAATAAGAATTTATTGCACAGTTGTTCTTCTAGTGTAAAATATATGTGCTGTGACAACTGTTAAACAGTAGCAGAGATATATGATCAGCAGTACAGTGAATAAAAAAGGATAGTACAGTTCTACCATTTTGCAATAGTCATGAACCTATACATGAATATAAAATGCATTTATAAAATAGGGCGCATACTCCTACGATGCCTGTATAGATGTACCTAAGTGTACCTAGCATGCGAGTAGGTGCGAAAGAAGCCAAGAATCCCGCTAAGATTTAGTCAAACCCCATTACCTGAATAATGAGAGTGTGGGACCTCGTCCTGGTCTCGAGTTGGACACCCCGCAAGGGATGATTAGACCACTGTCAGCTGGAGCGACTGCATGCAGGAGCCTCAGCGTCTGGTCAGTGTGTCGGCCTGGAAGTCTCGGTTCCCTCTAACTACTGATAGCAAGAGGTGCTGTATGTATACAGAAAAGTATAGAGTCCCTTTGTCCCTTGTGTCTTGTGTTAGCCATTGTTGGGTATGAAGATGACGTATGGGATGAACCGGTTACGTAGATGTTTATGCAGGTGGATTCTAGCCCCTGCCTGGTTTCCTAGAATTCTTATGAATATTTAATCATACTGGCTGAGCACATCGAAGATGGTATAGGAGGCCATTGTTTGGGAGAAACCCTCCTTCTGTACCCAAACCACAGTCTAGATAAGGTTCAGCCCTCAGCGCCCGTTATTGTGGAGAATAGGGAACTAATGTAGGTGAAAGATTATGCCTTTATTAGGGCATCTCAAACCATGCCTATATTAGGGCATCTATATGAAACATAATAAGGGCTGGGCTGAATAGACCTGGGCTGCATTCAGAGTAGGGGGAGGAGTTCTCACTAGCACCTGAATAGGCCCGGTCTGCATTTGGAGTGGTGGGAGAAGATTTCCCTTGCACCTGAATAGGGCCTGTCTGCCTTACACAATGCTGTCTCCACCTCCTGCCGGTAAGCTGCACAAGAGAGGACAGAACTGGTTTGGACTGGGCTCAGAGACCCTTGCACAAAGAGAACAAAGACATTTTGGGGTATAAGTATTAGACCTAAAACCCCTGAACTTTAGACTACTTCTGGAATCAAGAGGAACTTTTGCCAAGGAGAAGAGCTGGAGAAACTGAGGAGAAGTACTGCCCTTGCTGTGTGTCTGGGGTTGGCCTGCAGTTGCTGTTTCTGCCAAGGAAAGGAGAAGGACTTTGCTGTGTGCTGTGTTCCCTGCTTGAGGAAAGTCTCCAAGGGCTTGAGTAGAGCTTGCCTCCTGTTTTGAACTCTCAGGAACACAAAGACTTCACCCAGAGCTCCCCTGAACTTCCTTGCTGAGAGTTCTGACCTGCCAAGAAGTCCCTGTGACTGTGTGGGGCCTCTGGAGGTTGTTTCTGCTGCTGGGAGCTGGGAAGTAACGCAACAACAAGAAAATCAACGCATCGCTCTTCTTGCGACAGTTTTTCCGATGCAACGCCATGGTGCAAGAAGAATCTCCCCGCACCGCCGTGCTGCTGCTAAAACCGACGCAGCGCCTGTCACTGCTGCAAGAATCGATGCATTGAGGGATCACGGCTGAAGAAACCGACGCAGCGCCGCTCAACGCAGCCGCACCGTTCGCCGCCGCATCCTGGATTTCCACGCATTGTCCCTGTGCGGCACGTTTTCCCTGACGCATCACACACGGATCGGAGTCGTCTCAGAATCGACGCATCGCTTCCCCCTACAGACCGGACCCGACGCACCGCTCCCCTGTGTCCAACGGAACTGTCGCATCGCATCCACGAAGGTCTCAGGAATAGACTCATCTCTTTGTTTTTCGATGCTTCCCATCGCTGCGGTTGTTTGGCTTGGTGAATTTTGTCGCAACGACAGGAACTTTGCAAGAAATCACGCATCCATAGTTTTCTATGGACTCAGTTGCTAAAACCTTTTGAAAGTCATTTTTCTTAATACTTGTATGTTGGAATTGTGTCGTTTTGGTCTTGTTAAGTTTAGATAAAGATACTTTATTTTTCTAAACCGGTGTGGTGTCCATTTGTGGTGTTATCACTGTGTTACTGTGAGTGTTGGTACAAATACTTTGCACATTGCCTTTGGGATAAGCCTGTCTGCTCATGCCAAGCTACCAAGGGGATGAGCAGGGGTTAGCTAGAGTGTGTATCCCCCTTACCCTGACTAGAAGCAAGGGTCCCTATTTGGACAAAGGTACCTACCTCTGCCAATTAGAGACCCTATTTCTAACAATGTAACTTGCACTTACACACCCAGTTACACTCCCACAAAACCACTTATGTACCCACCACTCATATAGCCAGGCAGTGACTGACACACTCAGTCGCACACCCATAAAGCAATTCACACACCCATTTACTCACCTATACATCAACTTACATAGTCATTCACACAATCATGCAGGCACTGTCACAGTCAAGTACCCAGCACTCAGACAGTCAGTTATGCACACACTTACACAACCATATACCCAGTTATACACCCAGCCACCCACCAATACAGCCACTCTGATACCTATTTAGAAAACTATACAGCCACTGACACACCCAGTCAGTCAGCGACAGAGGTACTTACACATATATTCACACACCCACACAGCATTTATGTATCCACCACTGATAGAGCCACTTGCACAAACAGTAACACACCGAAACACCCACTAACACAGCTCGTTACCAATCCATACAGCCACTTACATGCCTATTTAGACAGCCATACAGTCACCAACACACCCAGTCCCATACCAACACAGATACTTTCACGTCCACTGACACACCCACACAGGCACTAATATGGTCACTAACATATTAACTCAATCACTCATACACCCAGTCACCCACCCGTACACCCACTCATATACCCATTTGTACACCCATACTCAGACACTTACACAGCCTCCCCCCTCACTGCTAGCTGAGTGCATATTTTGCCTGGTTTGCCCTCTGGGCTTTCTTCAGCCATTCCATTACTGCTACTTTTGTTCAACTTGTGTGCGCCTTGCTACTTTGTTATTCCTGCTGTAATTGTGTACTTTATTTTTGTTTCTGTACAGCAAGCTGGCCCGCCTAGCCGCTTGCTTTTTCCCACTGATCGCCAATCGCGCCTCCCGACTGACAGCACCCCACACCCCTCCCAGGACCTACTTAATGGAGGCCGCAGCGCAACCTCATTGAGACGGTCCATGTATCAGCTCCCACCTCACTGCTAGCCGAGTGTGTATTTTGCCTGGTTTGCCCTCTGGGCTTTCTTCAGCCATTCCATTACTGTTGCTTTTGTGCCATTAGTGTGTGACTTGCTACTTTGTTATTCCTACTGTAATTTTGTACTTAATTTCTGTTCCTGTGCAGTGAGCCTGCCCGCCTTGCTGCTCGCTTTTTCCTGCTGATCGCTGCTCCTGCATCCCAGCACCCCACCCTCCTCCCAGGACCTACTTAATGGAGGCTGCAGCGTGGCCATGTGCAGTGGGCATGCCACTGGCATGCCAAAGGGAAGCCCATCTGCACCTGAACCACGCCCAGCACCAGGAATCCTGGAACTCCTGTCCCCCGGAGCTGCACCGGTGCTGAGCTCATAGCCTTGGACTCCGGACCCCGCAACAACAACTGTTGCCGCACCTGTTTGCGCTCAGCAATGGGACCAATGCCTCTTCTCATGCAACACCGGAGCACCCACGCATGCAACTGCCCTCACCACACCAACCACGACTGCGGCTGAACAACTCTACTGCCTCCTGCTCAATGCCCAATTGCTCAGCAAACACACCACTGAGATACGGGACACCATCACCACCCTCACCCCAACATCATCTTCCTCACCGAGACCTGGCTTAACCCTGCATCTGCACCCAACATTGCCACAGCCATGCCCAATGGCTGCAAGATAGCACTAACAGACCTCTAGGACCATGCCCTGGCTTCTGTAATACCATACCCTAATTTATCACTCCCCATGCTATCGAAACTGAACACTACACCTTCCTCGGCGACCTCAACTTTCACCTCGATGACCCCAATAATACCAACACAGCGAACCTTCTCGAGAGCATTAACAACATCGGCCTCATGCAGCTAGTTACTGACCCCTCACACATCTTAGAGCCCACGCTGGACTCTATCTTCATATCCAGCAATAGAGTTAAGTATAGCCATGCCACCGAGCTCACTTGGAGGGACTACACAATTGTCCCCTTCACCTTCACAGCAGCCCCCAGCGCTGCCAACAGACCAACCAGCACCTAACACCGCAGCTGGAACAAAGTATCCAAAAGCCAGTGGATCAACGCCTCCCACCGGACACCACTACCAGCCCTGAACAGGCTGTCAAGAACTTCTCCAGTATCAATCAATCAAAGTAAGCTTTATTTGAATCACATAGTGAAACATAAAAGCTGCAAAATACATCCATATCAAAATAAAAAAAAACAGTTTAAAAAGGTAAAAACAGAGATCTAAAAACAGCCATGAATAAAAAACAATCGTCCCCCGCAGAATCAATAGCATTTCTACAGCTGCTTCCTATAATTAATAACGCCAGCAAAAACCGGGACATTACAACACATATATACAAGTTCGGTAGCGTTTGCAGGTACATAAAAGCTGGTCGGAATTGTACAAAACCCAGCTGCAATAACATAGGTTTAATAAAGTGTTTTCTCAGCCCAGAGTAGTATTTACAAAAAAGAACAGTGTGCATGGTACTCTGCATGGGAATATCATCACATGGGCATTTCACCAGGTCAGGCGACCAGTTGTTAATGGTGGGAAAGCTGGTTAGGTGATGGAAAGTATCCAGCCGAAACCGGGTCAACACAAACCTATGACGCGGGTTGTTCACATTAGATAGATAAGAATTGCATATGGTAACTAGTCCGAATCATCTGATTCTTCAAAACAGAGGGTTTTGTAATCTCTAAAGATAGTCTTGTTTCCTCTAGTAATGATAGACATTTCAATTTAAGGGCTTTTCTTTGAATGGTAATCAGGCGCTCAGGATGGTCAAAAAACTCGGGATGGCCAATGTCTGCCAAGAAATTGTGCAAAAATTTGAGCCAGGGGATTTTGAGTGCAGACGTAGATCTAAGACAGTCAACAATGATGGATCGATTGAACATAGTGTGATCAGAGGACCAGATTTTATGCCAGAGTAAAACTGGCTGAATCCTAATCAAGTCTGCTAAGTAAGGAACTCCGAATTCAGAATGACTGACATATGTTGAACTGCTTTCCGGAAGGGCAAGGAGATTCCTTAAAAATGCATTTTCTGCTAGTTGAAGGGTATCAACATTCATATATCCCCCAAAGCTCATACTCTTGCGTGGCATTGGGTCAACATTTGGCCTTGTAGATAGTCATCAGTTCCCTCGGATGTTTAATGCCTAGTTTTCTGGCAAAATTCAGCAAGGCCATAGTGGTTTTAACAAAATGGAGCCGCCTTGATATAATTGCCCATGGCCAATTCCCAGCGTGATTAAATACAATTCCTAAATATGAAAATGTGGCTGTGAACTGAATTTCAGAGCCCTCGATAAAAATGTCACGACAACAAGAGGTCCTATTCCCAAGTTTCATTGCAAAAGTTTAAGTTAATTTTTAAACCATGATTCTGCATGAACTGGGAAAATTCATCAACGAGTCGCTGAAGGCCAAGTGGGGTGCGGGCCATTAGCACAGAATCATCAGCATAAAAAAGTGCCGGGATTGGACGATGACTCACTTGAGGTAAATCTGCACACTTGCTTCACCAGTATCTCCAACTGCTCTGAAAGAGTTGCCCCCATTCAAACCCACCAAATTTGAGCAAGCCACCAAACATCCTAGCTGGTACACCCCGGAACTGAGAACCATGAAATGCAAATGCAAGCAACTGGAAAGGAAATGGCACACCAGCAAGGACCCACCAACTTCACCACCTTCAAGACATCACTCAACCAAAACCACTGACTCCTGAAAGAGACAAGAATGAACTCCTTAGCCAACCGCATCAAAGCCTGCTCCAATCACAGCAAAGAGCTCTTCAGCATCATCAAGGAGTCCTCCAACCCCTCAGTGACTGGAAACACCATCACCCCTTCCTAAGAGCGCTGCGTAACCCTGACAGACTTCTTCTGTGACTAAATCTCCACCATCTACAAAAACTTCGAACACCAGCCTGCTGCCGCCGACATCCTCAGCCTCCTCCCTCCCACAGTCATGACCTACGACCACCGGATCACAACTTGGAACCAGCTCATGATGCAGAACACCACTGACATCATGCTCTCCATCCACTCAGGAGCACTCACTGCCCCTATCCCCACCACATTTTCCACTTTGGTAACAAGACCATCAACGACAAACTCACAGCCATCTTCAACACATCCATCAACTCGGCTACCTTCCCAGATGAGTGGAAGCACGCTGAAGTCAAATCCTTCCTCAAGAAACCATCCGCCGACAAGCTCAAAAACTACCGGCCCTTCTCCTTGCCAAAGTCCTCGAAAAGGCCATCCACTGCCAACTCACAGAATACCTCGAGAACAACAATCTTCTGGACGCATCCCAATCTGGATTCTGCACGAACCACAGCACCGAAATCACCCTAATCGCAGGCACTGACGATATCACAACCCTCCTAGACCAGGGAGAAGCGGCTGCCTTGATCCTCCTCGACCTCTCAGCGTCCTTCGACACTGTGTCCCACCACACCCTGATCAAGAGGCTTCATCACATTGGAATTCGAGTACACACCCTCAAATGGATCGCACCCTTCCTCACCAGAAAAACACAGAGAATCCGTCTTCCACCATTCACCTCAGAGCTCAAGAGCATCATCTGCGGTGTCCCTCAAGGTTCATCCCTCAGCCCTACATTGTTCAATACCTGATTGGCCTTATGGCCAACATTGTCAGAAACCACAGACTAAACAGTATCTCCTACGCAGATGACACCCAACTCATCCTCTCTCTATGTACGTATGTGGTATTTGTAAAGCGCGAACTAATCACCCCTAGGGGATCTCAAGGAGCTGGGGGCCATCAGGGAGATTAAGTGAGCTACTGCCCAGAGTCACAGGGTGCTGAGCTGAGCTGCCGTTGGTGCCAGGGACAGAACCATGAGCCCCGTGCTCCAGAGTCAGCCACTCTAGCTGCTGCACCACACCTCTCACTGTATCTGAAGGCCCTTCCACCATGACAGCCAACTTCCACCTGTGCATGACCAGCATCAATGAATAAATGCAGAACAACTGCCTCAAGCTCAACACGGACAAGACTGAAGTACTGATCTTTGGGAACATCAACTCCTGTTGGAACAACTCCTGGTGGCCCGCTGTCCTGGGACCTTCTCCCACCCCCTCGGACCATGTCCGGAATCTAGGCATTATCATGGACAGCAAACTCACCATGAAGAACCAGATCAACTCAGTCTTCTCCGCCTGCTTCTTCACGCTGCGCATGCTCCGAAAAGATCTTCAAATGGCTCCCAGTCTTCAACAGACGCACCATCACTCAAGCCCTCATCACCAGCCACTTGGACTACAGAAGTACACTATATGCAGGAACTACCATAACTTCCTGAAGAGACTGCGGACCATTCAGAACTCAGCGGCCAGACTCATCCTCAACCTCCCCAGATGAACCGACATCACGCCCCACCTGTAGAAACTCCACTGGCTCTCCACCCACAAGACATGCCAATTCAAGATTCTGACTCATGCCTGCAAAACCCTACACAAGCAAGGACCAGCATACGTCATCCACCACCTGAACTTTTACCAACCCTCCAGACTCCTGCCATTTGCCTCTCTCACACCTACCACATCCGCCGAAGCAACAGTTGAGGATGCTCCTTCTCCTCCCTCACCCCAAAGACCTGGAAGGGCCTCCTCTTCCAACTCTGGACTTCACCCTCTCTTCAGAAGTTCAGAACGGGACTCAAGACCTGTCTATTCAACTGACGCCACCCAAGCAGCCTAGATTTCAGCTCCCGAAGACCCTTGCAGGTGATTAGCTGCACTTTGCAAATCCTGTTTGATTGATTAATTGACATGGCCACTTATTTAGCTACTCACTTACTTATAGTATGTAATCTCAAGTTAAATGTATTCTATATTTGCTTTTCAGATTTCTACTTGTGTTTAAAGAGTAATGGAAGATGGAAGGAAGAGGTGAAAGAAAATATTAAGAGTTATGCTTTTTGACAGCATCCATAAACTGGGCAACAGATGATATAAGTAATTCAACTGGCATATGGCATTTGGCACAATGAGTGACCATGTCTTGCAGTTTTGGTGAAACAGCTGGGATGGTAAGTATATGGTCAGGTGGTAAGAGTCCCATAGATGGTCCAACAGCTGATGATGATGCACCACGTTCTTTCTCTCTATCATCCTCCCATACGTCCTTGTATGTATGGTTTTCAAATGTTTAGAAACAGACGATGTGCCTTGTGAACACTTCTTCAGAGTAGCTCTTGACAGTTTATTGCTGCATAGATTTCATTGCACACATTTTGCAAAAACTTTCTTTTCTCCTGAAGGGTAGGAGAAATATTTCAAAAAATCGGAGGAATTCTTTGGCGGTGGTAAGTCTTCTTCTTCTTGGTCCCGCACTTTCCATTCTCCTCTGTATTCAGCAGAGGATATCTTAACTTTGAAACTCTCTTCTTTTAAAGGAAAGAGAAAAATACATTGGAGCTGTGCTGCAGAGACTTTCTCCAGAGAGATGTGAAACAAAAATAACTGATTTAAGGTATGATTTTCATTGTGGATGATGGCCAGATTTGCGGTGGCATTGGAGCGGATTTCCGGATCCATAAAATGAATGAAAAGCAGAAAAAGACTTTGTGTTTTGCATTTGTAAAAAGTTTACTAGGTTATGTTGTGGTCATTATTTTTTATTTTTTTATTTTTTTTAAATTGTAATAATAATTGTGTTTATTAAATTTTATTTATAAACTTGTGAAAATGTTCATTAATTAATTGAACATATAGTTTAAATTGCAGTACAATTTATATAAAAAAACCTGGGAAATTCACTAAAAG
Source organism: Calotriton arnoldi (assembly GCA_963921515.1). Taxonomy (NCBI): domain Eukaryota; kingdom Metazoa; phylum Chordata; class Amphibia; order Caudata; family Salamandridae; genus Calotriton; species Calotriton arnoldi. The sequence goes on from CAWUFW010002293.1 coordinate 1,390,544, forward strand.
ACCTCAGGTTACAGGGGTGTTATAGTTAGGAAATAGCATTAAAAAACCTTAGAAATTCATGGAAAAAAAGGTTACAGGGTGTTAGAAATGGTGGTCTCCAGGTGGTAGAGGTAGGTACATTTGTCAAAATAGGGACACTTGCTTCTAGTCAGGGTAAGGGGGATACACACTTTAGATAACCCCTGCTCACCCCTTGGTAGCTTGGCACGAGCAGACAGGCTTATCCCAAAGGCAATGTGTAAAGTATTTGCACCAACACTCACAGTAAAACAGTGAAAGCACAGCAAAAGGACACCACGCCAGTTTAGAAAAGTAAAATATCTTTATCTAAACTAAACAAGACCAAAACGACAAAAATCCAACATACACAGTTAAAAGTATGACTTTCAAAAGGTTTCAAGAACTTGTACCATAGAAAACTATAGATGCGTGACTTTTCACCAAAGTATCTGAAGATGCGTCAAAGTTCCACAAGCCAAACAGCCGCAGAGTCGGAAAACAAAGGGATGCGACACTCCTGAGACCTTGGGGAGGCGATGCAACAGTTCTGCGACACGCAGAGGGCGCGTTGCGTCGAATCCGGTCTGTATGGGGAATGATGCGTCGATCCTTCGTGACGGTTCCGGTTCGCAGGTGATGCGTTGGGAAAGCGTGCCGCACAGGTACGATGCGTGGAAATCCGGGATGCGTCAGCGATCAATGCGGCGGCATCGAGCGGCACAGCATCGGTCCTCCTCAGCTGCGATCCCTCGACGCGTCGATTATTGCAGCGGCGACAGGCGCTGGGACACATTTTTAGCAGCGGTACGGCGATGTGTGGAATTTCTTCTCGCGCCGTGGAGATGCGTCGAGAAAACAGCCGCAAGAAGAGCGATGCGTCGATTTTACCAGTTCTTCACGTTTCTTCTTTCTTCCAGCTCCCAAACAGCAGCAACAACCTCCAGAGGTCCAAAACTGGCACAAGCACCTCTAGGCCATGACAGCAGAGTTCAGGGGAGCTGTGGGTGAAGTCTTTGTGTACCTGAGACTTCAGAACAGGAGGCCAGCACACTTCGGGCCCTTGGAGATCTCCTTCAAGCAGGGGACACAGCACACAGCAAAGTCCTTCTCCTTTCCCTGGCAGAAACAGCAACTGCAGGCCAACCCCACACAACACACAGCAAAGGGGCAGTACTTCTCCTCAGTTTCTCCAGCTCTTCTCCTTGGCAAAGGGTCCTCTTGAATTCCAGGAATGATCTACAGTTCAGGGGTTTTAGGTTTAATACTTATACCCCAAAATGTATTTTTTCTCTTTGTGCAGAGAAGCCCTGTGCCCAGTCAAAACCAGTTCTGTCCTCTCTTTTGCAGCTTCCTGGCAGGAAGTGGAGACAGCATTGTGGAAAGCAGACCAGGCCCATTCAGGTGAAAGGAAATTTCCTCCCCCTACTCTAAATTCAGCCCACTTCTATTCAGCCCAGCCCTGACTCATCAGGCTCTCTGGAGCCGTTGCTCCTTCCCAGCCCATGACACTCCAAACCCAGACAAGCAATCCACATCCTAGCAGAGAATGTGGAAAATGTTGGTTCTGTTGGGTACAGAATTGATTCTAGGTTAACTGAATAACAATACTCCAACCTTTCAGTAATAATCAATGGAAAGCGAAGGGGAAAAAAGGCAAAAACCATGAATCAAAGAAACAAGAACAAAAACACACCAAAATTAGATCAATCAAGGTCAGTATTTATGGATAAATCCATATGATCTTTACATTTTATGGTGTCGAAATGACATTAACAGGCTGTAAGGTTCATGAACATGTAATTTGTTCCAACAACGCAAGTTATATGGTGAAAAAAGTGCGAAAAAAAGTGCTGAATGTGAACAAGACATATACAGTGCTGTACGCAATGATGAAACTGGTCAGTCAAAAGACATCCATCCCTTGGTACACGAAGCTCTGCGCCGCTTGGAGTTTTAAATTTCCATTTCATGAGGGGAATTCAATTCCCGAACCACGCTGGAGAGTTACAGAACGACGCTGCCCTATTGATGCGATTCATCACCATCTAGGACGCCTTCCATAGTCATTGTGAGTCCAACCCATGGTGGACCATGCCCGGAAGACCATTCTTGCATAAATCCTGGCTGTCCCTTTTATCACCTTGTCCTGAGGAAGACCTGCCGTGCCTATCAGTAAATCACGCACCCCACCGGGTCGAAACGTCGACGTGCTCGTGATAATCCTGACCCTACTTTCTCTGCCCCTCATGAAATGTAAATTTAAAACTCCAAGCGGCGCAGAGCCTTGTGTACCAAGGGATGGATGTCTTTTGAATGACCACTTTCATCATTGCGTACAGCACTGTATATATCTTGTTCACATTCAGCACTTTTTTATTTATTTATTTATTTACTTATATAGCGCTCGAATCGACCCCCGAAGGGGTATCTCTGCGCTTAGGACGGACCTTGTGAATGTATTGCTGTAACATCAGATTCAGGCGCTAAAAGAGTGGTCTTAAGCAGCTTCCTAAATTGTAAGTGATCAATGCTTTGTCTCAAAAGTATGGGAAGCTCGTTCCAATATCGAGGGCCAAGATGGGAGAGGGCTCTTCCTCCTAATCTAGCCTTTCTTACTCGAGGCACCACAAGAAGATGTTTGGCACCCAAGCGAAGAGATCTGGAAGGTACATACGGCGTGAATTTCTCCGAGAGGTAAGAGGGGCCTAAATTAAACAGTGACTTGTGGATAATGCAGCAGATTTTAAATCTTACCCGTTGGCGGATAGGAAGCCAATGCAGCTGCATAAGAAGAGGGCGAGAAGGAGTCCTAGGGGGAGCATTGAGGACCAATAGCGCCGCCGTATTCTGGACTACCTGCAGTCTGCTGAGCGGGGCATCATTGGCGGAGAGCAGCAGGCCGTTACAGTAGTCCAGACGGCTTAATACCATATCACTTGCACCGTTGGAACAAATTACATGTTCATGAACCTTACAGCCTGTTAATGTCATTTCGACATCATAAAATGTAAAGATTATATGGATTTATCCTTAAATACAGACCTTGATTGATCTAATTTTGGTGTGTTTTTGTTTTTGTTCTTGTTTCTTTGATTCATGGTATTTGCCTTTTCTTCCCTTCGCTTTCCATTGATTATTACTGAAAGGTTTGAGTATTGGTATTCAGTTAACCTAGAATCAAATCTGTACCCGACAGAACAAACATTTTCCACATTCTCGTACACCCAGGTTCTGAGGGGCACTGGGTCACCCCATTATACTTGATGCACATCCTAGCAGTGGCACACTGGATGACTAAACAAGAAAATACCTACTTTTTAAATTCTGAGTTCAGGCATACTAAATTTTATTTTCCGACCTTGTTCCTAGGGACTGTTATGTTTATAAGATGTTATAAACAAACTCCCCATTCTGTCCTATGGGAACAGGTAGCCTTGCAATAGTGAAAAACAAAATTGGCAGTAATTCACTATCAGGACATGTTACACACATCAGCACATGTCCTACCTTTCACAATCAAAAAAACGGGGGGAGTTAGAGGTTAAGGTTAGGTTCACCCTCCTTACTGAATACAGATTCACAACATTCAAATTAACGAAATAAGAAACCTAACCACAGGGAACAGGAATTCCACGGAAAATGTTATGAAAAACCTCTTTCCAGAAAGAAAAATTCTTTTCTAGAGGCCCCTCACCCACCAGGTTTGTCCCTAGGTGGCATGCTTCATCATTGGGGTCATCTCAATCCTCTACGGATTGAGGTGTGCTGCGACTTGCGAACTACATAGGAGCACTTAGTTTGTGAATATATGTGTGGTGCAGTGATGTGGAGTGGAAAAAATTAATTCAAAATACCTAGCTAGTAAGCTAATTGTTTATTCCCGCTCCTAGCCGGTATGTTTTAAAATCAGGGGTTGATAGTAGAGATGACCCCATTGGCCTGCTTAAATAGGGGGATTACATTTGCCCTCTTCCATGAGTCTGGTACCACACCAGATTGGAGAGAAGTTGAAAATAGCTCATGGTAAGAAGTGGCAATAGCGTCGGCAATTACTTTCACAATATTCGGGGGAAATTAGTCATAGGGGGACACAGATCTACAGCTTGAGAATTGGGTCTTCAGTTCATCTATCATGGGAAATTCCTTTTTGTTATTGGCCCTGATATATCTCTAGACCTTGTGTCTGGGTCCAAACTGTTGAGGGACAACAGGTTGGCTTGAATTTTGGTGATATTGTCCTCAAAAAGGTCACTAACTCTTGTGCAGAGGTTCTGATTGGTGGCCTTTGGATCCATGTTACAATCTTAAAAATCTCTTTCCCATTATTGTCAGCCTCTTTGATGCATTGGGAAGAGGAAGTGCTGCCGGTTCGCTTTATGTTTTTGTGATAAGAATTGAGTGCCTGTTTGTAACGTGCCTTGTTGACCTCCCTATAGTAGCGTCACCAAGCTCTCTCCAGCTTTTTAAATGCTATTCTTTCAAGGGCAAGCTCCTGAGAAAACCAGCGAACCGAGCTGGCTAGAGCGCCCTTCCAAGAGGTCATGATTGGAGCCACTGTATCGGCTGCCTTCATGAGCCATTTATTATTAGCCCTGACAGTGCCTTAGAGCTCTGGTTTAGACGAGCTCAGGATTCCCTGAAGGTCGAGGATAGATATTTTATTCCATAGTCTTTTCCCTACATCCAGGGGATTTACTCTGCTTTCCTTAGATACTGGTAGAGGCCAGGAAAAAGGGAGTAGAAAATGATGACCATACCACCTGGTCCGGGCCCTCCCACTGCACCGTAATATTATACAGGCTACCATTTATCACATGTCCTGCCCTATGCATAAGGCCTGTATCTGACCATGTAAGGTTGTGTGGCTTGCTTCAAGAAAGCGACTAGACAATTGATCTTCCACCTTGTCCAAATGTATGTTAAAGTCGCCTACTATGGTAAAGTTAGCATAACTAATGCATTAAGGGGCAATGACCTGATCTAGAGATGAGATAAAATCTCCTGCATACCCTAAGGGGGGTGATATACTAAAACAATAGGGAAGGAACATTTGGGGCAAGGTGATATACTAAAGCCAAGAGCTTCTGCCCCCTCCAGCTCATCCATCAGAATTTTATGGCACTTAAAAACCTTCCTGTACACAATGGCTACGCCTCCCCCATTTTGCCTACCCTATCTGTGTAAACACATGTGTAAGCATACAATAATCAAGGTGGCCTTAAATTTACCCAGGTTAGAAGCCGGGTGTGGCACGCTCCTAGCCTTGTTATTCAAAGGGTGTAACCCGCGTTTGCAGTGTAGACATGAAATTGGGCCTTCTCAGTCTAAATGGAAAGGAGTACAAGTGCTTGAGTCCCCCCCATACCTTGTAACTCGGATGCAGTATATACAAATCTAGAACAGCCATCTATCTCTAGACTGGCATAGTGGCTGGTGCTGACCACAGTTGGGTCGTGGATGGGCGCAGATGGGCTTGCCTTAGGTGCTCCTTTGGCATGCCAGCGCTTCCATCAGTGATGTCATCAGTGATGTCATTGACCATGTCATGAGTGTTGTAATATGTGAGGTCCTAAGCAGTGCATTGTGGGGGCACGAGTTATAATTAGCTCAGCTAACTATAACTTCTGAATTTCACTGGTTTTGTACGAGTGAAACCTGAGCTTTACTATAACGTCCCTGAAGCCTTTGGTTTTTTCAGTGACTTTTAAAGGTTTTTTATTCCATTTCCTAACTATGACACCCCTATAACCTTTGTTTTTTTCAGTGAATTTCTAATGTCCCTCACCATGCAAGAGGACTTCATTCCCCAACCAGTAGTGCGCCAGGAGACGCGCTTGCAGAGTGGTGGAGAAAGAGGGCGTTGCCTCCGAAAACCTCTTAGCAGCCGCACTGTGTGGGACTTATTGGCGGTAATAGGAGGGGTAGTTGGCCCCCAAGCATGTCCTTGGGGGCCAATTACCCCTCCTGTAGCCTCCATAAGTCCCACACAGCAGGATTGCTGAGAGGTTTTCAGAGGCCACGCCCCCTTTCTCCACCACTCCGCAAAGTGCCTCCTGGTTCACTACTAGTTGGGGGATGAAGTCCTGTTGCCTCCAGTAAGTCCCACACAGCGGGATTGATGAGGGGTTTTTGTGGACGTGCCCCCCTTTCCCCACCACTCTGCAAACACGCCTCCTGCTACACTACTAGTAGGGGGATGAAGTCCTGTTGGCTCTCGATGGTCCCTGGGGGCCAACTACCTCTCCTGTTACCTCCAGAAAGCCCCACACAGCCTGATTGCTGAGATGAAATCGAAGGTCACGCCCCCTTTTTCCAAGGGCCCCCCTCCCCTGGGGCCTGGCCACTACTTTATTTTTTTAATGGTAAAAGAGGGGAGGGGCAGAGGTTAATTTGTAAGAAAAAAGGAGGCAGCTTCCACCAGCCCATTCCTCCTGTTAGCGCTGCCAAAAACAGAAACATGCAACCCTACAAGTGGGAAAAGGATGTTGTGGAATGGCTAGAGCTGCGAACTTCAGGGAAGCAGGTTTGAGTCTTGGCGTCAGCTCAACAGCCTGTGATTTTAGGCAAATCACTTAATCTCCCTGTGCCTCCCAAAAATGAATGTGTCCTTAACTGGTGCTCAAGCACCGGTTTTGGTAATTAAGTGCCGGTGCTGAGCACCGGAAACCACAGTCTCAAATTAAGCACTGGGGAGGGGGGGCTGCGCGCATCCCTCCCGGGCCTATTTCAGCCCCGGGGACCCCATCCCCTGGAGCCCGGCCTGTATTGTGGGTGCTTTGTACCCACCCAGGGCACCCACTTTTTAAAGGTTGTGGACCACGGGGGGAGCCTCAAGGCTCCTGTGGTCCCTGCCGGCTCCCCTCTTCCTGCGGGAGCTGGTATTGCTTTTACACATAGGGAGCTCCTAACATGCAGCTCCCTGTGTGCAAAAACTATTCCGCTCCACTTCTAGTAAGAATTTTCTGCTATTATTTCAATGAAGCCCCAGGAAAGTGGTCCCAGGGGCATAATACGCCCCAGGAGGGGGGCTCATGTGCCCCCTCCTTTATTTGTACACTGCCCCAGGACCTGGACCACCTGGGGGCCAATTAATAACAAAGCATGGGATCCCGCTGAAAATTAAAAAGCAAAAATGCTTTTTTTGGCCCTGGGTAGTCCCTGTGGGACCCCTCCATGAGGCCTAGGGGGTCAAAAACGTAAAAGAAAACGGGGCATGGTTGAAACCCTGCCCCCTTTTCTTTTACATTTTTTGTGGGACTTGGTTCAACCGAGTCCCAAGATGGCTGCCAACACTTCCTGGTTAAAATTTCAGTAGGGTTTCAGTAGGCTGTTGGGCTCCAAGATATCTATATTTTTTAAATTTAAATAACTTTGAAACTACTGAACAGATTTACACCAAATCACAAAAAGCATGCTTTCTGGACCACCATCTAGCTTTCTGCCAAATTTGGTGATTTTATTTGCGCGTGTGAGGATCTGCGGATCCACTGGGGTGTTCAGCACGCCCAACCATGTGAATCTGCGGTGGATCCAGATCCCAATTAAAAAAACACATACACCCACTCACAGAACCACTCACACACCCACACAGCCACTCACACACCCACTCAAACATCCATACACCCACTCACTCAGTCATACATTCACTCATATATCCTCTCACACACCCATACAGTCACTGACACATCCATTCAGAGATAGTTAGGAAATTGCATTAAAAAACATAGAAATTCATTGAAAAAACCAAAGGTTACAGGGACGTTAGTTAGGTTCACATTTTCCACACAGAAAACCATCAAAATTCAGCACCTTTAGTTATAGTTATGTCAAGTAACTATAACTCATGTCCTAATGTAACTATAACGTGCACTGCTAATTACCCCACATATTACATCACTCATGACATTTTCCATGACATCCTTAATAATATCACTGCAACATTTGCAGTGAAATTATTGATGAGAAAACTGTGCATGGCATGGTGCGAGTTATAGTTACCTTAGAACACGATGGTTTGAATCAATTCAGTGCAAGTGTTGTACCCCTTCTTATGGAATATCAAGGGGACATCTGAGAAGCAGATGTTGTTCCACCTGGAACAGTTTTTGAGATCTTCATGTGCTTGATGGTTCTTCAAGCATAAGCAGCGACTTCTATAGGAGATCTCAGTCATTAGCTTGTTCTCCTAAGCCTCTTTACAAGATATCCTCCCAGGTCTTTGATATCTTTCTTCATTTCTTTGAGCTCCTGCGGGAGGTCTTACTTTACTGTCTGTATTTCACTCTTGAGATTGCACAGGCTTGCATTCGAAAGTCTTTAGTGATTGACTGGTCTGGCCCACCCTGGGGAGCCTAAAAGTCTGTCATATCTCCGTTCTTTTTGTCACCGCTTGCTCTGCAAGGCCTGCTATGCTGAAATAGATTTTAATATTAGATTCTTTCTTCTCTCTCCCACATGTCTTAGTGTGATGTTTCAGTTGTGAGGTTTGGTGCTCCAAATGGTGGAGTCTACAAAGACTCCCACCCCTTTTTTGATCTCTAATACAATTCCTAGATTCACTGAGTAGGCATCGCCCAGTGCCTAGGTATTAAACTGTTAGAGGCAGGTACACTCTGGTGTTTGGATGCCCTGAGGGCCTGGCACCAGAAATATCCTCAAATACTGCCCCCATTAAAGGAGTAACAGGATGGCAATGGCTCCGGATTGAACTTGATCACTTGTACAGGCCCATAGACCTTTTAGCCCAGTGTAGGTCTACCCCTGGTGGCTGCACAAACAGTTAGTGGGCCTTCCACAACCTCATGGAAGTCAGTTGAAACAAGAATGCTTTAAGGTAAAGGCACAAAGGTGCTCATGCTGCCATGCAATTCACATGATGTGGGAGGTTGCTTCCTGTCACTGCCCATCCTTCCCTGGTGCGGCATCGCGGAACCCTGTTACCCAGGCCACCCCTCGGTGGATTACAGACAACAAGGTCTCCACCCCATAGCCATTAGCATGTTTATGTTTATCGGACTCAGGGTGGGTCCCCCACATACCTGCAGAATGGCACCTCTTTCTTTCTCCCAGGGGTAGATGGTTTCAGTGCTGGCTTCAACTGTTAAGTTCCAGGACTGATCAGTCTCAGTTCGGCCAGATTCTCTACCACTCACAGCTCTCTGTCGCCTCGAGTTCAGAGGACAATTTTTGCTCTGCATAGATTACTGTGCCCCCCTGGACTACTCCTGCGATTACAGAATCTGTGTGGGGCTGGGTTCCACTCCCTTCATTGCCGCCTGCGCCCCAGGGCTCAATGAGCCAGGCCGTCTTAGGATGAGCAGCACAGGCTTCAGAAATGCACGATACCCGCACTCACTAGCCCCACTCTTTCATACTCAAATTTTTGTGCTGGCCAGCCCGCTCATGTGAGGAGCCCAGTAGGGGTGGAGGTGTGGGCAGCCTTATGTCAATGCCAGGATCGGTTGAGGCCTCAGTTCAGTGGTAACTATTTGGCAGGTGCCATACTTTCCACACCTTGCGGCTTTCGCAGGGTCGATCAGCCTTTCTCTGGATTTAAGGAATCCACAAGAATTCAGATGTTTCTCAGGGGCTTTGTTGCTCCCCATTGACATTAGATGTGAACCCCCATGGCTGATAGAAAGAGGATTTAGGGCATAAGTGGAGAGTTCTGCATTTAGATGCTCGCTATCTTCGGATCTGACCATGACCCTAAGGAATATTTCTTTCACCCCCCACCGATTAGATCTTCATGAAACCTGTAATACCTACTCATTGTGTAACTTTCTAACAGCCTGCCGCATTTGATAAAGATTAACTAAACAGCATCAAAGTTAAGAGCAATAAACATTCTATTGACCCCCCTTTAATTTTGCCTCCTTCTTGATGAATTAGAAAATAAATCACATACCAATATAAACCTCTTCCTTTAAAGCTACTGCTAATTTATTTGTAGATGTGCCACATACTTCCTAACCTATTAGCAAATGAGCACTTTTTTGACATCTGTTTTAATTCTCCCGAGATGGATCTGCACAAATTTAAAAATGGCAAATCTGAAAATATCAAAAGTAACCTCAACCTACTATTACACATTTCATTCATATTCCTCCAACAGTGCCAAAGGTATAAACAAATCAACAATTGGCTTTTCAACTCACAAGATATCCAAAAGTGTTAACCATTTCAAGCTCAAGTTGCACCTTTTTAAAGCATTGCTTATGGACAAAGGCCATGCATAGTGGGGATTGCCTCCCTGCGGTGAGTTGGGCTGAGGGTATGGGTGTGAGCCAGACCCTGCACCCAAACCATGATGTACAATCCTTTTCACTCTTCATCTAATTTTCACACACTTTGTCACCGACTCTCTCATGCCTTGTTTCATTCACAAGTCTCTCCTAATGTCCATCACTTGCACTGACTGTCATTTGGTCTCACTCACATACAAAACAGCATACATTTGCATCTATTTTTAAACCATTCAAGTTAGTTCTGAAAAAAAAAAACTTTTATGATCTTTTAAAACTTTTCATTTTTTTAAATTTACATTTTTGGAGAACAAAACTAAAATACAACTAGAACAATGGGGGTAAGAATTAGAATAACAAGACTATTTGTTACTCTACATTTGCTGGAGAAAAATGTGATTTTTCCACACTCTCCCACTTTTTTTCCCACAAGATATGATGATGTCACACACCAAGCAATGCAAGTCAATATTTGCAAAGCAGGGATCAGTCTCGTCTTGCTCCTGCTGTAGGATATTTTCCGGCAACCTCTCTTCAGGAGGGATGACATGTTGCAGTGTTGAAGCAGATTTGGTTACCTCTTTTGTGCCTAACTTGTTTTAACCGGCGTTAAACTGCCATTAATGACAAGTATTAAGTTACACCTGTTTCAAAGATTTCCCAAAGTTGTACTTCCCTCGACTACATCAGGTTTTTGTCACACCAAGTGAATGGTACTGTCACGTTGGTCTGTCCTCAGGATTGGTTTGTTGCTCAGAGTGGTCCACCTCTTGATATCCCCAAGCCTTAGTAGCCGTTATGGCACAGGTCAGTGGGAGGATCAAGTGAGGGAAGGAAAGGATGGGGACAGCAGGGAGGGAGACCTGTGGAGAGAACAACAATCGTAAATATCATAAATCCACCTCCGTGCCACATGCACTACTAATATGTAATAACAGCTCCCAAGTGCAAGTACCTATACCTGTAAACAAAAAGAATTACACCCATAAGCGTAGACAGTAACTACTTCGTTGTTGTAATAGAACCTTTTTCTTTGTTGTGGCTGCAATGTGGGAAACATAGAAGAGAACAGTCATACCAGAAATCACATTACAAACATATGACACAAATAGGTGGGTACAGATACCCCATAACATACACAGGTTTTTCCTCCTAGCAACCTACCCCTTTCTAGACTCCACTAGACGTCACAGGGAGCGAGCGTAGTCCTATACCACTCCGGGAAAGTCCCTGTTAAAGATAGAGCCAGAAAAACAACCAAACCACAAGATAAGAATTGACTTCAGAATATCAGGTTCAAACAATATCACAATGATGCCATAGCTTAGCTCCTAATATGGTTTTGCGTATCACCATGATCCAGGAGAACTCAATGTAGATCAAAATATAAATGAAAGTGTTCCATAAACGAAAAGAAGTAGTACAGTCAACAGCTTGACGTGGAATAACAGCACCGCTGCTCCACGATATGTCACGGTTTAAATGATAACAAGGTAAAACAAGACTTTGACAAGGCGGCGTGACGTGAGCAATGTCACTGCTGCGTAGAAAACTAGGCTTTCCTTTAGCACGGATAGGGGCACCCTTCTCCGCACGAGCGCGACGGCGCTCACCAACGGAGAACGGTATGCTGCCAGGAACAAGGATGAATATGGGTCGGTGCGTAGCACCCTTACCAGACCTCACGGAGAATCGACAGGACGCCAACACACCTCCAAGGAAGAATTTCCGATGCTTTGCCTGACGTCGCGTCGATCTTTATAGACGTTTTCCGCTGCCTGTGAGGAGCGCATAGCCTCATGGAACATGTAGTATTAGGAGCTGTCGGCACAGTACTTAACAAAGCCTTGCTGTATTCTTCTTCGGTTGCTGCAGCGCTCTCGACGCTATGCGCTCGTAACAGTACACCCCCCCTTAACGAGAGCTCGTAAAGGGGCTGGGCTTCAGCGGATGGAGCCTGTGGAATGCAGACACCAGTCTTGGTGCATGCACTCCAGACGCTGGCTCCCATGAGTTTTCCTCAGGACCGTAGCCTTTCCAAGCCACCAGATACCATAGCTGACGGCCTCTCTTCTTGGAGTCCAAAATCATCCGCACCTCATACTCGAGGTCGTTTTCCACCATGACCGGAGGAGGGCGAGGTCGCGCAGGACAGTAGGAGGGTTTCAACAATGACACATGAAAGACAGGATGGATGCGCAGATGCGAAGGCAGATCCAATTTCACAGCCACGGGTCTGATGCACTTACTGATCATGTAGGGTCCAATATACCTCGGGCTAAACACACTGTGTTTTTTTAATCGAATGTTCCTGGTGGATAACCAGACAGTATCCCCTCTCTTGTACAACGGCCCCGGTCGTCTGTGTTTGTCCGCTGCAGTTTTGTATGTCCTCTTGGTTGCCTTCAGATACTCCTGCGTACACACCAACGTCTCCCTGATATGGGCCACTCTCTTCGATATTTCAGGTAAGTTGGTATGTTCCGTTGGGTGAATGAATGGAAGAAACCTTGGATGACGCCCATAGGTACCATAAAATGGGGAGGTACACGTAGAACTATGCGTGGCATTGTTATAGGCTATCTCAGCGAGCCAAAGGTAGTCCACCCACTTCTCAGTACTATGGTCCACATAACAGCATAAGTACTGTTTGAGGGTTTGATTGAGACGTTCAGTTTGTCCATCTGTTTGGGGGTGGTAACTGGTAGACAGGGCCGTGGTTATGTGTAACGAGGAACACCACACTCTCCAGAATTGGGCCGTAAACTGCGAATCCCTGTCAGATACGATGGTTCTTGGTAAACCGTGCAGGCGAACCACATGCCTCATCAGTAAATGAGCTAACTGCCCTGCGGTAGGAATCGTTCTGCAGGCCACGAAATGTCCCATCTTAGTCAGGTAATCCACCACTACCAAAATGACTGTGCATCCCTTGTCCGCTGGCAACCCCACAATGAAATCCAGTGATATGTTTTCCCAAGGACTGCTGGGAGTGGGGAGAGGCTGCAGTAACCCCTGTGGGCGTAGATGATCTGCTTTCATCCTTGCGCATGTTTCACACGCTGTTATCCAGCCTGCAACGTCCCTTCTTATCGATGGCCACCAGAACTGTCGGTTAAGTAGTTCCACTGTTCTTTCTCTCCCTTGGTGTCCTGCACTAGGTGATTCATGACACCATAGGTATGCCTGTTTTCGTAGCTTCTCGGCAGGTACCAACAGGCGATCATTGTTTATTGGAAACCCATTCTTGATTTGCCATTCCCCATGGCTTTTCAGCCAGGTTCTCCATGAGAACGTGTTAACTCCTCTAAGTACCTCTTTAAGGAAAGCATCCGGCTGTATGACACACAAGACTTTCTGAGGGTCAATGATGGAACGCGCCGGTTCTGTGTCTTTTTCCGTGGAAGACGTCTGTCTGGTGAGTGCGTCTGCTTTGCGGTTCTCGGAACCTGGTCTGTAGGTGATGATAAAGTGATATTCCGAAAAGAACAACATCCATCTGAGTTGGCGAGGGGTCAAGTGTCGAACCGCGGTCATGAACTGTAGATTTCGATGATCTGTGTAAACCATCACCACGTGCCGGGCACCCATCAAAAAGTGTCTCCACTCCAGGAAGGCGTTCTTGATGGCCAGGAGCTCCTTTCCCGCTATGTTATAGTTCCTCTCCGCATCATTCAGCTTTCTCGACATGTAGGCTATTGGATGTAGTTGCCCTGTGGTAGAATGCCTTTGGGATAATACGGCCCCCAGTGCCAAATCGGAGGCATCTGCCTCAACAATGTAAGGTTTCTCTGGGTCAGGGTGTGTTAAAATTGGAGCAGTGACAAAAGCTGTCTTCAAGGATACGAATGCGTCCTGAGCTCCCTTGGTCCACTCGAACTTCTGTGTTTTTCTCAGCAGCTGTGTTATGCGGGCCACCAACTTGGAGAAGTGGTTTATGAAACGGCGGTAAAAATTCGCGAACCCAATAAAACACTGCACATCACGAACGTTCTGGGGGGTAGGCCATTCTTTAACCGCCATGATCTTTCTCTCAGCCATTTCCTGTCCATAAGGAGTGAGCATAACACCGAGGAATTCCACCGTACTCACATGGAATTCACACTTGCTCAGCTTGCAAAACAAGTGATGTTTTTGCAGGATCTGTAATACGGTTTTCACATGTCCAATGTGTGTGTTCTCATCCTCGGAGTAGATGAGAATATCGTCAATGTATACCACCACATAGTGGTCCAGGATTTCACGTAACACATCGTTTAGGAAATATTGGAATGCCGCAGGGGCATTGCACAACCCGAAAGGCATCACCAAATATTCGTACAATCCATAACGGGTCTTGAACGCTGTCTTCCACTCATCTCCACACCTCATGCGAACCAGATGATAAGCGCCCTTGAGGTGCAACTTGGTGTAGATTGTAGCCTTCTTGGTTTGTTCGATCAACACCGGGATCAGTGGTAAGGGGTAGCGATTCTTCACTGTAATAGCATTCAATGCGCGGAAGTCGATGCAGGCGCGTAACTCACCATTAGCCTTGGGTATAAAGAAAAGTGGGGAAGCTGCCGGTGATTTCGAGGGACGGATGAAGCCTAAATCCAGATACTTGTCCAGGTATTTTCTAAGATGGAGATTCTCAGGCTCAGTCAGAGCATATATTCTTCCGCTCGGCACCACAGCCCCAGGCACCAAGTCTATCTGACAATCGTATTGTCTATGGGGTGGCAGTTCTTCGGCTTGTACTTCGTTAAACACCTCTGAGTACGCTTGGTAGATGGGGGGAAGTTGAATGTCTTTTTCGGCCACTGTGGCTAGACTCAACCCCGTTGCTAGAGCAGTTGCAGGACTTTCGAGCTTACCTAAACAATGTTCCAAACAGTAAGGAGAATTCATCTGCACCGTTCGGGTCTTCCAATTTATTTCTGGGTTGTGCTCCATCAACCAAGGCAATCCCAAAATTATCCCATATTGGGGAGCTTGGATGAGATTGAAAGTTAGATTCTCCCGATGAGAGGCTCCGTAACGGACTTCTATTTCTCCTGTCGTATAGCCTCTGGGCCCTGTGTCGAGTTTTCTTCCGTCTACCGCATAGACATCCTCTGGCTTGTCCTTGGGCACTAGACAGATCCCTCTGCGTTTGGCTTCTCCGATATCCATAAATATGCCCGTGGCTCCCGAATCGATCATGGCTGAAGCTCGTGTCCACTCTGACTGTATGAGCAGCAACAAGGATATGAACAAATGTCCCTGCATCGATGAGTTGTTGTTAAGTAAAGAAGGGAGAAACACCTGACCCCAAGAAACCCCTTCGTCTTTTCTTGGGCCTGTTAGTTTTCCTGTACATTATCCAAGGCTGCAGTGGCTGCTCTACTGTAGCGATATCGACTGTTCTTGGGCTTCACAGGACATTCTCTAACATAATGGCCTTTTTTGCCACAATAGAGACAAAGGCCCTGTTTACGTCTTGTTTCTTTTTCTGTCTGGGTTAATGCTGCCCGTATAGTGCCTATATCCATAGGCTCTGCGGCTTGAATGTTTTGGGTTTCACTGTTTCTCTGTCTTTCAAATGTCGTTATGGTTCTGTCCTTCCTCTTATGATCCCCTTTTCTTTCACTGATTCTGTGGTCTAAACGCAACACTAGACTAATCAAATCTTCACAATTAGTTGGCTGTGGGTCTATTTGGGCGATTACATCCTTGAGATCCTCTCTCAACCCCTGGTGAAACAATGCAGCTTGTTTGGCCTCGGGCCACTTGGTTTCTGCCACTAATCTCCTGAATGCGTTGAGATACACCACCAGCTCGTTATTACCCTGCCTTAACTCAAGCAATTCCCTATCAGCGGTAAATGATTCAGACCGTCTGTCAAATACTTTCAGAAACTCGGTTCTGAATGCTTCCCAATCATGAAGGATGGGATCATCCCGAGTCACTAAGGGCACTGCCCATTGTGCCGTGTCCCCCGCTAGATACGAGATAAGGAAAGCTACTCTCGCTTGATTAGTGGGGAAGGATTTTGGTTTGCAAGAAAAATGGAGTGCGGCTTGCGTTAAAAACACCTGCACCGTGCTAGATTCCCCATGAAACCTTTCCGGTGTAGCCAACGGGATAGACACCGGCATTTCGACCGTTACTGCATTGGTGGGTACCGCTGCCTGAACCCCTATATTGAATGGGTTGCGTTGCATCCCTTCTACCCTGGCTTTAAGATCTGCAGCTTCTTGTCGTGAAGCGGCTAACTCCGCCTGCACATTGGCAAGAACCGTAAGAACGTCATCAAGAGTGGCCATATCTGCACAAACCAACCGGGAGGACTTAATTCGTGGGTCGGAAATTCTGTCACGTTGGTCTGTCCTCAGGATTGGTTTGTTGCTCAGAGTGGTCCACCTCTTGATATCCCCAAGCCTTAGTAGCCGTTATGGCACAGGTCAGTGGGAGGATCAAGTGAGGGAAGGAAAGGATGGGGACCGCAGGGAGGGAGACCTGTGGAGAGAACAACAATCGTAAATATCATAAATCCACCTCCGTGCCACATGCACTACTAATATGTAATAACAGCTCCCAAGTGCAAGTTCCTATGGCTGCAATGTGGGAAACATAGAAGAGAACAGTCATACCAGAAATCACATTACAAACATATGACACAAATAGGTGGGTACAGATACCCCATAACATACACAGGTTTTTCCTCCTAGCAACCTACCCCTTTCTAGACTCCACTAGACGTCACAGGGAGCGAGCGTAGTCCTATACCACTCCGGGAAAGTCCCTGTTAAAGATAGAGCCAGAAAAACAACCAAACCACAAGATAAGAATTGACTTCAGAATATCAGGTTCAAACAATATCACAATGATGCCATAGCTTAGCTCCTAATATGGTTTGCGTATCACCATGATCCAGGAGAACTCAATGTAGATCAAAATATAAATGAAAGTGTTCCATAAACGAAAAGAAGTAGTACAGTCAACAGCTTGACGTGGAATAACAGCACCGCTGCTCCACGATATGTCATGGTTCAAATGATAACAAGGTAAAACAAGACTATGACAAGGCGGCGTGACGTGAGCAATGTCACTGCTGCGTAGAAAACTAGGCTTTCCTTTAGCACGGATAGGGCACCCTTCTCCGCACGAGCGCGACGGCGCTCAGCAACGGAGAATGGGCTACGGCAAAACAAGAGCCGTAACTGGAGGCAGAGACCTTTCTCCACACGAGCGCGACGGCGCTCACCAACGGAGAACGGTATGCTGCCAGGAACAAGGATGAATACGGGTCGGTGCGTAGCACCCTTACCAGACCTCGCGGAGAATCGACAGGACGCCAACACACCTCCAAGGAAGAATTTCCGACGCTTTTCCTGACGTCGCGTCGATCTTTATAGACGTTCTCCGCTGCCTGTGAGGAGCATATGGCCTCATGGAACATGTAGTATTAGGAGCTGTCGGCACAGTACTTAACCCCTTCGATGCGCATGACGAGCTGAGCTCGTCACGACCACACCCGCGATCGGAATGTCCAGCACCTGGGCGGAATTCCGATCGCGGCGAAGCGGTTAACAAAGTCTTGCTGTATTCTTCTTCGGTTGCTGCAGCGCTCTCGACGCTATGCGCTCGTAACAGGTACACACTTGAGGCCAATTTTTTTTTACTGGGTGGATTCATGAAATATTACCAAACATTGGATTCTAGTGGCGATGTTGAATCCTCGATGTGGACATCTTCCAATTCTTCATTTGTATCCTCAGCATGTTCCTATGGATTCCCCTCTCCTGTTCTTTCTTTTCAGGAGCCATTGCAAAGAACCAAACATTTTAAAATCTCCACAAAAAGAAAACACAGCGAAAAACTATACAGCCTCCTTTGCTGCGAAGCTCTACTATGTCAAGGAATATAATGATCAGTGGAATAAACACAGGAATTATTTGAACGTGGAGCAATGCATTCTCAAAAGCCAATCAAACCTTTTCAGTGGCCCATAAGTATCTGTGGTTATTGGAAATAGGCATTGCTGGACCGTGCATGCCCTGGAACCATGTTCCAAATCCCTGTACTGCAACTACATTCAAGACATAAAACATGACAATTTTGAGATGTGTTAGACCTGTCAGCCTTAGGGTGGTTTTCCCCCAAACCTTTTGCCTTCCTTCTCCATTTTTGCTGATCTTATTTTTGAGGACCATAGGACTCTGCACACTTTACGACTGCAATAGTGCATGTGCTCAATCCCCAAATGACATATTTAATTTACTTATAAGTCTCTAGTAAAGTGGAAATACATGTACACAGGTACTGTAAATTAAATGCTACTAGAGGGCCTGCAGCACTGATTGTGCCACCATCTTAAGTAGCCCTTTAAACATGTCTTAGGTCTGCCACTGCAGCCTGTAATTGCAGTTTTTAAGATACCATTTCGACCTTGCAAAATAAACCTAGGGAGGACCTAGCCTGGCAGGTCAAGCTAGACTGTTCCATTGGGGAGCAGGGTCAAGACTGATTTGCATATGGCTGGGTACAAACTAGGGAGGCGTAGTGAGCAAAAAAAAGATGGATTTAACCTAGATCTCTTGACTGGGAGAGAGTGTTTGAAAAGTTTCAGCACTACATCCATCATCTTGTTGTGTTTGCTAAAATAAACCTTTTGTCAGGCCCAAACCTCCTTATTAATACATTTAAGCCAACCTTTGGTATAGGCCCTGGGCAGCCCAGAGGGCACGGTGCAGTGTACTTAACAAGAAAGACATATACTTTTAAGTTTTTATATCAGCGCCAAGAGACCTGTCGGTGTATATGCGCTTTATAAATACCCCCTAACATAACATAACATAACATGTCCTGTTAGAGAAAGACTCTTAAATTCGTTTTTCACTACTGCAAGGCCTTCTTCTACCATAGAATAACATTGAAGTTACATTATTACGTTTAATAAACTGTAATTTCCAGATGGGAGCAGGTGACCAGTTCATATTTGGTGTCTTTGGAATTGTAATGGAAAATCCTAACTTATGATGAAGTCGGATTTGGATGGTGCACTGGCAATAAGCGGAAAGCTGACTCAATATCTGATTTAGCCAAAAAAGCGCCCTTTCCTAAACCTCTGAGTATCTCAACCGCCTGATCAAAAGATGTGTATTTCACACTGCATAAGTCATCGTCAATGGCATCATTCAATGACACGCCTCTGTGGGCCGAGAGATTATGAATCAGTCGGAATTCCCCTTGCTCTTTTTTGGGCACTACCCCCAAAGGGGAGCAGGCAAAATCCTGCATTGGAGGGGCTTCAAATGGGCCGGCTACTCTGCCCAACCGTACCTCTTTCTCAATTTTTGCAGCCACCACTATTTCATTAGTCCTGATTGATAACTGATTTTGGCAGTGTGACACACCTACATAACCTGGCGCGGGGATCCTGAAACCATCCCTGAAACCTTCTAACAGAATTCTTGCAGACTTGGGGCAGTTGTATGTGTTTAACCATGGTATCAAAGCGCTGGTCATGATGGACGAACTGGCCTTGCTGAGGGACCTACTCTCAGTCCTGTTTTTTGCCTCCTTTATCCTTTGTCTTCTTAAAACACTTTGACTCTGGATGTGAGGAGTTCCCACAGAAAGAACATGCGTGCTTGAATTTACATGTGCCCACTGCTCTGTTACACGAACGCCTGTTGAAATCCCAACATGCCCCCTTACTTTTTCCTCCGCCCCCCGTGCCACCTGTGTGGCCTGGGCGAAAGGGCTGACTCCTGAAAGTGTCCTGTGCTGGACCCCGGGTGGCCTCCATTGGACCCCCTCTGAAATGGGTCAGGTAAATTATCATGTCTATCTGATTCCAGCACAGGGCCGGATCTGACGCCTTAGCTCTCCTAAACTCCTTGTCATAATCCTTCCACCCGCTGCCACCATAAGTCTCATGCGCACACGCAATCCTATTTTGGTAACAAGCCATTTCTGAAGCCAGGCCTGGGAAACGTTTGCCCATTAAGGATGTGAATACCATGAAGCCCTTGATCCAATTTACCAATGTCTCTTCAACTCTAAATTTTAACAACATGCTAGCCCATTCTCTTGGGTGTGTCCATTCCTTGTTCTTTTTGGCCTCCTCCCTTTCTGACTCATCCAGCAACAGGGAAAACATATTCACATAGGAGCCCTTCCAAATCTTTTCTTTAGTTTCTTGCGACACATGTCGGCCTAAGTGCTCCCTACCCGAGCGGACTTCGCCCAAACCCAGCGGTGGCAGTGTTTGTGGCATAACTGTTGTTGCTGCCGCCGTTGGCTTTGCCGGTCCTGCGTACGTTGGTGTGTTGCCTTTGGCGGGCACTCCGGCGTTTGCCCCTGTGTTTGCCCCCGTTGTGCCCACAGCTGGTACTGGTGAATCTCCTACAGGCTGAATTCCATTCAATTGTGACATTATTTGTCTGGCTTTTTCCAAGGTGTCCTCCCCACTACCTGACACCCCCGCTGCCGGTGACCAGTTGCCTACCTTACTCAGCCAAGGAAGTACCGCTGCTAGACTAGCTACTAAGTCAGGCTGGGCTGGCGTGCTCCCGGATGGACCCTCTGTCATATTGACCTGCGGTACCTGTGGTCCGCCTTCTGTACCCCCGGGGCGCTTTGCTGACCCTCCACTGGAGTTTCTGCCCCCACGTTGCTAGGCAGATCACCCCCGTACTCGTGTTAGGTAGAGGGTTGGTATGTGGGACTGATAGGGGCTCCACCACCCTGGGTACCGGGCCTTCCGGTGCTGGGGCACCTTCTGTCCCCCCCCCCCCACTAGGACGCAGGACCACGCCTTTTTTAGCTCTACTCCTCTTCGGGACTGGGGGAAAAGCTGCCCTGGGTGCTACCCCCAACCGCCTGGGCCTGTCCTCCGCCCCCTCTTGGCCCTCCACCCTGTCGGTCAGAGCTGCTAAAGCCTGCCCCATTTCATCCACTTCTTTTGACCATGGAATCCACTGCCCCCATTTTCCTCATCATTGTCGCCATAAAAATATCCATCCTCAAACGCTGGTCATCCCGCTTTACCTTCGGGGCCATTCTTGTAGGCAAATTAATATCTCTGTCACACCGTTAATACTGTCAGTGTTTTAAATAACACACCGTTAATACTGTCACTGTTTCAAATAACTGGTTGTAACCAGGGAACCCTAACACAACCCTTTTGATGACAACCTCCCAATAGGTCTGAGCCACTCCCCACCTTACCTTACAGTTGTAGCACACACCAGCCGGCCGATGCACCCACGCAACTGGAGCCACGCCCACCAGCTAGTCTAATGGGTCAGGTGATTAATTCCAAACCCGCTTGGCTCCCAGAAGTGATGGTAAAAATGCAGGCCTGCCGGTGATGCCTGTTGCCCGATCTATCAGAGCGACCTGCTGCCTGTAATCCTGTTGACCAATGCGAAAACACAAGCCCCAGTTTACTGCAGGGAATAAAACACAAACAAAATCTTGCCCAAGAAAGTTGCACTGGCGCCCCCCTTAAGACTAGTTGCACTGCTGTTCAAAACGTGCACCAAGCTAATAGCCACACAGAGAAACACTGCCGCCTATGCTCTGCACGCGTTTAAAGCGTGTATGCTTTGATATCCTTTTGAGTTACTAAATCACCAAAAATGCGGGCGAGATATTTTTAAAAAGCAAGCCCCCCAGGCACTACAGACACGCTGCCAGTTCCCCCATGCGCGCATCCCCCACCCTACCGATTCTGGATAACGCGCTGTCCCCACTTAGCTGCACTCGCTGTGAGCAGTCGGCGGCACTCGCCCACGCGCTCCCAATGCTCCCATCGCTCGTGTGTCAATGTCGAGCCGATCCTGTAGCAGTGAGCCGCTGTGCCGTGACTGAAACCTGCGATCACCGGGAGAAAGATGCGCGGGTGTCCCGATGCCGGAAGACCGCCAACCCGATCCTTTTGACCGCAATCCTTGGAACTGGGAGAAAGATGCGTGGGAGTCCCGATGCTAGAAAGACCTCTGGTCCTTTCTACCGCAATCCTTGGAACCTGAAAAAGAAAAAAGGTTTGTTATGGCCTCCGACCGAGGCCCTGACCAGATGTGTCGTGGGGGGGCTGGCGAGCGGCAAAGAGAGACCTTGCGCTTCACTCGCCAGCCTTTTAACCCCTTTTGGGCGACCAAGCCGGTTCTGACCGGCCTGGCCAACGTTACTCCGACGCGAGAAACCGGAAGCACTTGGGAGTGCTTCCGGTTCACGAGCGGAACGCCAATCAGGTGGGTAATCCAGAGGAGGCAAGGCGCCGCGTCACGGCTGTGTGCGGTGCTCCCTGTCCTCCCCTGGGTGCGGGGGCCCGTCGCGACCGCCATAATGGCGGCGTGCCCGAGTTGTGCCCGCCTTGTAAAAATGCCACTTTTAGAAAGTTGGCATTTGCCTACCTTAGCCAGTTATTGCTTGCAGCCTGTCCCTGAGTCACATGACTGGGTGTGGCTAACAGTGGGCTTTGGGTATTACTCTTAGACAGCCACACACAATGGCGAGCTTAGGTGTTCCTAGATGGGCCATCACTGGTACGATGGGAGAGAGGAGCTAGGCACAATTCAACCTACACTTGAATAGGCTCTGTCCTGTCTCCACACAAAGGGCTGCATACCCCCTGTAGTTGAACAATTAATGGAACTGCACCCAGCACCTTCTTAAGCAGTTGTTTAAAACCAAAACAGTATTGGATATTGATAAATACAAGCACATATCCAGTATAGATCATATGTCCTTGTAAAGGAACAAGCAGACATTTATTCGCAAACAACAGTAATAGAGTCCAGTTTCTCTTCCAAGTTTTCAATGTTGATTTATTCTGTGGAACAACACTTACAGCAAAGCATCGGCCAACACGTGTTTCTTCTCTTTAGACTTTTTCAAGGTTGGAAATACAGATATAGTACATATTGTTGATGCTTATACACAAATTGTAACCACAACTAAAATACAAATCACTGTTGTTAAATATTTTAATGTTTTAAATATACATGGAGATAATCCCTGAAGTTCTAGCATTTTAGTAAAAAAAGGATTAAACAGATGGTAGGGAGAATATGTGGAAAATGGGAGATAAAGAAGAAATATCCATAGTGACCGAAGCTTATCCAAAAAAGTCAGTGGTTTAGTAAAACCAAGCCTTCACCAAGAGTGCTGTCCGTATCTTATTTGTCACCTATTTGTGATATCAAATGCAATCACTGTCACCCAGTTGTGAGAGGTATAGTAGTATTTATTTACAACCCACCAGAGGCACCCCAAATTTTGACATGTATGTGAAGCATGGCCTTGGCCCTATTATGTTTAGTACGTTATGGCACAAATATACGAGGGACAACGCCGAGTTACAGTGGCCTTTGACAGGCACTTTTGACGAACAGAAATTGAACTTTCTGCAGGATAAATTGTTCGCGAAAAGGAGCAGGCAGTCTATGTTTGATAATCTTCAGATATGGCAAAAGGAAGCTAAGCAAAGACGAATAAGAGCGGAGAAGGAAGCCCGGAGAGGGAAGATGCAGACAGTAACTCAAAAGGCTATAGCATATGAGAGGGAGAGGATAGAGAAGGGCATAGAATGTGTTGACCGGAAGTTTAGATTGCAATGCGATAAGTCCTATGTCACACATGAAGAAGGCGATCCTTTTGTGGAGGATCTGTTAGATGTACAGCCACCCCCTCCTTATTCCTGCAAAGGGTATACACAGCAGCCCCACCCACACCCCATGCTGCCGTCTCTGGTTCCCCTTCCCTTGCCTCGCCCATCTCAGAGGGGGCACCCCTTGTTTCCTCTTCAGCTCCATCTGCCGAGACTGCAGTGATTACATGCCAATCTGCTGTACCCATTGCCCCGAGCTCTTCTCTATCCCTCTCGCTTACACCCACCACACAGACATTAGTGTCCCCAGTTTCTGTAACGTCTACGAGTGTGCCCTCCCCTCACTCCCTTTCCTCTCCCTTGCTGTACGCGGGGACACCGGTGCGGGGACTGGATGATGGGGATTGGGCGGCTGCTAAGGAAAGAATGGGGCGAGTGTTGATTCGGTCTGATGTGGGTGATGCAGAGAAAAAGATGGTGGCTGATCAGGCCTCTCAGTGGGCCCGGAGTCCAATTTACAGTGTGGAGGATGTGTGGAGTGTGCTGAAAGATTATGAATGAGAAAAAACAAGGACCCCCTGAACAATGGATAGTTCAATTCCTAGGACAGGGACTTAAATGGTAGTAACAAAAACTCCTAGGCAATGTCAATAAAGCAAACAATATACACAGTATCTGTAACATTAAGAAAACCAAGGAATACAGAAAAAATATGTTCAAAGTTGTTACCATTTTAATAATTTCTTCTCATATTGTCTAAACAAATGATATTTATACAAAACATTTAAAAAATGAAACACAATATGTAACACATCACTTTTAATCAATAGATATAAATAAAGGGTTAAAAAGTGGCAATATCTTTATTAACTCGACGCGGGTTTCGGCGTATACAACGCCTTCTTCAGGAAAGCCACACAATTATCTAAAAAGAAAAAAGAAAAAAGAGAACATACTCAGATTTCACAAATGGTCAACCGTATCTTGACATGTTTTCTCAAGAAAAACATCTATTTAAACAATTCGTATCTATTTTTACATATATCTTAAAAAACACAATGTGTATCAGTAGCAACAATCTATGTACATAATCTGACGGTCTTCCTATGTATCATACATTACAATTTTATATTTATCTAAGGTGCTATATCTGAGTGCTCAAAACTGAACCTTAATGAAAGAGGCCTATTAGATAGTAAAGGCCTGTAACATTATATAGTTAAGAAACAATAAGATAGAAAATAAGTAGCCAATCACTCACAGATCCTGTTGCAAATTAGTTCCTAGTGATTAAAACCTGCAACTCCATAGTTGGTGGATGTTCTTGATTCTAATAAATGGCTGAAAAAAATGTGTATGTGTCACCATTATTATGGACCTATATAATGGGGTCTAATCATCATTAATGTACACGGTAGCTGCTGTTTGTATATGTTATCTGTATAGTTCCATTTTAAAAAGAAATTTATCGAGATTTTGACTCGTGAATTATGCAATTGAAACCAATAAGTTAATGTTAATAATTCAATAAGATCATAAAGAGATTGTTCGGTACCAGTGTGAGCAATCATCATGCTCAAAAATTTGGACTAATATTAGCGGACCGATAAACTAAGACTGGTTATAAAAATCAAAGTACCTAACATTAATCTATCCCAATAGATGTTGATTCAGTGGTATTATACATGCTCATTGAAAACGGATAAACCACAATGACGAAAAGAAATTACCTGATAAAAATGCGGTACACCGAATGTGCAACGATGTCTTATTAATATTAAAATCAACGATTTCACGAAAAAGTCGGATGTCTACAAAAAAGAATGAGAAACAACTATTTTTAAAAGTAAATTGATTAAAAAGAGATAAAGATATCCCTAACATAGATATAACTGTGAGTTTCCATAATCTTATGATCTAAAGAATTTTTAAGACCAATACCTGGTTATCAAACAAACCTCGTGTAGGTATATTTGAAAAGCGACCTGGTCCCGCTAAATGTTAAAATCAGTAATATGGTATTCTGGAAAGCCTCTGAAAAAACAATACACAATCTATTGTCAAAACGGAGACCTTATAAGAGAAAAAAAAAAAAGGGGAGTATACATTAATAATCGGAGTAACAGTGATCCCCGAAGTTACCTTGCGATGGAAGAGATTCAACGAAGAAACTGGAACAAGCGCTAGATATGCGATAGTGTTCCAAATATGTAGCTCAATAGGCATGCACAGTAAAGGACTTGTCTAAAAAGGAATGTAACAAAATATATCTATGAGCGTGTAAAACTACAGCTTCAGAGTAAAGCAAGGTCCCTATAACTACAAACTAATATGTACCTTATAAAAGGAGGCTCCAGGTAGGACCAGGCTGAGGATGGCTGCCGATGATGCCTTCGGAAAAGAGTATCAAATGTGTTGGTGCCATTCTACACATTATATACTCTATGGCTGGTCACATGATAATCATGTGATTCTAAAAAGTGTCATATGACCGAAGTGATGATGGTCAGAGAAAACAGACTGAAGTGATGATGGTCAGAGAAAACAGACTATATTGAAAAACAAAGAAACTTTATTGTTCTGTCCGACAAGATTTCGAAAACATATCAAACTGCTTGGTTTTATAGATGTCAATTATGATAATAATCTTGTATCATATTAAAAACCTACTAGCCAGATGTATAATAAGTAGGAAATTAAAAAGATAATACCCAAAACCTTGTCCGAGTGTAAAATCAACAAAACTAAATGAGAGTTAGATTCAAAGGAAATGTCTAATATTGAACGATGTTCTGAAGATGTCAACATATCAAATTTGACTAGTATCTCCATAAATGTTTGTATTAGTTAAAGACGCAAAGGTCTAAATAACTTATTAGGTTCAGTATACCAAACATCCTGTTTTAAGATGCGATGCCCACTCAGGTTATGGCATTCTCCCAGGGTATTTCACTATTCAGACCATTCCTGAAAGTATTAAGAGTAAAAATCCCAAAAACGTCTCGTTTTTTACGTATTTTGAGACCCCCTTTATTATCGGGAGTCCTGATTCTTTCCAAGATTCTCCAATGGATGTCTTCTGGTTTATGGTTCATATCAATGAAATGTTTAACTAAGGACGCTGTAATTTTGGCTGTTCTGACTGCAGAACGGTGTTCAGTAATACGGGTTTGGATTGCTCTCGAAGTCTCACCTACATAGCCAAGGTTGCAGGGACAGCGAATGAAATATACAGTATTGTTTGTTTTATAGTTCCACATCTCAGTAGCTTCAATAGATACCCCATCGTGGACCAGAGTTTTACCTTCAATGATGGACTCACAAGATTTGCAAGAGGAGCATTTCATAGTACCTTTAATAGGCAAATTGCCATTAATGGATTTTTGAATGAACATAGGTCTATTGATCTTGTTAGTAAACCGTGACCGAACAATGAAATCCTTGATATTTCTGTTTCGCAGATGGGCGAATAAAGGTTTGGTCAATTTACAACTGTCTGGATTGCTATTAAGAATGTGCCAGTTACTATTGATGATCTGTTTGACTTTGGTATCCATCGTGGAGTGTCTGGTGACACATACCAGTGGAATGTTACTATTGTTCACTTTAGGGGTCAGTAAATGGTCCCGGTCGTAAAACCTGGCACGTTTGTAGGAATCCCTCACCAACCGGTGAGGGTATCCTCTATCTAAAAACTTCTTCCTCATTGTAATGGCTTGTTTATCAAAATCTGTCAAGTTCGTGCAGTTTCTACGCACTCTTAGAAATTGGGAAAACGGAATACTTTGCTTTTGGTTGCGAGGGTGATAACTATTGAAATGCAACAGCGTATTCCTAGCAGTGGGCTTCACAAAAAGATCTACTTCCAAGTGGCCCAAAGAATGCCTAATTATGATATCAAGAAACTCTACTTTCTCAGTATCTATGTGTGCAGTAAATTTCAGATTCGAGTCTGTAGCATTGAGCCATTCCAAAAATTCTGTGAGCGAATCTCTCCCACCAGTCCAGACAAAAAAGATATCATCTATGTATCTGGACCAGTGGGAGATAGATTAAAAAAAGGGGCAATCTCGTTGTATATGAATTTGGTTTCAAAGGCAGCCATATAAATATTCGCAATGGAGGGCGCCACAGATGCACCCATGCTTACGCCTTTGGTTTGACGATACAAGGTCTCATTAAATTCAAAGATGTTTTCGGTTAATACTATATTCAGGCATGCCAAAATGAATGGTTTGGAACAAGATATATTATATGTGTCAATGAACCAATCAGTGGCTGACATAGCTCCCTCTAAAGGTATATTACTATATAAGGACTCTATGTCTAAGGTCACCAAAATGCTCTGATTAGGGTTGAAATTCATATACTCTACTTTTTTATCATCTCCATGGTATCTTTAATATAGGAGGTGATTTTGGGAATATGGGGACGTAAGCAGTTATCAATAAATTTGGATACTGGTTCAGTGATAGTACCAATTGTGGACACTATAGGTCTATAAGGAGGATCATGAATATTCTTGTGAATTTTGGGCATACCATAAATGCAGGCTGTTTTCCCTAAATTGTGGTTTAAAAAATCATATTCTTTGGTAGTAATGTCACCTGCAACTAATGCCTGGTAGGACAAGGTCTGGATTTTTTGGGATATTTTAGTAGCGGGGTTAGATTGTATTTTAGAATAGAACATGGTATCATTGAGCATGGTGGTCATTTTATGTTCATAGTCATCAGTATTGATGACCACTATTCCTCCTCCTTTATCACATCCTTTTATTATTAGATTTTTGTTGTCAGCTAAAGAATGGAGGGCTGTGTATTCACCTTTATCTAAATTGTACAAGGGTTTGGGTATGAATTGAAAGGCTTTTTCTAATCTTTGAAGAACTACCAGTTCAAAAGCAGCCACTTCTGGTCCTAATTGGTCCAGGGAAGGACAAAAAGTGGATGGAAGGGCTAAATGTTTTGTACCTTGAGATTGGGAGTCCTGATCTATATCTTCTTCAAAGTGTTTTTTTAGTCTAACCTTACGAAAAAAAGAGATAATGTCCTGATATATTTCAAATTTGTTGGGGTATGCATGAGGGACGTATGATAAACCTTTGGAAAGCAAACTAGTGGTATGACTATCTAAATTACAAGATGAAAGGTTAAAAATGGGAATTATGTCCCCTGTTTCCAGTATTGTTTGTTGCGTGTTTCCAATACATATTGGGGATCCAGCTGTTGATGTTGATGCTGGTATTGAGCTTGGAAATTCCCTCTGTTCTGAGTTTGAAATCTGACTCTTGGGCGTCCCCTGCGTGTCCCTCGGTTGGCTAAAAAAGGCTGTTGTACATTACGTTTAATTTGAAATGAGTTAAAATTACCTTCAGGCTCATAGTATGTGGAACTGCCTTCACCCTCTGAATCAGAGGTGTCAGAGAAGGTGTTTACCCTGTGTTGTTTAGATCTATTTTCATCCATATAGTGGTTTTGTTGATAGAAGTGCTCTCCTAAATAGGGATAAGTGTTCTCCAATGAGTAGTATCTTTTGTCCTTTACCAATTTATCGTTTTTGCGTTTATTCAGATAAGTGGCAAAGGATTCTAACTCTTTGTTGGACTCTTCCAATTTTTTAATGGCCTCTTCAACACTATTAGCTTTTTTGATTTTTTCTTCTAGTTCCTCTGATTCTGATTTATTGAGGCCGCCAGTTCTTTAGAGGTCTCAATTATTAGGATCATAAGATCCCTGGAGCATCGACTAGCGATCATACTCCATTTTTCCAAAAATAGCTTGTGATGAACGAATAATCCTGGCGTATTGCGTACACGGAGGCCTGTTGGAATAATGCCTGCTTTTAAATAGTCCAGCATGAACTCTCCGTGTGCCTCCATGCGTCTTAACTTCTTTTTAAGATCTATTAATTTTTTCAAATCATCGTTGTTCGAAAGGCTATTCTTGGAACTACTGCTAAAGCAATGATTGGAACCTACCAAGAGGGCAAACTCTTCATCTGAAAAGCCAAATGTTTTCAATTGAGCCATCTGATCTGCCTTCACTTGCAGTACATGCAAGAATATAGAAAGAGAATAAAGCAGAGCAGAAATAAAGAATGAATAAGGAATAGATGATATTGGTTGAGCACTCAGATTTACAAATGCACCTTTGATCAACAATGACAGGATATATGAGAACAGCCCAGCACAGACAAGCTGTGGGAAAACAAATGAGAAAAAACAAGGACCCCCTGAACAATGGATAGTTCAATTCCTAGGACAGGGACATAAATGGTAGTAACAAGAACTACTAGGCAATGTCAATAAAGCAAACAATATACACAGTATCTGTAACATTAAGAAAACCAAGGAATACAGAAAAAATATGTTCAAAGTTGTTACCATTTTAATAATTTCTTCTCATATTGTCTAAACAAATGATATTTATACAAAACATTTAAAAAATGAAACACAATATGTAACGCATCACTTTTAATCAATAGATATAAATAAAGGGTTAAAAAGTGGCAATATCTTTATTAACTCGACGCGCGTTTCGGCGTATACAACGCCTTCTTCAGGAAA
This sequence comes from Calotriton arnoldi, assembly GCA_963921515.1. NCBI lineage: Eukaryota > Metazoa > Chordata > Amphibia > Caudata > Salamandridae > Calotriton > Calotriton arnoldi. The sequence goes on from CAWUFW010002293.1 coordinate 1,420,941, forward strand.
GCCACACAATTATCTAAAAAGAAAAAAGAAAAAAGAGAACATACTCAGATTTCACAAATGGTCAACCGTATCTTGACATGTTTTCTCAAGAAAAACATCTATTTAAACAATTCGTATCTATTTTTACATATATCTTAAAAAACACAATGTGTATCAGTAGCAACAATCTATGTACATAATCTGACGGTATTCCTATGTATCATACATTACAATTTTATATTTATCTATGGTGCTATATCTGAGTGCTCAAAACTGAACCTTAATGAAAGAGGCCTATTAGATAGTAAAGGCCTGTAACATTATATAGTTAAGAAACAATAAGATAGAAAATAAGTACCCAATCACTCACAGATCCTGTTGCAAATTAGTTCCTAGTGATTAAAACCTGCAACTCCATAGTTGGTGGATGTTCTTGATTCTAATAAATGGCTGAAAAAAATGTGTATGTGTCACCATTATTATGGACCTATATAATGGGGTCTAATCATCATTAATGTACACGGTAGCTGCTGTTTGTATATGTTATCTGTATAGTTCCATTTTAAAAAGAAATTTATCGAGATTTTGACTCGTGAATTATGCAATTGAAACCAATAAGTTAATGTTAATAATTCAATAAGATCATAAAGAGATTGTTCGGTACCAGTGTGAGCAATCATCATGCTCAAAAATTTGGACTGATATTAGCGGACCGATAAACTAAGACTGGTTATAAAAATCAAAGTACCTAACATTAATCTATCCCAATAGATGTTGATTCAGTGGTATTATACATGTTCATTGAAAACGGATAAACCACAATGACGAAAAGAAATTACCTGATAAAAATGCGGTGCACCGAATGTGCAACGATGTCTTATTAATATTAAAATCAACGATTTCACGAAAAAGTCGGATGTCTACTAAAAAGAATGAGAAACAACTATTTTTAAAAGTAAATTGATTAAAAAGAGATAAAGATATCCCTAACATAGATATAACTGTGAGTTTCCATAATCTTATGATCTAAAGAATTTTTAAGACCAATACCTGGTTATCAAACAAACCTCGTGTAGGTATATTTGAAAAGCGACCTGGTCCCGCTAAATGTTAAAATCAGTAATATGGTATTCTGGAAAGCCTCTGAAAAAACAATACACAATCTATTGTCAAAACGGAGACCTTATAAGAGAGAAAAAAAAAAGGGGGGGGGAGTATACATTAATAATCGGAGTAACCGTGAACCCCGTAGTTACCTTGCGATGGAAGAGATTCAACGAAGAAACTGGAACAAGCGCTAGATATGCGATAGTGTTCCAAATATGTAGCTCAATAGGCATGCACAGTAAAGGAATTGTCTAAAAAGGAATGTAACAAAATATATCTATGAGCGTGTAAAACTACAGCTTCAGAGTAAAGCAAGGTCCCTATAACTACAAACTAATATGTACCTGATAAAAGGAGGCTCCAGATAGGACCAGGCTGAGGATGGCTGCCGATGATGCCTTCGGAAAAGAGTATCAAATGTGTTGGTGCCATTATACACACTATATATTCTATGGCTGGTCACATGATAATCATTTGATTCTAAAAAGTGTCATATGACCGAAGTGATGATGGTCAGAGAAAACAGACTGAAGTGATGATGGTCAGAGAAAACAGACTATATTGAAAAACAAAGAAACTTTATTGTTCTGTCCGACAAGATTTCGAAGACATATCAAACTGCTTGGTTTTATAGATGTCAATTACGATAATAACCTTGTATCATATTAAAAACCTACTAGCCAGATGTATATTATATAATAATGAGTGATATATAATAAGTAGGGAATTAAAAAGATAATACCCAAAACCTTGTCCGAGTGTAAAATCAACAAAACTAAATGAGAGTTAGATTCAAAGGAAATGTCTAATATTGAACGATGTTCTGAAGATGTCAACATATCAAATTTGACTAGTATCTCCATAAATGTTTGTATTAGTTAAAGACGCAAAGGTCTAAATAACTTATTAGGTTCAGTATACCAAACATCCTGTTTTAAGATGCGATGCCCACTCAGGTTATGGCATTCTCCCAGGGTATTTCACTATTCACGCCATTCCTGAAAGTATTAAGAGTAAAAATCCAAAAAACTTCTTGTTTTTTACGTATTTTGAGACCCCCTTTATTATCGGGAGTCCTGATTCTTTCCAAGATTCTCCAATGGATGTCTTCTGGTTTATGGTTCATATCAATGAAATGTTTAACTAAGGGCGATGTAATTTTGGCTGTTCTGACTGCAGAGCGGTGTTCAGTAATACGGGTTTGGATTGCTCTCGAAGTCTCACCTACATAGCCAAGGTTGCAGGGACAGCGAATGAAATATACAGTATTGTTTGTTTTACAGTTCCACATCTCAGTAGCTTTAATAGATACCCCATTGTGGACCAGAGTTTCACCTTCAATGATGGACTCACAAGATTTGCAAGAGGAGCATTTCATAGTACCTTTAACAGGCAAATTAGCATTAATGGATTTTTGAATGAACATAGGTCTATTGATCTTGTTAGTAAACCGTGACCGAACAATGAAATCCTTGATATTTCTGTTTCGCCGATGGGCGAATAAAGGTTTGGTCAATTTACAACTGTCTGGATTGCTATTAAGAATGTGCCAGTTACTATTGATGATCTGTTTGACTTTGGTATCCATCGTGGAGTGTCTGGTGACACATACCAGTGGAATGTTACTATTGTTCACTTTAGGGGTCAGTAAATGGTCCCGGTCGTAAAACCTGGCACGTTTGTAGGAATCCCTCACCAAGCGGTGAGGGTATCCTCTGTCTAAAAACTTCTTCCTCATTGTAATGGCTTGTTTATCAAAATCTGTCAAGTTCGTGCAGTTTCTACGCACTCTTAGAAATTGGGAAAACTGAATACTTTGCTTTTGGTTGCGAGGGTGATAACTATTGAAATGCAACAGCGTATTCCTAGCAGTGGGCTTCACAAAAAGATCTACTTCCAAGTGGCCCAAAGAATGCCTAATTATGATATCAAGAAACTCTACTTTCTCAGTATCTATGTGTGCAGTAAATTTCAGATTCGAGTCTGTAGCATTGAGCCATTCCAAAAATTCTGTGAGCGAATCTCTCCCACCAGTCCAGACAAAAAAGATATCATCTATGTATCTGGACCAGTGGGAGATAGATTCAAAAAAAGGGGCAATCTCGTTGTATATGAATTTGGTTTCAAAGGCAGCCATATAAATATTCGCAATGGAGGGCGCCACAGATGCACCCATGCTTACGATGGTTTGACGATACAAGGTCTCATTAAATTCAAAGATGTTTTCGGTTAATACTATATTCAGGCATGCCAAAATGAATGGTTTGGAACAAGATATATTATATGTGTCAATGAACCAATCAGTGGCTGACATAGCTCCCTCTAAAGGTATATTACTATATAAGGACTCTATGTCTAAGGTCACCAAATGCTCTGATTAGGGTTGAAATTCATATACTCTACTTTTTTTATCATCTCCATGGTATCTTTAATATAGGAGGTGATTTTGGGAATATGGGGACGTAAGCAGTTATCAATAAATTTGGATACTGGTTCAGTGATAGGACTAATTGTGGACACTGTAGGTCTATAAGGAGGATCATGAATATTCTTGTAAATTTTGGGCATACCATAAATACAGGCTGTTTTTCCTAAATTGTGGTTTAAAAAATCATATTCTTTGGTAGTAATGTCACCTGCAACTAATGCCTGGTAGGACAAGGTCTGGATTTTTTTGGATATTTTAGTAGCGGGGTTAGATTGTATTTTAGAATAGAACATGGTATCATTGAGCATGGTGGTCATTTTATGTTCGTAGTCATCAGTATTGATGACCACTATTCCTCCTCCTTTATCACATCCTTTTATTAGATTTTTGTTGTCAGCTAAAGAATGGAGGGCTGTGTATTCACCTTTCTAAATTGTACAAGGGTTTGGGTATGAATTGAAAGGCTTTTTCTAATCTTTGAAGAACTACCAGTTCAAAAGCAGCAACTTCGGGTCCTAATTGGTCCAGGGAAGGACAAAAAGTGGATGGAAGGCTAAATGTTTTGTACCTTGAGATTGGGAGTCCTGATCTATATCTTCTTCAAAGTGTTTTTTTAGTCTAACCTTATGAAAAAAAGAGATAATGTCCTGATATATTTCAAATTTGTTGGGGTATGCATGAGGGACGTATGATAAACCTTTGGAAAGCAAACTAGTGGTATGACTATCTAAATTACAAGATGAAAGGTTAAAAATGGGAATTATGTCCCCTGTTTCCAGTATTGTTTGTTGCGTGTTTCCAATACATATTGGGGATCCAGCTGTTGATGTTGATGCTGGTATTGAGCTTGGAAATTCCTCTGTTCTGAGTTTGAAATCTGACTCTTGGGCGTCCCCTGCGTGTCCCTCGGTTGGCTAAAAAAGGCTGTTGTACATTACGTTTAATTTGAAATGAGTTAAAATTACCTTCAGGATCATAGTATGTGGAACTGCCTTCACCCTCTGAATCAGAGGTGTCAGAGAAGGTGTTTACCCTGTGTTGTTTAGATCTATTTTCATCCATATAGTGGTTTTGTTGATAGAAGTGCTCTCCTAAATAGGGATAAGTGTTCTACAATGAGTAGTATCTTTTGTCCTTTACCAATTTATCGTTTTTGCGTTTACTCAGATAAGTGGCAAAGGATTCTAACTCTTTGTTGGACTCTTCCAATTTTTTAATGGCCTCTTCAACACTATTAGCTTTTTTGATTTTTTCTTCTAGTTCCTCAAATTCTGTTTTTATTGAGGCCGCCAGTTCTTTAGAGGTCTCAATTATTAGGATCATAAGATCCCTGGAGCATCGACTAGCGATCAAACTCAATTTTTCCAAAAATAGCTTGTGATGAACGAATAATCCTGGCGTATTGCGTACACGGAGGCCTGTTGGAATAATGCCTGCTTTTAAATAGTCCAGCATGAACTCTCCGTGTGACTCCATGCGTCTTAACTTCTTTTTAAGATCTATTAATTTTTCAAATCATCGTTGTTCGAAAGGCTATTCTTGGAACTACTGCTAAAGCAATGATTGGAACCTACCAAGAGGGCAAACTCTTCATCTGAAAAGCCAAATGTTTTCAATTGAGCCATCTGATCTGCCTTCACTTGCAGTACATGCAAGAATATAGAAAGAGAATAAAGCAGAGCAGAAATAAAGAATGAATAAGGAATAGATGATATTGGTTGAGCACTCAGATTTACAAATGCACCTTTGATCAACAATGACAAGATATATGAGAACAGCCCTGCACAGACAAGCTGTGGGAAAACAAATGAGAAAAAACAAGGACCCCCTGAACAATGGACAGGGACTTAAATGGTAGTAACAAAAACTCCTAGGCAATGTCAATAAAGCAAACAATATACACAGTATCTGTAACATTAAGAAAACCAAGGAAGACAGAAAAAATATGTTCAAAGTTGTTACCATTTTAATAATTTCTTCTCATATTGTCTAAACAAATGATATTTATACAAAACATTTAAAAAATGAAACACAATATGTAACACATCACTTTTAATCAATAGATATAAATAAAGGGTTAAAAAGTGGCAATATCTTTATTAACTCGACGCGCGTTTCGGCGTATACAACGCCTTCTTCAGGAAAGTCACACAATTATCTAAAAAGAAAAAGGAAAAAAGAGAACATACTCAGATTTCCCAAATGGTCAACCGTATCTTGACATGTTTTCTCAAGAAAAACATCTATTTAAACAATTTGTATCTCTTTTTACATATATCTTAAAAAACACAATGTGTATCAGTAGCAACAATCTATGTACATAATCTGACGGTCTTCCTATGTATCATACATTACAATTTTATATGTATCTATGGTGCTATATCTGAGTGCTCAAAACTGGGGAACATCCTTAACAACGACTCCGGAACAACGAGTTCAAGAGTCACGCCAGCCTAACAACGACTTGCAGGAACAACGACTTAGCCTGAACCACGCATGTGCGTGGTTCAGGCTAAGACGGTCTAGTGTTCCGGATGGAATCCCGAGGAGCGTCGGAGGAACCGGAGAGGTAAGAGGGGGTTGGGGTATATTTAAAGGGTAGGGGATTCGTGGTAGTTTTTAGGGGTGGGGGGCTTCGTATAATTTTTAAGGGGTTGGGGGAGATCGTGATCATTTTTAGGGGGTGGGAGGGGTTTGTGTTAGTTAAAAGGGTGCGGGAGGGGTTTGAGTTCGTTTTAAGGGGGTGGGGGGGCTCGTATTAGTTTTTAGGGGTTGGGGGTTTCGTGATCGGTTTTAGGGGGTAGGAGGGGTTTGTGTAAGTTTTAAGGGTGTGAGAGGGGTAGGAGTTAGTTTTCAGGGGGTGGGAGGGCTTAGTGTTAGTTAATAGGAGGTAGGGGGTTCATCTAAGTTTTTAGGGGGTGGGAGGTGGGGGGGTACGGGGTAGATTTTAGGGAGTGGTAGGGGATTTGGAATAGAATTAAGGGAGGGTTTTACCATGCATTCCTTTATCACGAAAATTTGTGGTAAATGAATGTGTGGTAAAAGAAATCATTGTTGAGATGCAGTCGTGGTACAGACTGCGTGGTTTAGGGAGTCGTTGTTGAGGAACTCGTTGTTCCAACATACAACCCTCAAAACTGAACCTTAATGAAAGAGGCCTATTAGATAGTAAAGGCCTGTAACATTATATAGTTAAGAAACAATAAGATAGAAAATAAGTAGCCAATCACTCACAGATCCTGTTGCAAATTAGTTCCTAGTGATTAAAACCTGCAACACCATAGTTGGTGGATGTTCTTGATTCTAATAAATGGCTGAAAAAAATGTGTATGTGTCACCATTATTATGGACCTATATAATGGGGTCTAATCATCATTAATGTACACGGTAGCTGCTGTTTGTATATGTTATCTGTATAGTTCCATTTTAAAAAGAAATTTATCGAGATTTTGACTCGTGAATTATGCAATTGAAACCAATAAGTTAATGTTAATAATTCAATAAGATCATAAAGAGATTGTTCGGTACCAGTGTGAGCAATCATCATGCTCAAAAATTTGGACTGATATTAGTGGACCGATAAACTAAGACTGGTTATAAAAATCAAAGTACCTAACATTAATCTATCCCAATAGATGTTGATTCAGTGGTATTATACATGTTCATTGAAAACGGATAAACCACAATGACGAAAAGAAATTACCTGATAAAAATGCAGTGCACCGAATGTGCAACGATGTCTTATTAATATTAAAATCAACGATTTCACAAAAAAGTCGGATGTCTACAAAAAGAATGAGAAACAACTATTTTTAAAAGTAAATTGATTAAAAAGAGATAAAGATATCCCTAACATAGATATAACTGTGAGTTTCCATAATCTTATGATCTAAAGAATTTTTAAGACCAATACCTGGTTATCAAACAAACCTCGTGTAGGTATATTTGAAAAGCGACCTGGTCCCGCTAAATGTTAAAATCAGTAATATGGTATTCTGGAAAGCCTCTGAAAAAACAATACACAATCTATTGTCAAAACGGAGACCTTATAAGAGAAAAAAACAAGGGGGAGTATACATTAATAATCGGAGTAACAGTGAACCCCGTAGTTACCTTGCGATGGAAGAGATTCAACGAAGAAACTGGAACAAGCGCTAGATATGCGATAGTGTTCCAAATATGTAGCTCAATAGGTATGCACAGTAAAGGACTTGTCTAAAAAGGAATGTAACAAAATATATCTATGAGCGTGTAAAACTACAGCTTCAGAGTAAAGCAAGGTCCCTATAACTACAAACTAATATGTACCTGATAAAAGGAGGCTCCAGGTAGGACCAGGCTGAGGATGGCTGCCGATGATGCCTTCGGAAAAGAGTATCAAATGTGTTGGTGCCATTCTACACATTATATACTCTATGGCTGGTCACATGATAATCATGTGATTCTAAAAAGTGTCATATGACCGAAGTGATGATGGTCAGAGAAAACAGACTGAAGTGATGATGGTCAGAGAAAACAGACTATATTGAAAAACAAAGAAACTTTATTATTAGAATCAAGAACATCCACCAACTATGGAGTTGCAGGTTTTAATCACTAGGAACTAATTTGCAACAGGATCTGTGAGTGATTGGCTACTTTTTTCTATCTTATTGTTTCTTAACTATATAATGTTACAGGCCTTTACTATCTAATAGGCCTCTTTCATTAAGGTTCAGTTTTGAGCACTCAGATATAGCACCATAGATAAATATAAAATTGTAATGTATGATACATAGGAAGACCGTCAGATTATGTACATAGATTGTTGCTACTGATACACATTGTGTTTTTTAAGATATATGAAAAAAGAGATACGAATTGTTTAAATGGCTGTTTTTCTTGAGAAAACATGTCAAGATACGGTTGACCATTTGTGAAATCTGAGTATGTTCTCTTTTTTCTTTTTAGAAAATTGTGTGGTTTTCCTGAAGAAGGCGTTGTATACACCGAAACGCGCGTCGAGTTAATAAAGATATTGCCACTTTTTAACCCTTTATTTATATCTATTGATTAAAAGTGATGTGTTACATATTGTGTTTCATTTTTTAAATGTTTTGTATAAATATCATTTGTTTAGACAATATGAGAAGAAATTATTAAAATGGTAACAACTTTGAACATATTTTTTCTGTCTTCCTTGGTTTTCTTAATGTTACAGATACTGTGTATATTGTTTGCTTTATTGACATTGCCTAGGAGTTTTTGTTACTACCATTTAAGTCCCTGTCCTAGGAATTGAACTATCCATTGTTCAGGGGTCCTTGTTTTTTCTCATTTGTTTTCCCACAGCTTGTCTGTGCAGGGCTGTTCTCATATATCCTGTCATTGTTGATCAAAGGTGCATTTGTAAATCTGAGTGCTCAGCCAATATCATCTATTCCTTATTCATTCTTTATTTCTGCTCTGCTTTATTCTCTTTCTATATTCTTGCATGTACTGCAAGTGAAGGCAGATCAGATGGCTCAATTGAAAACATTTGGCTTTTCAGATGAAGAGTTTGCCCTCTTGGTAGGTTCCAATCATTGCTTTAGCAATAGTTCCAAGAATAGCCTTTCGAACAACGATGATTTGAAAAAATTAATAGATCTTAAAAAGAAGTTAAGACGCATGGAGGCACACGGAGAGTTCATGCTGGACTATTTAAAAGCAGGCATTATTCCAACAGGCATCTGTGTACGCAATACGCCAGGATTATTCGTTCATCACAAGCTATTTTTGGAAAAATGGAGTATGATCGCTAGTCGATGCTCCAGGGATCTTGTGATCCTAATAATTGAGACCTCTAAAGAACTGGCGGCCTCAATAAAAACAGAATTAGAGGAACTAGAAGAAAAAATCAAAAAAGCTAATAGTGTTGAAGAGGCCATTAAAAAATTGGAAGAGTCCAACAAAGAGTTAGAATCCTTTGCCACTTATCTGAATAAACGCAAAAACGATAAATTGGTAAAGGACAAAAGATACTACTCATTGGAGAACACTTATCCCTATTTAGGAGAGCACTTCTATCAACAAAACCACTATATGGATGAAAATTGATCTAAACAACACAGGGTAAACACCTTCTCTGACACCTCTGATTCAGAGGGTGAAGGCAGTTCCACATACTATGAGCCTGAAGGTAATTTTAACTCATTTCAAATTAAACGTAATGTACAACAGCCTTTTTTAGCCAACCGAGGGACACGAAGGGGACACCCAAGAGTCAGATTTCAAACTCAGAACAGAGGGAATTTCCAAGCTCAATACCAGCATCAACATCAACAGCTGGATCCCCAATATGTATTGGAAACACGCAACAAACAATACTGGAAACAGGGGACATAATTCCCATTTTTAACCTTTCATCTTGTAATTTAGATAGTCATACCACTAGTTTGCTTTCCAAAGGTTTATCATACGTCCCTCATGCATACCCCAACAAATTTGAAATATATCAGGACATTATCTCTTTTTTCGTAAGGTTAGACTAAAAAACACTTTGAAGAAGATATAGATCAGGACTCCCAATCTCAAGGTACAAAACATTTAGCCCTTCCATCCACTTTTTGTCCTTCCCTGGACCAATTAGGACCCAAAGTGGCTGCTTTTGAACTGGTAGTTCTTCAAAGATTAGAAAAAGCCTTTCAATTCATACCCAAACCCTTGTGCAATTTAGATAAAGGTGAATACACAGCCCTCCATTTTTAGCTGACAACAAAAATCTAATAATAAAAGGATGTGATAAAGGAGGAGGAATAGTGGTCCTCAATACTGATGACTACGAACATAAAATGACCACCATGCTCAATGATACCATGTTCTATTCTAAAATACAATCTAACCCTGCTACTAAAATATCCAAAAAAATCCAGACCTTGTCCTACCAGGCATTAGTTGCAGGTGACATTACTACCAAAGAATATGATTTTTTAAACCACAATTTAGGGAAAACAGCCTGTATTTATGGTATGCCCAAAATTCACAAGAATATTCATGATCCTCCTTATAGACCTATAGTGTCCACAATTGGTACTATCACTGAACCAGTATCCAAATTTATTGATAACTGCTTACGTCTCCATATTCCCAAAATCACCTCCTATATTAAAGATACCATGGAGATGATAAAAAAAGTAGAGTATATGAATTTCAACCCTAATCAGAGCATTTTAGTGACCTTAGACATAGAGTCCTTATATAGTAATATACCTTTAGAGGGAGCTATGTCAGCCACTGATTGGTTCATTGACACATATAATATATCTTGTTCCAAACCATTCATTTTGGCATGCCTGAATATAGTATTAACCGAAAACATCTTTGAATTTAATGAGACCTTGTATCGTCAAACCAAAGGCGTAAGCATGGGTGCATCTGTGGCGCCCTCCATTGCGAATATTTATATGGCTGCCTTTGAAACCAAATTCATATACAACGAGATTGCCCCTTTTTTGAATCTATCTCCCACTGGTCCAGATACATAGATGATATCTTTTTTGTCTGGACTGGTGGGAGAGATTCGCTCACAGAATTTTTGGAATGGCTCAATGCTACAGACTGGAATCTGAAATTTACTGCACACATAGATACTGAGAAAGTAGAGTTTCTTGATATCATAATTAGGCATTCTTTGGGCCACTTGGAAGTAGATATTTTTGTGAAGCCCACTGCTAGGAATACGCTGTTGCATTTCAATAGTTATCACCCTCGCAACCAAAAGCAAAGTATTCCGTTTTCCCAATTTCTAAGAGTGCGTAGAAACTGCACGAACTTGACAGATTTTGATAAACAAGCCATTACAATGAGGAAGAAGTTTTTAGACAGAGGATACCCTCACCGGTTGGTGAGGGATTCCTACAAACGTGCCAGGTTTTACGACCGGGACCATTTACTGACCCCTAAAGTGAACAATAGTAACAGTCCACTGGTATGTGTCACCAGACACTCCACGATGGATAACAAAGTCAAACAGATCATCAATAGTAACTGGCACATTCTTAATAGCAATCCAGACAGTTGTAAATTGACCAAACCTTTATTCGCCCATCGGCGAAACAGAAATATCAAGAATTTCATTGTTCGGTCACGGTTTACTAACAAGATCAATAGACCTATGTTCATTCAAAAATCCATTAATGGCAATTTTCCTATTAAAGGTACTATGAAATGCTCCTCTTGCAAATCTTGTGAGTCCATCATTGAAGGTGAAACTCTGCTCCACAATGGGGTATCTATTGAAGCTACTGAGATGTGGAACTGTAAAACAAACAATACTGTATATTTCATTCGCTGTCCCTGCAACCTTGGCTATGTAGGTGAGACTTCGAGAGCAATCCAAACCCGTATTACTGAACACCGCTCTGCAGTCAGAACAGCCAAAATTACAGCGCCCTTAGTTAAACATTTCATTGATATGAACCATAAACCAGAAGACATCCATTGGAGAATCTTGGAAAGAATCAGGACTCCCGATAATAAAGTGGGTCTCAAAATACGTAAAAAACGAGAAGTTTTTTGGATTTTTACTCTTAATACTTTCAGGAATGGCCTGAATAGTGAAATACCCTGGGAGAATGCCATAACCTGAGTGGGCATCGCATCTTAAAACAGGATGTTTGGTATACTGAACCTAATAAGTTATTTAGACCTTTGCGTCTTTAACTAATACAAACAATAAAGTTTCTTTGTTTTTCAATATAGTCTGTTTTCTCTGACCATCATCACTTCGGTCATATGACACTTTTTAGAATCACATGATTATCCTGTGACCAGCCATAGAGTATATAATGTGTAGAATGGCACCAACACATTTGATACTCTTTTCCGAAGGCATCATCGGCAGCCATCCTCAGCCTGGTCCTACCTGGAGCCTCCTTTTATCAGGTACATATTAGTTTGTAGTTATAGGGACCTTGCTTTACTCTGAAGCTGTAGTTTTACACGCTCATAGATATATTTTGTTACATTGCTTTTTAGACAAGTCCTTTACTGTGCATGCCTATTGAGCTACATATTTGGAACACTATCGCATATCTATCGCTTGTTACAGTTTCTTTGTTGAATCTCTTCCATCGCAAGGTACCTACGGGGTTCACTGTTACTCCGATTATTAATGTATACTCCCCCTTTTTTTTTTTTCTCTTATAAGGTCTCCGTTTTGACAATAGATTGTGTATTGTTTTTTCAGAGGCTTTCCAGAATACCATATTACTGATTTTAACATTTAGCGGGACCAGGTCGCTTTTCAAATATACCTACACGAGGTTTGTTTGATAACCAGGTATTGGTCTTAAAAATTCTTTAGATCATAAGATTATGGAAACTCACAGTTATATCTATGTTAGGGATATCTTTATCTCTTTTTAATCAATTTACTTTTAAAAATAGTTGTTTCTTATTCTTTTATGTAGACATCCGACTTTTTCGTGAAATTGTTGATTTTAATATTAATAAGACATCGTTGCACATTTGGTGCACCGCATTTTTATCAGGTAATTTCTTTTCGTCATTGTGGTTTATCCGTTTTCAATGAACATGTATAATACCACTGAATCAACATCTATTGGGATAGATTAATGTTAGGTACTTTGATTTTTATAACCAGTCTTAGTTTATCGGTCCGCTAATATCAGTCCAAATTTTTGAGCATGATGATTGCTCACACTGGTACCGAACAATCTCTTTATGATCTTATTGAATTATTAACATTAACTTATTGGTTTCAATTGCATAATTCACGAGTCAAAATCTCGATAAATTTCTTTTTAAAATGGAACTATACAGATAACATATACAAACAGCAGCTACCGTGTACATTAATGATGATTAGACCCCATTATATAGGTCCATAATAATGGTGACACATACACATTTTTTTCAGCCATTTATTAGAATCAAGAACATCCACCAACTATGGAGTTGCAGGTTTTAATCACTAGGAACTAATTAACAACAGGATCTGTGAGTGATTGGCTACTTATTTTCTATCTTATTGTTTCTTAACTATATAATGTTACAGGCCTTTACTATCTAATAGGCCTCTTTCATTAAGGTTCAGTTTTGAGCACTCAGATATAGCACCATAGATAAATATAAAATTGTAATGTATGATACATAGGAAGACCGTCAGATTATGTACATAGATTGTTGCTACTGATACACATTGTGTTTTTTAAGATATATGTAAAAAGAGATACGAATTGTTTAAATAGATGTTTTTCTTGAGAAAACATGTCAAGATACGGTTGACCATTTGTGAAATCTGAGTATGTTCTCTTTTTTCTTTTTACATAATTGTGTGGCTTTCCTGAAGAAGGCGTTGTATACGCCGAAACGCGCGTCGAGTTAATAAAGATATTGCCACTTTTTAACCCTTTATTTATATCTATTGATTAAAAGTGATGTGTTACATATTGTGTTTCATTTTTTAAATGTTTTGTATAAATATCATTTGTTTAGACAATATGAGAAGAAATGATTAAAATGGTAACAACTTTGAACATATTTTTTCTGTCTTCCTTGGTTTTCTTAATGTTACAGATACTGTGTATATTGTTTGCTTTATTGACATTGCCTAGGAGTTTTTGTTACTACCCTGAAAGATTATGAGCCATTTGTGTAGCAGCACGCCCTCTAGCATATGTCAGCTACTCTGATTGGGCTATGGGAACAGTGTTTCAATGGTGTTGCCCCTCAAATTATTTATGATATTCGGGATAGTGTGTATGCGGCTGGCATGGCTCCTAACGACGTTTTTAGTAATGTTGCCACGTTGATTGGATACCGAGGCAGGTTAATCCAAAAGAGCCCGATTGCAGTGTCTCAGTTCCCGATGAGGGAAGTACATCCCATCTATCACCCCGAAATACCAGAGCTTCGAAATTGGCAGGACCAAGTCATCCGGCAGCGAGTGGAGGGCCGTTTCCAGGAACAGTGGGTTTATACTCCTTGGAAGAGGAGTGAGGTTTTATCTCTTAAGACCCAGTTGCCTGACCCTAGGAAGAATCCCACTGCCTATTATAAAGAGTTGAAGGAGGCTTCGTCCTCGACGGTGATGACACTGGTCGACGTCGAGATGTTTTTCGGACTGCTGGTGCCGGTTGATATTTGGCAGCAGGTGCATACACAGGACCATGTATTGCAGTTGGGTGGCACTTGGGATGAGATTAGGGCATGGGATAAGGAGAGGAAGCCTGGTGAGAAGCCTAAAGCTGAGATACTAGCTTTGCCAGGCCGAATTATCACCTATATGCACTCCTTGATCCCACTGAGAGTAGATTGGGATAAGTTAACAGCATGTCGTCAGAAGAAAGATGAAAGCGTATCCGATTTCTTCACTAGGTTTGATGGGGTGTTTCTGAATTTCAGCGGACAGGACTTGTCGATGGAGGGAGGTATCCGATTGTTCGTTAACAGATTTGTTACGAACCTGCTTCCTGAGATAGCGACTCGGTTGCAGGCTTCAGATAGTACTTGGACCACTTCCTCCCAATCGGTAATATTGAGTATGGCGCAGTATTACAAGCACCAAGAGAACGAAGAGAAGGAAAAGGTAGAGAAGAAAAATAAGGACTTGAAGACGAAGGTGTTGATGCAGCAGGTGTCCCGGGGCAGTGGTAAGGGATGGGGAATAGGTCTGGCTCGGCAGTTGCCCCGCACTAACAGGAATACTACGCCCGTGGGGCTGAACCAGTGCGCATATTGTAAGGAGGAGGGGCACTGGCGTAGCGAGTGTCTGACGCTGTTGCAAAGGGTTGAGGCCCCGAGGGGCTATGGCGGAGGCCGGGAAGGTGAGGAACAGCCAGGTCGGTCTGAGCAGAACTATTTTGATGATCCGAGGGGGCGACAGTATTACCATGATGACTATGACTTGGACGAAGTGACGGGGCTTACCCAAGGCTAGGACAGCCTAGGGCAGGGTGGGGGATCAGTTCAGATCCCTGTGGACCAGCGGGGACCCTATGTCACTGCTGATCTGCAGGGCTTGGCGAAGAAATTCTTGGTGGACACAGGCGCAATGAATAGCTCTGTTTCTCATTCACTGGTCCCCGGGGCAGCCCTGTCTGGCCAAAACAATGTTTTGGTAGGCTTCTCAGGCATACCAGTTGTGAGCCCCATCTCTGAGCCTCTAGCCCTGACTATTGGCCCATTTACTGTAGATTCGCCCTTCTTATTGACATCTAACTGCGGAGAGAATTTAATGGGTTTGGACTTGTTGAAGAGGTTACACGCGACTATTTTGTGTTCTCCGGATGGCGTCTATATGACCATAGGACCCAATGTAGTGAATTCCAAGCAATGTTTGTCGAAAGATGAGCCTCTTCCCGCTGAGTTTAGGGAGGTCCCGACGACAGTATGGGCTACAGGTGACACGGATGTAGGGCTGTTGCAGATCCCCCCAGTTTCCATCAGAGTGAAGAACAATGCTGTCCTGCCTTGTCTTCCCCAGTATAAGATACCAAAGGCAGTAGAACGGGCTCTGCTACAGATTGTACAGGATTTGATTGCTCCTGGAGTTGTTGAGGAGACGAATGCTAATGTGTGCAATAGCCCTATTCTTCCCATCTTAAAAAGGGCACCCTCGGGTTCCCCGGATGACCATCCCGATGTCTACCGTTTTGTTATTGATTTGCGTGAGGTGAATAAAATAGTGATTCCCCAGTTCCCTGTTGTTCCCGACATCACTGCTCTCCTGACCATGATTCCTCCCTCTGCCACATACTTTTCTGTCATTGATTTGAGGAATGCGTTCTTTAGTATTCCCATACACCCAGAAAGTAGGTATCTGTTTGGGTTCTCGTTGGCTGGCAGAAGTTTTAGATTCTGTCGGGCTCCTCAAGGCCATACTGAAAGTCCCAGTATCTATAGCCAAGCTTTAAAAGGTCAATTGGACTCCCTTGTCCTTCCCTCAGATAATGTCCTATTGCAGGATGTGGATGACCTTTTGATAGCTTCGGATACTAAACAGGGTTGCATGGATGCAACGGTTAAATTATTACTACATTTGTCCCATTATGGACATAAAGTGTCCCTCTCAAAATTTCAATATTGTCGACAGGAGGTCACCTACTTAGGTCACCTACTGTCGAAGGAGGGAAGGAGACTAACACCTGAGCGCGTGGCTGCTATAACTAAGATGCCCATCCCTAAGACGCAGCAGGATGTGTGAACGTTCATAGGCATCACTTCGTATTGTCGCCACTGGATCCCTAATTTTGCTTTACTAACGAAGCCCCTGCTGCGCCTAACCACTAAAGATGTGCATGAACCCCTGCCCTGGACGCATGATTGCCAGCATGCTTTTGAGCAACATAAAATAGCGCTTTGCTCTGCGCCTGTGCTTGGCACCCCAGACTACCAGAAGCCGTTCGTGTTGTATGCACACGAAACGGCTGGCTGCGTGCTCTCTGTCTTAACACAGGCCTTTGGAGGTAAGCAAAGGCTGTGTGCTTACTTCTCTGCTCTGCTTGACAACGTCGCCAGAGCCCTCCCGAGCTGTCTGAGAGTGGTCGTGGCAGTGGCCATTTCTATCCGACAATCGGCAGGGCTCGTCCTTGATACTGATCTCACAGTCATGGTCCCGCATGCTGTGGACACACTTTTGAACAGAACGAAGACGCAGCACCTTACCAGTGCACGTCTGACTGGCTATGAGCTGACCCTGTTTGCGCCACACGTCACCATCAAAAGATGTGCCACTCTGAACCCAGCCACGTTACTACCCCTCCCTTCTGAGAGTGAGGAGACGGACGTGCATGATTGCATCTACTGTATGGAGGAAGAGATGAAGGGACGGGTAAACCTGACTGATGTTCCCCTATCTGAACCCCAAGGGGAGCTATATGTCGATGGCTCCTGTTTTAAATTACCAGACGGCACAACGACAGCAGCCTATGCTATCACCACCTTATGCACTGTGGTTGAGACATCACAAGTTCCCTACCAATCAGCACAGGCTGCGGAGTTGGTGGCCCTTCTTTGTGCCTGTGAGTTGAGTGAGGGACTGGCTGTCAATATATATACTGACAGCCAGTACGCATTTGGCGTGGCCCATAATTTTGGGCGGCTCTGGGCGGAGAGGGGGTTCCTGACGTCCCATGGCATGAGAATACAGAACAGCCCACTAATACGCAGACTTTTGTCAGCCTTGGCACTCCCTAAGAGACTAGCAATAGTGAAGTGCAGTGCTCATAAGGCAATCACTGATGATGTTGGGAGGGGGAACGCATTTGCAGATCAGACAGCAAAGGAGACAGCACAGACTAAAATGAAGAGGATGTTTGTGGCAGGTCCAGCTAGATGGTTGCCTGAAAATGGGATGTTTGAGGATACCTTGGAGAATGTGAAGGAAATCCAGAGTGAGGCAACAATTGAGGAGTTAGCAATTTGGCAAGAGAGCACAGCTGATTTGGATGAGGATGGGTGTTGGACGGACAAATCTGGAAAGCAGAGATGGATGCTACTGGATGCATATGTCCTCCCTGTGGTTACCATGGCGCACGGGCAGGCACACATTAGTGCAAAGGGGATTTGCAGGCTGTTAGACAACGTGTGGCGAAATGACAACATTCCCAAAGTCGCAGCTCACCTGGTAAAATGCTGCATGGTCTGTTTAATGCACAATCCTGGGAAGGGTACCCCCACTCCTGTTGGCAGTTTTGCACCGCCCTCCTTCCCTTTCGAGGTTCTCCAGATGGATTATATCGAAATGGAACGAGTCAATAATTTGAAATATGTGTTGGTGGTTGTCTGTGCATTCAGTATATGGGTTGAGGCTTACCCCACTAAAGAGAACACCGTCATGGCTACGGCGAAGGTACTCTTGAAAGAGTTCTTCCCGCGTTTTGGTTTGCCCCGTTTGATTTGGAGTGACAATGGCAGCCACTTCAATGCCAAGGTTATCCAGTTGGTGTGTGACGGGTTGCACATTAGGCAAAAGTTCCATGCAGCGAACCACCCCCAATCGGCAGGCTTGGTTGAAAAGTACAATGCTACTCTCAAGTTGAAAATGGCCAAGATCAAAGAGAGCACAGGATTGCAGTGGCCTGATGCTTTACCACTAGCACTAATGTCTACGAGAGTCACAGCTCACTCTAGGACAGGTTTGTCCCCGTATGAGGTCATATTTGAGCGCCCAGCAAATGTCTGGGGTGTCCCGCGACCGTGTAGGTTCTCAGACATAGAATACCCCCTGCTAATTGATTACCTTTATGAATTGACTAAAAATTTGTGTTCTATTCACCAACAGATCGCTGAGACGTTACAGCAACATCCAGAGAGTCCCGGCCATGAGATACGGGCTGGAGACTGGATTCTAATCTGAAATTTCCAAAGGAGGAGCGGCTTGGAGCCACGCTGGAAGGGACCCCATCAGGTCCTTTTGGCCACCAGGACAGCAGTGAAGGTCGACAATCGGAAAAACTGGATACACAGCACCCATTGCAAATGGGTGCCCCTTGCGTTGCCCTATGACCAATGGGTCACGGATGGGATTGGGGACTGTGAGACGGAGCAAGTGCCACGGTTCATTCCCTTCTCGGATGCCCGGCTCACGTGGGCTCCGACGGAGGAGGAAAGTCATGCAGTGCTGACCGAAGCAGTGCCACCTGAAATTAAGTCCATCCAGGAGCCCCAGCCTGTTGGCCCACCTGTGATTGAGTTGCATCCAGTTGAGCCCCAATCCACCGATTTGCCCGAGTCTGGCCCTTTGTCTTGTGGTCCCCTTGAACCTGACCCCTTGTTCTCTGACCCCGCTGTGCCTGGGGTGTCAAGGTACAATTTGCGCCCCCATAAAAGGAACAGTGCACCAAAGGGACAGTCAGATTAGTAGGGATGGACTGCATTGCTGCAGAATAGGGTGCATGTGCCTTGCCCGTGGTACCAACGATAGCTCAAGGACAGGGGGATTGGTGCATTACTTGGACAGTCACCGAACAGGGCAAGTGAACAGTGTTTCAGAGGAGAAGGTGCTTTGCCCTGCAACGTGGGATCCGGATCCGAGCTGGACGAACAGCTCCACCGCCGGTGCTCAAAAGCGCCTATGTCTAATGAACAATATACTATCTTAATTTCCTTTTGCCTTTATTCCAGCTTGGCTCCAAGTGTAAGACTTTTCTGTTGTTTTTGAAAAAAAAAGATGAATCCTTTGGTCGCCCTATTCAGGAGGAGGAGCAGCCTTTTGCAGCTCCGCGTCCTGAGCGAAATGAGCTTGTTTGGTCCTCCTGGTCTGTTAGAAGCAAAGTTGTGTTCGTAGCAATTATCCTAATTTCTTTGATATTGGTACTTGGGGTAACGTATTTTCTTGAGGAAAGATATCCTGCCCATACTTTGATTGGTACTACGTCTGTTTCCCCCGAGCATATCTTCATTACTCTGGCGCCCCACAAGGGGGAGCACAGGAAGTCCTATAAGGATAATGTTTTCATTCAGACCTTGCATCAGACGCACACTGCTTATAATACGACAAGGTGTTGGGTATGTGGATTGTTGCCCTCGGTAACTCATAGAAGTGAGAATTTGCTATCCATGCCCTTGTGATATGTTAGTCGTTGTGAGGGGTGGTTTGCATTACTTAGCATGGTCCGTTCATTTCACCAGGCTGATACATTGGAACGGAAGAGTACTAGTTCTCGTACCCTGACACAGAATGTGCATTTCCAGCATAGAGTTTCCCCTGGTGCCCCCACAGGCCGAGAGCCGTTTGGCAGGTTGTTCTTGAGCTCTTGCATGCATGCGTACAAGGGGGTGAGAGGGGGAAATTTGTCTCAGGTGGAGAGAGATCATTTCCTACAGTTCAACTCATCAGAATATTACCAGTCTTTCCAGACCCCCAATGTTACTGAAGACTAACCGATACCCTTGTCCGCGGTGGATGTTATGGCTCCTTTCTGTGTCCAGGGGGTTGGGGATATAGAGGTGGGGGAGAGCAGATGCAACACTACCTATAGTTTAAGAGCAACAAAGAGTCCACCCCTGATCCCGCCACGTAATGTTTATTTCGTTTGTGGATCCCATGGTTACGTTTGGCTTCCTGAAGTATGGTCGGGAAGGTGTTATCTTTCTTACCTCCTGCCACCTGTGTACATAGCCCCTCCAAATTATCATAAGGACCATCGTCTACAACATAGAGAGGCCCATGTACCCCAGATTAAGAGAATGATTAGCACAGACGACATAGATCAGACAGACACAACATTGCAGCAGTTCACAGACTCAATGAAAGGCATCATACCTTTCTGGGGCCCTATGGCTAATAGTCTTAATATTAGACGGCTCACGAGGGTGGTGGAAGGAGTCATTAATACGACTGCAGGAATATTGACAAATATCACAGTAGAGGTCCAGGCTACGAGACTTGTTACCCTCCAAAACCGTATGGTTTTAGACGTTATCCTGGCTGACCGGGGTGGTGCCTGTCGCGTCATCGGTAGTAGTTGTTGCGTGTATATCCCTGACCACGCCCCCACTGTGTACGCTGCCATACAGAAATTGCATAAGATAGCATCAGAGATACACCAAGAGAATGGTACATGGTCATTCACGGGATGGTTCTGGAGTCTATTCGCTACCTGGGGTTGGAAGATTCTTACTTTCCTCATTGCCATAGCAGGTATCATCCTGACATGCTGCCTATGTATACACTGTCTCCCTGCCTGTTGTGCTTGCTGTGTATCAATGTTCAAGGCACATCCCCGGACCCCGAGGCGTGATTCAACTGCAAAGGCTATGGTGATGCAGGGTATGCAGGATTTGTTCAATATTGACGAGGGCATTTTCGAATATTGATTATATGTGTTAACATCCTACGGTATTAGCTCCAACTTACAGTTCATGTATCAGCGGTGGTAGTACATGTGTGAACATTTACCTTCTCCCTGTTTTAGAATTGTAAAGACCCTTACCTGATGGCACCAATAAAGCTTAGCATGAATGTTAAAAGGAGGGTCTGTTAGATTTGAAATGCTATTTCCGTGATACCCAGAACTGAAATGCTTCCTTTGCTATGTTCGAACTCTATTCTGTGTTAAGTTAGCATTCATGGCGCCATTTTTCTTGACGTTATCTTGTTCTGTAACCAAGATCGAGCTTCTGTCTCACGATGCTTGCCTCAGCAGAAAGGCCGCCCCTGCACCTCCAGTTTGTACTTCTCAAGGTTGAAGCTTCGCTGCACTAATGAATGTACTATCTATTGTTGCATACCTTTGCTGTTAGTTAGACTCGTTCCCACATCTTATAATGGTAGACACCGGCCGAGTGGCCTTGGGGTCGAGATAGCATGTACCCAGCCCTGTGCCATCTCCCATCCTTGTTTGCCTTCTTTGTTCACCATGGCCTGAGCTGGGAAATTCCAGTTTGGGTGGGACTTTAGAGGTGTTGGAAATGTATATTTTGTGTTACCGTACGGACGGGAGTAAGTCCCTCGGTAGTGTCTAAGGAGGCTAGTCAGACTGGACTCCGCTGCAGCGCATTTCTAATAAATCAGTTTGGTTTGTATTCTCTACTGTTTTCTCGACTCTTCAATTTATTGGGAAGGCAAGAGGTGGTCGTCAGTGACCTGGGTGACCCTAAACGGGTCACTTCCTTCATTAAAAAAACACATAAAATGAGATTTTTGCCCATAATGAGTCAGAGGTTAGGTCATCTGCTGAACCATAGTTGCACAGAGCTGCACACCATGTGCAGCAGAGTTTGCTCTCTGCCATGGGTGGAGTGCTGGGCTGTCAGGACATGGCCTCAAGCCATATGTAGTAGCACTTGCCAGCTTGCACTGTGTTAGGTGAAGGACTTGCCACAAGCTATGTGGGCAAACCCCACTGCACATGGCAGAAGGCTGTCCATAGTGGGAGTTGGCCTCCCAGTTTGAGTTGGGCACGAGGCCTGGTTAGAGGTTAGGCACTGCACTCAACCCCCACTGTACACAGTCCATGGTCATGCTCAGTGGGGGCTTGGTTGCCCTCAGTGACTTTCTTGCAGGGCCTGGCCACAGAGAAGGTCGTGCATGCACCACCCTCAATTATGTCACTTGTTAGGTATCAAAGATTTTATGTGTGTTGTCATACACTGCACAAGAAGGTTGGTCTAGTTATGGTTTGCGCCACACCGTAATTGACAGATTATGAGCCTAAAGTGTAATTAACTTTCTCACTATATTTTTATGGACTTGAAGGATGGTTGGTTAATTTGGCTAACTGTAGTCCATCATTTCTTTTAGCTCCTGCCTTTCAGCTGTAACTGCTGCCTCATGTAAGATAGGACATATTTAGTGCACTATCCTCTGTTTCTGCATCTTTTCATTACTGAAGAAGGAATGCGAGTCCGGAAGGTCCTGATGTTTTTTCTCCTTCCCCCTTGGAACTTTCTGTGCCTTGAGTTCAGTCAATTACGAATATAGAGTGGTTTGGATCTCATCAGAACACAAGCACATTCTGGCAAATTCATGACATGACATACAACATTTAAAAAGCAGGTCAACACAGACAATGCTGCACAAAAAGACTTTCTAGTCTCAGCTCAGATATATAAGGAGCCGACTTGACGTCTACCACGCAAAAAAGATTTGGGATACTAGAAATAAAGAGGTGACGAGGAGTTTTTTTCAGAAACCTTGAATGAGTCAGCTCTGTACAGACATTTTACTCTTCCCAACATGTTCCTGATGAATCAAGTCAAGAGAAGGCGAGGCACAATGTAACTAAAGGGATCAGCCAAATCCTTCCTTGAGAAGTAATTTGGAACATATGCTCTCTGTCTTGAATGGGAATATTTCCCCAAATAAAACTGAAGGACTCTGTGTTTGAGGTGATTCACCTTTTAGGTTACACAGCAGTGTTCAGCCCGCCGCCATCCTTGAGCAACAAACCATAACAGAAATATTGACATGATTTACAATGTTTTGTTGAAGATCCCCCCTCCCCCCGCACATGCCACTCTACATTGACTGGCCATTGTGTAGAGGAATCTGTTTAAAGCGCTCTGTATTGCTCACCGTTCGAAGCGCAAAAAAAGGGCTGTGCGTTCTTCATCAGGAAAAAATTATAAGAGCGGCAAATTCATCGCGAGAAATATTTAAAATCGCTAAAGCTCTCCTTACACCTCCGGCTCCTCCTATTGCTTTGGATAAAGCCCAATTGCGATGCGACCAAATAGCGGATTTTTCTTTGAGAAAATTCAAGCTATATATAAATCGTTCCCTTTAATTATAGACCAACACTCTTCTCTATCAGGAAATGTAGCCACTCCGGAAGGTCAAACTTTGTTGGAGGATTTTCTGCCGTTAGATCTTCCTACCTTGCTAGGGCTGCTAAGAGATTTAAAATCGGGCTCGCCCTTAGATCCTGCCCCCCGCGGTTCTCCATCAGATTTGTGAGGTCGTCTCACCAGTTATCCTTGAGGTGATCAATATCTCTCTCAAATCGGGTATAGTACCGTCTTCTTGGAAACATGCTAGGGTCAAAGCACTTTTGAAGAAGCCCAATTTGGACCCTGAAGACTGGGCTAACTATCGTCCCATCTCTTTATTACCCGGACTAAGTAAACTTGCTGAGAAATATACGAATTCTATTTTATCCACCTTTTTAGAAAACAATAATCATTTACACCCAACCCAAACTGGTTTTAGACCTCGACAGGGCACGGAAACTGCCCTTATTGCTGTGGTGGAAGAAACTAGGAAGATTCTTGATGCCGGAGGCTGCGCTGCTTTGATCTTATTAGATCTTAGCGCAGCCTTCGACACGGTAAATCATCATTTGATGATTCAAAGACTTAGGGAAGTGGGAGTGGCCGGATCAGCTCTAAAATGGCTACAATCCTTCCTTCAAAACAGAGTCTTCACAGTCTTTGAAGAAGAATCCTCCTCTAAACAAATACCTCTGACATGTGGGGTTCCTCAAGGCTCTTCCCTTAGCCCCACTATGTTTAATATATATTTGCGGTCATTAGCAGAAACGGTACACCCCTTTGGTATACAGATTGTCACATACGCTGACGATACTCAATTGATTGTCTCCCTGACTCAACAATTCCAACAAGGCCACAATCTAGCTGCATGCCTTGAGAAGGTTTTTTATTGGATGAACAATTCATTTTTAAAACTCAATGGAGCTAAGACAGAACTTATGCTGCTGGGGAAGTCTGCCCCCTAAACATTGATTCCTTTTGGCCCAGCTGCCTAGGCCCTCCCCTGTTCCTAAGCAGCAAATTAAAAGCCTAGGAGTTTGGCTTGATTCAAATTTAAACTTCAATGAACAATCACGTAAAGTAGCGGCCTGTTGCTACGGCCTTTTAAGAATGGTTCGGAAGATCCTTCCTCTACTACCTTTTATGGCCAGACGACTGCTGGTCCAAGCTCTTATTCTTTCACGGCTGGACTATGCGAATGCTATCTATTTGGGAGCCCCGCTATCTACTACTAAAAGACTTCAAACAGTGCAGAACTGTGCGGCGCGCATGCTGTTAAATATTCCGAGACGCATCTCGGCTAAACCCGCTCTCACCTCTCTGCACTGGCTTCCGGTCTGTCAAAGAATTCAATTTAAGGCAATGTGCATCGTACACAAAGCACTCTCTGACAATGGCCCCTGTCTGACTCGCTCATGGATTCAATCCTATTGCCCTAACAGACCCCTTAGATCGGCGAATAAAGGCCTTATTGTAGTCCCTAAGATTAAACGCTCTCGGAGTGGAGGTCGACTGTTTACATACAATGCAGCCAGACTATGGAATAGTCTTCCTCTCCACCTACGCTCTGAGCCTAATCACTTTAAGTTCAGGAAACTTTTGAAAACCTCTCTTTTCCTTTGAGTGTCTCATAGTATCACTGTTGTCGCAGCGCTGGGATGCCTTTGGGTAACCATGCGCTCTAGAAATGCTACTTCATTCATTCATTCATTCATTCATCACTTGGTCAGCCCTTCCCTCCCAAAAGAGAGCTTAGATCTAGCAACTTGAGTCTTCTCTCTACCCCTAGGGTGAAAAAAGACAGGTGTTGTGGGCGTTCTTTTGCCTACCTTGCCCCCAAACTATGAAACACCTTACATCTTACCCTTAGGATGAATGATAATCTACTCAGCTTTGGGAAACAACTCAGGACCCATCTCTTCACCTAAAAGATCATGATAATGAGCCTGACAGACCTTAGCACTTGGAAGCCCGTCTCGGGTAGCTACGCGCTTAATATATACTTTGAATTGCATTGAATTGAATCCTTATGTTGCTTGAAAGTAGGTAAATGATCAAGATGACTTTCGTGATCAATATTTGCAAACATGTACTGCTGGTCCAGGGGTAGTTTACAGAAGAGCCAGTGTCACCCAAGAGTCCATGATGAATGGGAAGACACATTAATAAATATTTTCTGTGAACCCTCGCGACGAGGAGCCTTTTAGTATGGATAGCCAGCAAGTAAAGAAAAAGATCAAACAGAAGTTTTAAAAAAATCATTTTGAGAAATTAAAGCTTAATGCACCCATTGCCCCTAAGGAAGATTGGCACTTTGGGTCAAATCTCTGATACAAGTTTGCAGGAGAAACATCGTCTTACTTACATCTGGTGGAAACTGTGACATCAGCTTAAAACAGCACATGTATCTGCACATCATTCCATACTTAACACTTTTTCTAAGCCAGCTCTGTGTACCAAACGTAGTGAAGAGCTGTTTAGCGGTCAAGTATGAAATGTAAGATGGTGCTCCACTTGCATTTTCACAATGTCCACCTGGGCTGCCCAGCCCATGCTTTCTGGAGGCACTGCATCTGGCTCCATTATGAAATGCAACTTTTTTCACTGAGCTCTAGTTTTCTATCTTTGTTCAGAAAAAGGTGCCAACCTAATTTTTGCAGCCAGCCAGTAGGTAAGTATGTATGACATAATCAGTTGCCATATTCTCTAATGTGAAATAAAAAGCCTAATATACTTGCCCTGGTAGAACGCACAGTGGCTCACATATATTTGCTGTACTTCATGCTTCACTATCACAGGAGCCTTCTCATGAGCACTCTTGCCAGCTGACAAACCCTCAAAGAAGGTTTCTGACCTCCAGTAGATTTTGTAATTGTGAAGGTGAAACATTTCATGGGAATGAACTACTAACCCGTCCACATAATCCAGCTCATGGCTCTTAGCTTTAGTGGATGCCACGATCTTAGTCCACTAGGATTTCTGGACGTGTGAATCAACAGCTTGTATCTGACTTTGCTACATTTCCAGTCAGTTTTGGAAAGTGCCTAGATTCCTGTCAAGTGCACCCCATTGACTGACATTTTTTATTACCTAAAGATTTTGAAAGTAATTCTTGATGCCTGCATCTGATTTTCTTCATTTTTGTGTCATTATAATCATTTGATTTTATTCTGCCCATCTAATTTGTTTCAGGAGGATGCTTTGTTTATTTCTTAAAGGTGAAGTTATTTCAATATTGCTCTGGAGGTACCGCGTGCAATATTTTTCACAGTAGGCTTTGCTGATGGTATAATTTCAACCATCCTACCCTATCACTTCCAGATCAGAAAACTATATATCAAATTGCTAGTAGGAGCCATGATATTGGGTTTTGTAGTAGCCCAGTCACAAATCATACCAGGACTGAAAGCTCTCTTCGTCTTGAATAAGAATCAGGTTCCCTACAAATGTTCCGCAGTTATTTTTGAAAATGATCTAAATGAGAAATCTAGTGCTATCATGCTATCACCCACCCATTTTTATTACTGATTGAACCAATGCCTTTCAGATGCAGGAAAACAAAAAAGGAAAAAAGGCTTTGGTCCGTGGCATAACCCAGAATATGGAAATACTACCACAATGGCTAGGCGTGTAGTAAAACAGAACGATTGAGAAAAAACAAGGACCCCCTGAACAATAGATAGTTCAATTCCTAGGACAGGGACTTAAATGGTAGTAACAAAAACTCCTAGGCAATGTCAATAAAGCAAACAATATACACAGTATCTGTAACATTAAGAAAACCAAGGAAGACAGAAAAAATATGTTCAAAGTTGTTACCATTTTAATAATTTCTTCTCATATTGTCATATTGTCTAAACAAATGATATTTATACAAAACATTTAAAAAATGAAACACAATATGTAACACATCACTTTTAATCAATAGATATAAATAAAGGGTTAAAAAGTGGCAATATCTTTATTAACTCGACGTGCGTTTCGGCGTATACAACGCCTTCTTCAGGAAAGCCACACAATTATAGATCCTGTTGCAAATTAGTTCCTAGTGATTAAAACCTGCAACTCCATAGTTGGTGGATGTTCTTGATTCTAATAAATGGCTGATAAAAATGCGGTGCACCGAATGTGCAACAATGTCTTATTAATATTAAAATCAACGATTTCACGAAAAAGTCGGATGTCTTGCGATGGAAGAGATTCAACGAAGAAACTGGACCAAGCGCTAGATATTCGGAAAAGAGTATTGATACTCTTTTCGGAAGGCATCATCGGCAGCCATCCTCAGCCTGGTCCTACTTGGAGTCTCCTTTTATCAGACAAGTCCTTTACTGTGCATGCCTATTGAGCTACATATTTGGAACACAATCGCATATCTAGTGCTTGTTCCAGTTTCTTCGTTGAATCTGAGTATCTGAGTATGTTCTCTTTTTTCTTTTTAGAAAATTGTGTGGTTTTCCTGAAGAAGGCGTTGTATACGCCGAAACGCGCGTCGAGTTAATAAAGATATTGCCACTTTTTAACCCTTTATTTATATCTATTGATTAAAAGTGATGTGTTACATATTGTGTTTCATTTTTTAAATGTTTTGTATAAATATCATTTGTTTAGACAATATGAGAAGAAATTATTAAAATGGTAATAACTTTGAACATATTTTTTCTGTCTTCCTTGGTTTTCTTAATGTTACAGATACTGTGTATATTGTTTGCTTTATTGACATTGCCTAGGAGTTTTTGTTACTACCCGTAAAACAGAACGATTGCAGAGTGGACGCTTGCCGAGCTGCAATGGATTGGGGAGAATGTCATGTCTGACCTTAGCCAACAGCAATCTTTATTGTGGGAGTTGTAGTTTAACTTTTATAACTTAAAATTTGGGCTAAAACTCCACCGTCTGTCTTCCAGGATTCCCCTGATGGTGTCTTTGGTCCAACTTCTGTCCTTCTCACCAACGGATTTCTCAAGAGAGCATAGGCATGTATGGGGAAAAAGAATAAAAATAAAATAGAGAGTGAAAATAATAAAAGAGAGATGCTTTTAAGAGGAGAGGAGAGGAGAAGAGTGAGGACCCAGACTTCAAGTCACAAACTGCTCTGCATGATAAGCATGACATGCAGCACTCTTAAATGCCTTACTATCTCCCACAGCGTAGGACCCCTGTAAGAGGAGAGGAGTTAGGGCCTGGACTTCAAGACCCAGTCTGCTTTGCCTGGGAGGCGGGGAACGCAGCACTCTTAAGCACATCAGATCTCCTGCAGCGTGGGAGGACTGTAAAAAAGAGGAGTGGTGGCCCGACAGGGCCGGCTTTTGTGCTAGGTATTGATGCCCAGTGCAACAATGCTTGTTGGCGTCCCCCAATGACCACCTCCGCCACGGATTCCCTCAATACCACCCTTTAACAGTGCCCCTGAAGGCTCCATAACCACTGTCTCTCAGATGCATTTAATTCGTTTTATAGCACCACTCATACCAGTGTAGGGTGTCAGAACACTTTACATCACACACACTACACAGAGACCATCAATCAGTAAATCAGTGCATAGGAAATGTTACCTAAGACAGAGGACTACAAGGTGTAGGAATCACATGTCATGCAGACTGGTAGACAGTATAGTTTAAGAGTACTTGGTCTGGAGAAGCACAAACTCAGAATTTAAAACGTAACTCCATGGTTGGGGGTTCGCTTTAAATAATCAGAATTGATTTCTATCCAAATGAACCCTTTTTCCAACATTAGGATAATGAAAGACTGGGGAAAACATCATAACGCTCTGATCTATACCTTGTAGTTTGCAGGCAGCTGTTTGATGATAGTTAATAGCTGACTGTTCTATGTTAGGACTTTAACTCATAAACTGCAAGTAACAAAATGTTCTCTCAGGCAAAAGCAGTAACTTACTGATCTATTTACTTTATATGCACTTTGTGATCTGCATAGTACACGTTCTTTGCAGCAGGCATATTAACCCACTGCGCTACCTTATCAGGAGTCAAAACTTCCACTAGACAAACCTCCAATCTCTCTCTAGGAAGAACATTAATCACTGGAGTTAACTTGACATTTTTATTGTTACCTGAAAATTTCTGGAGGCCAGGAAGCGCGGCAGGAGGTGCTTTTCAAACCATAATATACCTGCAAACATGACGCCCACACCCGAAGTCAGCACCCCGTGCGGTCGCACCTGTCGCACCGCCCTAAAGCAGGCCCTGGGCCCGGACTTCAAGACCCAGACTGCTTTGCGTGGGAGGTGGGGCACACAGTGCTCTGAAGCGCCTGACATCGCCGGCAGCTCGGGAAGTGTGGGATGTGCCTGGGCAAAGACTGGGCCAAGACAAGGTCCGTCTTCTCTGCTCATCACCCGGAAGAGGCTTGGATGAGCAACCTCTCTTGACTGGAAGATAAAGCCTCCCTGGAGGATCGTTATTGATAGTGAATGCCCAGACGTCCCTCTGCAAAGCGGTTGGTCTTTCGATTAGCTGTTTTTATCCCGTTGACCTCCCTTGTTAGCTTGGGTGGCAGTTCATCTTTCCCATTACTGATGCCCATTGCTTGTAGAAAGGTTTTCCTGCTAGATAGGGACAATGGGGAAACAAAAAATGTCAGGGGTTGGGGATAAAGCTAAAGGCACCATCGTCCCACAAGGCACCACACTAGATACTTTTCTGGCCAGAGCGGTCAGGTTCATCTCCCAAAAAATTGACCTAGTAGAAAGATGGCTGTCCCTTGACCAAGGAAATCTATTGGCCATTTCACCACCTAACTTGCCTCTACACCTAGCAGTTGCATCAAGCAACTCAGAGATTATTCATAGTGCACCAACAAAGGGAGACAACACATATTAGTGAAGTGAAAGACTAAGCGTGATTGTAGTGATAAGACCAAATAAGAACATCCTGGCCCAAAATTGGGACCTGGTACCTAGAAAGATAAAAACCCTGATTAACATATGAGTCACCCGCTTGGTGCAGAAAATAGCAAGCTTGGAGGAAGGTATTTTAAAATTAACTATTTGTAATAATGTGACCTTCATGCTAACAGGGTGGAGGAGGTGGCGGTAATAAATACCGCCATCGCAACGGCAAACCCTGCAGGGGTGCAGGCCCAGGGGTCCACATCTAGTAAACCAACTATTTGCATATCAATTTGGTATGTGGGACCTGATTTATGGGGGTGGGGAACATAAGCAACCGTCTGTGGAGTCTAGGAATATTGCCCCTGAATTTGAACAGGAAGGGTCATCCCCGCAGAATGATTTCACTATCCGCCTGCTTTTATCTCCCCCCTGATTTTTGCTGCTATGTAGCAGTTTTGACAAATGCTCCTCCCCTGCCCACATCCAGGGAGGAATCCGATCGAGAACTTAAAAACAAGGCGTGCCATTGGCTAACCAGAAATTCTGATTTCAGTATCTCAGTGAAGGATGTTATCTTTGTTAGGAGAGGTGACTGGATTCGACCTCTAAATAAATATTCTAAGGGGGACTGTGTGGTTACTAACTGTAGGAACTCAAAATTAGCTGGTCAGTCATTTTTGCACAGCAATCAAAGAGCCCTCTGGAACCTTTTGAATAATCGTATCACCATTTTGCCATTGGGCTACTTTTATAGACATCTTTCCTGTAAACTGGTCGCTAGGCTCCTATTGTCTCCCTGGCACCCTGAACCACTTGTTCTTTCTTGCATCCCTACAACCAACAGATGTACTCCTCTGATGGCTTTAAAGGCTCTAGATTGACTGCCTACTGACTGTCCTCTGCATACAGGAGAAGTGAGTCCAGCCACGAATGGTGGCAATTCGGAAGTGTCAATGAAAAGGGAGGCTCTCCCCGAGGTCCCATGAGCCAAGGATTCACAGACTCACTTGGTATGCTGGAATATTGCTGGCATAAGTATAAAACTGTTGTGTTCTAACTGGTTAATTACATCTCATAATTCAACATTATAATGGTACAGAAAACTTGGAACTTGGCGGACATTGTTTGGGATGGGTTTGAAACTTTCTCTATACCTACTACTTGTTCTGCTGGCAGAAGAGCCCGGGGAGGTTTGGCCATTATGGTCCACTTTACTAAGCTGTTCTAGGTCATTCCAATTGCCAGCAACCACCCCTGAGCCCAAATTCTATGGGTAGTTCTTCAGCATAGGTTTCATTTTTTTCTGATAAATTTCGATAATTCTATAGTGGAATTCGGCTGCGAAATTGATGTTTTGTTCTACGTTTGGGAAATATTAAGAAACAGGGCATGCTGTGTTCTGAATGAGTTTAACATGATAATTTGGGGTGATTTTAATGCAAAACTAGGCAATAATGGAACTCGGGATCTTTTTTTAGCAGCTGATAATACCTGCATTTCCAGAGGGTAGATCCAAAAAGCCAGAAGCTGGTATGCAATTTACTTTTGACCGCCATAATCTGGTTGAAATCAATCTAGTTGAAATCATGGGAGACCGTTCTGCGCACATATGTACTTTTGTAAGCTAGGTACAAGATACTATTATTGATTACATAGTCATCTCTAAGGGTATGGTTGAGTATGTTAACACTGGGGATACTGTTGAAAGTGGGTTCAGTGACCACAATCCCAGCAAATTAGTACTTTGCCTGCTGGTTAGTTCTCCAGCCTCTATATGTAAAGGTGTGACTGACATAGACCCTAAAGATAAGGGATTCAGACTTAGGTGTCAGGCTGTGAACATTACCACCTTGTTAACTGTCACTGTAAGGACTAACCTTGGCCTGATCCTCCATTATTTGTTAATAGATGATTGCCCCACATTTTATACTATTGAGGCATTTTAAAAACTAAGGGGCATATTAACAAGCGGCAGCGATAATTATCGCTGGCCGCGCCTAGCGTGAGTTTCCCTATCACTGGCTATCACTGGAATTCATCGCCAAGCTAGCGCTGTATTCACAACGCTTAGCGCATTGGCGATGAAAATTCCAGCGATAGCAGGGAAATGTCCCAACATCACTGGAAAACCAGCGATGTTCCCTGCAACACAGCGATGACCTTGCTGATACGACCCTGTGGTCGTAACCCCACATTCCACCTCCCATGCAAAGTATGCCTAACACTGGATTTTAGCAGACGTTAAAATCCAGCGTTAATGGCCGGTTAGCGCGATTTTGTTTATCGCTACGCCGGCCGGGGCATTGTTGTAAATATCGCGAAGCTGCCTTCACGATATTTACCCATGTAGTCTATTGAGGCACGCCTACTTTGCATCTCATTAACGGTGCGATGCAAAGCGGGTGCTAAATCACGGAAACACGCGCTAGCGTGTCCTTGCTAATATTGCGATAAAATTATCGACGCTTTTCGGCCGAAAACGGAAGCTAAAGCGGCGATAATTTTATCTCCCCCTCTTGTTAATATGCCCCTAGATTTATCTATCAAGGCTATCCTATATGACCCTGCCAAACAAGCTAAATCTACTCACCCAGGTCGATTCGACAAGGAATGGAGGTTAGCCAACCAAAATTTGTGCTTTGCTCTTAACTGCAGCCCTAGGAACTAGACTGTCATAGCTAAAGCAATATCCAATTATAAAATGGCTCCCAAAAAAAATGAAGCAGGCACACAAGGAGGAAACATGGGAAAGCCTGATAAGAACCTGCAATGAATAGGATACAAAGGGGTTCTGGAACATGGTGAACAAGAGCAAGCCAAGGACTGTTAAAACCAATGGGATAGGGACTAACATTAGTCCAGACAGCTGGGTTAATGATTTCACACAAATCTACTCTTTTGTGAATACTAGTATAGCTGATTTGTTGGACGATCCCCCTATTTCCCCTTGACATTAGATTTGATCTTGAAGAAGTGATCACAGCAATATCCACTAGTCCATCTAGAAAGGCACTCAGCCCGGTGGAGGTCCAATGGATCTTTATGAGGAGAATATTGCTTTGTGGGACCCCATAATTACCAATGCTCTGAACACTGTAGTACTCTGCAAGATTCCTATCTCTTAGCAGACTGCCATTTTAGTCCAAGTCTTCAAGAAAGGTAATATGCAGGATCCTTGTTGTGATCCACTAATATCATTGTTAGACTTTGTGGTCAAAGTAGTAGGATGTATTATTCTGTGCTGATAGACACTTGGGCCCATCAGTCTGGCATTATTAGCAATATGCAATATGGTTTTAGAGAGGGACTGGTGACGCAAGAACAGTGTCTAAATCTTAATCTGATCATCAGAAAATACACAATTGCTGAAAAGGACTCACTTTTCTTTACATTTATGTACCTACATAGTGCTTTAGACCATGTAAATCATTCCAAATTATGTCCCCAGTCTTTGGTAGACTTCTTACATGCACTACATTGTAGGGTTACAGTGATGGTTAGGTACTGTACTGATGGGGGAGTGCACCAATGTATTTGGGCTATCTCAAGATGTGCATCAGGGATGTGTCTTGGCACCGATCTTGTTCCTTTTATATATACATGGTTTGAATTCTTTTCTAACAGAACAGGGGAAAGATTTACCTACGGTGAAATTCACATCAGTTTCAGCATTGCTTTATGCTGATGACACTGTCCTGCTCTCACGCACACCTAATGGTTTGTGAGGCCTCATTGATAATTGTGTTTCTTTTATGGATAGTCTGGACTTTGAAACCAATATAATGAAACCCCATTACATGGTGTGCGGCCCCCAAAGCTACAAAGCTAGGCCCATTTTTTATTAAGGGAAAAATATCTTAAGGGTGAATGAATTTTGCTATCTTGGGTTGACCTTTGACTCTTGCAGTAGTTGGTTGCCCTGCCTGTTTAACTGCTGCCTCAGTTTTAATCATGCACTTGGGTCTCTGTTTGGATTGGCCCTTAAAGTAGACAGTAAACCTGTACCGTCTCTGCTAGAAATGTATAAGATGAAATGGCTACCTGTGCTGATGTATGGGGCTTCAATATGGAGCTTTCAATACTGCACTTTGTAACAACTGGAGGTCAACCGATATTGTGGGTGCTTGTGATTGGGCCATGCAGTCACCATTATTTTCCGCATGATGAATTGTGATTAACCTATGTGTAAGATCACATTATGATTGCCCCTCTCCTTTCTTGGATTGCACTATGGATAAATCAGAAAGCAACATTCAACAATGAAGTTATATCTGATCTGGACCTAAAGATTCTATGGTTCAATTACGTTAAGAAAACAGCAGAAGTACTGGGCAAAACTGATTTGTTTACATCATGCCCGACCCTTGCCAAAGGAGAAGGTGCTAGAGGTGCAAGAGCTTTTAGTGAGGCTTGCAGCTGCCAATAGAGAGACAAGATGTTAGAAATGGGGTTTCTGGTTGGCTAGGGTATGCATCTAAGCCAGGCAGAACTGACCACTCTAGTCAGGGCAAGTTAGTTACACACCAAAGATAACCTATGCTCACCCTCTGGTAGCTTGGCGCAGAGCAGGCAGGCTTATCATCAGAGGCAACGTGCAAAGTGTGTGTGCAACACACTCACACAGCAACACAACGAATACACCACAAAAGAGACTCCACACAGGATTATGTAAACATAGACTTCTATATTATACATCCAACAAGACCAAAACAACATGAATCATAAATACTTTGCAAGTAATGCAGATTGTTAGGGTAAATCACATAAGTAGTGCAATAAAAGACAATGGTCATATGTTGTAAACAACATGAGTCAGACGTATACTTCTTGGAGATATGCACATTTCACTCTAAAGGCATGTCAATCAACCAATCAGGTTTCTTGTATAGCGCGACTACTCACCCATTAGGGTCTCAAGGCACTGTGGGGGTGGGGGGACTGTGGTTCAATTGAAGAGCCAGGTCTTGAGGTCCTTCCTGAATTGAGGCAGTGACGGTGATTGCCTGAGATGTAGAGGCTTGGAGTTCCTGGTCTCCGCAGCGAGGTAGGAGAAGGATCTTCCTCCAACCGATGTCTTCCGGATCAGTGGGATGGTGGCCAGGGCCAGTTCGGCAGAGCGGAGATGTCTGGTGGGTGTGTAGAAGGAGAGGGGGTGGTTGAGGTTTGCAGGTCCGGCATTATGGGAGACTTTGTATGCATGCGTGAGGAGCTTGAAGGTGATTCTTTTGTTGATCGGGAACCAGTGGAGATCTCTCAGGTGACCAGTGATGTGGCTGTGGCAGTGGATGTTCAGGATGAGTCTGGCGGAGGCGTTCTGGATGTTCTGCAGTTTCTTTAGGAGTTTTTGGGTGGTGCCGGTGTTATATTCCATATAGGTACCCTAACATAGGCTCAGGTAACATTGTAACCCTTCACCTATATTCTTCCCTACATTACATACATAACGGTTCTTAGGAACTGACCTTTTACCTAGATACGACACTGCATTCAGAACGCAGGATTTTCCCTGGTAAAAACCTCATACATTATGCATGAGGATTCTTGGAAGCACAGCAGGGCTAACATCTCCTGTATAATATCTATGTACAAATTTCATTCTCGACGTCATCCTAAGTCCGACAAAGTAATACAGCGAGGTAGAACCCCCGGGGAGACCTATGGGTATATATACATCACATCTTGCTAAGATAGCCAGAGGAGACCAGGACTTCCCGGCTGACACACTGACCAGAGACGCTGAGGTTCCTGCATGCAGACACTCCAGCTCGCAGTGGTCTAACATCCCTCGCGGGGTGTCCAACCCGAGACCAAGACGGGGTCCCACAGTCTCTCAATCCAGGTAATGGGGTTGACTTTATCCTAGAGGTATTCTTGGCTGAACACCCACACACATGCTAGGTACACTTAGGTACATCTAGTTAGCGAGGCATCGTAGGAGTACGCATCTTTTTAATATCATGTATTTTATATACTTGTATGTATTCATGATTACTGCAAGATGGTAGAGCTTTACCATCCATTTACTTTCATAGTGCTTCTGATCCTATATGTCTGCTACTGTCTAACGGTTGTTGCAGCTCATCTATTTTACACAAGAATAACAACTGTTCAATAAATACTTATTGAAAACACCCAGCCTGTTTATTCTGTGTATCTCTCTAAGACAGACTAAGTAAGCACGAGTGACTGAGCGAAAAGTGGTATATTGTTTCCACTGTCCTGAGGGATCAGGGTTGTCATGTTCGATGGTTGCCAAGAACTATTCTCTCCTTGGTAAGAGGAGATTCTAGTGGCACTGTGAGCTAGCTGGTACAAAAGGCCAACATACCCGGAGGGGGTGTTCAGAATCAGTCTGACACCAATCCTACAGTGTATGCTGTCCGAACGCGCAGATCCTGTATAGGTTTTATAGGAACTACACGACATGGCGCCGCCAACGTTGGTTGGGTACTTATTTAACAGTAGAATCTGAGTAGTTCAGTCGTGCTAGTCTCAGAGACCCCTACTCACAATTCCCCAGAGACGTCTGGAGTGGGTGGGCACAAACTCCGCCACAGCTGAGTAGGCAAAAATCCTATTTATTGGCTGTTGGTTAATCAAGCTTGAAGGGCACTTTGTTCCCAAATTGTGCAAAACACCTTATCTTAGTTCCCCTTGAAAAGCTCTTCTTTTTAAAAAACAATGGCTGAGGAAGGGGATAGAGTTGTGCAAGAACTGCATCTCTCAGCAGACGAAGAAGATGCAAACGCAATACATATTGCAGAAAATGTTAGATATGCCATCACCCTAAAACTAGGTGCCCATTGTTTAACAGCCAGGGGTGGAACGGTAGCATTCGTAATAGAGGTGCACAAATCATATAAAACAGAGGTATTCTATTCATGGGTTACATTCCCAGTTGCACGTGCAAGGACAAAAACATTTCATTACTACACAGAAGATGAAATACCGGACGAATATTGTCCCTATGAGGACATTGAAGTTCCGCTCACTTACCAGGAACACTTATACTGGTTTAAAGGCGCCCTCCCCCATACAAGAAATAAAGTAAGACTCGGTCCGCTCGGAACAGAAGGAGCGACATGGCCAGTATTAGCGGCCTACACACCACATCCTGACATTGAAACAATGCCAGGAGGAGACTTACTTATACTTCACAAAGAATTGATAAAACTTTACAGAAACATGACATAGTTCGTCATGAGGACACTCACAGTCCAGCCAGCAATGGCTACAACAAACACAAATACAGTTAAAAATACAGCAACTAAAATCACACCACAAACCTTACACGCAGTGATGGGTAAAATGCCCGCAAAACATGAACAAATGCCATTCTGGGTAGCTCAAAAAATAACACAGCTAGAAGCAGTATTCCCAAATACCAGCCCTTATGAAAAACACAGAATGCTAACAATCTGCTTGCCCATGGGGATAACACCACAGATAGAGGATTGTACCTCTTGGGGTACAGTTTTCGCTGCCATATATACTAGAACACATGGTATCCCGTCATTAGCAGTAATACCAGATGTATTAAGACAAATACAAAATGAGTTCGGAGCAGAACCTACTCTGAACTTAGGGATGAAATTACTAGGTAATCATGCCCAGGTATCAGCTATAATATTAGCAAATATTAAAGGGGAAGCAACATTAGTGGCAATCCGTCAACACCTAAGGGAGTTCAGTCCTTTACAACACGAACATGAATTACCTAAAATAATTGAGACTGCGTATGCAGAGTTAGGCAGAGACAGTTTGGGTGGGAAAACATTAAAACCACAACTGATGGGTAGTCCCGAAAAGGACACCTTCAAACAGACACCTGCTTCTTTGAAGAAAAAGTGGGACAACAACAAAAAACAGAAGAATAAAGAAAACAGATCTCAATCCAGAGGTAGATCTCCTCCACAGGAGCCCACCTAAAGGAGGTATAACCTTAGGAATAGGGACAATATTAGAAAACCTGACAGGTATCAGGATACTGATACACGTTCCTCTCGTTCCTTTCAGGGTTCAACAAAAACTCTGAGAAGGAAGGACGGTCAGACAGACAAGAAGAGCTTACAAAGTCCAGAGACAAGCAGCACGCTCAAGACTATACTTCCAAAAAAGAAGATAAAATCAAACTAAAACCTCAGTTCAAAAAGAAGAAGGTTGCAGGTCTAAAGATCAGACATGCCCAGAATTCTGAGGACTCAACTACTGAACGGGGAATGGGCTCTGACGATGCTAGACAGTGCGGCAGAAATAACAATAGCTCGACAGAACCTGATGGAATTTCTGGTGACAGTGGACTTGAATGATTATGTCACGCTGGAAACACCTGATACTAGGGTAAGTGTCTCACATAAATTATATGAAATAACACTCCAAATGGAGGGGGACAAGCCTAGGAAAGTTAGAGGTCTCTTTTGGGAGAACCTGACGTTTGGTTATGATATCCTATTAGCTGAACAAGATTGGCCGCCAGCATTTGTCATGGACTGCCCTAGGGGAGAAACAGTAATTTTACCAGCCTTTTCCGACACTGTTCCCAAATATCTAAGATACACATATGCACGGGAGTGGGCGGTAGCCCTAGCCCTGGCATTATTTAAAAACCATGTTGGATGGGATAAGGATTCAACCCACCACATAATTCCATTAAAAAATACACCGACTCCACAGAGGCAGTATCCAATAAAGCAAGAAGCTAAAAAACAAGTCAGGGAGATCTTAGATCAACTTAAATACCAAGGGGTGACTGAAACTTGCAACTCTCAAATGAATAATCCTTTGTTTCCCGTAATGAAACCTGACAACTCGTATCGTCTAGTTTTAGATTACAGACATTTAAACACTTGCACAAAGACATTTGCAATACAAAATGTACACAGTGCCGCACTAATGAATAACATGCGGAAAAAATACAAAACAACACTAGCTATTTCAAATGGATTTTTTTGCCAAAATATAGCACCTGAAAGCAGGTATTTAACCACATTTTCCGCGTTAGGCTCCCAGCGTCAATTTTGTCGACTCCCCCCAGGGGTATAAGAACAGCCTGGGGTTGTTTTCAGCCAGAGTAACTAAATTACATCAGAATCTGGATGAAGAGGCATTGTCCTATGTGGATGATATTTATCTAACGGATGATGACCTGGAAGAACACTTGAACAGAGTGAGGGCTACAAATGTAATATAAAAAAATCAAAGATAGCCCACCTCAATGTCCTTTTTCTGGGATATGAGCTTTCAAGTGAAGGGAAAAGCCTAGCAGCTAACTTTTTAGAAAAGTGTGCGCTGCTCCAACCTCCGAAATCATTAAAGAACTTACAATCAATCCTGGGATTCCTGAACTTTGGCAAAACATACATTTTGGATTACGCAGAAAGGGTTAAACCTTTCTACGATTTGATAAAACCTGACTTTTCAGTTAGACAATGGACACAGGAACACACAGATATTCTTCGTTCCCTACAAGCTGATATGAAAGCTTCAAACACTTACAGACATGCGTAAATGTACGCAACCTTGTGATCCGTATAGTTGCTGGTCAATCAGGGTACACCTACCTAACATATAATGAAGGTGAAACAGTACCAATAGCATACAAATCACATTTGTACACAAATGCTGAGATGCGTTTTGCATCCACAGAAAAAATTCTGACTGCAGTACAGACTGCTGTAGTGAGAGAAAGAGCACTGGCTCAGGGAAAATGAATAATTGTCCTAGCCCCAGTACCGGCCTTAAAGGCTGCGACAAAGGCAAGCGTTCCAAATGCTAAAGCCTTACATCCGAGATGAATTCAATGGGCTAATTCTCTCACTGCAACAGATGTGGAATACATTCACGACCCAAGTCTAAAAACACAAGCATTCTTGCAATACGAACAGGAATATCCTCTCCCTACTGAAATATTGCCTCTAGATCAGTATGAATATATTATTTACACTGACGGATCTGCTCAGCCGGCCACAGGAAGTAAATAGCAATACAGCGCTGCATGCGCTATCGTTAAAGGACGCATGCAGGATGGAAAGTTTCATCCGAATTGTACAAAACCCAGTCTCTAGGAGACTGCACAGCACAGCTGGCAGAATTGAAAGCACTCTTACTGGCACTAGTGAATACGGATCGAGAATTCCCCACACTAATTGAGTGTGATTCCTTTTACTGTGTACAGTCATACAAAGAGTATTTGCACCACTGGGGACAAAATGGGTTCAAAGAAGCAAAAGGTGGCTCAATTAAGCACAAAACGCTATGGGAACAGGTAGTGGAGTTGAAAAACGAACTACCAAGGGCTCACGTGATACACACACTGAGTCATCAACGTGATGGCATTCACGTTGAAGGGAATTCATTGGCTGACGAAGCCGCGAAGGGGGCTGTACGCACGGCTTCCTTAGCTGCAATCACTCGTTCAAAAACGAGAATAGACGGTGAGATTATGGTTGCAATTATTGCTACACGCAATAAATCGGCACTATCAAAAAGGTTTCCACTCAAGTACTCCTACAAGTTAGATGCCAACAATGTTCCATTTGCTCAGATTCCTGGAGTGGGGGATAGAGTAATACCAAATATGGATCGCAGGTTAGGTTTAATTCTAGCAGCACACGAGGGTATAGGTTCTGCACACACAGGAGTTACGGCGACTGTTTCCCTACTGAAACAACACTACTGGTGGCCAGGATTAACAAAGTAGACTAAAGATTATGTCTTGAAATGCGACATCTGTCAGCAGATGAAAGGCTCCACCGTAACACGTCCAGCGCAGACCCCATTGCTAATATCAGACAAACCACTTGCGTGTGTTTATTTAGACCACTGCGGCCCCTTACAAACAGATGGGGCTTACAGGTATATCATGGTTGCAGTGGATTCCTGCTCTAGATTCCTATGAGTGTGGCCGCAGCGCTCGGCTGACGCTCAAACCGTTATAAAAGATTTGCGAGTCTTTATAGGGACATACACAATTGGCACATTACATTCTGACCGTGGCCCCGCGTTTAGCTCTAGGGCTTACACGGAAGCCATGGGAGGTTTGGGTGTAGCATTGTGGTACTCCTCTCCATACCATCCGAGGGAAATTCGGTAGTGGAAAGGAAAAACCGTGACTTAAAGCTGTCTTTAACAGCTAGAGTATTAGGTTCGGGTGAGAATTGGGTAAAACATTTGTATGGAGTTCAACGAGCATTGAATAATATGCCAAGAAGTTCTCTAGGGGGTGTCACTCCTTATGAGGTCCTATTTGGGACGAGAATATGGGTACCTGATCTTGATTGTGAAGGCACAGTGGCGGATGAAAAACCTTTTGACATCCATAAACGTTTGGCTGTTTTACAGGAGCTAAATGAAACCAGAGCGCTACAAAGCAATATCCAAGTAAAAAGGATCGCCACTGGGGAAGTCAAGTCAGTAGTGGCAAGACCTGTCTGGATCCCTAAAGTAGGGGATCTGGTCAGAGAGAAAATAGCGGACAAAAAAGAATTTGGGCCATCATACAGAAGCCTGTACCTATCCTTGCCGTTGAAGGAACAAGAACTGTACTTCTGCCGCCTCTTGCCGGAAAAAAGGAGAAAAGATTTGTCTCAATCGACCTAATCAAACCACACTATGTGGCCAATACTGAATAGTAGGCCTCGTGGACTCCTGAGTAGCCGACACCCTCCTCTCGCTACCATACAAGAAGTTCAAACAGAAAGACTCATCATGTTTGAAGAGTCCCCTGCACGGAATGATGAACTATGCAATAATGCCATGGAACTCGTTCCTCTCGAAACTGAAGTTCATAATCATAATCAAAATCAAAATGAAAGAAAAATTTCAATTCAACCAAACACAGATATCTACATCAACATGCCTCAACATTAGCAAGCTACAGTTTCCACAGGACCTGCGGAAATACCGAAAATTGATCAAACAGCATCTGGCTACTTCATAGACTTTGATACATTTTCTTTGGATCCAAGTGAACCTGAAACGATGCCAGTCCAAAAAACACGCAACCAGCAAATTAAAGACTTTCTGAACTTTCTTAAAAAGACTTACCTGGTGTCACCTTGGATAGAACTCTGGG
The DNA here is from genome assembly GCA_963921515.1 of Calotriton arnoldi. Taxonomy (NCBI): domain Eukaryota; kingdom Metazoa; phylum Chordata; class Amphibia; order Caudata; family Salamandridae; genus Calotriton; species Calotriton arnoldi. The sequence goes on from CAWUFW010002293.1 coordinate 1,463,583, forward strand.
TAATTACCGGGATACTTTTCTTTCTTTTCTGGATAGGCTTAGTAACTGTTTTTAGCATGCTTATAAATGGAACTTACCTTCGACAAAGCTCTGCAGCTCAAAAAGTGAATCTGATTCTGAAACCTTACCTATCATTACAGCGAGAACAAAGAGACTTGTCATCAGTGAACATTACAGCAGTTCCTATACCCGATGGTATAGTATGGGACAAAGTTGATTATGACATATTTGGTCCGACTGAACTTTTAAAAATTCCACATTTATTTAAAACATCATTGAGTGATATCATTACCTCCAGTACATTTTCTGATGATTGGGATTATGAAACTGTGAATAATATGTTGTCTGATTTAGAAAAATCTGCTGCGTTTTCTAATAGTGAAATGTTGAAGGACACGTCAGATTTTGAAACAATGTATTGCTATCAACATTATGGTCATCATTTTCTGCATAAATCTGCTAATCCCAGAAATGTTTTCACATACCACCAATGGCAACATTGCCCAACACGGCGGAAAAGCAGTTCAAAGACATTTGCACAGAAATTTCTATATTTTTCAGGGTTTAACACGACAGACCCAGCCTCATATTATTATAAGGTTGCAACAACACCAGCACAGAAAAATATGTTGACAAACACCAAACAGATTTATTCTGCTTCCTTTATTGCCCAGTTGTCTGAACAAGGTTTCGACTTATGGAACGACACTATAGACTTAAAATCTGTCTGGGGTACTAGAAACTGGCAGGTCCAGGGAACAGAGGCACTATTTAGAGCATGCCTCATTCCTCAGCAAATCATGTTTCTGAATGACACCGTGCAACAAACGTCCTGTCTTGGAATAGCCAAGAACAAAGACTTGAATACACCTCGGATGCCCATACCATCACACACCAAGGGTAACATAACATCACAAGAATGGATTATGTTAGATGAGATCATACAATACAGTAGATCGGACCCTGATTGGAAAGGATGGTTGATTTGGCCCACAGACACAAATAGATGTCAGGAAAGATTCATGGGTAAAACCAAAGGGTTTAATATCCACAGGCCAGATCCACGCTATGTACAGAGAGAACATCCAGGGGTAGTGACAGCATTCAGTGTTGGGAAGTTATGCCTCGATTGGCTAAAAACCTCGATACTGTCACAGGTGAAACAACACTTATCCCTACTTACAAAGGATGTGGATCTACGGGATTGTTTAATGGGTCCTAGAAAGCCACGCCAGAAAAGTTTCTATTATGCTGTCTATAATGAAATCTGGAAAATATCCCAACAAGAGGCCGCAGAGAGATTACGTGAAATAGATCGTATAAACCTAGAGAAAGCTCTAGCCGTGGTTGACAATGGTTTAACTACACTAAACTCCAGGATATATTCACTGGGCAACATTGTATCTTCTGCAATAGATGAATTAGAACAGGATTTGTCCATATTACAACACGGGCAAACACAATTGCGTTCTATCATATTGTTAAGCTGGACGCTGCAATCTTTGCGTGCAGGCTATGTGCCTTGGCGTTTCATCAACAGTACATCTCTGTTTTCTTCATACAATCTAACAGAAAAACAGATAGAAATGGCACAAAGGGGAGCCAAATATACATTGCTGCGTATTGAAAAACTGGATAGATTAGCCTTTACAGTGGCAGAATCACCATCCACAGAATGGTTAATCCATGGCAACATAACTCTACCGGTCACTACTTTTCAATTTCAATATTGCCTTGAACAAAAGCAGGCAGGCAGATATGAAGAAATGGGTAGGGAATTCATCAAGGAATCTTGGGAATTACGTACAGATTTCGATGCCGGAATGGGGATAGAGAAGTGTTTTTAAGCGGTACAAACTGTGAGAACACGTTAAGTGGATCACTCATATGTCAGGATATAATGCTGCATGGGGCCTGTAATGGTTCAGTAGCAAACTTATCCTGTCACTTGAGGGGTGCCCCAGCTGCCGTGATCACTCTAGTGTTCAGGCTACTTTCGAATGGGAGTTACTTGAAGCTGAACGATCAAGGTTGCTGCGGGATGCTTCCGGGCATCGCATATCTGGTAACCATGAGCTCCGGGGTTACTTGCTGTATGCAAGTATTGTTTCCACCAACACATACAGTCAGGGAGGCGCCGTTAAGTCCTTCACTAAATGTTTCTTTAATACGGTTTGATACTTTGAGCAGAATGAAAGCCATGCTTCTACAGAAGACCGTGCCCTTAACCTCCGCTCGAGGGACTTTTGATCTCCAGATCCCAAGGTCTTCAGCCGAGATACAGGCACTCATACGTACGAACTGCCCCTTCCATTTCGCAGAAATGGTAAATCGTATCTTTAACATGTCTGATACGACGGGTATCATCCACCTATTTAAGAACATAGGTTCAGGACTGTTAAGCACCTTTCAGATGGTTCTCGGAGTTATACCAAACTTTATACACTCCGTATTCGGAAGCATTTTTGGAGGACTTCCGCTAATCCTGTTTCTAATAGCAGGTATCCTGATTGTCATTTTTCTACTACGCAATGGATGTCCCAGTCACCAAGGAGATGGAAAAAGCACTCCAGGAGCATAAATACAGTGATCGCATGGTACAACATCAGGGCACACCTCGCCTGAGAGAACTAAGTGTATCTTGGTTCTTGTCATTTAGACCAGTCTGGATGGACTGCATCTTACCTGTCCTCCGATGCCTGTTTTGCGGAGAAGAATGCGTGTTGGATCTCTGTCTGACACTCCCATCATGTGCGCAATCGGACGTTGATGCTTTACTGGACCCGATAACGGCCCATGTTCTGCAGTGTCCCCAGCGTATTCCAATGTTGATGGTGGCATTCCTAGAGCCTCCACAGGTAGTCACAGCTCCTGTCGGAATGGATACCGGCTCCTCCACTGACACCCAGGCCTTGGACAGGGCACAGGGTGCCCCAGCATCAGCTGCAGGCAGTAAAGAAGATCATCTGTGCTCAATTGACGTAATCTGCGAGGTGTTACAGGGATCGTCGCCTGCGAAGGCAGGCAACAGTAATGTTGCATCTACCAGACAGGACACATAAACAATTGGCTCATTGTGTGCTGGAAGAAATTCGGCTTTTTCTAAACAAACTAAAATTGGAACTCAAAAACAAATTGACACTTTTTATGGACATGCATGGCTTTCAGACGCTTGTAGTAGTTCGAACAATACATATGGACATAGTAGAGCTATGGCTTGAGTGACAATTTTCTTTTTCCATTTTTCAAAGATTATTTTAGAAATTTTTAAACATTTTAATATCATGACTATTTGTTTTTCTATAGTTATTTGCGTACCAGTGCCTAGTCTGCCTAGTAGTACGTTTAGAATTTGAATTATGTCGTCCAGTTGTATGAGGAGTGGGTGTTATATTCCATATAGGTACCCTAATATAGGCTCAGGTAACAACGTAACCCTTCACCTATATTCTTCCCTACATTACATACATAACGGTTCTTAGGGACTGACCTTTTACCTAGATACGACACTGCATTCAGAATGCAGGATTTTCCCTGGTAAAAACCTCATACATTATTCATGAGGATTCTTGGAAGCATAGCAGGGCTAACATCTCCTGTATAATATCTATGTACAAATTTCATTCTCGACGTCATCCTAAGTCGGGCAAAGTAATACAGCAAGGTAGAACCCCCGGGCAGACCTATGGGTATATATACATCACATCTTGCTAAGATAGCCAGAGGAGACCAGGACTTCCCGGCCGACACACTGACCAGCGACGCTGAGGTTCCTGCATGCAGACACTCCAGCTCGCAGTGGTCTAACATCCCTCGCGGGGTGTCCAACCCGAGACCAAGACGGGGTCCCACCGTCTCTCAATCCAGGTAATGGGGTTGACTTTATCCTAGAGGGATTCTTGGCTCAACACCTACACACATGCTAGGTACACTTAGGTACATCTAGTTAGGGAGGCATCGTAGGAGTATGCATCTTTTTAATATCATGTATTTTATATACTTGTATGTATTCATGATTACTGCAAGATGGTGGAGCTTTACCATCCGTTTACTTTCATAGTGCTTCTTATCCTATATATCTGCTACTGTCTAACGGTTGTTGCAGTTCATCCATTTTACACCAGAATAACAACTGTTCAATAAATACTTATTGAAAACGCCCAGCCTGTTTATTCTGTGTATCTCTCTAAGACAGACTAAGTAAGCACGAGTGACTGAGCGAAAAGTGGTATATTGTTTCCACAGTCCTGAGGGATCAGGGTTGTCATGTTCGATGGTTGCCAAGAACTATTCTATCCTTGGTAAGAGGAGATTCTAGTGGCACTGTGAGGTAGCTGGTACAAAAGTCCAACATACCCAGTGCGTAGTTCAGAATCAGTCTGACACCAATCCTACAGTGTATGCTGTCCGAATGCGCAGATCCTGTATAGGTTTTATAGGAACTACATGACACCAGCATAGGATACGTTGCTGTAGTCAAGTCTGCTGCTGCCGCATGGGTGACCGTTTTCCTGGACTCAGGGAGGATCCACTTGAAAATCTTCCAAAGCAGGCCTAGCGTGTGGAAACAGGAGGACGAGATGGTGTTGATTTGGCGGTTCATTGAGAGTGAGGAGAGCAGGATGATGCAGAGGCTTCGTGCATGGTCTGTGGGTGTGGGGTTCCAAGCGCTGTGGGCCACCAGGAGTCATCCCAGGCAGAGGGGTTGGAGCCCAGGATAAGGACTTTGGTCTTGTCTGAGTTGAGCTTGAGGCAGGTGTCCTTCATCCAGGTGGCGACTGCCATCATCCTGTTGTGGAGGTTCCTCTTGGCGGCTGTGGGTTAGTCAATGAGGGAGAGAATCAGCTAGGTGTCATCGGCGTAGGAGGCGATGTTGAGTCCGTGGTTTCTGACGATGGCTGCAAGCAGGCCATGTAGATGTTAAAGAGGGTGGGGCTTAGGGAGGAGCCCTGAGGCACTCTGCAGCTGATCTTTGTGGGTTCTGAGTAGAACGGTGGAAGTATAATTCTCTGTGTTCAGCCAGTGAGGAAGAAGCGGATCCATTCTAGGGCTTTGTTGCAAATGCCGGCGTCGTGGAGTCTTGCATAGAGGGTGTGGTGGGAGATGGTGTCGAAGGCGTCCGAGAGGTCCAGGAGCATGAGGGCTGCAGTTTTGCCTCAGTCGAGGAGGGTGCGAATGTCATCTGTAGCACCGAGGAGTGCGGTCTCGGTGCTGTGGTTGCTTCTGAAGCCCAATTGGGAGGAGTCCAGGAAGTGGTTTGTTTCAATGAACTCAGAGAGTTGGGACTGATGGCCTTCTCGATGACTTTGGCTGGGAAGGGGAGCAGAGAGATGGGTCTGTAGTTCTTGTGTTCTGTCGGGTCAGCAGAGGATTTCTTCAGCAGGGGGTTGATCTCTGCATGTTTCCAGTCTTCAGGGAAGGTGCCGGACTCAATGGAGCAGTTGATGGTACTGCAGAGTTCAGGAGCGATGGAGGTGCCGGCTCTGTTGAAGATATGTTGTGGGCAGGGATCAGAGGGGGCTCCAAAGTGGATGCTCTTCATGGTCCTGAGGGTGTCGTCAGAGGTGAGGGCAGTCCAGTTGGGAAGGGTCTGCTGGGGTCTGGAGCCATTGGGTGCAGTGGTTGGTATTTGGTTGCAATGCTGTCATAGATCTCCTTGATCTTGCTATGGAAGAAGATGGCGTGGTTGTCGCAGAGGTCTTTAGAGGGGGGACTGTCTGCTGTCTACGTGCTGGGTTTGGCAAATTCTTTGACCATGGTGAAGAGTTCTTTGCTGTTTTGTGTGTTGGCATGAGGCATTCCTCTATGACAGTTTTCTTTGTTGTTCTGATGAGGTGGTGACGGTGGTTTTGAAGGCTGCATGGTCTGCCAAGATCTTGCTGCTCCTTCATCTTTCCTCGAGCCGTCTGCAGGTGCAGCTTGACTCTTGGAGGGCAGGAGAGAACCAGCTGGCTTTCTTGGAGGGCTGCTTGCCTGAAGGTTTCCTGAGGGGTGCCAGTGTGTTGGCGCACTTGGAGATCCATAGGTGGAGGTTGCGTGCTGAGGCATTGGCGTCCGTGGATGTCGGTGGGCTGTGTTTTGCTGATGCAGTGATTGTACTCCTGACTAGCCCCGCCCTCATGAGCGCGGCTTTGACTGGTGGGAAGAGGGGTCTGGCCTCAGCATGATGTGGTAGAGGGAATCCCTGGTAGTCAAGGCAACGCAGGGGTCCCTGCTCGACAGCTTTCCTCAGCACTGCAGAATCAGCTCAAGTACAGAGCAGCAATCTCAATCTGACCAGAGCGTGATTTGTGGCAGCATGAAGCGAGGAGCAGTCGATCATAGCTCCTCAAGTAGCCCGCTACTGCCGGACTCCCAAGAGGCAGAGTCCCTCAGGAGAGGGGCTTCAAGGCAATGTTTTATGGCCCTGAGATTGCACGAACAAGGGGCACGCCAAAAAGCTCTTGGAGAACACTTGCGGCACAAAGAGAGCAGGAGGCAGACATGCCAGCACAAAAGTCCAGCTGCAGAGTGGCAGTCCTTCCAGCAGCCCAGCAGCCCAGCAGGCCAGCACAACAAAGCAGGTAGTCCAAATGGTGGTTCCTTCTGACTGCATAGCAGTCTTCTAGCAATGTGCAGATTGTAGAGCCAGCAGCACCTGGTTACAAGTCCCACGCAGTGTCTATAAATATGAGGTCAGAGCCCCAGTACTTATACTCTAAAATGTCTTTGATGAAGCAGTGACTTCAAAGGAACCTTTAGAAGTGTGCAACAATTCCTTTCAGCCTAGCCCTGGCTCCAGACGAACAGTATGGGGTAAATCAGCCCTTTGTGTGACGGCAGGACACAACCTATACACATGTTAAGTGTGAACCACCTCTCCCTCTCCTATCTCAGGAAGACTATCAGTATGCAGATGAATGCAGATATATCCCCTGTCACACCCAGCCCTTCCTGTGTTGTGGCTGTCTAGAAAGTATGCACAAAGCATAGCTGTCACCCAGCCCAGACGTGTATTGGAATCAGGCTGTAGTTTGTCACTACCAGAACTTGCCACACATAAAAGCACATGTCCTACCTTTTACTTACACAGAACCCTGCCCATAGGTCTACCAAGGTCAAACCTTAGGGGTGACCTATGTGTAATAAAAGGGGAGTTTAAAGCTTGCCAAGTAGTTTTAAATACCAAGTTGGATTGGCAGTAAACTGCGCACACAGGCCCTGCGGTGGCAGGCCTGAGACAGGTTTGAAAGGCTATTTCTGTGGGTGGCACAAGTAGTGCTCCAGGCCCACTAGTAGCATTTAATTTAGGGCCCCAGGGTGTATTATATACCACTTTACAAGCAACTTACAATAAATCAAATATGTCAACCAGGTGTAAACCAATCATACCATAATTAGAGGAGAGATCACATGCACTTTAGCACTGATTAGCAATGGTAAAGTGCCCAAAGTCCTAAAGCCTACAAAAATGTCAGAAAGAAAGGTCGGAGGAAGGCAAAAAGCTTGGGGGATAACCCTGCAAAAAGTGCCAGGTCTGACAAGAGAGAATTGAGCAAGCCAGTTTTGAGGGACTTAGTTGGCATCAAAACCAGTACCAGCACTGAACCGTATTAATCTCTGGTAAAATAACGTCTGGGAAAGGACACTTTTAACTAAATTTCACCTGGGCTGCATCAGAAGGAACCTTTGTTTCCCTTTTGGGCAATTTGATCTGAAGTCTATTTTGCTATGCCCTTGTGACAAATACTCTCCCCAAACGCTGGTTCACTTCCTTTTTTTCTGTTAATTTTATCAACCTTTTAGACGCTGATATTTAGTACTTGCTCTAAAAAGGTATGTTTTTTATCAATATAAACCTGCATTTTACTTTCTTTGCATGCTGTCCGATCCATTTGTGTGTTATTCTTTGGGAAGGTTTTTGAGATATGTGATACTTTGGCATAATGCTATCGATGTCTAGCTCCCATTTATGTACCTGTGCCCTTTATATCTCTTCTCTGAGATTCTTGTTAATTTAGTAGCATGCAAGGTATATGACAAAGCTGCAAGAGAGCATTTTAAGTAATTTTTGGCATTTTATGCATTGTATATGTTATGTACTTGTGCACTTGATATGTTCAGGCAATACATTCTTTAAAAGGCTTCAAATTGTGTATATGAATTTTATACATAAATACATCTATGTAGAGTGCGTTTTCTGACCCCAGTCTTTGCTCTTCCTCTCCCTTCTTGCCTATGATTGCATAGACTTTATGATCACAGGTTCCCTTCATACACCTGGCATTGCCATGATCCATTCTTGTATTGTGGTAGGCAAGGTAGCACTCCTCAGTTGGGAGGGGTAGACAGCACCACTCCTCACTCCAGGTTTCTTCATCTGTTTCTCAGGTTGATTCCTGCTGCCTCTTAATTCTCCAATGGACTATTTTGGAATTCATTCCCAGGGGTTGTCTGTCACAGCGTATCCCTTGGCATCTGCTCTATTGGTGAAACTCTTCTGGGACTCTTCATATTGGTCATGCCTCCTGTGCAGTCGGTGTTCCACATGCTCTGGTGTTTCCTGTCCTGCCAACATAAACCCTTTCCATGTTCACTTCCCTTTTTTATAGTATCCTTTTATCTTTGACTTTTCAGACTTTCTTCCTTTCCACTTGTAGTTCTTCCTCTAGTCTTTTCTCTCTGTTTCCTTCCTAAGTCTGTTTTCTCTTTCTTTTCTTTCCAGATACTGCCTTGGAAGTTTTGGACACTGAATCTCTGTCCCAAGTAGGTGTCCTTCTTTACAGGTGCAAAGTGCCTTAATGGCAAAATAATGTGTTTGGCTATAATGCTATGCATTGCCATTAATTGCAAAATAATGTAGGTCAGCAATTCCTAACTTGGTGCCCAAGGATCCCTGGTGGTCCATGACACCCACTCAGTGGGTCCACTCTTTAAATATGAAGGCATTTGAAACTGAATGCTAAAATTTAAGTTGGTATTCTTACCTTGATTGGAGAGCAGTGCAAGTTCAGCAAACAGAATCTAGTATGGGCGCTGGTGGCCCACTAATATATACTGACAGAAAGAGAACATGTAATAGGAGGAAAAGAGAAAAAGTGATATGCTGTAGGCTAGCTTATTGCTTCATCTTTTAGAAATAAAATCACATTATAAAAAACTACAACCTTCCCATTAAATGTAAAATTGTGATTTTTGTGAAAATGTTTGTCAAATAAATAAACCATTGCATATCAATCAATCAATCAGGGGTTTGTTAAAGCGTGACTACTCACCCATAAGGGTCTCAAGGCGCTAGGGGTGGGGGAGGGGGTGCAGGTTCCATTCCATCAAGGAGGGGGTCTGTCGGAGAGCCAGGTTTTGAGGTTTCTTGCGAAGATGGGGAGCGATGTTGTCTGTCTGAGGTGGAGCGGAAGGGCGTTCCATGCTTTGGCCGCGAGGAAGGAGAAGGAGCGGCCTCCCGATCTGGTCTTTCTGGTGCGGGGGACCACGGCGTAGGAGAGCTGGGCTGATCGTAGGGTCCTTTGGGGTGCGTGGAATTTGAGTCGGCTGTTCAGGTATGCTGGTCCGGTGCCGTGGAGGGCCTTGTGTGCGTGGGTGAGCATCTTGAAGGTGATTCTCGCCTCGACGGGGAGCCAGTGGAGTGTGCGCAGGTGCTGGGAGATGTGGCAGTGTTTTGGCAGGTTGAGGACCAGTCTTGCTGAGGTGTTCTGGATGTTCTGTAGCTTGCGGGTGAGGTTTTTGTTTATTCCGGCGTAGAGTGCGTTGCCGTAGTCAAGTCTGCTGGTGACCAGGGCGTCAGTGACGGTCTTTCAGTGTTCGAAGGGGATCCATTTGAAGGTCTTACGAAGGAGGCGGAGGGTGTGGAAGCAGGAAGTCGAGACAGAGTTGATCTGGCGGTCCATTTTGAGCTCGGAGTCCAGGATGATTCCCAGGTTGCGTGCGTGGTCTGTGGGGGTTGGCGGGTTTCCGAGGGCGGGGCGCCACCACATGTCGCTCCAGGCATCGGGGTTTGGGCCCATGATGAGTACTTCTGTTTTGTTGGTGTTTAGTTGTAGGCAGCTGTTTTTCATCCATTTGGCGACGGCTTCCATGCCTTCTCGAAAGTTGCGTCTGGCGGTGTTGGGCTTGTTGGATAGGGAGAGGATGAGCTGGGTGTCGTCTGCGTATGACACGATGTTGAGTCCGTAGGTTCTGACGATGGGGGCAAGTGGAGCCATGTAGATGTTGAAGAGCGTCGGGCTGAGGGAGGAGCCCTGGAGGACTCCGCAGGTGGTAGGTGTGGGGTCCGAGAGGAAAGGGGAGAGTCTGACCCGCTGCGTCCTGCCGGAGATTAAGGAGCGGATCCAGTCGAGGGCCTTGTCCTGGATTCCTGCGTCGTAGAGTCTGCGTATTAGGGTGCGGTGGGAGACTGTGTCGAACGCCGCTGATAGGTCGAGGAGGATGAGGGCTACTGTTTCTCCTTTGTCCAGTAGGGTGCGGATGTCGTCTGTTGCGGCGAGGAGGGCGGTTTCCGTACTGTGGTTTTTTCTCAAGCCGGATTGGGAGGAGTCGAGGATGTTGTGTTCTTCAATGAATGTGGCGAGTTGGCTGTTGATGGCTTTCTCGATGACTTTCGCTGGGAACGGGAGCAGGGAGATGGGTCTGTAGTTTTTGAGGTCGGTGGGGTCCGCTGAGGGTTTCTTTAGGTGGGCGTTGACCTCGGCGTGTTTCCAGTAGTCGGGGAACGAGACGGTCGCCAGGGAGCGGTTGATGGTGTGGCGGAGCATGGGTGCGATGGTGTCGGCGGCTCTGTTGAAGATGTGGTGGGGGCAGGGGTCCGTGGGGGCCCCTGAGTGGATTGACTTCATTGTCTTCAGTGTGTCTTCGGTGGTGAGGGCTGTCCAGTCATCAATCGCTGGTTTTCGGGTGTCGGGGGTGGTTGGTGAGGGTTCAGTGTGTTGGTTGTCTTCGTCGAAGTTGTCGTAGATGCTCTTGATTTTGTGGTGGAAAAAGGTGCTGAGTTTGTCGCAGAGGTCTTGTGAGGGAGGGATGTCGGTAGACTCGCTGGTGTGTTGGGCGAACTCCTTGATGATGCTGAAGAGTTCCTTGCTGTTGTGCGCATGGGTGGAGATTCTGTCTTCAATCGCTTTTTTCCTCGTTTCTCTGATGAGTTGATGGTGGGCGTTGGTGGCGGCTCTGAAGTTGTTGTGGGCTTCTGTGGATTTGGTGTTCCTCCAGGCCTTTTCGAGGCGGCGGCATGTGCGTCTGGACTCTCGAAGTTTGGTGGTAAACCATCTGGCTTTCTTGGCGCGGGTATTGTTGTTTTTCTTGAGGGGGGCTATCGTGTTGGTGCTGTCCGAGATCCATCTATGCAGGGTTCGGGCTGCGGTGTTGGGGTCGTCGTTTTCCGCGATGGTTGGGGGGGAGTTGTTGAGTGAGGAGGTGAGCTGGTCGTCGGTGATTTTGGTCCAGTTTCTTCGTGGAAGCAGGTGCTGGTGCCTGTGGATGGTGGGTGTTCTGAAGGTGAAGTGGACGCAACGATGGTCGGTCCATGGGAGTTCGGTGGTGTGGCTGAAGGTGATGGAGTTTCCTGTAGTGAAGGTAGGTGTGGGGTCCGAGAGGAAAGTGGGGAGTCTGTGTGTATTTGTTTAATGTATTCTTATTTCTTTATTTTTGTATATTGTTTTGAGGTTCAAATCACAGAATTTGCTTAGGTAGAGCACCCAGCTTCTAATACTGATAAAGTGGGGGTCCACTTAAGTCAAAAGGATAAGAACTGCATATGTAGCTGTATCTAAACAGCGGATCGAGGCTACTCTACCCCCATTACATGTCAAAAAGTACCCCTTTGCGTACATATTTGCACTCCCTACTGATATATATATATATATATACACACACACAAACACTAGCCTGCTTTGTATTAGGACTGCAGCCCATGATTGAGGTATGGCTTGAGGTAAGGTTGCCACACCAGAATAAGTGGCAGTTATAGGAAGTTATATGCCTTGGGTCTGAGGATGGCTCCTTCAGCAGTCCACTGCAGAAATGGACATCAGAGTGCATGGATAAGGCAGCTGATCACTGAGGCATAGCAATCAATAGTGCATGTTAATGAAATTAAAATTTTTAAAAAATAATTGTATACTAACATTTTTTTATCTTTAAATATATCAATAGTGCCAAAGGTGCACTCATTCCAATCATGCAATTCACAGTGAATCAACGTTTAAAAGGAACACCATCTACTCTCTTGCATTCCTTAATTCTCTGAAATTATTGAGCAAGCTACTGCCTGAACTATTTAGGCAGAGTTTCATCCATCTGCTTGTAGACCCTGTGGTCTGCCACAGGCATCCTTCTAATGATGGCTCTCCATTCTAAAGGCAAAGGTCCCATTTAGGCAGCTGCCTTGGACACCTCATTCAAGACCTGTGCCCTCTTGGCATCTTGGCCACTACATGTTTTGAACTGGAGGGGGAGACACGTCTACCAGATGGAGCTGTTCCTGCTGCCATCCTATGCTTCTCCTTCTCAAGGCTATCTTTCCCCTTTCTCTTCCCTTTTCTCTCTCTTCCCACTCTCTTAATTTCTACTTCTGAGCCCTTTCCTTCTGTCTCTCTGACCTCCTCTCATCTTGCACCTGACAAGCTAGCCTCAGCTTCTCCTGCTGTAACTCCCTGGCCTCCCCCCCACTCAGATTTAGTTTCATGAAGCCCTAACTGCAAATTCAGGGTTTCTACTAGATTCAACCCATCCAAGAGAATTGGGGATAGTGGTACCCTAGAAATTAAAGGTCATATGATACTGGGAAAATTCTGGAAAGTGCATTAAGGGACACACTCAGCATGTGTCTGGGACAGATCTGTTCTAAGGGGACACAAGAGCCTGACTCCACAGAGTACTCCTCCTGTGTTCCTAAAGTGTGTGCCTCCCAGAGCCTACCACATCCTCCTCCCTTTCACCCAGTCTCTCAATCTGATATCTAATGAAATCAACAAGGACTTTTCCGTCCCTGCTCCTGGGAGCCCTTCCCCCTCTGTCCCTACATAGATCCTTCTGTCAGGAGATTGATTCCTAGTGAGGATCCTCTGGCTGCGGATAGGTTGGAAAGCCCTGATTTTAACAGTCTTGGTCTGGCTGAAGTAAGGGCGAACCCTTCCAGTAGCTACAATGCCTCCAGCACTTGATAAAGCCTAAGCAGATGATGCCTTCCAGAAGAAGCCCGATTGAAGAAAAAGCCTGAGGGCAAAATACCTCCTTGATGGCAGCAAGGCCCCAGGTGGGCAGGGATGACAATCCAAGAGATAGACTTCACCTCCAAGGAGCTGGAGAAGGCTGGGAAGAATTGAAGTAACCAGGAACTGAAAATACTAAGGCTGACAAACCCGGGAATTTCAAGAGTAGATCAGGAGCGAAAAATCAAACTGACAGGATTGATGAAGCATTGTGACTCAGGAGTCAAGGAAATTCTAGCTATGTATAACCTGACAACAAGAAATTACCTCACAGATAAATGTGCCACCATGATTGATTGGGAACCTGTTATAGGAATGAATGGTGTGGTAGCCATTTTTGAATGGGCAAAATATCTGTCCCAGCAATCCTCACTAGAGTATTCTGGGCAGCAAATTATTCATCAAGGAGGCACCTAAGGTGTCTCCTACTAGAAATCCCCCAGGGAGAGGCGTGAGGATACAGGACATTGTACCGGCATGCCGGCCGCCGTAAGGTAAGTTTGCCAGGAGAATGAGGTGGCCATCCGGCCCGCCTGAGGCCCAACTCATGCCCAGTAAGACGCTTGTCCCACCCACTCAAGACCAACTAGGGAACTGCCATTGAGCGGGGCACAGGTAGTGGTGCGACACCTTCAGCAGTTCTATAGACATGGTGCTAAGGTCTGCTTACAACAGTGTGCTTTCCAGTATTTATGTGTACAGAATTTGTCGAAAAAAACTGACTTATTGTGCTACTAGTGTAACTCAGAAATGGCCTCTTCAGTAATTAAGCCCTGTACTCCTATTGAAGGCAAATTGAGATGTGGCCAACACTAGTCACAATGTGACAAAGTCAGATTTAGGCTCTGAGAGTCAAATTCAACAGTGCCAAGGGGTTAGTTCAATCAAGTCCCCATGAGACCAGGTGGTCTAGAACAGTCCTACCTGATGCAATTGCACCCAGTGAGTGCAAGAGGACTGGGGCGTGACTTCATTGGCTCCTGCCCCTTGTTGCTGCTGGACCATGACCTGCCATGATCTTTCCCAATGACACCCTACATCAGTGTCAGACATCTTCTCCGCTGTTCCTTGCGTTTTGCACAGTGGTTGTGTCCTCTAGGGCAGATCCCTTGTGGGTGATCCATCTGCTGGGATTCTCTTGACATGATGTTCCTGGGCGATAGCCCTGACAACTTGATGGCCTTCACCTGGCATACGGGGGTCACTGATTTCACTCAGCAAAGGGGATGACCCTAAATTCCCAATGGCCCCCTTCTGACATACAGGCGCTGCTGACTTACATAAGAAGAGGCAGACGGCCCACACTCTTGCAACTGGCTCAGACAACTCATGCTTGGCTCACTATTATCCCCTTGACAAGATCCTTTCTGGACCTCACTCCTTCGAGGCACTTTCCACCTCCTCATAGTGTCCGCTGGTCTTGGCAGGCAAGCAGAAGGCTTGGGCTCCAGGTTCAGGGCAAGAGGACTTGACTTCCTGAGGGACAGCCCCTCACCCAGCAGGGAAACTAGCATACCTGGGTCCCTAGTCCTGATTCCAGCTACTAGAAGTCTTGGAGAACTTCTTTTTATACTGCTGCACAGCGCTGTTGAACAACTTGTAGGACTCATGCTCCCACCTTTACAGTCCATACCAAGTCGTGATTTAGTATCTGGTCCTTTGCTATTTGTGTTGTGGGTGTCAACTCATTTGAAGTGCCCTCTCCTCTATCCTGTCCTTTATCAAAGGGACAGTGTGCCAAAGCAGGAGCATCTGCAGTTCCGATTGACCCACATCACAAGTCATGGTAGTAACCTGGGTTCACACCTGGCTGTCAGCCTCAACTGAAATATGCCTTAGAAAAGTTCCAAGGCTTAAGCCCTTTCCCCTGTTATGATTCCCTGGTCCTACAGTCTCAACCTTATCAGACACACCATCTTGCCTGACATTGAGCCCAGGCCCCACTGAGCAGCATTATTATAATAAACTGTATTTCGGCCGTGGGCCATAAAAGTACAACAATACAAACAATAAAATATTTCATTAATACACAATCTATTTTTGTCAAGAGAACTTCCAAAAAGTTATAGGCCATAAAAATTAAAACAATACATACAATAAAATATTTTGTTTCATTGTTAATATTCATTCTGTTTAGACATGAGGGACTTCCAATGATATACACATAATTTGCTAAAACATAGCGATTTGAACACCAAACGTTTGATTTGCACTCGTTTCTTAAACAGTGCTTTGGATGGATAACTTCTAAAATTGATATTTGATAAACAAGTGGACTAAAAACTTATAGAACTTAAGTATGCCTCTCCATTTTATATAGTACATTAAAGATTAAAATACCCATCCTGGCACACAATATACCTTTTGGACCAATCTGTAATAAAAATTAAAATTTCAACCCTTTGACTGCAAGTAAATACCTGCTGAGAGCAAAAATTATGTGGGGTGATGTGCCACTTTTGAGTACTCTCAGGGCTTCCTCGAATTTTCTATAGCTCAAGTTCTTACATAGTGGGCGAATCCATTTACTCCTACACCTATTGTAGGCTGTACAAAAGAACAAAATATGTGCGGTATTTTCTGCCTGGTCTAAAGTGCATAAGGTGCAAGCCTCTTAGTAGCATTCATCTTCCATTTGGAAGTGTATGATCTACTTTGGAGAATTCCATAGCAAAGTTTTATATACAGTATCTTAGCCAGGTAAGGTTGAATTTCATCTAGGAAATCTTCAAAGCCGGAAACTGGCTTAATAGTGAGGAATTGAGTTGTTAATTGATCTAGATTTGGGTTATGATGGTAAGAATTTGAAACATACTCCCAGTACACTAACTTGAGGTGTTTTTGGAGCTAACTTGTAATGTTTGTGGCTCATTCCAGTATAAGGGTAAATCCAGTTTAATAAGCCATGCTTTTACATGTCGCAGCCATGGGAGAGTTTGATTTCCATCTGATTCCACAATTTCCTTGAGACCATCTCTGTAATGGCCCAGTTCTTCTGTGCTCCATATTCTAACCCAATAGAGATTAGGTCTTAACAGGGCAATATGTTCTATCTGTTTGCTGTTCAAATCAAGGTACATTGGAATCAGTGGTGCTCCAACTGGAAGACCTAAAAGCCTTTCATAAGCTTATTTTTCGTAATAGCAAGACATTTTACTTTATCTATACCCCATAGTTCAGCTCCATTTAGTGCTGCAGCCTGGGCCTTTCCGGGCTGGTGTTATTACCTTGGTGATAGATTTATGATGCTTATTTATTATTGGCTTGGAATTTTGCATAAAGACCATCTAAACCTGGCTTATCTGAGGTTCCCGTGATAGTCTGGAATCTAGTATTATGCCCCAATATTTAAATTATTCACATGCTCCAGTTTTTGCTCCCCCACTGTAACATATTTCTCGAATGACCTATGGGCTTTCACAGTCATATATTTTGTCTTACTTACATTAATTTCTAATCCCTTCTTTGTACAGTAGGTATGGAAAATATCAAGTAAGTTTTGGAGTCCTTTTGGTGTCTGTGAAAACAGGATGGTATCGTCTGCAAAAAGTAGTGCAGGGCTCTGGATTTCCACAAATCTTTGGGGAGTTTTGGCCATGTTGTTTTAAATGATCCACAACATCATTGACATAAAGGGAGAACAGGGTTGGTGCCATCACACAACCCTGTCTCACTCCCCTCCTAATGGGTATCTGTTCTGTAAGACTACCTTGTTGGCCCCAACGTACCCTGGTGAAATTATTTTGATGTAACCTAATTATCTGGGTCAGAATCTTTTCTGCGACACCCTGGGTCTTTAATGTTATCCACAGAAGTTCTCTCGGGACATAATCGAATGCCGCCTTTAGATCTATGAATGCTATGTAAACATGTCCCCCCTTAAGCTTTATATATTTCCATAGCATGCACATAAGTCTAAACACCTGATCGAGCAGTAAGTCTTCCTTGAATCAAAGAGACCTTTGATGTGCACAGAGGTTTCTCTGCTCCTTTTCCTCCAGTGTGTGTGTTCCCTTCCAGCCTCAGGAATGTGAGCAATCCACATCACCCGTCTGGGTGTTTGCAGTCCTCACCTCCAAGTAGCCTTTCTGAGCTTGTGGCACTTAACTCCCGGCAAGGGCTGTACCCATCTACCACTACAAGGGTAGGGGTTGGTGCACCCCTCCCAGTCTAAAAAGACTGCCTTACCGTAAGAAAGGCCTAGGTCATGGCGCACATGTATGATTCGTGTTAGTTTATGTCCAAAAATCAGTACCAGAGGTCAAGATATCCATGCAGCTGGGGCACTCAGGGCCAGTGGTGTAACAAAACGTGAGGGGGCCCCCCTGTAAGATATGCTGAAGGGGCCCTTCACACTCACATCAGTAGGGGCTGAGGGGGCCCCCTCCAGTATGGGCAAACCTGGGGGACCCCCCGCACCACAGGGGCTGCGTGGGCCTTTGTTACACCCCTGCTCAGGGCATAGGTGCAGGTCCAGCACCATAACGGGGACATATCCATCTCAAGAGAGCCGCATATGAATTCCCTTTTTACTTTTTCATCTACATGCTTATATTAATTCCTATGAACCTTCCGACTTTAAATGTGTGGGTGTTTTCTCCAATAGGAGAGGCAACATAATTCTGTATACTTGCACCATATATCTTTCCTACAGTAAATACACTTGTACCCAGATATAATACGTAACCTGGTCTATATTAGCACAGTGCCATGGAGTGGCTTCAGACTGAAAACCCATTGGGCATGCGTCATGTTTACTATTTATAACATGGTGCTCAGTACCCTGCCCTGGTGTTTGTCCTGCCACCCAAACAGGGTGTATTAATACCATCTGCCAACATCACCTGTAGCGACTACAGTATAAATAAAACAGGGCAAATGTGTAATAGCTTTGAACCTTGTTATTTCACCCAACTGCACTATCTATATTGATATTTATAGTTAATTTTTCGCTATAGGTGTTCAGTTCCACCATGCGTATCAGGAAACAGCTATAAATCTGTACTCATAATATCAGAAATATGTCCTTTTGTGCAGTGGTTCACTGACAGCTCCTGAAAATTAAAATGTTGTGGCACTAAAAGGGACTCTATGATAGGGCCTGGCACTGCACTTTCTTGGTGGCAATGAACAAGTTGTGCCCTGGGCTGGTAGTTAATGTACAGTATGCATTGCTGGACTACTCCATTTTTTGCAGGCCATGAGATCACAGCTCTGGGTCTTAGGTGTGCCAGCCATTGTCAGGTGATGGTGTCTGATTGGTTCAATGTACATAAGCAAAATTATAAGACCTGAATCTACTCATTTGTTACAATGAAGCTTCTGAGCATGTTATTCTACTGACAAGAAACATTCAATTAGGGCACTGGTAGTTAGTCCCAGTTAATCACCTTTTGACCCACCTATGACTCCATTAAGTGTAAGTGGTTGCAGCACAAATAGATCAATGAAGGGAAATGTAGCAAAATAAGGGTTGCCCAGATTGGGCCAGGAACGTAATTCCTCCAGGTAAGTTTTAGCATGTCTGTTTGACCATTCTGCATGAAATATGATACTGTATAAAATTTGGGACTAACATGGATCATCAATGTAGGAAGGTAGGATCCTCCTGCATGGTTACCCCCACTTTCTGCCTGGTGCTAAGCTGTTTTTTGACTAGTCTGACTGGGATCCTGCTAATCAGGACCCCAGTCTCCCTGTTTTCTCCCTTAAATTGTTTTGTTCAGTACTTAGGTACATCTCAGATTGGATACTGGGGGACCCTTATCAGTCCCTAGTATATGGTACTAAGGTACCCAGGGCATAGGTACCCCAGAGGTCCTCCATGGGCTGAAGCATGCATTATGCCACCCATGGCAGAGCATTCAAAATGGAACTACAGGCCTGCCATTGCAGCCTGTGTAAGATGGTGCTAGCACCACTTACTAAAGACATAGGTTTCCTATATCTAGGGTCACTGTACTTAAAACCTATAAGACACCCCTATAACAGGCCTGTGCAATCCTGAAGGCAGGGTGCTTGGGTCTAAGTGTGAGGGTGCCCCTGCATGAGCAGGACACCCCTACAGCCTACAGAGTCCATTCTCCCGGGTTGCAAGTGAAGCAGCCATATACCATATAGAGGGGCACCGCGTAATTACGCGATGACCATCTTGAAACTGGCTGCAACGAATGCTATCATGTTTGGTATCAAACATGTTGGGATCATACCCCCACACCATAAACAGTGTGGGAGGTATCATTCCAAGCACTGGAAGAGCCCTCTGTTAGACTCTCAGTGTTCCCGGTACCAGCCTTCTAGACCCAGACAGCACAAAATCATTGCTGCCGACCATAGACACGATTCTGCCCTCCTGAGGCATCCTGTGACAGGGAGATGTGACCACCTCCCAGACAGGATTTAGTCTATTGGGGCCAGGTGGGTGCACTTGCCAGCGCCACTCAGTCTGCATGAGGGGCGCATTTGGTGCCTCCGTGCATAGTACAGTTCAAACCAGCTCTGGGAGCCGTTGGCACCAGCTCTGGTGCAAAACTGAACAAAGGAAATGGGAGTAACCTCCCCCCTGTCCAGTCCCTCCCCTGGGAGGGTCCCCTGAATCATCCCAACCCTTTCCTTAGGCTACTTCAGGGCTTACCTGTGGGTGGGTCCTTAGATTCGTCGTGGGACAAGATTCAGATCAGACACCACTTCTTCTTCTACCGCCTGGGCACTCTGGACTTCGCTGGACTTCGTTTGGGCTTCACTTCGTCCCCCTTCCAGTCTGCTGCACCGTCTGTGTCTGTGCACCATACAGGAACCTTCCAAGGCCTGTAGGCATCAAAGACACCTGAAGGAATCTCCCTTGAAGTGAAGGAGTCACTTCCCTGCATTCGCAGGCACCACAACTAAGTCAACCGGTCTGCTGATCCTGACTCCTCCGGAATCCGAAAGGTTCTGCAACACAGGTGGTGGTTCTTCACAGCTCCCGAGGCCTGCCCTGCCCTCTCACCAAGTTTGAGGACAGTACTCCTCGTGGGGGCTGAAATAACCGAACCCCTGTGCACCGCATCAACTTGCAGTTGCAAAAACTTGTTGGCTTCCTTCCAAGAAGATCTTCGTGCTCCAAGTAGCACCCATCTTGAGCATCTCCAGTGATCAGAATCAACAGCCACACCACATCGTTGTGCATCGTGGCCTGCATCTATTGGTGAGCTGCTTGAGGTCCTCTCGCGACTCCAGTGCCACCTTTGTTTCTTTTGGGCTCCCCTGATTGCTTGGGGCCTGCCCTGACTACCCTGCTTGTGGTGAGTCCCCTGGACCTTGCTGGTCCAGACATTGCACCTTCTTCGACTTCTGCGTGGGTTGCATTTGCCAAGGCGTGTTGGTGCTCCTGCCGGACACCGACCCCTCAGCACTCAACATCCAACATGGGACAGCTTGTGCACAGCTCCTGGTCTTCCTCAGCATCGCCTGGTCCTCACAGCTGCAGAGTCAAAGTCCTCATCAACTCTCCTGCAACTCCCGACATTGATGGGCATTCGTCTTCCACATCTCCTTGTCACTCCTGAGTGACATAGACTCTGTCCACCTTCGGATTCCACCGGACACTTTCTTCTTCTTCCACAGCGGCACTTTCTTGAAGCCCTCCATTGGGTTCGAATGCAGTTTCTGACACCACTTCACACCTATGCACCGGCTTCCCTGGTGTAGGTAACGTGGGTACTAGGGTATCCACGGGTGGGGTGGCTCTCTAACCTTCTGTCTTCTATGGGGTTTCTTCAGGGTCCACTGGGAAGGGTCCTTAATGTTTAAAATTCCAACCGCGACTTACACGTTGATTTGTACGGAGCACGCGGTAATTAAAAAGGCACTTACCTGCCATGGCAGGTAAGTGCCTTTTTAATTACCTTTAATCACTTTGGGAGGGTGGAGGGTGCATAGCACAGCGGAGCGAATTTGCACGGAGTTGTTTTCCAACTCTGTGCAACTTCGCGTAGTGGCACTACGCCTGCTCCGCCCGCTCTCCGTGGGGTTCCTAGTCACTCACCTTGGGTGGTTCCTTGGGTCCCCAGCACTTCTATGTCCTCTCGACATTGTCTTGACCCGATTCGTGGTTCTTATACCACTTTCTGAGTATATTGTTTGGTCCCCCCCTGGGGAGCACTGTGTATTCTGTGTTATTTACTGTATTTCTATGCAAAGTATTGTGTGCATTGTGCATATCTCCGGGTAGGAGGTATGTGTTAGAGAGTATTATATAATAAATACATATTTTTATAAATACCTTGTGTGAATCTATTTCACTTAATCTATACATATAAGATTGCATTCTGGTGAAACAAGCTGCTTTACACTCCTTCTGGACTAAACCTGAAGGCTGCTCTCCGCAGAGACCTCTTAAATCACCATAAGGGTTGTCTGGACTGGTACAGGGTGCCCACTTAAATTAGTGGACATCATATACTAGGCCAGCTTCTCACAATCAAGCTAAGTTTAGCCATGTGAGGTTTAAAGCAACCATGTGGGGAAAGTTAAAATAAGTTAAAATGGCTGGGGGAGGGAGATTTTGAAATTAACCATTTTTCATTTTAGCTCTGTATGTATGTAGATATGTGGTATTCCAGTAACATGAACTAACTAAAAAGCAGTTAAGTTCTAAACAAAGTCAAAGAAAATATCAAAGTCAGTGAGTGATAGTCACTGGTTTGTGGGTGTGTAATACATTGTGATGTAGCATTCTTTAAAGAGGTGCCTCTTCACATCTTTCCTAAATTAGAGCAGAGTTGGGGTGGTCATGATGGATATGGGGCTGTTCCAGATCCTGAGTAAATAGATGGAAAAGGCCTTCTTAGTCTGCAGTCTGATGGTGTCCTGGCTGTTGGTGTGCGGAGAACCATAAGAGATGGTGCGTTTGTCTGCAAGTTAAGCGGGGATGCTGGTCATGAAGCCTTTGTAAATGATGCAGCTGATTTCGAAAATTGGGCGGGCAGGCAAGGGGAACCAATGGTGGGTGGAGGTGATTTGATCATATTTCTTTAGGCCTTTGATGAGATGTGCTGCGGCATGTAGGATGCCCTTAAGTTGTGCAAGGGTGGAGTCTGGCAGCCTATGGAGAAGGGCATTACCACCATACAAATGTAAGAGTATGAAGGCTTGAACTGAAGTAATTTTCTGGAAGAAAGTTTCACTTTCTGTAAAAGACAGAGCTGGTACCAGGCTCTTTGTCTTTTTGGCTATCTATTCCTTGAGGGTGAGGCTGGTGCCCAGGGTTAATCCAAGTGACTTGGTATTCGGTGAAAGTTGGTGTTTGAAACTGTCAAGATTCATGCCATTAAGTCAGGTATGTACTGTTCTTGTTTGTCACTGTTACAGAAAAAAGCATATGAAATGAATTAAAACAAACTTAGAATGAAAGAAGAACTATACTCAGAATAGTTTTGTGTGGTTTGGTGAAAATCCGTTTTTAGTAATTTTTGAGTTAGTAGTACTAAGAAAAGGTGTCAGGTGGTTTTTGAAGGGTTAACTACATTTGAGGATGTGTTTTTTTATTTGCCCATACCCTTAGCTCTGCCTGACGAATCTGCATGAAGTCTGGCAAAGATGTATCTTGTATAGCTCTCTCTTGCTATGTTGAGTGTATACCTGGGGGGGGGGAATTGTTACAGCGGTGATGAAGGAAAGTCTTCAGTTACCAAAAACTCTGGTGCTGTTTCATGAATCTGTATGAACATTGGCAGGCAGTTAGCACGTTAAGACCATTGCAAAGATGCAATGATTGCTAATAACGTTCCTGCCTTTTGTCGTTTCTGTATGACTGTTGACTTACCAGAGCTTGACTTGCTGTGTGCGCTGCAGGAAGTTGACTGCCTGGGAGGTAAGCACAGGACAGGGTGAATGACAGTGGGTTTTCAACTGATTCATTTCTATACTTTCCGTCTGTGTTTTCTAAAATGAATAGTCTGGGCATCTGTATATACTATAACATGCTATTTATTACCATTGCTGAGTTTGGATTGGTTTACGCCACGCTGTCTTTTCATGTGCTGTACGTATTTCAAAAGTATTTGACCAAATTGAGAGCACAAGTGGCGAAAATTGTGCCGTTAACTAAGAGCCACAATTACCAGTGCGCATCGCCACAGCTGTTTAGTTCTTTAAACCAATTCTACAAAGGAGTTTATGAAACAAGGCAGTTCCGCTTTACCTTGATAACAACATGGAATTTGAACTTTGCTCTCTGTTAACAAATACGTGGATGTATATGTATTTGGACACCTCTAGTAATTAACAGATTTTATTGTTCCATATTTATTTTTACTGAACTAGTATAGTTAGAATTATATAGATTTATAAGAGATATGGATAAAAATAATAATGGGGAATGCAACAAAATATGTGCAGTATTTTCTGCCTGCTCTAAAGTGCATAAGGTGCAAGTCTCCTTCTCATAAGTAGCATTCATCTTCCATTTGGAAGTGTATGATCTACTTTGGAGAATTCCATAGCAAAATTTTATATACAGTATCTTCGCCAGGTAAGGTTGAATTTCATCTAGAAAATCTTCAAAGGCGGAAACTGGCTTAATGGTGAGGAATTGAGTTGTTAATTGATCTAGATTTGGGTTATGATGGTAAGAATTTGCGACATACTCCCAGTACACTAACTTGAGGTGTTTTTTGGAGCTAACTTGTAATGTTTGTGGCTCGTTCCAGTATAAGGGTAAATCAAGTTTAATAAGCCATGCTTTTACATGTCGCAGCCATGGGAGAGTTTGATTTCCATCTGATTCCAGAATTTCCTTGAGACCATCTCTGTGATGGCCCAGTTCTTCTGTGGTCCATATTCTAACCCAATAGAGAATAGGTTTTAACGGGGCAATATGTTCTATCTGTTTGCTGTTCAAATCAAGGTACATTGGAATCAGTGGTGCTCCGACTGGAAGACCTAAAAGCCTTTTCATAAGCCTACTTTCCGTTGTAGTAAGAGACTTTACCTATACCACAAAGTTCAGCTCCATATAATGCTGCAGTCTGGGCCTTTCCAGGGCTGGTGTTATTGCCTTGGTGATAGATTTATTATGCTTATTCATTATTGGGCTAGAGTTTTGCATAAGGATCATCTTAGCCTGCCTGGCTTATCTGAGATTCCCGTGATAGTCTGGAATCTAGTATTATGCCCAAATATTTAAAATTATTCACATGCTCCAGTTTTTGCTCCCCCACTGTAAAATTTTTCTCGAATGACCTATGGGGTTTCACAGTCATATATTTTGTCTTACTTATACTAATTCTAATCCCTTCTTTATACAGTAGGTATGGAAATGATCAAGTAAGTTTTGGAGTCCTTTTGGTGTCTGTGAAATCAGGATGCTATTGTCCGCAAAAAGTAGCGCAGGGGCTAGATTTCCACACATATTTGGGGAGTTGTGGCCACATTGTTTTAAATGATCCATAGCATTATTGATATTGAGGGAGAACAGGGTCGGTGCCATCACACAACCCGGTTTCACTCCCCTCCTAATGGGTATCTGTTCTGTAAGACTACCTTGTTGGCCCCAACGTACCCTTTTGAAATTATTTTGATGGAACCTAATTATCTGGGTCAGAAACTCCTCTGGGACACTCTGGGTCCTTAATGTTGCCCACAGAAGTTCTCTCGGGACATAATCGAATGCCGCCTTTAGATCTATGAATGCTATGTAAACATGTCCCCCCTTAAGCTTTGTATATTTCCGTAGCATGCACATGAGTCTAAACGCCTGGTCGTGTAGTAAGTCTTCCTTGAATCAAAGAGACCTTTGATGTGCACAGAGCTTTCTCTGCTCCTTTTCCTCCAGTATGTGTGTTCCCTTCCAGCCTCAGGAATGTGAGCAATCCACATCACCCGTCTGGGTGTTTGCAGTCCTCACCTCCAAGTAGCCTTTCTGAGCTTGTGGCACTTAACTCCTGGCAAGGGCTGTGCCCATCTACCACTACAAGGGTAGCGGTTGGTGCACCCCGCCCAGTCTAAAAAGACCGCCTTACCATGAGAAAGGCCTAGGTCATGGCGCACACACATGATTCGTGTTAGTTTATGGCCAAAAATCAGTACCAAAGGTCAAGATATCCATTGAGCTGGGGCACTCAGGGCATGGGTGCAGGTCCAGCACCATAACGGGGACATTTCCATCTCAAGAGAGCTGCGTATGAATTTCTTTTTACTTTTCCATTTTCATGCTCATATTAATTTCTATGAACCTTCTGACTTTTAATATGTGGGTGTTTTCTCCAATACGAGAGGCAACATAATTCAGTATAGTTGCACCATATATCTTTCCTACAGTAGATACACTTTTACCCAGATAGAATATGTAACCTGGTCTATATTAGCACAGTGCCATGGAGTGACTTCAGATTGAAAACCCTTTGGGCATGCGTCATGATTTACCATTTATAACAAGGTGCTCAGTACACTGCCCTGGTGCTTGTCCTTCCACCCATACAGGGTGTACTAATACCATTTGCCAACATCGCCTGTAGCGACTACAGTTTAAATAAAACAGGGCAAAAAATGGTAATAGCTTTGAACCTTGTTATTTCACCCAACAGCACTAAGTATATTGGGATTTATAGTTTCATTTTATCCCTATAGGTGTTCAGTTCCACCATGCTTATCAGGAAACACCTATAAATCTGTACTCATAATATCAGAAATATGTCCTTTTGTGCAGTGGTTCACTGACAGCTCCTGGAAATTAAAACGTTGTGGGACTAAGAGGGACTCTATGATAGAGCCTGGCACTGCACTTTCTTGGTGGCAATGAACAAGTTGTGCCCTTGGCTGGTAGTTACTGTACAGTATGCATTGCTGGACTACTCCATGTTTGCAGGCCATGAGATCACAGCTCTGGGTCTTAGGTGTGCCAGCCATTGTCAGGTGATGGTGTCTGATTGGTTCAATGTACATAAGCCAAATTATAAGACCCTGAATCTTCTAATTTGTTACAATGAAGCTTCTGAGCATGTTATTCTGCTGACAAGAAACATTCACTCAGGTCACCAGTAGTTAGCCCCAGTTACTCACCTTTTGACCAACCCGTGACTCCATTAAGTCTAACTAGTTGCAGCACAAATAGATTTATGAAGGGAAATGAAGCAAAAAAAGGGTTGCCCAGATTGGGCCAGGAACGTAATTCATCCAGGTAAGTTTTAGCATGTCTGTTTGACCATTCTGCATGAAAGCTGATACTGCATAGAATTTCGGACTAACTTGGATCATCAAGCTAAGTTTTGCCATTTAAGGTTTAAAGCAACCAAGTGGGGAAAGTTAACATTTTTGGGGGAGGGGATTTTTAAATTAACCATTTTTCATTTTAGCTCTGTATGTATGTAGATATGTGGTATTCCAGTAACATGAAACTAGCTAAAAGGCAGTTAAGTGCTGAACAAAGTCAAAGAAAAGATTAAAGTCAATGAGTGATAGCAGAGGTCACTGGTTTGTTGATGGGTAATGCATTGTGATGTAGCGTTCTTTAAAGAGGTGCCTCTTCACATCTTTCCTAAATTAGAGCAGAGTTGGGGTGGTCATGATGGATGTGGGGCTGTTCCAGATCCTGAGTAAATAGAAGGAAAAGGCCTTCTTAGTCTGCAGTCTGATGGTGTCCTGGCTGTTGGTGTGCGGAGAACCATAAGAGATGGTGCGTTTGTCTGCAAGTTAAGCGGGGATGCTGGTCATGAAGCCTTTGTAAATGATGCAGCTGATTTTGAAAATTGTGTGGGCAGGCAAGGGGAACCAATGGTGGGTGGAGGTGATTTGATCATATTTCTTCAGGTTTCTTCAGGCCTTTGTTGAGACGTGCAGCAGCATGTAGGATGCCCTTAAGTTGTGCCAGGGTGGAGTCTGGCAGCCTATGGAGAAGGGCATTACCACCATACAAATGTAAGAGTATGAAGGCTTGAACTGAAGTAATTTTCTGGAAGTTTCACTTTCTTTAAAAGAGAGAGCTGTTACCAGGCTCTTTGTCTTTTTGGCTATCTATTTCTTGAGGGTGAGGCTGGTGCCCAGGTTGAATCCAAGTGACTTAGCATTTGGTGAAAGTTGGGGTGTGAAACTGTAAAGATTCATGCCATTCAGTCAGGTATGTACTGTTCTTGTTTGTCACTGTTACAGCAAAAAGCATATGAAATGAATTAAAACAAACTCAAAACGAAAGAAGAACTATACCCTTTAGCTCTGTCTGATGAATCTGCATGAAGTTTGGCAAAGATGTATCTTGCTTAGCTCTCTCTTGCTATGTTGAGTGTATATCTGGGGGGGGGGCACTGTTACAGCGGTGATGAAGGAAACTCTTCATTTGCCAAAAACTCTGGTGCTGTTTCATGAATCTGTATGAACATTGGCAGGCAGTTAGCACGTTAAGACCATTGCAAAGATGCAATGATTGCTAATAACGTTCCTGTCTTTTGTAGTTTCTGTATGACTGTTGACTTACCAGAGCTTGACTTGCTGTGTGCGCTGCAGGAAGTTGACTGCCTGGGAGGTAAGCACAGGACAGGGTGAATGACAGTGGGTTTTCAACTGATTCATTTCTATACTTTCCGTCTGTGTTTTCACGAATGAATAGTCTGGGCACCTGTATATACTGTACCATGCTCTTTATTACCATTGCTGTGTTTGGATTGGTTTACGCCAAGCTGTCTTTTCATGTGTTGTACTTATAAAAAAGGTATTTCACCAAATTGAGGGGCAGATTTACGAGCCCCCTGCGCCACCAGTACGTCACTTTTCGTGACGTACTGGTGGCGCAGGGGGCTGCTCCATATTTACAAGGAGAGGAAAAGGCACCCTGCGTGACTTTTCCTCTCCTTGTAAATACGGCCCCTTCACACGCAGCACTTTGTGGTGAAGGGTCGTTCCATGGGTGTTGCTGTGGGTGTTCCCATGCAACACTCATGGAACAAGACACATCTCCAGAATTACGAGAAATCGTAACTCTGGAGATGCGTCTGAAAGCTACGCCACCGTAGAGGTGGTGTAGCGAGGCGCACCTCCTCGTTTTTTCCTCTTTCAATGCGTGCTGCAGAATGCAGAATGGTTGTAGTGATTGTTTTTGTGCAGGAAGGTTTCCCTTCCTGCACAAAAACAATCTCCCCACGACGCAGGCATCCTTGCACCATGGTGCAAGGGTGCCTGCGCCGGCGCATGGCTGCAGTTTGTGCGCCAGCGCAGGGGGAAGCACACGGATGCGACATATTCTTGTAAATATGTTGCATCCCTGTGCTTCAAAACTAACGCAGCGCGGCGCAGCAAAATGACTTGCTGTACCCCGCTGTAGGAGAGTAGGATCTGCCGCTTATGTTGCCCCCACTTTTTTTCTGATGTTTACAATGGTTTCTGGCTATAGTCTGGCTGGGCCCCTGCTAATCAGGGCCCCAGCCTCTCTGTTCTCTCTAAACGATTTGGAGTGCACTCTAGGTGCACTAGTGATTGGATACTGTGGTACCTTATGAGTCCCTAGTATATTGTACCTTAGGTACCAAGGGCATAGGTACTTCACAGGCCTACCAGGAGCTGCAGCATGTATTATGCCACCCATGGGAAGCAGACTAAATCTGACACCACAGGCCTGCTACTGCAGCCTGAGTGAGGAAGTGCTAGCACTCCTCACTGAGATATAGGTTCCCTATATCTCTCCTACACACACATATAACCCTATCAGTCACCCCTAAGGCAGGCCCTATCAATCCTGAGGGCAGGGTGCTTGGCTTCTATGTGAGGGGGTGCCTCTGCCTGAGCAGGGCCCCTCTGCAGCTCTCAGATTCCATTCTCTGGTGCTGTTTGTGGATGCGGTTAAACCATATACTTTTAAGTGCATTATATCCTCGCGGTAAAATGCTAACTTTGGAATGGCTGCATCGAAACATGTCGTGTTTGGTGTCAAACATCTTGGAATACTACCCCCCGCCAGTCCTGGTGGCGGGGGTAGCATTCCACCCTTCTAGAGGGATAGACATGTACCTACTGTGGAAACGCGGTAGAATCCTGCAGAGCCCTGGCATCACAAAATGGATGCCACCAGTCACAGACACTGGGCTGCCCTCCTGCTGATGACCAACACTCGCAGTGGAGGAAGCCCAACAATAGATATCCTGTCCCAAGGGGGTGTGACCACCTTCCAGACGGGGTTTAGTGTATTGGGGCTGGGTGGGTGCACTCTTAAAGTGCTTTGAAGTCCTGCACTGGGGGAGCAGAAGGCTCCTCTGTGCATATGCCAGTTCAAACCGGCTCAGGGGCTACCTGTCCCTGCTCTGGCACGAAACTGGACAAAGGGAAGTGGGTGTAGCCACCCACTCCCCTGACCCTCCCATAGGTAGGGTCATAGAGCTAGTCCCTCCCCTTCTTTTAGTATAAGAGGGGGAACCTGTGCATTGCACCCTAGATTTCCCTGGACGACGCTCTACAAGAAGAATCCCGGACCTTCGACGTTCCACTACCTTTGGAAGACTGAAGAATCTC
The DNA here is from genome assembly GCA_963921515.1 of Calotriton arnoldi. NCBI lineage: Eukaryota > Metazoa > Chordata > Amphibia > Caudata > Salamandridae > Calotriton > Calotriton arnoldi. The sequence goes on from CAWUFW010002293.1 coordinate 1,493,255, forward strand.
CCTTGGAGTCAAGGAGTGACTCCCCTGCTTGGCAGGCACCAAAAACTACAAACAACGGTCGTAAACTACGCCGCTCCCGCCGGAGTCCGAAGTCCCTGCATCCCAAGAAGTGGATTTCCTGACTTCTCAAAGGCCATCGTGAGTCCCCAGTGAAGCTGAGGCCAGTGGACCCCAAGAGTAACGAGGAACTGCGACCCCTGGGTACCGTGCACTATTGTCAAGTGCAACCCCTTCACAACATTCCACGAACTTGTGCTTTGGACCACATGTGGTCCCAGCCTCCAGCAGGAATCCCTCCTAAGATCAGAGGCCTACCACGTCCCGAGTGACCGTGGGCTCCTGTGAGCGGATCCTCCCGAGGCGTCTTTGCGATCCCTTGCCAGCCGGCGTGTGGGTCCCCCGAAGACTCTGTAAAGAAACCAAAGGGCTCCCCTGGTTGCTCCAGGCCTGTCCTGATTTACCCTCGCTGGGTGAGTCCCACAGACCTTGCTGGTCTGTGCCATTGTCTCTTCACACTTTCCCCGAGACTTGCTGTTACCAAGGCTTGGTGGCTCCGATCGAGTCGCCGACACCGCCGTAAGCTGCAGACATCATGGGCATGCCGAATCCATCTCCTGGTCATCGACGACGCCTCCTGGACCTCGTGGCTGAAGAGTCAAGGCAACCGCGAACGACCTGAATCTTGCAACGACGGTGGGCATCCATCTTCCTTGCCCCGAGTCACTGCCAAGTGACTTTGAACACTGTCCCCTCTGCTTTCAGGTCTTCCATCTTCTGAATCCAGGCTTGGATTCCTCCGGACACTTCTCCTGTCGCCGCAAGCAGCAAGTCTTCACTGGCTCCCATTGAAAACGATGCCGCGACCCGACACCAAAGAACACCTATGCACCCGGCTCCCCTGGGTGAGGTAACTTCAGCACTACGGTGCTCCTGTGGGTGTGGGCCCTAGAACAACTTACCCTGTAAGTGGCTTGCTTGTAGCTTCCCTAGAAGTGTCCTAAAACTCTAACTTTCTAAGTGCGACAATTGCATTGACTCGTACAGGGTTCGCGTCTGTGTTAGACACACCGCGTCCATCTCCTTTGCAACACTAGCTAGAACTGTATCCTTCGACTCGTACTGAGTCCGATCGGTGTTCGCCTCGAACACACAAAGGGCCTGTAACTCTGAGATCTACGTTGCACTGACTCGCACCAGGTTCGCGTCTGTGTTAGACACAGCGCGTCCATCTCCCTTGCATCTCTATCTGAAACCGCGTCCTTCGACTCGTACAAGGACCGATCAGTGTGTTCGCCTCGAACACGCAAGGGACCTTAAACATTGATATCCCAATCGCGTCTGAGCGCATAGACTCGCACAGGACTCGCACCGGTGCCAGGTCACCGCGTCCGTCCCCTGTGGGTCTCCTACAACTACCTGGGGTGGTTCTTGGGGGTCCCTCGATTCTAGATGCCCTAGACCTAGGTGTAGCAAACTAAGATTTTGATATTCGATTGTGCTAAACTTATTGTGATAACATTTGACTTGTACATATGTTCCTGACTTGTACATATGTTCCTGAGAGTGTTTATTAATAAATACATATATATTTGATATATATACCTGTGTGGTGTCTTTTCATTTGGTGATTCAAGAGATTGTGTGGTAAAACAAGCTGCTTTACATTCCTTCAAGACTTAGCCTGAAGGCTGCTCTCCACAGCTACCACTAGGATAGCTTTCTATAAAGGTTGTCTTAAACCTATCTACCATAAGAGTCGAATTGTTCTGGTGCAAGGTATCCACTTTAATTAGTGAACAGCATATACCAGGCCAACTTCTCACATTGGTGGGCAGCGTGTGAAATTCCAGCTTGCTATTGTTTTACCAGAAAATCTCTATTTGAATTACTAATTGAAAACCACTATAGGTACTTAAGGTACATATAAAGTCAAGCTTAGTATCGATAAGTTCTACTGAACTTAGAGCTGTGTGCCAAGGGATAGCACACCCTTTCTACAGCTCAAGCTAGTATCAGTAGGCCACAAACTAGTGTAGGTAGTACAACACTGCACAACACTAGAATGTCCTTAAAGGGTGGAACCAGTGGATCCACTCAGCCTCAGTATAAGGCCATGGCTTTCTCTGACTTGAGAGCCATGTGTGTTGAAAGACACCTAAGGCTAGGACAGAGTCCCTCAACCCTGCACCTGATAGATCTGCTGACAGCAGATGATCTTAGATTGGCTCTAGGAGCTTATGGGTCTGAATCAGGGGGTGGGTCAATTACAGTATCTGGGTCAGATGATGAACATCAGAATGACCAGGACTCTGTGATTGAAGGGCCAGGCCTCAAGGGGCCTGAAAAGGACAGAGGAATTCTCCCTAAGAGAACTGACAGAGTGGAGGAGAGGCATAGGTCCCCTTCCAGGGAATCTGAGCACTCTTATCACTCTGGCAGAGAATTTGTCCATCAGAGGAACTCATACTTTCCCATAAGAGAGACCTCCTCTGAAAGAATGTGCAAACTGCTGTAGTATGAGGAAGCAAGAGTTGCCCTCAGAACCAAGCAGTTGGCACTGGATAGAGAAGCCCTGGAGATCCAGAGAGCTTCTAGAAGAGAGGGGTTAGAACCCCTTGGTGGCAGCAACAGTGTCCCTAGAGGCAGAGAATCTATTCCAGACCATAGGAACCTGAGCAAGGTTGTTCCTCCCTACCAGAGTGGGGATGATATCCACAAGTGGATAACTGCTATGGAGAGGGCCTGTAGAGTACAGCAGGTCCCCCAAAAGCAGTGGGCAGCAATCTTGTGGCTCTCCTTTTCAGATAAAGGTAGAGACAAGCTCCTCACTGTTAGAGAAGAGGATGCTGATGATTATGAAGTCCTGAAGAGTGCACTGATAGATGGGTTTGGCTTAACCACTGAGCAGTACAGGTTGAAGTTCAGAGACACCCAGAAGGCACAGACTCAGGACTGGACTGACTTTGTTGATTGTGCAACCAAGGCTCTGGAGGGTTGGCTGGTTGGCAGTAGGGTTACTGATTTCAAGGGATTGTATAATCTGATGATGAGAGAACAGATCCTTAATAATTGCCAGAACCAGTTGTTGCATCAGTACCTGGTGGACTCGGATCTGACCTCTCCCCAAGAATTGGGAAAGAAGGCAGACAAATGGGTCAGAACCAGGGTGAGGCAGAAACCCCAGAACCAAGGGAGTGACACTAAGAAGCAAGATCCTAAGGGCTCTGAGAAAGGTGGGGATAAGTCAAAAGACCAGAAGTCTTCACAAGGGCCCCAAAAATCTGCATCTGGTGGGGAGTCACAATCCAACAAGGGAAAAGGCCAAAAGAAGCCCTGGTGCAAATTCTGTAAACAGAAAGGGCACTGGACTTCTGACTGTAACAAGTCCAAAGACCAAACCACCACCACTCATGCCCCTAAGGCAACTGTTCCCCCTAGTTCAGCTACTGGTGGAGGTGGTACTCAGAATAAGGGTGTAGTAGGGTTGACCCTGGGTTCTGAAGTGGACTCTGACCTAGTCAGAGTGCCCACTCAGGCAATGCTGATTTGTGAGGGAGACCTTAATATGTCCTTCCTAGTGAGTCCCAGTAATCTGGGCAAATACAAACAGCAGCCTGTAATAAATGGCAAACAGGCTTTGGCATTTAGGGACACAGGTGCTAGTGTCACCATGGTGGCAGAGGATCTTGTGGACCCTGGACAGATCATCCTGGGCGAACTGTACCAGGTGACCAATGCAAGCAACGTTAGGACCAACCATAGTCTGGCAGTTGTGAATTTCTCCTGGGGAGGGGTAACTGGCCTCAAGAAGGTTGTAGTCAGTGCAGACCTCCCTGTCGAATGTCTATTGGGCAATGATCTAGAGACTTCAGCCTGATCTGAAGTAGAGTTATGGACTCATGCTGAGATGTTGGGCATCCATGCAGAGGTATTTGCTGTGACCAGGTCACAAGCAAGAATGCATGACACTGAACCAGCTCTGGATCCTGGAACAATGGACCAGATGCTTCCCAAGAGGAGGAGCAGTAGGGTAAAGGCAGTGCCTTCCCCTCTGTCTCAGATCACAGGTTCACCCCCAGAGGGAGGTGAAGCAGATCCTGAAGAAGGAACTGCCCCAGAGGGACTTGAGCCTGATCAGGTTGAGTTCTTGGGGGCAGGGGGCCCTTCCAGGGAAGATCTGAGAAAGGAGCAACAGTGCTGCCCCTCTCTTGAACCCCTCAGACAGCAGGCTGCTGCTGAGGCTGCTGGGAGTGCTAGTGGGTCCCATAAAGCTTATTGGGATGAGGGACTCCTATATTCTGAAGGTAGAGACCCAGCCCCTGGAGCCACCAGGAGGTTGGTAATACCTCAGAAGTTTAGGGGTTCCTCTTGACCCTAGCACATGACATCCCTTTAGCAGGACACTTGGGCCAAAACAAGACCTGGGACAGGCTTGTTCCACATTTTCATTGGCCACATATGTCAGAGGACACAAAGGAGTTTTGTCGCTCCTGTGTCACATGCCAAGCCAGTGGTAAGGCAGGTGGCACAACAAAGGCCCCCTCATACCACTACCTGTGGTGGGGGTACCCTTTGAAAGGGTAGGGATTGACATTGTTGGTCCCCTTGACCCTCAAACTGCATCTGGGCACAGGTTTATCCTGGTGGTAGTGGATCATGCCACCAGGTACCCAGAAGCAATTCCCCTGAGGACCACCACAGCCCCTGTGGTGGCAAGAGCCCTCATTGGAGTCTTCTCCAGAGTGGGTTTTCCAAAGGAGGTCATTTCTGACAGAGGTACCAACTTCATGTCAGGATATCTAAAAGCAATGTGGAAGGAGTGTGGTGTAACTTACAAGTTCACCACCCCCTATCACCCACAATGCAATGGTTTAGTTGAACGCTTCAACAAAACCTTGAAAGGAATGATTAAAGGACTCCCAGAGAAGCTTAGGCGGAAATGGGACCTTCTTCTTCCTTGCCTGTTGTTTGCATACAGAGAGGTTCCACAGAAGGGGGTTGGTTACAGCCCATTTGAGCTTCTGTTTGGGCATCCTGTGAGAGGTCCACTGTGTTTGGTGAAAGAGGGCTGGGAGTTACCTCTCAAGCCCCCAAACAAGATGTGATGGACTATGTACTTGGTCTCCGCTCCCGGATGGCTGAGTACATGAAAAAGGCAACCAAAAACCTAGAGGCCAGCCAAGAATTACAAAAAGCTTGGCATGACCAAAAGGCTGTACTGACTGTATACCAGCCAGGACAGAAAGTGTGGGTGTTGGAGCCTGTGGCCCCAGCAGCCCTCCAGGACAAGTGGAGTGGCCCCCATACAATAGTTGAACAGAACAGAAGGGAGAAGTCACCTACCTGGTGAATCTTGGAACTCCCAGGAGCCCCCTGAGGGTGCTTCATGTCAACAGATTAAAGCCATATGTTGACAGGGCTGACATGGGCTTGCTCATGGCAACTGATGAGGACCAGGAGGAAGAGAGTGACCCTCTCCCTGACCTGCTCTCTCAGAACCCTGATGATGGGTCAGTAGATGGTGTTGCTTTGGCAAGCAGCCTCACTGACCATCAGCAAACTGAGTGCAGACAAGTTCTGCAACAGTTTAGACATATGTTTAGCCTGACCCCTAGTCAGACTTCCTGGTGCACCCACGAGGTGGACACTGGAGACAGTCTGCCTGTCAAGAATAAAATCTACAGGCAACCTGACCATGTCAGGGACTGTATCAGGACTGAAGTCCAGAAAATGTTGGAGCTAGGTGTAATTGAGCCTTCAGATAGCCCTTGGGCTAGTCCAGTAGTCCTGGTACCCAAGCCTCATACCCAGGGTGGTAAGAAAGAAATGAGATTTTGTGTAGACTACAGAGGCCTCAATGCAGTCACTAGGACTGATGCCTATCCCATAACAAGGGCATATGAGCTGATTGATACTTTGGCCTCAGCCAAGTATCTAAGCACGTTTGACCTGACAGCTGGCTACTGGCAGATCAGGTTAGCTGATGATGCAAAAGCCAAAACAGCATTTTCGACCCCTGGTGGGCACTACCACTTTGTGGTGATGCCCTTTGGATTGAAAAATGCACCTGCCACTTTTCAGAGGTTGGTGAATAAAGTTCTGACAGGGATGGAAACTTATTGCTCAGCTTATCTAGATGATATTGCTGTCTTTAGTTCCTCCTGGCAGGATCACCTGGTCCACCTCAGGAATGTTTTGGAGGCCCTGCAGAAATCAGGCCTCACTATCAAGGCCACTAAGTGCCAGATAGGGCAGAGTCAGGTTGTGTACCTGGGCCACCTTGTAGGTGGAGGCCAGGTTCAGCCTTTACAGAGCAAAATCCAAACCATAATGGAATGGGTTGCTCCAACCACCCAGACACAGGTGAGAGCCTTCTTAGGCCTGTCTGGGTACTATAGGAGGTTTGTCAAGGGATATGGATCTATAGTGACCCCCTTGAATGATCTGACCTCAAAGAAAATGCCAAAAAGGTTCAGTGGACAGCTAGCTGTCAAAAGGCATTTGAAGACCTAAAGCAGGCCATGTGCACTGCCCCCATCTTACAAAGTCCAGACTACACCAAAAAGTTCATTGTCCAAACAGATGCTTCTGAGCTGGTTGTGGGAGCTGTACTGTCTCAACTGAATGATGAAGGTCAAGACCAGCCAGTAGCTTTTATTAGCAGAAGGCTGACCCCTAGAGAGAAACGTTGGTCAGCTATAGAGAGGGAGGCCTTTGCTGTGGTTTGGGCCCTGAAGAAGCTGAGGCCATACTTGTTTGGTACACACTTCATAGTTCAGACCGACCACAAGCCCCTCCTATGGCTTAAACAAATGAAAGGAGAAAACCCAAAACTTTTGAGGTGGTCCATTTCCCTACAGGGGATGGACTATACAGTGGAACATAGACCTGGGACCCAACATGCCAATGCAGATGGACTCTCAAGGTATTTCCACTTTGAACACGAAGACTCAACTGGTCAAGGTTAGTTTAGTGTCCCTGCGTTTGGGGGGGTTGTGTAGGAGAGTAGGATCTGCCTCTTATGTTGCCCCCACTTTTTTCTGATGTTTAAACTGGTTTCTGGCTATAGTCTGGCTGGGCCCCTGCTAATCAGGGCCCCAGCCTCTCTGTTCTCTCTAAATGATTTGGAGTGCACCCTAGGTGCACTAGTGATTGGATACTGTGGTACCTTATGAGTCCCTAGTATATGGTACCTTAGGTACCAAGGGCATAGGTACTTCACAGGCCTACCAGGGGCTGCAGCATGTATTATGCCACCTCTGGGAAGCAGACTAAATCTCACACCACAGGCCTGCTACTGCAGCCTGAGTGAGGAGGTGCTAGCACCCTCACTGAGATATAGGTTCCCTATATCTCTCCTACACACACATATAACCCTATCAGTCACCCCTAAGGCAGGCCCTATCAATCCTGAGGGCAGGGTGCTTGGCTTCTATGTGAGGGGGTGCCTCTGCCTGAGCAGGGCCCCTCTGCAGCTCTCAGAGTCCATTCTCTGGTGCTGTTTGTGGATGCGGTTAAACCATATACTTTTAAGTGCATTATATCCTCGCGGTAAAATGCTAACTTTGGAATGGCTGCATCGAAACATGTCGTGTTTGGTGTCAAACATCTTGGAATACTACCCCCCCCCGCCAGTCCTGGCGGCGGGGTTAGCATTCCACCCTTCTAGAGGGATAGACAAGTACCTACTGTGGAAACGCGGTAGAATCCTGCAGAGCCCTGGCATCACAAAATGGATGCCACCAGTCACAGACACTGGGCTGCCCTCCTTCTGATGACCAACACTCGCAGTGGAGGAAGCCCAACAATAGATATCCTGTCCCAAGAGGGTGTGACCACCTTCCAGACGGGGTTTAGTGTATTGGGGCTGGGTGGGTGCACTCTTAGAGTGCTTTGAAGTCCTGCACGGGGGGAGCAGAAGGCTCCTCTGTGCATATGCCAGTTCAAACCGGCTCAGGGGCTACCTGTCCCTGCTCTGGCGCAAAACTGGACAAAGGGAAGTGGGTGTAGCCACCCACTCCCCTGACCCTCCCATAGGTAGGGTCATGGAGCTAGTCCCTCCCCTTCTTTTAGTATAAGAGGGGGAACCTGTGCATTGCACCCTAGATTTCCCTGGACGACGCTCTACAAGAAGAATCCCAGACCTTCGACGTTCCACTACCTTTGGAAGACTGAAGAATCTCCCTTGGAGTCAAGGAGTGACTCCCCTGCTTGGCAGGCACCAAAAACTACAAACAACGGTCACAAACTACGCTGCTCCCGCCGGAGTCCGAAGTCCCTGCAGCCCAAGAAGTGGATTTCCTGACTTCTCAAAGGCCATCGTGAGTTCCTAGCGAAGCTGAGGCCAGTGGACCCCAAGAGTAACGAGGAACCGCGACCCCTGGGTACCGTGCACTATTGTCGAGTGCAGCCCCTTCACAACGTTCCACGAACTTGTGCTTTGGACCACGTGTGGTCCCAGCCTCCAGCAGGAATCCCTCCTAAGATCAGAGGCCTACCACATCCCGAGTGACCATGGGCCCCTGTGAGCGGATCCTCCCGAGGCGTCTTTGCGATCCCTTGCCAGCCGACGTGTGGGTCCCCCAAAGACTCTGTAAAGAAACCGAAGGGCTCCCCTGGTTGCTCCAGGCCTGCCCTGACTTACCCTCGCTGGGTGAGTCCTACAGACCTTGCTGGTCTGTGCCATTGTCTCTTCACACTTTCCCCGAGACTTGCTGTTACCAAGGCTTGGTGGCTCCGATCGAGTCGCTGACACTGCCGTAAGCTGCAGACATCGTGGTACACGCCGAATCCAGCTCCTGGTCATCGACGACGCCTCCTGGACCTCGTGGCTGAAGAGTCAAGGCAACTGTGAACGACCTGAATCTTGCGACAACGGTGGGCATCCATCTTCCTTGCCCCGAGTCACTGCCAAGTGACTTTGAACACTGTCCCCTCTGCTTTCAGGTCTTCCATCTTCTGAATCCAGGCTTGGATTCCTCCGGACACTTCTCCTGTCGCCGCAAGCAGCAAGTCTTCACTGGCTCCCATTGAAAACGACGCTGCGACCCGACACCAAAGAACACCTATGCACCCGGCTCCCCTGGGTGAGGTAACTTCAGCACTATGGTGCTCCTGTGGGTGTGGGCCCTAGAACAACTTACCCTGTAAGTGGCTTGCTTGTAGCTTCCCTAGAAGTGTCCTAAAACTCTAACTTTCTAAGTGCGACAATTGCATTGACTCGTACAGGGTTCGCGTCTGTGTTAGACACACCGCGTCCATCTCCTTTGCAACACTAGCTAGAACTGTATCCTTCGACTCGTACTGAGTCCGATCGGTGTTCGCCTCGAACACACAAAGGGCCTGTAACTCTGAGATCTACGTTGCACTGACTCGCACCAGGTTCGCGTCTGTGTTAGACACAGCGCGTCCATCTCCCTTGCATCTCTATCTGAAACCGTGTCCTTCGACTCGTACAAGGACCGATCGGTGTGTTCGCCTCGAACACGCAAGGGACCTTAAACATTGATATCCCAATTGCGTCTGAGCGCATAGACTCGCACAGGACTCGCACCGGTGCCAGGTCACCGCGTCCGTCCCCTGTGGGTCTCCTACAACTACCTGGGGTGGTTCTTGGGGGTCCCTCGATTCTAGATGCCCTAGGTCTAGCAAACTAAGATTGTGATATTCGATTGTGCTAAACTTATTGTGATAACATTTGACTTGTACATATGTTCCTGACCTCTAATCTCATAAAGAGATTAGTAGAGAGTGTTTATTAATAAATACATATATATTTGATATATATACCTGTGTGGTGTCTTTTCATTTGGTGATTCAAGAGATTGTGTGGTAAAACAAGCTGCTTTACATTCCTTCAAGACTTAGCCTGAAGGCTGCTCTCCACAGCTACCACTAGGAAAGCTTTCTATAAAGGTTGTCTTAAACCTATCTACCATAAGAGTCGAATTGTTCTGGTGCAAGGTGTCCACTTTAATTAGTGAACAGCATATACCAGGCCAACTTCTCACACCCGCTGCGTTAGTTCAACGTAAATCTGCCCCTGAGAGCGCAAATGGCAACATTTGTGCAGTTAAATATGAATCACAATAACCAGTGCGCGTCACCACAGTTGTTTAGTTCTTTAAACCAATTCTAGAAAGGAATTTATGAAACAAGGCAGTTCCGCTTTACCTTGATAACAACATGGAATTTGAAATTTGCCCTCTGCTAACAAATACGTGGATGCATATGTGTTAGTACACCTCTAGTAATTGACAGGTTTTTTTGTTCCATATTTATTTTTACTGAACTAGTCTAGTTGGATTTATATAGAGTTAGTTATAAGAGATATGGATAAAACAAATGATGGGGAATGCGAGTGCAACATTAAAGTCTATTCAACTATGCTTGTCTAGTGTAATACAATTTTCTTAAGTGGGATGACGGGCTTTAAGCACAGGCTTCCCACTGATACAGTCTCTAATTCAGCCACAAATGTTTTCTTCTCCTGGCTCATGCCTTAAAGAAAAGGACCATCCTTCATGTATTAAGCAAAATCAGAACATTCTCTTAAATAAGTTGACTTGCAAAGTACTCAGTTCATACCATAAATCTTATATAGCAATAGATTGTTTTTTTCCAGTAAAGGTGTCAAAGGGCCACGAGACTCTTTGCAAAATTAGTATAAAAAAAACAAACAAACTGCATAGAGGTAAAACGACATACGTGTTCTTTTACAGTGCAGGGTTAAATCTAAGGAATGTAACTATTGCAGAGGACATAGCAAAACAATGAGGTGCCATTGGTGAAATTAAATTAGCTCTCAGGTTACATGCTCCCTGATCAATTTGTGCATTTCGTGTCTGTTCCACTACCCAGATATAAAATCGGTTTCTAGGACTGGAAAGGGGAAATAAGTCCTTTCATGATTGCTGGAGCCCAAAAGGATTCTCCTCGATGGTTCAGCTCTTTACATACACCCACTTACAAATAACAGCAGAGGTTGATGGACCTTTTCCATCCTGCTAAGAAGTTGAGTTGTCTAAAAATAAAGTCTTCAAAACATCATGGACAATTATAATTTTCGATGAGTCAATGACGAGAGGTTAAGAAGGTTTTAAAGGTTTTATTTTAGATTAGAATCCCAGATATCTTTATTCAGTTTAGTAGTTACAGAAATAAGAAAATGTTAAGACATCAAAATTAAGACATGTGTTCCATGAAGAAACCCAATAAACTAGCTAAAGACCCTATTCTAAATTAGAACCCATTAAGAGGTCTTTTGAAACGAGCAGTAAATATGGACAAACTCCTCTTGAAGAGTAGTTCTGGAAAACTCAGCCGAGTTTCCCACAACTGCAGTAGCAACTGTTTTAGAATAGCGATCTGTGCTGTAGCATCAATCACAAATTAGTAAAGGCACATCACCTCTAGAATATCTAAAAGGAATCAACTCTCCATAAAGAAGAGTCTCGGGCAGGAAAAAATCCAGCAGCAAAACCACCAGACGAGGAGAGGGGTATAGAGGTGTGGATTGTAACTAGCTAGGAACACTCGGTATTATAGCCTTTAAATTCATGAATCAGTTGTTTGCAGATTCCTTCACTCAATGTCCAATCAGAACAGCCCGTAAGGTGGTGTTGTCAGGCATACAATGCATCTTCTTCCGATTCCCACAGTCTGCACTCTCTTCATCTCTTCAACGACTAACACCACCCCCCTACCCACCGCCGCAGATGAGCCGACCATCACGTCCTGGGATCCCGCTACCGTGGAACACATCACTGCAACCATGAAGAAAACTCACTCAGGAGCCCCTACGGACCCCTGCCCTCCTCACATATTCCACAGGGCCGCCTCCGTCATCGCACCCGAACTTGGACGCATCATCAACGCCTCCCTCGGAGCAGGCATCTGTCCAGACGACTGGAAAGGGGTGGAGGTAAAACCCCTCCTCAAGAAACCAACTGCCGACTCAACGGATCTGAAAAACTACCGGCCCATCTCTCTCCTCCCGTTTGCAGCCAAAGTCACCGAGAGACTCGTATACGCCCAGCTGACCGCCTTCATCGAAGAGAACTCCATCCTGGACGCCTCCCAGTCTGGATTCCGCAGCAACCACAGCACCGAGACCGCCCTCCTCGCCGCCACTGACGACATCCTCATGCTACTGGACCAGGGACACACTGCGGCCCTCATCCTCCTAGACCTCTCCGCAGCCTTCGACACCGTCTCACATCGCACGCTCACAGCCAGACTGCACGACGCAGGAATACAAGGAGCCGCCCTCGACTGGATCCAGTCCTTCCTCTCTGGCAGAACACAGAGGATTCGACTCCCTCCCTTCCTCTCCAAACCCACGGAGATCAGCTGCGGAGTACCCCAGGGATCATCACTGAGCCCCACGCTCTTCAACATCTACATGGCCCCCCTCGCCGCCATCGTCAGACAGCATGGGCTCAGCATCGTATCCTACGCCGACGACACCCAGCTCATCCTCTCACTCATGAAGAACCCCGAAGACACCAGACTCTGCTTCCAGGAAGGAATGAAGAACGTGGCAGCCTGGATGAAGGACAGCTGCCTGAAGCTAAACTCAGAAAAGACTGAGGTCCTCATCCTCGGACCCTGCACCTCCGCCTGGGACAACACATGGTGGCCCTCCACCCTCGGGAGCCCACCCACCCCCACGGACCACGCTCGGAACCTCTGCATCATCCTAGACTCCTCCCTCTCCATGAAACGCCAGATCAACGCCGTCGCCTCCACCAGTTTCAACTGCCTTCGCATCCTCCGTAAGACCTTCAAATGGATCCCCCCCGACTGCAGAAGGACCGTCACCCACGCACTCATAAGTAACCCTGGGCTTAGTTTGCGTAGTAGCACTACATGTAGCTACGCGAAGTACACTTTGAACTACGTGTAGCAATGCAAATTGCATAGTGCGTAGCTGTGTGCTTGTCTGCACTGTGCAATAATTGCCAACGGCATCTTGCACAGTGCAAGTTAAGATAAAATAAGTATCTCTGTCTTTATATGTTAAAATGCATATAGTCATTTCACAAAAGTGAAAACGAAAAATTAACAAGCAGTGAGAGAGGTGATGATTTTAGGGTCTCCCCTAACCTAGGAGGTGGACCAAGCAGATGCCTTGAACACAAAGAGCATATCATGCTGAATGATTCAGTGGTGGTCCCTTCCTCCTAGGACCACCCCAAGCACAGTTATGGGCAAAAATACAATCCCAACCAAAGGCCCTGCAAAGCATTATGGGACGAGATTAGCAGTGGGCAGTGAATATTATAGTGTCCAATATCAAAATAATTCTACAAAGAGCTGCAGTTCAACTAGTCGTTACTAGATGTCCCTCACGAGTCAAATGCAAAAGCATTGAAATTATTAATACATCAAGCTGCAGTTCCACTAGTCCTTACTAGATGTCCCTCACGAGTCAAATGCAAAAGCTTCATGAAAGGGTTTCAATGCTTTTGCATCCACTGGCTCCCCGTCGAGAAGAGGGTCACCTTCAAACTCTTCACCCACGCCTACAAATCCCTCAACAACATCGGACCCAAATACTTCAACGAGAGAGTAACCTTCCACGTACCCAAGAGGAGCCTCCACTCCGCCGACCTCGCCCTGGCAGAAGTCCCCCGCATCCGCAGAAACAGAACCGGCGGGAGAGCTTTCTCCTACATCGCAGCCAAAACCTGGAACGAACTCCCTGTGAACATCAGACGCTCCCCGACCCTGCACACGTTCAGGAAGGACCTCAAGACCTGGCTCTTCGACTGATCCGGAGCCGCCCCCCACCTCCCCCCCAGCGCCTTGAGACCCTCACGGGTAAGTAGCGTGCTTTATAAACCCCTGATTGATTGATTGATTGATCATCTGGATTGATACATTTTCTGACATAATTGTTACATGAGAGAAGGTTCCCATGAGAATCCTCTTACCTAAGCTAAAGACGCATTATGAGTTTCAACGTAGATACAAGAGGCTTAGTCAGGAAATATAAAAACATATATATATATTTTTTTTTAACTGAGTTTTATATAGCGCGAACTTGACCCGGTACCGGGTATCAGAGCACTTTACATAGCACCAGTTACGTTACATGAGGACTCATTCATTTTTGTTAGGCACGGGGAGATTAAGTGATTTGCTCAGAATCACAGGATGTTCAGGGTCATTGCCGAGACTCGAACCCGGTTCCCCAGAGTCGAGGTTGACCGCCCTGATCGTTAGGCCAACTCCTCTCCCCTGTTAATTGAAAGCAACATTTATAAGTCTATGCCACCATTTGTTCTTCGCAATTTCAATAGTCTATTATTCTTAGTGGAAATGATCTAACATGAGGTGAGAGAAGACAAAATTAATATAACATTAAAGTCAGCACATCTCTAGGATGACAAAAATGTTATGATGTTGCACAGAATATTTTACTATGAGCAAAGGCCAAAAGAAAGCCTCAGGCCTAGTCACTTCACAGGCTAAGGTATAATTGCTTGGTGCAGAAGTTTTGAAAAACCTGAAATTACAAATGAAACATTACTATCAACATCTTTCACGTCTACATTTGTCATTCTACAATATATTCTGGTTTTATTTAATTGTTCAACTAAAAGATTTCACACATCTTGTGAGTTATTTCTAAAACTTGCATTTCGTATGAATTTAAAAATGTTTTAAATTGCATTTCTACTATGTCAAATTCCTGATATGTGGTCATTTCTCTCATGATCTTACAAAATGCATGTACTCAGGAAGAAATTCCGAAAATGCTAAAGTTTTATGTGTATATTGCTAAAATCACATTCCTTAAACACTTTGTTATGTACCCCAATGTACCCCAATCTAGGCCTAGGTAGCTACATGACCTTTTACCTACATTTGTCCTACCTTGCTCTGCATAACGGTTCTAGCACTGACCTTTTACCCAGTTATGTGCTGAATAAATGTCGATCAGTTTCTTGGAAACTAGCCTCATTTATTATGCATGAGGATTCTTCGAAAAGTCCCTGCATATGACGTACATAACAGCATGAACACACTCTGTGTAAAAAGTCATGGTCTTCTTCATCCCAGGGTGAAAGAACTGCTTTGCATAATTGCAGATATTGTTCTATGCTCATTTGCATAATCGTACTCATAACATATCGATTGTGTAAGGAACCCTGAGGCTATCTTTATGGGATAAAAGACTCATACCAACACTAGATAAGCAGAGGAGAAGCTTCAACGCTGACACTAGACGCTGAGGTCCCGGCCTGCAGAAGCTACATCATGCAGTGGTCTGACATCCCTTGCGGGTTGTCCAACTTGAGAGCAAAGCTGGGGTCCTTCATTCTCTCCCATCAGGTAATGGGGTTGGCTCTTTCCTAGGTGATTCTTGGCTTTAAACCCACATACATGCTAGCTACACTAAGGTAGGGTTTGCATCTTAGGAGGACGCTTGATTACTGTCATGTATCTATATGCCTACATATATTCACTGTTTTAGCACCATGGTAGAATTCTACCTTTTATTTACTCTGTTGGTGCTTGTAATCTTATACATTTGTTTCTGTCTAATGATTGTTGCAGCAAACATGTTTTATACTAGAATGATGCTGGTTCAATAAATACTTATTGAAAACGTCCCCATCGTTTATTCTGTGTATCTCTCTGAGACTAAGTGAGTAGGATTGACTGAGCGAAAAGTATTGTACTGTTTCCACGATCCCTGATGGATCAAGGGTTGTCATGTTCGATAGTCGCCTGATACTATTCGCTCCTTGGTAAGGTTAGGGGGCTTATGGTGGCACTGTGAGCTAGCTGGTCTAAAAGGCTGACATATCCTTCGGGGGTGTCTGGAATCAGTCTGGACACCAATCCCTTAGTTTATGTTGTCTAAACGTGCATATCCTATGTATTTGTAGGAACTACACAACAGCCTGAAGTGCTCTTTGCAAGTTTTAGAATATTAAAGGCAGACTGCATTGATGAGACCAGCAGCCCAGTAGTCACAGACACCGTTGTGTAGGAACAGCAACCGGGATAAAATGCACAACACTGCTGTGGGTCTCTCTCCTTCCATGATGTTCTCTGAGTTTCGCAGCCTGACCTATACGTGATGGCCTACCTCTGGCTCTCAGCAGATCTTGTAAACCTTATTATGATGGTAACTCCCTTTACCGCACCTTGAAATATACAGGTACTCATATTGATTGCCTGAGATGTGGAAAATGTAAACAGATACTATAAGGTAAGGTATCTATCTGTAGCAGTACAGAATGTCATGCACAGTAACATCACTTGCTCAGTTATAGGATTTCAATATCACAAATCCTTTCTCTGCAGGTAGTGGTAGTTGTTTGCATGGCAAGTGGGGCTTGGTAAGAGAAATGGGTGTGTTTTGGGTTGTTGCTATACACTAACAGAGTTTTGGGGAAAACGGAGGGGGTAAATGGTTTTGAGTGAACAAAGCTGTATGTCTTCAGGACCATTTGCACATACTGTGGATTTTGTAATCTAGATTACTAGTACGGTAGTGGCAATTCTGAGTATATATGGGACTTGGCCAAAATTGTGCTCTGCATCCATAGCTTCTCCTGACTGTGGTCAGTGGTTCTGGTTGAAGTCTCCGGCTGTTCTGGTTGAAGTCTCCGGCTGTGGGTTGACATGTCTTTTTGTGTGGCAGTTATCTCTTAAATTGATATGACAATGCTAAAAGAGTATGCTTAAAGAGGTATGCAAAACGGGGAAGGGCCCAACACAGCACCTCCCTAATTGTCACCTGAATGACTTTATTCTCTGAGCAATATAGGGTCCCCCCACCTAGGTGGATATGATAGGAAGTTGACACCAGTAGGGTATTGACAAATGGGTGTTGAGAGATAAATCCTGTTTGAAAGACTGGTCATGTATAAAGAAGTCATTGTTCCTGTACTGGAGACTGTATAGTGGTCAATGTACTGGGCAGAAGGAATATGTACTTGTGACTACAATTTGTATAAAATAGGCTTTGCAGGTAAAGTAATTGTACTTCTAATATAGCATAATGAAGTACTATTTACAAGTATTATAGAAAGGAATGTCAATCAAAAGCTGAGGAAGAATATTTAGGTATTGCTGGTTTTACAGTTAGACAAAAACATGACATATAGGGTCCTATTTTGATGTCGGGTGGAAAGCCCCTGACCTGCGGTCTGAGGCTTTCCGACCGACATCTTCAGTTTCACTTTTGACTGCCGAATTACAATGGCGGCGGCCGAAAGTGAAACCGGCCGGTCATTCAGGCTAACTTCCAACAGGCTCAAGGAGCTCGTTGGGCAGTCATAACTGGCACGTAATCCCTTAAGGAGGGCGTTTCCATCGTCTGAATTACGATGACGGTTTCTCACAGGATTTCCATGTTGGGTTTTCCGACATGGAAAGCCTGTTGGAAAGCGACTTTGGGGGGCCCTAGCAGGGCTCCCATTCCTCAGCGACCTCCGGTTGGGGGCTGAGGGGGCAACTATGGTGCCCCCCTGTTAATCCCTGCACCATGTGGCAGGCTCCTTGAGGTACAACAACATGCGGTATCCCCAACACGTGGGGAGTATGCCACGCGATGCAGGGATTAACAGATTCTCCCATTTCTCCATGGGAGCTTGTGCTATGGACAGTTTACAGCTGCAGCACAAGCTGCCATAGAGAAATGGGAGTATGCGACCGCACCATGTGCGGTCACATTGTAATGTCAGTGTTGGGACCGCCGACTGGAGGTCGGTCGGTCCAGAGACCGTGGCGATGTCGGGGGGACGTGAGTCTGCCCGACTTCATAATCAGGCTCAATTTAGTAATGTTAGGAGTGTAACAGGTGGGGATCTATTTAATTAAAAAAATTGGACTGTCACAATTTGACAACAATCAAAAAAGCATTGGAGAAAAGAAAGCCTAACTACTTAGAAATAAACATCACTTAAAAATATTGAAACTTAAACAAGTAGAAAAAGAAATTGGGGACCAAAAGAGACTTGCATTGGTGAATGCATTTGCTTTCGCCTATGTGATTAATAATAAGCTGTTTTTTGTTGTAAGTTGTAGCGTGCTGAGTAGTTGTACAATATAAGTTGCAGAAAGTCTGTTAAAGTGTTATAACTTATTTATGTACAAAAAGGCAATATATTGTGCTGTTACTAATGGTATATGTGGGTAAGTAATAGCAAACGTTTGAAAAATGAAACAAAATAAGCAAATAATAGAATTAATTGATGTAATAGCAATATTATGGGGCCGATTCCGATCTCGGCCGGTAGGGCTCCGAATCGGATTCGGCTTAACCGGATCCGATTCGGAGCCCTATTTCCCGACCGATTCGTACGCGCGTCCGGGCGAGCGAGTACGATGCGAAATCGCCGACCGACTCGTTCCCGGGTCTAACCGCACCGACCGACTCGCTCGGACCCGACTCGCACCGCGCAATGGAGACGTTCCCCGGCCGGGTAAGTACGATGCGCGCCGCGAGCAGTCCGACCGAGCCGCGCACTCCGGCTCAAAAGAGCAGTTGGAGCCGTACTTTGGTGGTCCGTGTCGGACCCCCCTGTACGCGTAGCCGCGCGAGTCGCACACAGGGAGGACCCATGGGTCCCCCCAACCTGTGCGTGTACGGCGCGAGTCGCTTCGCCGCGTACACGCTGTAGGGGGCGCCCTTGTCCGCCTCGCACCCATTGAGTCAATGGGAGCCCGCGTACGCGTTGTACGACAGGCTCCCATTGACTTCAATGGGAGTCCGACCGACTCGAGTCCGATGGCATACGTGCGCATCGTACTCGTTTGGTCGGGCTGCACGGGTCCGATTCGGTCGGAAATCTCTCCGGGTCCGGCTCGGTCGGAGGGATTTCCGGCCCGAATCGGAATCGGCCCCTATGTGTTTAGAGGAGTTATGACTGCTGCACCATTCAAATAATGTCCCTAGTGCCTGCAAAATAACTGTATTTGTGACTGCTTGTTTAATAGTAAAATATAGCAATATTTGATGTTTCGATGAGTTATGACAACTTTTGGCCCGGTTCCACTGCACCTGCTGCACCATTCAAATCATGACCCTATTGCCTGTAAAATAACTGCACTTGTGACAGACTGTTAAGTAGTAAAATATTGCAATATTTGGTGTTTAGAGGAGGTCGTGACAAATTTTGGGCCCGGTGCCACTGCACCTACTGCGCCATTCAAATCATGACCCTGTTGTCTGAAAGGTAACTGCACTTGTGCCTGCCTGTTTAGTAGTAAAATATAGCAATATTAGGTGTTTAGTGGGCTACTTAGAGCTTTTGGTTCTGGTGCTACTGCACCTGCTGCACCATTCAAATCATGAACCTATTGCCTGCTAGATAAATGCACTTGTGACTGTCTTGTTTAGTAGTAAAATGTTGCAATAATCAGGGTTAAGGGGGGTCCCTAGAGCTTTTGGCCCCAGTGCCATTGCACCTGCTGAACCATTCAAATCAAGTCCCTTTTAACTGCGAGGTAACTGTAATTGTGATTGCCTGTTTAGTAGTCAAATATAGCAATATTATGTATTTAGTAGAGTTCTGACAAATTTTGGGTCCGCTGCTAGTGCACCATTCAAATCATGACCCTAGTGCCTGAAAGATAACTGTACATGTGACTGCCTGTTTAGTTGTAAAATATAGCAATAATAGGTGTTTAGTGGGGTGCCTGGAGCATTTGGCCCTGGTGCCACTGAACCTGCTGCACCATTTAAATCATGACCCTGTTGTCTGCAAGGTAACTGCACTTGTGTCTGCCTGTTTAGTAGTAAAAAACTGCAATTTTAGGTGTTTAGTGGAGTGCCTAGAGCTTTTGGTCCTGGTGTGACTGCACCTGCTGCACCATTAAAATCATGACCCTGTTGTCAGCAAGGTAACTGCACTTGTGGTTGCCCATTTAGAAATAAAATAAGGGGAGCGGGCATTGCACTGTAGCATTGACCACACCCCCTTCCCAAAAGGGACAAACCAATATGTTTGTGCCCCGGGAGCAGAGACGGGGTTTGCCCTCAATTTGGCCCCTTTCCTCTCACGGGGCACAAGACCTACCCATACAAATAAGGTAACATTTTTATTGGGAGACATGTGGGTACACAGAATAGTAGAACATTCATTCTTACTAATTGGATTTCTCTGATTTTGTGCCTTTCAAATGTAAGCCAATGTGTAAGAAAGAAGACATTTGAAAAAAATGGCTTCTGAATCACATGCTAGTATGGGTGCCTACAATTCAGTGATGTACAAACAACTACTGCTCCTAAACTCAGTCTCTGCTGTACATTTCATATATACATAGGTTTTCATCCCCAGTTTTCACTCTTTACATTTTATCATATCAATTTCTCTGTACTCGGTACAGTTTTCATTTCTGGGTACCTCGGGTTCCTGGGACAACCTACAAAACCGATATAATAATTTTATGTAGATGTAATCATGGGGTCATAGTTGTGAAAATACAGCATAGACATTTGCCAAAAAGTGACATATATAGTACTATATAGTTATACAAGCAGAATAGATTAGCTGCTTACATATATCTCACTACATATCGTTTGAAAGGTCAAGACTTTTTAAAATTATTTTTGTCGCTGCACATTGCTTTAAGGTATTTTGCTGTGTTTTTGTTGGAATGTTTACTGCTGCTTTCTATGTACCTTTGCTACACATGGGCATATCGAACAGTGCATGCATTTCCTTTTTGACTTTTAATGCCATTAATTTATGGAGATCTAAACATTTTCTGTTTCATTGGCATGTTAGAATGTTGGAGCTCCGGGCTTATACCAGCCATTATAAGCCCAGAGCTACTCCATTGTTTTCAACGGAGCTCCCAACATTCCAATGTTCAAATAAATCTTAATCCATTCAATACACACCACATTTAACAAGCCTGTCTTGGGGTGAAAGTGCATCTTTTGCAATATAAAAAAGAGACAAGTACATTGTCAGGACCCTCAAATGAATTTTAGAAATGTCATCAGCAAATAAAGCATACCCCTTATGCTCTTTCTTGTTTTAAATGAGATAGCATGACCTGTGCATTCTCGCCCTATGGGGCTGATTACAATGGCATGCAGACTGCCACCGACAGGCTGTCGATGGCGGTCTCTCCGCCATCGTAACCAATTTTACCGCCCTCCATATTATGATGGCGGGCGGACGTGTGGCGGTTGTAAAGACTGACCGCCACGCATCCGATGGGCTCCTTGAGCCTGCCGGTACAGAGGAGGGGCTCGTAGTCCCTAAAATGCTGGCGGTGCCTACCAGGCACCGCCATAGGGATTACGATGTCCCTTTCCGCCAGCCGTTTCATGGCGGGTTACCCGCCATGAAAAGGCTGGCGGAAAGGGACATTGGGGGCCCATAGCGGGACCCCCTCCCTCCTACACCATCCCCCCTGGCCCACAGACATGGGACCTGGGAGGCACCTATGGTGCCCTCCTACATATCCCTGCACCATGTGGCAGGCACCACATGGTGCCTGCCACGTAGTGCAGGGATATGTATGGGGTCTCTGTTTTTTATTGCGGCGGGTACTGCAGAGCGCAGCACCTGTCGCAATACAAAACACGGGCAATGCGACCGCCACGGTGGCGGTCGCATTATAATAAGCCCTGTGGGATCGCCGCCTTGTAGGCGGGCGTTCCCAATCCCCGATACTTTGGCAGACGGACTGAAGTCCGTCCGCCATCGTAATCAGCCCCTTAGTTATTGGTCAAGTAAAATGTTGGAGAGCGCCAGCCTGTACTTTTCATAAGGGTATTTCAGCTCCCTTTGAGGGTCTGATCTGATTTCCGCTCTAACATCCGCTTCAGCATTTATTAATGTTTGCTTCCATCCAGGGAGCAAGTTAGGCAGATCAAATAGAATCTCTGTGCCATTGCACAGCCCCCACTGATCAAACAATATCACTGTGACTAGCTTTGCATAGCTATGATTGTGCACTGCACGGTGCAGAAAAGAAAATGTATAATGGAACAGACGTCCTCCATGGATATATCACTGCACTGCATTTCTTTCCCTAGAACGATTACTAACAGGGGATAGTGACCAAAGTATCAGGGTTATAAATATGTTGTAACATGAATATTGTGTCAAAAATATCGTGGAACAGAATACCTAAGGTAAGAATATTGTTTTGTTTTTTTGTTGGTATATAATATTGTTTTTGAGAATTTTTATGTATTTAATACTTTTTACTTTAATATAGTTGTAATAAGTATCCTTTTTTCATTAAGTTAATACATATTACCTAGTGTAAATGATTTAACTGCTCGCACTGTTAGTATAATTGTTATTATTCTTAAAATATAGTTTGTAATTTTAAATGTGCAACTTTTTTTAATATAATTAGTAATTTCTAATGTAGTAGCAGGTTTTTGGGTTTGTAGGAGAATAGTGTGGTAGTTAATTAAATAATAAATAATGTAATTTTAATGTTAATTATTTTGTATTTCTTTGATTAATAAATATGTAAATCATGTCATTGTTATTTTATTTGTTCAAGTTTAATGTGTTCATTTTATTTTTTATTTTAATTTTTAAATGTATGTTAGTAATTTATATTTTACTAGTGGATTGTTGAGTCTATAGGGGAATAGTGTCTGAAGTTGTTGAAACTGAAAGCTAATTTTCATTTTTCTTTGATAATTATGTATATCTTTAATTGTTTATTATTTAAATTATATGTTTTATTTGATTGATTTATTAATGTATAGTTATATATTCTTTAATATTGATATTAGAAACTTGTATTTTTTTTAAATTTTATATGTTTAAGTTAAGTAACATTTTCATTTAAATATGTTTTCATTTTTTCTTTTTTGTGTTTGTGTTTTTATGGGTTGTAGGGGAAATTGAATAGAATTTTTATTATTTGTTTAATTACTTAATATATTTTCATTTTTATATTGTATGCATTTGTAAAAAAAATATGATTTAGAAATGTATCGTTGTTACATATTTCCATGTTTTCTAAAAAATAAAACACTTTCCCCGTTGTTGCATACATTGCAGTGGAAATAGTAAGCATAAATCCTCTGAAATCCAAGACTCTCGCTACTGTTGAGTAGACTAAAGTGGAATAGCAAATCTAACCCTTCCAAAGTCCAGCACTTTCTCTACTGTTGCTTAGACTGGATTTGGAAAAGAAAATTTAACCCCTATGAAGTCCAACACTTTCCCTGCTTTGCTTAGACTGGAGTGGACATAGTAAACCTAACCCTTCCAGAGGCCAGCATTTTCCCTACAGCTATTTTTACTGGAGTGGGAATGGTAAATCAAACCACTCCAAAGTACAACACTTTCCTTACCGTTGCTTAGACTGGAGTAGGAGTAGTAAATTGAACCCCCCAAACTTCCACAATTTTCCAAATGTTGGTTAGAGCAGAGTGGGAATAGTAAATTTAACCAGTTTGTAGTCCAACTTTCCCTACTGTTGCATTCATTGGTGTGGGAATAGTAATCCCCCCTCCAAAGGCCAACAGTTTCCCTACTCTTGCTTAGACTGGAGTGAGAATAGTAAATCTAAACCCTCAGAAGTCCAACGCCTTCCCTGCTGTTGCTTGAAAAGGAGTGGGAGTAGTAAATCAAATCCCTCCGAACTCCCACAGTTTACCTAATGTAAGTTAGAGTGGATTGATGTTATTTTTAACATTATTTTAGCTTTATTTGTTTTTTAAAAATATTTTGTTTTAAAAAAATATTTACTTTATTTTTAGAAAAATGCTTTTTAATTATTTTTTATACTTATATCACTTCAGTTAATATTTTATGTTATATATACATTTTTAATTTATTTTGTGTTTCTGTTAATATTATTTTTGTAATTTTCTATCATTAAAATAATATTATTTTGCTTAAATATATGTGTATATTATTTCTATATTTAGTGTACAGAATGAAATAAAAATATTTATATATATTTATTTTATATATAAATTAGGTAACATATTTTTGTTGGTTGATCATATATTAGGCAATTTTCACTTTCTTTTGCTGTTAATATTTAAAATAGATGTGCTTAAAATTGTTTATTGTTACATTTTTATATATACATATATATATATATATATATATCAATTCTTTCGCTTCACCCAGGCAGTCGAACACACAGCGGGTGCCTCCGTAGATGGGGGGTG
Source organism: Calotriton arnoldi (assembly GCA_963921515.1). Taxonomy (NCBI): domain Eukaryota; kingdom Metazoa; phylum Chordata; class Amphibia; order Caudata; family Salamandridae; genus Calotriton; species Calotriton arnoldi. The sequence continues at coordinate 1,517,391 of CAWUFW010002293.1, forward strand.
GGTCCGCCTCTGTTCCATAACAACTACAAAAATTTGGAGCACTCTAGGGAGTATTAGTCTGATTTATTTATGCAAATGCATTTTGGCATGGGCCTTCTTCAGTGCTTACAAATCATTCTAGAGTTAAGCACAGCTTGCGGTCTTTAAATATTCCAATGTATTTCCTATTGGTGGGGCTGTGACGAATCAAAGGGCGGCATTTCCAACATAGAAGGTGTATGCAGCAAACAGGAAAGGCATCAATGTCCCACAATGCATTATGTTTGTCAAATTTATTCTTCCCCAAAATTGGTGTATTGTAAAATATTACCCTTTTCCTATTGCCAGTCTTGCTTTGCCACCTCTACAGTCATTCTTTTGAATTTTTATCACACTCGATCGCTGTGCCCATCTCCCTCGCCTGCTGCTTGTTCACATCCATGGTATTCCCGCAGGTGTCCCTCTTATGGCAGGGCACCTTGGACTTGTATAGTCCACGTCCTCCTTGGTCGACGGGCTCCGGTGTCAGCGGTTCTGACACGCCAACATAAAACAATTCTCTCACTTCACCCAGGCAGTCGAACACACATATATATCAAAACAATGCCCTTTCCTTTCAGGCTTGGAGTGCCGAATAAATTATGCAAAATAGGAAGCAGAGAACTCTGGATAGTTCACAAAATTAGGTGGAGAGCAGCTCCTATGTAGAGCACCCTGCAACACCAGCGACACTCTACAGGGTCACAGTTCCACTCAGATGACATATATTAGAAACAGTATCACTCATTAGTAGTACAAAAAGAATAGTAATTTAACTCATACAGTAGCTTAGTATATATCTTTAACTCAGAAACATTTACAAAACACTTCCACTCACTAGGTGATGTCATCAGTGATATCATTTGAGATGTCATCAATGATGTAATCAGTAATGCCACTGAACATGTCATTAGTGATGTAATATGTGAGGTCATAAGCAGTGCATTGCGGGGGTGTAAGTTATAGTTAGCTCAGCTAACTATAACTGCTGAATCTCACTAGTTTTGTATGAGTGAAATCTGAGCCCTATTATAATGTCCCTGTAATCTTTGTTTTTTTCAGTGATTGATATATATATATGTATGTATATATACATGCATGCATATATACATATATCTATCTAGTTATCTATATATAAATATATATGTATGTATATATATATGTGTGTGTGTGTGTATATATATGTAGATATATATATATGTGATTTTCCCGCAAACTTAAACTAAAGAAGCACTTTTTAACACATCCTCCCTCGCAAGTGAGAGAAACAAGAGTAAGAATCAAGTCCATGATAACAATAAAAAAATTACCTTGCCTCAAAACAACATTGGCAGTCTTGGAAAATGAGTTGGGGGAATGAGTGCCATGGATCCACTTGTTGGAATCACGGTTGTACAGTTTTGTATGAATATGGGTATAGAAATGGGAGAAGCAGGAGACGGTGGTCTCAAACCTCAGTCGACATTTTGTTCACAGTTGCCTCCTGGCAATAAAATCGATCTTTTTTCAAGAAATGGTCATTGAAGATTTTAACCTATCTTTCCCATAGGAATACAACAAAGAAAAGACAAAACATCACCCCTGGAGAAAGAGTGGCTATTAAAGAACTCAGGGAAGATAAACAAATCTTAATAAAGCATCCAAAAAGGGTGGGAACATTGTGATTCAGGATTGTGAAAGATACTTGAAGAAAAGCAACTAAAAACAATAGCAGTATGAGAATCTAAAATAAAACCAGTAGAAAACTGTAACTTTGGAGTTCCACAGAAAATTGCAGGAATGCCATGATCAAGAAGTGATTGATTATGAAGAATATAAATATCTAAAGACCGAGCATCCAGTTAAAACCATGATTTATTTCCTTCCAAAGATACATAAGAGCCTGCGGAATCCGCCAGACTGCCCAATTGTCAATTCAATCAACTATTTACTCGAAAATACATCCAGGTTTGTAGATATCTTTTTAGCCCCATACATCCACAGCGTTGCCATCGTATCTACATGATTCCATGGACTTCTTGAACAAGATCCAGGGAATCCCTTGGGAAGAGACATACTTAATGGCCACAATTGATGTGACATCAATTTACACATCAATCAGGCACAGAGATGGCATACAAGCCCTAAAGCACTTTCTGCGGGATAAATCGATCAACCATGTGGATCACTCAAAAATGATTATTGAGATGTTCGATTTTTGTCTTACCCACAATGTTTCTATATTTAATGGAGATAATTATTTACAAAGGCAGGGCACAGCCATGGGGACCTCATTTGCCCCAATATGTGTGAACCTTCTTATGGGATACTGGGAGTCAGAGGTAATTTGGAGAGAAGAAAATCAGAAAACTGTAAAATATGAAACTTTGGACCTGGTTTTTAATCTGGGAAGAGGATAGCAAAATCCTGGAATCATTCATTCTGGCCTTAAGCAAAAATAAAATCAATTTGACCTTTACTTACACCATCAGTCCCAGACAAATCACGTTTTTGGATATTGAGGTCCATATAAAAACATGTGCATCTGTACCAAAATACATAGGAAAGTGACAGCATGCAACAGTATCCTCCATAGAAACAGTGGACATCCTAAGAATCTCAGATGGAGCATTCCCTTTGGGGAAATGTTAAGAGCCAGAAGGAATTGCTCAGAAGCAGTGGATTTTGAAGAAGGAATCAATAAAATGAAGATGAGATTAATTTCCAGAGGTTATCCAGAACACAATGGAAAGAGCAAGAAAAAGTTGCAGGGATGAGTTGCTAATACCTAGGAGAAGAGATCCGCAAGAAGAGAAAGCTCATCTCATCATTGATTATAATACACAGCATACAGGAATTAGACAAATTATCCAAAACAACTGGAGTGTTCTAAGATTAGATAAGAATCTGAAAGAAGTGCTAATGGATCATCCAGTCATCACCTACAGAAAGGTGGTGTCACTAGGTGATCTCTTAACAAGTAGCCATTACCCACATGAAACTGTGAAAGACGAATTGGCTGACTCAGCCAGTGTTCTGGAAGTGTGCAAAGTGTAAGGCATGTGAATGGAACAAATAAGACAACTTACAGATTGCACAAAGGAAGACATGAAAAAAATCGGATAACATATAACCTACAACATAGACTTGGTAGTATATGTTCTAGAGTGCCCGTGTGGTAAATACTATGTGGGAAGCACAGTAAAAAAATTGAGATTTCTCATATCCCATCGCAAAACACTTTTGGGAAGACACTCACTCCCATCTCAAACTATGTTATACCCATCAATCTTGCATGTATAAATATGTCTTTTCATCTAAATGTGCTACCAAAGTGCATATCAAGTCATACCATCTGCCCTGTATGATAAAAATGATATTAGAGATATGTGAATGTTTATATATAGAAAACAACATGTATAAAGACTGAATTAAGGATTGGTTTCATGTGGCGCGTACATAATAAGATAACTGGGCATGGGTCCTTTATAACAATCTAGTACTGTCAAGGTAAGCACTTTAAGCTACAATTTATTTTATACATCATTTCAATGTATTGACGAGAATACTTATTGCATTTGCACTTTAAATACTGCGCTTTTACACATTGTGCGTCTATTGCAATTGGACTCCAAACATAGCACGGGGATATTTAATCTGCTTTCTTCATTTCTTAAACACAGAGAGTGTAAAGCCTAGGACGTTACACTATGTTTAAGAAATAAAGAAAGCAGATTTAATTTCCCCTGTGAGTGTGTCTCGCCTTTGCCACTGACTGGTGACAAATCACAGGAGAAATATATCTACATTTTATAAATCAATCCTTCGCAGAATTGTACACAGACCACCAAAGATGCTCCACAAACATTTATTAGAAAGTCATGTACCCCATTACGTGTTTTGGCCGCAGTCATGACCTTGATCACATGAATGCGGCGGCACCATTTCTTTAGGGTTATATAGTAAGAGTTGGCACAAACATAAACAAAATACTATTCTCCACATTTTGTTCTCACACAAAGCACACTATGCTGCATAAATTCTATTCTGACAATACATATTTCAAAACAAATGTCTTATATGGAATAATGTATATTTATCTTTACTCCTTATGCAAATTACAATGATTACATAGTGAAGACTCCGTGCTAATGTGGTATGAAACTCATGAAGCTCCTAGTGAGTAACTAATATCTTGCCGACCCATGCTATTGAAGGCAGAGCATATAAAACGTTAGACCAATTCAACAATTATAGATATGAACAAATATACACAAATATTGCTATCAGCAGATCAATATTGTTGTGCAAATACACTTCTTGGATGACAAGAGCCTTTACTATTTGTTCGGAGAAGAAATCATAGAAAATTATTTAAAAATTCTTCCCTATTAAGCCCGTTCGAAAATTTTGAGTCTATATTTAATATACTCATACTTTCCAATTTTCTCAAAGCTTTCACAAGGTCTACACCCTACTTATTATATAGCACTGCATCAATCACAAAAAAAGTAATTTCTGATACATCACTCTGATGTATTTTGGCACACTGCCGAGCCACTGGATACGACATCTCAATGCTCTTGATTGCACGCATGTGTTAAAGTATTCGTTTGTAAACCTGCAAAACTGTGCTACCCACATATCTTAAATTGCAGCTACACGTGAGTACATACACGGCATGGTCACTTGTACAATTACCTTTGATTTCAATGGGTGTATCTCTAAAGGGTGAAATATATTCCTTTGTATTTATGCCAATGGAGCATGCCCTGCACTTGAGACATTTAAAGAACCCATTTCTCCTTGTTAGCCAACTGATGGTTCTGCTGGTCTCTGAGCTTGATCTAACTAAGCTGTCCATCATTGAACTGGCTCTTCGATAAGTAATTTGTGGCTTTTTTGGGATTGATGCCCTGATTACAGGATCAGAATGAATTAAATGCCAGTTCTTTCTAACAGCCTTTGCTAATTCTTTATGTTGGTTGCTGTATGGGGTTATAAGCCTAACCGAACCAGCAACTTCTGATTTTTTTAGATGTACGGAACAGAGTGTATTCCCTGGTCATCTTGCTGACCTTATCAAATGCAGTTTTTATTGTTTTCGTGTCATATCCCCTTTGCCTGAATCTATCCATTGTCTCTGCTTGGCAAAATATTATGTCTTGGGGTACGCTGCAATTCCGTTTGGCCCGTATTAACTCGCCATATGCAATGCTGGCAATAAGATGTTTGGGGTGAAAACTGGATGCGCGTAAAAGCAAATTCCCTGCTGTGCTTTTTCTAAAGAGTTTGGTCTCTATTCTACCATTGGAAACAAACACCTTGAGATCTAAAAAGTGTATCGTATTAGAGCTAATTTCACCTGAAAATTGTAGGTTCAAATCATTCACATTGATGTTTGTTATGAACTCTCTGGCACTCTGCTCTGCCCCCTCCAAATCACAAAAAGATCATTGATATAGCGCAGCCAGACCACCACATTTTCATTCCATATAGAGGAGTGATCCACTTTGGGCCCCCACTCCTCCCACCAGCCCATGTGTAAACACGCGTAGCTGGGGGAGAAGCAGGCATCCATCGTGGCCCCCGTATCTGATGATATATACAATTGTCGAACAGAAAAATGTTATTAAATAAACATTCCTTAATCATACTAATGGGCATTTGAGTATGTTTATGTAATGAAAGTGGCCTGTTGCTTAAATAATATTTGATGGCTCTCAAACAGTCAGAGTGGTGAATATTGGTATATAAAGATGAAACATCCAGGGACATCAAAATAAAATGGTCCTCCCATGGCGCATCATCGATAATTTTCAGGAATTCTCCGGTATCTTTGATAAAAGAAGGTAGGCATTGGACATAAGGCTGTAAGAAAAAGTCAATGTATTTAGACATATTTTCGTGTAGGCCTCCAATGGCAGATATGATGGGTCGTCCTGGTGGTTTGATAGGATCCTTATGGATTTTAGGGATGACATATAATACAGGCATCCTAGGATGATCATTACGTAAAAAGTTATATTGCTCTTGTAATAATAGTCCATCATTATGCCATTCAGTAAGTTGTTCTTTAATTTAGATTTTTACTTGAATACATTCAAACAATCGTTATCCTGTAACTGACGTTGGACTTCCTCTTTATATGCCTCGACTGACCAGAGAACAATATTTCCTCCCTTGTCAGAGTTGGTTATGACAATGCTATGATGACTCTTTAACTTTTTAATCAATGCTTGGTAACGACGCTGTTGAAAATTCCATTTCTTGTATCTATTATTACCCCTGATACCCATTTGTTTGATCTCTTTAATGAGAATATCATTGAAAACATCTATTGCATCATGTGGTGTAATGGGTACAAATTTGGACGTGGGTTTGAAGGGTGAGTCTACTCTGCTCCATATATCTAGTTCTTCTTCTTCAACCAAGTCCTGTTCAACGATAGGTGCATTTAACCCTAGATGTTCATTTTGTAAAGCTGTTAACTCCTTCAATAGTGCCATATCCGCCACTTGAAGTCCTATTTGGTTGGAGGGTTAAGTAGCTGTCATTTTTAGGTCGAGCCTGGGCAGTGCATGCGCTTCTCTGCGAGCCATGCTGTATTGGAGTATGGAATAGAAGCCCCGCCCACACTCCACCCATATTTGTTATTGGCTTGTGTCATTGTCCTTCATAAATGCTGGCATCTGATTCGTTAATAGTCTTGTTAGTCCCTCCTTAGTATCGCCTTGTCTTCATTCGTAACCTCCCATGAGGACAGGCAGTTTTACCTCTGTTGTTACACGGTGAGTCTTTCTTATTCTGTAAGCACTATTTTCTTTAAATAGTTTCACCTACTGCAGGCAGGACATGCTTTCCTGCAACATTCAGCAGGCCATGTGCGCTTTCACTTTCTTGAGTGCACACAATTTAATTGATTTTTTTTTTTTAGAAGCAGTGCGGCACGACGCAATGTTTTTAATGTATTTTTTCAGCCACTGAAAATATTAACTTTTATTTCACCGCTGAAAATATTATGAGTTTATTTACAGCATTACCAATAGCGGCACATGGTGCGCACAACTTATTTGAAATTTAAAAAACGTGAACACACCGAGTTGTGAAGTTCCCATTAAAAATATGCAGAATGTAAGCACAGACATATTATGTGCACTTCTGGGATGCATAGACAGTCAGGACATCAACATAAAATCACACGCTGCCTTCATCCGACCGCCATGTTGGAAAGAACATTTCCCCTTTAATTATTAAGTAGATCGCATTTTCCAGCTTAAAATATGGTTCTGAAATATGAATATGAACATTTACTGCGTTATACTTTTCTCTTTACTTTTATGTTTTCCAAATGTTAAATAATGATGTTCTATTACCATTTTGGGTACTCGTTTTTTAATGCACATCCCCTAGTAGAGAGCGACTCCGCTTTCTGTGGCCATGAGTGCGTGCAATTCATTCCGTGTAAGCTTCGTGACAAACATGACCGCTGCCTGCTCAACTTACCTTGCTTCTCCTTCCTCTTCTCAATTCAATTGCAGCGTGAACCAGTCAGAGTTTTCTATCCTGTGAGATGTGCGATATACATCCAATGGGAGGAAGGGGCAGGTGGGATGTAGAGGCCTTGAGGATTTATTACACTCGATTAGGTTGACCTGCAGGGGGGCAGGTGTTCTCGGTTCAGGTGAGGGAGCACAGGTCTGAAATCTCAATGCTTAGCTGCATCAGCTGTTCATGGCAGAATGTTCGGGGGAGAATTTTTATGGTCCCGGGGCCTTGGACCAGGGCAGCTTAATTTGTGGGGGTGCTTCTACAAAATATGAGAAAGTACACGTGTAAACGATAGGAATTGAATCAGGTTTACTTTGCACTTTATTACAAGGAAAGCACTTCCAACATGAAGTGTAAAGAAACACTTTAAAATGCAATAATAAAATGCTGTGTCTTAGCAAAGACAGAATGAAACACAATTCATGTTAAAATATGACCGGAGTACACTTCAATGCAATACTGGAAGAAGATCAATATCCTAAAAAATATGACAAGGCATAGAGCCAGAATCACATCATATAGAGAGAAACCTTTCTGCATATAGTTGCATGAAATATCATTGCATGGAAAGAAACAATGAACATTATTTATATATGGAGAGAATGAATATTTTAAAGCGTTATTCGAAAAATATATCCTTAGATAAATGCAGGGAGAAAATCACACATTTAGATTATATATGGAAGAATAATGCACTTGTCTGACAAGTGAAACATATGCAAAGAGAGAAGCTGGCTAAAAATACATTTGGCAAATATACAGTATTTAATAGAAGAATTCTTATAATGTGCACTAGACGATCGATCGGGGAGAACCCACTTGTGACTTACGACCACAGTGAGGGTAATCCAACGAGTGGACAGTGGTCAGAGGGTTTTATAGGGATTTAATGCAGAACAGTTAAACCGCAGGTTCATATTTTGACATTTCGTATATGTCAATGGTATGCAAATCCTGTCTCTATTTAGACATTGCTTTTATCGAAATCGCCTAGCATCATTTCTCAGAATCCTTTAAAAAGCTGAAGAAATTGAAGATTTGCAGGTGTTATTGATACGCCAATTAGCTGTCGTAAGTTTCGATAAGGCAAGCTGGCGAAACTAATGCTGATAAATTGAGAAATTAGAAGATGTGAAAATGGCCTGTTGCCCCATGCTTTCCTCTTTCGATATCAAGTTCCTATGTTCTTGTGGTTTTTGTGGGTAAGCGCATCGCAAGCTGGGCACATAGAGGGAGTGGGGGATTTTTGGGCAGCTGTTGGCCAAGATGAACAGAGTCTGCTGGTACAACGAAGGAGTGGGGGCATGGGGGAGCTGCGCCTCGCTGAGGAGATGTGTTGTGAGAGAGACACTTTGAGGCCTATCACAGAAAAAGAATAGCTGGGACAGTATGGTCAAGTTAACAGATTGACGGGTTGGGCCTATATGGGGGTGTCATGTTTCTGATGTGGCAAGGTGGGCCTGTTGTGTTCTATATGGTAATTCGGGACCCTACTTCATTTCCCTCCTCTTGTTCATTTTTGAACAAATTCCTAACAGCATATTTTGCTGGCATGTCATCTCGCTGTATGATCCAGGGGGTATCATTAACATAGAGCCACTTGTAATCCCTATTTATCTGTGCTCTCAACTCAACATATTCCCCATCCGATCTGTCAACCAGAGCATCATAAGGAGCAATGGTGTTGTCTTCCCCTGCTAAATGTCTACCTGGAGGAAGCGGGGGAGCAGTAGGAACTTGAAAACCCATGTCTGCTGGTGTCTGTAGCAGGGGTGAACTGGGCGCTGTTACTTCTACTATTTTTAATAGTGTTAACCCATCCCCCTCTCCTGGCGCACGGTCCTGATGTAGTGCCTCACTGTAAATCCCTACATTCGCATACTTCCTGGAAGTCCCTGTATTTGCATAGTTCATTCCTACCATTTTAGTGCTAAACCTTTTTACACAGTGGCTCCCTATCTGAAAGACGCAACACAGAAGCAACATTATTCCCACTATTGGAATTATCAATTTCAGTATTGCTGTCAGCCATGAGGGCATCCAGCCAAGATCGAACCAGTCCGGAAAAATGTCTGCAGGGGCACCTCCTTCCTCGGCCATCTTCTTTCCCAAGTTGGTCAGCTCCTCAATGGCCTTTGTAATAGATCCATTCTCCTCGTCGTTTCCCGGTATGAACGTGCAGCAGGAATGTTTTCCTATCTTGTGGCATACTCCACCATCTTTTGCAGTCAACATGTCCAGAACATAGCGGTGCTCTAGAACCATTAGTCTCAAGGGGCGTATCTCTTCTCTAATTGCATTTAGTGCATCCCTAGTGCTGTTGATGGCCTTCATTACCTCATAGCCTGTTACCTCGAGCCATCGGGCATTTGCTTTAGTCTGGAAAAGTGGAACGAGCCCTCCAAAAAGAGCTGGGCATCGTTAAATAGGCGGAATTCTTGAGGAATGTCATCAAAGGGATCATTTGCAAAATATTGAGCTGATCTCCGGTGGCGGTGGAGGAAAGTGAAATCGCCAGTCATTGGGTGCGAATTGATATGGGAGGCATTGGCGGCTGGGACGACCAGGTGCACTTCATGCAGAGTTACCAAGGAGCAGAGGCCATTCCATTGAGGAGGTAGTTGGAGATAGAGGCGTTCTCCGCAAGCCCAGTAGTAGTCCATCAGAGCGGAGGTGCCGAACTGCATATCAAAATTAAAGATAGTGTCATTGCAATCTGTGTTACGCCCGACAGGTACAGAGCCATTACCTAGGAAACAAAGGAGAGGATTTTTTAGTTTAAAAGCTTTTTTCCATTTGGAGGTTGTGTCCTTACCAAAAGTATACCTCCTAGTTTCTTGTGCCCAAACCTCTTCGCACTCAGTCTCAACATCCCAATCAACATCCTGTTCATATTCTGTCACTACAAAGGGTCTTCCTAAGGAAGCTGCCTTACATACCAGGGCGTCTGGGCCGTGCCATTTGTTGTTGAAATAAACATGGGCCTGTAAGAGTAGCACAGTCCTGTACTGACAGAGGCATTGGGCAGCGTGTGAGCTATTGTTGTGGTGCAGCGGGGGCTTGTTGTGGAGTTGTTTGTCTATTTTGTATTTACATACTGCCGAGGGTGATGTGAAAGTGAAAAACCCAGATGCCTTAAACTCATGCTCATAATTTAGAATGAGAGGTGTTTCCCACCTATACAGATTCTCCATCTCTCTCTCAAATTCTGATACGTCAGTCACAACCGTGTGAGTTAGATAATTATAATCCCATTCTGTGGTGTTTACAAACACATTGTCAATTTCTGCTGACAGAAGCTGGATCTGTCTGTGTATATGGCAAAGAAACAGGTGGAGGAGACATTTGGCAGTTAGTGGTGGGACCTCTTTAGGAAAGACCAGTCTATCTGCACCTACTCCGCGGGGGATGTAAGAGCACACGTAGCAGGAGTCATTTGTTACCTTTTTTCCCACTGCCGTCATGTCTTTATACCACAAATTGTCTAATAGGGAGGAGTGGACCCAATGATCTGTTATTGACTGCTCTGGACCTGGAATGGGCCCTAGACCCTTCTGTATCTCTACTAGATGTTGGAATGTCTTGTACCCGGTCCTCTGCCACACTTGTGGGGGATGAGGGGCTTTGTTCTGCGGGAGCAATAGCGAATCGACGGACTCTGTGGTGGTGGGAAGGGCATTGGCGCAGTGCTAGAGGGGTTGCTATGGTGAGATCAATGGTACCATCCCATCCTGTATTGTTGTGGATGGGTGATGGTGGTGGAAAGATGATGGACATATTCATACTGGCAATACTGCGAGGAGAAGTAAGACCCCTTACGCTTGCGGGGGCACTTGTCTGAGAATATGTTACACGGGATCTGTTGCGAGGCAAGGGAGAAAGCAACTTGGGGCGACTAGTGGTATTTGCATACGCTGGCTTTTTAATAACAGAGGTGTTCTTGGGGCATTGATAGAACCGCATTGCAAGCAGGTTGATAGTTGCCATTATCCCTCCCAATAAAAGGAACAATATTAATGTACAAGTACATAACTTAGCATGATTTATTTCTGTGCGGCGTGATCCTCTGTGGCGGCTGAAGCCATAAACGACCATGTGAGCATCGTCTTCTTCCGCTGTGATAGTCAATGGAAACATGGTGCCTTCCTGCATTTGGTCATCAATCAGTCCTGGGATGGCGCCGGGTTGAGTCGCACATCGGTCCTGTGTATCCATACCCTCCGTTCTGCAATACAGACAGCTGTGGGCGAAGAGTCTATTACTTGGTACGGTCCATCATATTTGGGATCCTTCCGTTTCCTAACAGCTTTCTTGACAAAAATTTGCGTGCCAGGGTGGATGGGCGGGAGTGCAGGAGAGATGGGGCCCTTGTTCTTTCTGTTTGATACCTGGGTAGAGAGGAACTGAACAGCACGTTTTAGTGCACACAACTATTCATACAATTCTGCTTTAAGAAGCTCAGAAGACGTTTCAGAGTCAATTTTGGGTCCTGTTGAGGGAACTGTGACATTTATTGAGCGACCAGTAACGAGCTGGTAGGGTGTAAGATGGTGATCAGAGCTTGGAGAATTTCTGAGTGCAAATAAGGCAATTGGTAAACAATAGAGCCATTTCTTTTCAATTGTTGCACTTATCTTGCTTATTTTACCTTTAAGCAGGCCGTTAAGGCGCTCACAAATGCCATTGCTTTGTGGGTGATATGCTGAGGTCAATTTATGTTTGATCCCTAACATGGATGTGAGTAGAGCAAAGATTTCATTTGAAAAATGGCTACCATTGTCAGAGCGAATGGCAGCGGGCAAACCCCAGCGCGAGATGACCTCACGTAGCAGGAAATTAGCTGCAGCTTTGGCATCGCAGTGGACACATGGTCCAGCTTCGATCCATCGTGAGAATGGGCATACTACCACAATGAGATATCGATAGTATTGGCATCGATCAATCATGTCAACATAATCAATATGTAGTTCTTTGAAAGGGCCATCAGGTTTTGGTATTGTTGATGCAACTGTTTTCATGGAGGGATGTGGTGAGTATTGCTGGCAAATGAGACACTTGTTAATGAAAAGCTGTATCAGTTCATGGGCATTGGGGATGAATCAGTCTGTTTGTAGAGTGGTGGTCATATTGTCTCGGGAAACATGTGTGGGAATTGGTCTAGCGCTACTTGTAAGAGGGCTTGTGGCATGACTGGTTTACCTGTCATTACTTGTTTATAAATAAAATCTGAGGCATCCTGTTGTACTCCCCTCTTCTTCCACAGTTCTTTTTCTTGTGATGGGGCACTTTCCTGTATCTCTCTGACATGTAAGTGTGCAATGTGATCATATTGCTCTGTACTGTCAATGACATATGGGGACGCACTTTGAGGAGTATCAGTATTTTGTCCTGCTGTGTCACTGATGGTACGTGGTGTGCGAGTAAGATGGGAGCATGCTGTCCTTCAGGGGGGCACAGAGGGGGTGGTACATCAGGTGGTGGTGCAGGTGTGGGGATCCTGGCTGCTGCTTTCGCTGCCCAGTCTGCCAGAGCGTTACCTCTGGAGACAAAGTCTTGGCCATTGGTGTGTGCAGCACATTTCACAACAGCCACCTCAGTTGGCAGTGTCAAAGCATCTATAAGTTCTTCAAGCAACTGTCTATGCATTACAGGTGTGCCATCTGATTTAAGAAAGCCTCGCATTTTCCATCGTAAAATACTGGAATGTGTTGTTGTGGTAACATAAGCAGAATCTGAATATACAGTGATGCGGGAATCTGCGCCTTCTTTCAAGGCAGCGATCAATGCGATAAGTTCTGTCGCTTGAGCTGAGTAATGTGAAAGGAGAGATATTTGCTGTACAATGTCTAGGGAATCGGAGGAGTCATGTTGTTGCGCTCGAACCACTGCAGCTCCTGTATGCCTGATCCCTGTTTCCTGATCGATGGTGGATGAACCATCAACAAAGTATACTGTACTGTCTGGTAATGGATCTTCCTTAGCTGTCCCTGACTCATCTGGACAGTATGATGTGGCACAGTCATGGTGATCATCATCTGTGTTGGCAACGGGGTGGGCAAAAAACGTGGCATGATTTACTGTGTGACATTTAACAACTTTCAGAGAGGGTAATGACAAGTTGACTTCGTAGCCTGATACTCTTTGTGTCGTGAGAGTTGTTTTGGCCTTCTGTATTATTGCAAAAACAGCGTGCTCTGTGTACAGTGTTAACGGGGAACTCATGACTTTGGGGGTGCTTTTTTCAACGGCAAATGCAGCGGCAGCCAATGCTTGCTCACATGGATAATGCCCTTTCATTACTGAATCTAACATGCCGCTGAAATAGGCGATGGGCTTGTGGCCCATGGGGTATTTCTGAGTGAGGACAGCTGTCATAGCTTGACCATCACAGTGGGTGAAAAGGTAGAATTATTTTGTGTAGTCGGGGGATCCTAACACTGATGCATTTGTAATTTCATCTTTCAAGTGCGTGAAGGCTGTGGTCATTTCAGGTGTCCAATCTATTTTGTTATGTCTGTCTTTGGCCATTTTAACAGCTTTTAACAGGGGGGCAGTGATGGTGGAAAAATCAAAGACCCATTGGCGGACATAATTCACTAAACCTAGGAATTTCTGCATGTCTTTTACTGTCAGAGGTTGGGCTGTACCCTGTATAGCTTGTATTCTGTCTTGGGTGACTCTTCTTCCTGACGCTGAGAGCAACTGTCCAAGGTATTGTACTTCTTTCTGACAGTATTGAAGCTTCTTTTTGTCTACCTTATAGCCTCTTTGTGCTAGTGTTGTGAGCAGAGCAATTGTATCCTGCCGGGACTGTTGCTCCATTGGGCTACAGAGCAATATGTCATCGACATATTGCAGCAAGGTACTGGCACATTGGAAATTCGCTAGATCATCTTTGACAACTCTGTTGAAGACACTGGGGGACTCGCAATAGCCTTGAGCTAACCTTCGGTATGTCAGCTGAACATTTTGGAATGAGAATGCGAAAAGATATTGACTGTCGGGGTGCAATGGGACACTAAAAAAAGCGTTTTTAAGGTCTATGACGGAAAAATACTGGGCATCTTGGGGAATGTTGGTAAGTATTACTGAGGGGTCTGGGACAATGGAAAACTCCGGAATTACAATGTTGTTAATGGAGCGAAGATCATGTACCAAACGCCAATCATTCCGGTTGGCTTTGCGAACGGGGAAAAGGCATGTGTTACAACATGATGTACAGGGATAGATGACCCCCTGATCGAGCAGTGCTTGAATGGTAGGGGCAATTCCCTCCTCTGCTTCCTTGGACAGTGGGTATTGGCGCATTCTGGGCAGTATGGCGCCTGGTTTTAGTGTCACCCTGAATGGTGCAGCTGATTTAATGAGGCCTACGTCATTTGGACCTTTTGTCCACAGATTGTCTGGCACCTGAGCTAAGTCTAAGTCACGTATGTTGTCAACCTGTGCGGGTGGAGTTGGCATCCTTATTTCCAGTGCTACTGAGAGGGGGACTTCATTTAAGTAGACAGTTTCTGTTTTCAAATACTCTTCAGGATCGCCAAATAGTTGATCATCTGAAATGTTTCGCACCAATTGTCCAGGTTCAATGAAAATGACACAGGCCCAGGTGTGGGCGCAGTCGTCAATTGCTAGGAATGCCCCGTATGTGGATGTAATCTCAAGAGCATTTATATCTAAGATCATATCTCTGCCTGGTACTGGGGAGTTCTGGCACTGTGGTCGAAAGAGAAACTCTTTTGGGAGTTGGACAGTGCGACCGTGCAGTTCAGGTGTGTTGGCAACAACGATATGCACCGCAGCGGAGAATGCTTGTTCATCCACTGGGCGGGCTCTTATTTGATCTTTCAAGGAGGAGTCCACAGTTAGTGCCATCATCCTTGCCAAAGGTGTACCGGGGATGGAGCAAATCATTGTTCCTTTCTCATCAAAATGGATGGTCATATTTAATTTAGCCATTAGGTCACGGCCCAAGAGATTCACTGGGGACCGTGGGGAGTAGAGCAGACGCTGCTCCACGCATCTATCTCCTATTTGTACTGGTACTGGCTTGGTGAAGGGGACCCTTTCTATTGCCCTAGAAAATCCTTGTGTGTCCGCTATCTGATTTGAAATGGGCAGTGCTCCACCTGTGATACAGGAGTAAGTCGCACCAGTATCAATCAGAAAACTGTAGGTCTTGTTATTGATCGTGACAAACACAATGGGATCCTCTTTGACATTAGTTAAACACAACAAGACGGGACACACAAGAGTTGTCTGTGGGCTGTCCTAACCGGAATGGCCTCCAGCCTGGTACTGCTGGATGGTGCCCTGCGTAAATGTGTTGGTGGGGATCAATACCGTGCCTCCCTGAGGCATTGGTGCTTGTGCTTGGGGCATCATTTGGTATACAGGCGTCTGTGGCTGTTGTATTTGCTGTAGAACCTGTGGGGTTGATATTTGTACGTGTGTCATGGGAGGGGCTTGCAGTTGCAATTGTTCCTGCATGGGCTGTGGCTGTAGGGGTGGGAGGTAAGAGTATATCACTTGGGGCTGAGCCACTTGTGGCTGTACTTGCTGCTGTTGTTGGTTCTGGATGGGCTGTATCTGCTGGGGTCCCCCAACTGGCGCCATATTGTTATCCTGCATTCTTTTCTGGCATTCTCTTGCAAAATGCCCTGGTTGGTGACAATAAAAACATACCCGTGAGTCTGTCTGTTGTGTGTATCTTTGTTGTCCCATTCCTCTACCTCTACCTCTGCCTTGCATGCCTGTATTTCTGGGCCTCATCTGTTGGTTGCCATAATATTGTTGCTGCAGTGTATTGCCATATGACTGTTGTTGTACATAGTCACAAGGGGGCTGCAGGGGCTGGGCTTGCATGGGTGGTGCAGCTATCTGTGTGTTACCTGATAATGCATTTATGGCATTTTGTGGAAAATTGGTGACGGCCGTCATTTGGTTGACTGGTGAGGCGAGCATTACTGTGTCTGGGGAGTCTTTTTTCTTATTAAGCTTCTGCTGCACTAACTTTGCTGCCGCATTTTCAATAGCTAATTGTCTATTCCTGTCCTTTTCCTGTTTCTTTTTGCAGAAATGGATAATGTGGTCCTGTATCTCAGGCCATGGTTTTGCTTCCATTGCTACAATTCCATCTAATTTGTCCTGTATATCTGTTGGTAGTCCTCTCTTTACCACATGGTAGAAAAGCCTACTGTTCCCTCCTGCCGCATTCCATTTATCTCCTATCTCTTGATGCCATTTTTCCTTCAATTTTGAAATGTAATCGGCAGGGTCCTCATTTGGTTGCAGTGTCTGGAACATAAGTGACCCAATGTCCGGGATATCCGAAAACTTTCTATGTAATTGGGTCCAGACGTGTGCTCTTATATTGTTAAATGTTTCCCCATCGTATAGCGTTTCTGTGATAGTTATTTTGTCATTGCTGACACTTTTGAATATGTCCTCTGCCTCCTCTCCCATGATGGAGATGAGCAGGCTCTTCATATCTCCTATTCCTAAATTGCAACCTGTTCTTTTCCAGGGCCGCTATCCATTTGCCAGCGCCCTCTGTCAAGGGGGGGAGCTGTTTCTTCAAATTGTCTTTGTCCATTTGGGTCCATGGAACATAGACAGGCAGGGCATGGGCGCGTTTGAACAATAGAGGCATTTGACGTGTTACCCTAGTGGCTGGTACGTCCAGGGATGTATACAAGGTGGGGTCATATTCACGTGCGCATTTCTGCCACACCTTGAGACTGGCGGCCATGTAGGCATAGTTCCAATCTTATTCTTCTTCCTCTCTATGTATAATGTAGTCTTGGGTTGTGGCTAAATGTTGAGGATGGAAGGACCCTCCTCTTGGCCATGGAAACCTCTCTTCACTAGTGCAGTCTGCCAAATTATCAGAAAAGGGTGTGACATAAAAGTCAGAGTCCTCTCTAAGTGTCACCATTTCATTAGGTGTTAATTCAGTGTATGGCGATGGCATGTCTTTGCTGAGCAACATACAATTGCGTCTGTTTTCCTGTCTGACGGAGCGTAATGACGCCGTCCCTGTGACATCATATAGTGTGTCATCCGGCCTACCATGCATCCCTAAAACTTCCAATTGTTCTATCTCTGTCTTTTTCCTCCTTTTAGGTTTAGCTCCCTCTCTGTCATGGGGCAGTGTTTTTGGGTTTGTTATTAGATCGTGAAAGGGGTTCGTATTAATAGTAGGGGCGGGCGTCTGGGAAATATTTGAAATGCGCTCTTCAGTCCTGTGTGTTCCAGTCACACCCTGTGTCATTTCCTGATTGTCTCCGTACAGTTCCAGCTGCGACTGTGTGTCTGGCCCTGCACCATCCTGAGTAGGGGTGGGCGGAATTTGCATAGTCGCGCTACGCAAAGCTCCGCGAAACGGTAAAAAATCTCTGCGAGCACGCAGAGAGTTCCGCGAACATGCGGAATTGCTTGTTCCGCCCGTTCACGATGCTTTTTTCCTGTTCGCGAACGCTGTTTGCGTGCTCGGGGGGAAATATCTCGCGAACACGTATTTTGAAAGCGCGAACAAGCAAAAAATTCCGCAAAGTCACGGATCGCGGAATTTTTGGCAATTCCGCGTTCTCCGCGGAACGTGAAATTACCCAAATTCCGCAAATTCCGCGAGCGGAACGGAATTTACCGCCCAGGCCTAATCCTGAGACCGGTGAGTTGTTATGGACACATCGTTCACTAGGTGTGTAAGGTTGGAAATCTGGTGACATGCTCGTTCCAGTTTCAGTGACATGCGCCTTATGGCGTCATTGTTACCAGGGGGGCTAGGTGACTGGCTCTCTGGTAGCACATTAGTGCTTGGATCAGTAAATGAGATGCCATTGGTACTTGTATTCATATCTAGGTCACCTCTCCATTTATTGAAAGGTGCCTGAGAAGACAAATCATCAGGTAGGTTCTGTCCGTTATCCCTAGAATGCATGTTAGTAGTTAGATCATCCAACAGTATGGACCTGTCCTCACATTGGAAAAAGGCAGCTGAGTGTTTGTTCTTGTTCAGTTGGCATTGTGGGCTTTGGTGGCGCTGGTCTTTAATAAGGGGCAATGTTTGGTGGTGAGGGGGAGTCACTGGCTTCAGAACGGGGCAAGGGTTATGCACAGAGGGCTGCTGTTTTTCATAAATCCATTGGGCTATTTCTGATTCTGTAACTATTTGGTGTAGGTCCTGCCCATCAGTCCTATGTTCCTTGTGAAGGACTGGCAGTTGGTCATTAGGTGGGAAGAGTTGTTGCTCGCCACTGAGGGATGTGTGAGAACCAGGGTGTGAGGTGTGCGAGGTGGAATGCGAAGCATTGGATATTCTGTCACAGTCTTCATCCTCCTCTAATTGCTGTGCTAGACTGTTGTTCGCTGGTGTCATTTTGAAAATAAAGTGTGCGTCAATCTGACCTGGTAATCCTGTTAAGTTCTGGGCGGTGAGGGACGGTGGTGTTAGGGTGCGATCCATTGACTGATCGCTTTGTGAAGGGAGGCTGTCCACCGGACATATGGTGGAGTGGCCCACTGCTGTTTTGTCATTGGATGTGGGCTCTAAATCTGGAATGTTGGTCGTTTCAGTATACATCACCACTGGATCTTTGGTATTTAATGCTGGCCCTATGTCTGAATCTACGGAAAGGGCAGGGTACATTCCTCCTACATGATACGCTGGTGGAGGGGCGGTGGGCGTTAAAGTGGGTTCGGCTGTCTCTTTGAAAATGCGAAATAATGCTAAGGTATTTTTACGTTTCTTGAGTTTGGACCCTGAATATTTTGCTTCCAGTAATGTCGTGGCGTGTTCTAGCGTTATTCGGTCAAAGGTACCATCTATTGGCCAAGGGTGAGTCAAATTTTTCGTGTATTTGTTCAGTTCTTTACAGTGTTTAATTATGTGTTGTTCTTGATCTGCAAAATGTTGCAATAGGTATTGTAAGGGAGTAGACATAGTAATGTATTTAGTATTTAGTGTACCCCTGTAGAGCAGGCTTGACTAGAGACAGGTGTATTACTGTGGGGGGACACACCCTAATTATGCTCTGCCCTTCAACTGCTTTGATCAAGGTCCCTGACAAGTTCTTCTCCTACTGCCTGAAGGACAGTAAGGTATATGCTTTCTTTTAATTCCTGATAGAAACCAGGAAAGTGAAGCTGGTTGCTAAAACAGGCAGCAGCTATCTTGCTTTGGAGTGGGTTTCTTGGCCACAAACTTGATAATACTGCTGGCAGCTCCAAGCCTGGAGCTACTAAGACAATATGTACAGTTATTCTATCCTGTTTTTGGTACACTGTACAACTCAGAATTCTGTTCATGTGTCTGCTAGTGTGGAATCTCCAATTGCAGGACGACAGTGAGGGAGCACTAAGGGCGGGCTGTTTGCAGAGTGAAGTGCGTGTTTATTTATTATACTTGTACCACCGAAATGTCCCCGTATCGTAGTTTGTACTGTGTTCAATGAGTGGTTGTAGGATGTAGCTGCGTAATATTACTGGGAATTACTGTGAGCCTGACTTGTCGTCCGTGGGTGATGTCAATGCCCAGGACGTCAAATACTGTCAAGAGGACAGCACTGGTTAGGGGTGTAACTGGAATGACGGTGGCAGGGTAACCCCTTGATAGCCCTATAATGCGTCCGTTTCTTGAATATACACTGATGTGCGGTATTGCAGGGCCTATTGGTGTTATGCTGGAGTTCTGTGTTGCACTGCTCATTACCTAGAATGGGGCAGAGTTGGGGCAGAGTTGGACTCTGGGTCTCTTGGCGGGCTCCTTAAGAGAGCACGAAGTAGCGGTGAGTGTGTGTCTTGAGAGTCTTCTTGGTCTGATATGGTGGCAGAGCTAGATGCGGGTGTCTCTGAGCATACTATATCGAGGCTTTGAGCGTCCTCGGTGGGCTCTATTGAAAAAGAGGAGTAGACTGATTCAGTGGAAGACTCCCAATCGCTAATTTCCACTGGGGAGGATGGTGGCAAAAAAGGTGTATAGCGTGTGGCTTCAGGGAGATGAGGCAGATCAGGCCTTGTGGTATCTGGAACCGGTGGGCTGGGATGAGGGTTAGCGTGAGCTCTGCAAACAATGGGCAACTGAGTTAAATCAATTGTGGACAGCCGTACTTCTACTGTGGGTGTGGGATGTACTCCCAATATAGTCCACACTATTGAAATAAGGTCACTTTGATTTTGGCTTATAGGGGACACTGTATCTGTGATGCTGTTGAAAACGGACACAGGGCGGTCATTTAAAGTGTGCAATACAATTTCAACAATTTGGGGTGGGTTATTGTTCATAACGTTGTCAATTACCTGGAGGTAACATGCAATTGTTAAAAGTGGTGCTGCGCCACTATGCGTCAGCGGGCAAGGAGGTGGGGTGGTCAAGCACAAGCTCGTCTCCTAGTGCCTCCTTAATGACAAGATAGAATGCCTCCTTAATTTCCTGTTTGTCTGAACCGGTGTGGACACCTTCTGAAGAAAAGTCAGGGAATTGGAGGTGATCGCCTAAACAGACAATGAGGACTTTGCTACGCAGGGGATTTCTGGGCCAGGAACTTGTTACAATCGTGGGTATTTCTAATCCTGGGACTAGCATAGAAACGTGTACATATATGGTGTCTGCAGTTCTATAAGTTGTGTACCCACGTATTCTATTAATTTGATTGACAGAATTGTGGCACTCAAATGTCCCTGTTGTAGAATCTCAAAAGCATACATCCACAAGGTATGCAAATGACAAAGGAGGAAGGCGTAGCTACCTAGGGGGGTTGCACGGCTAGGTAATAGAAGGTGTGTAATGGTGCAACCCAGTCAACACTTAACTAGTGGCCCCCACACTCGGCTAGTGAGTGTGGAAGTGTGAGAGCAGCACCTAGGGCGAGAGGCAGGGTACTAGAATGTATCTCTTTAATAAATGCAGTAAAAAAGAAATCATATATTCACATTACATATGGAGAAAAATGCATGAGAGGTTCTCACCAGTAGTCACTGGCGCTGGCAAATCAATATTGCAATATTCACGGAGGCAAAAATTGCCTAGTTATTGAATCTTGCTAATAAATCAACCTTGGTGGCCTCTGCATCAGGCATAGAAAAGGAACCAGAATGCATAGAACAAAATATACATAAAAAAAGGGATGAGACCCCAAAATAATCGCACCTTAACTACACTATGAAAGATAGAAAGTCTAATATATACACGTTGAGTTGTTTAACATGACAGAAAAATAAGGTCGTTTAAAATAACATTGGTAACCTAAAAAAACGTCCTCATGTTTAACTTGAACACAGGAAACCAAACACTTCCTTTTACTGGTAGCTAAGCAGAATGGAAAGCGTCCCTTGTTCTGTAAAGAGCTTAGTTTTCACAAGCTATCATCCACACAGTAAGCTTTGTGGCCATTTTACACACAGTAGGCCCGCCCCTCAGGCGTAAAACTAAATCTTCGTAACCTTAGTTTTCATAAGCTATCATTCACACAGTAAGCTTATGGCCATCATACACACAGTAAGCCCGCCCCTCAGGTATAAAACTAAATGTTCATAACCACACAAACTAACCACGATGGCACATCGGCCTAAAAATATATATATATATCTGTGATATGAAGCAATGTATAAACAGCGAATAATACCTGCACCTGACTCAACGACTGTGTACACGTGTTAAAGTCTTTTACGTAGCAAGATATCAGCGCAAAGCAAGGACCTGTTACTAGGAGTCAGAGGGCACCCAGAGAGACAGAATCACCTAAGACAGACGAACACCACTCCCCGGGAGAAGACCAAAAGTACAAGAGAGATATGCTCTTAACTTAGGCTTACCCGAGAGTGTTTTCTCCGCTCAGTCAGGAAACCGGGTCTCGGAAGGTAGTCACTCCGCCCGTTGTCACAGGATGCAGCTGGGAATCTAGTCCGTCCCTTCGTGGTCGCCAGATGTTCGGCGGAGAATTGTTATGGTCCTGGGGCACTGGACCAGGGCATTTTAATTTGTGGTGGTGCTTCTACAAAATATGAGAAAGTACACGTGTAAACAATAGGAATTGAATCAGGTTTACTTTGCACTTTATTACAAGGAAAGCACTTCCAACATGAAGTGTAAAGAAACACTTTAAAATGCAATAATAAAATGCTGTGTCTTAGCAAAGACAGAATGAAACACAATTCATGTTAAAATATGACAGGAGTACACTTCAATGCAATACTGGAAGAAGAACAATATCCTAAAAAATATGACAAGGCATAGAGCCAGAATCACATCATATAGAGAGAAGCCTTTGTGCATATAGTTGCATGAAATATCATTGCATGGAAAGAAACAATGAACATTATTTATATATGGAGAGAATGAATATTTTAAAGCGTTATTAGAAAAATATATCCTTAGATAAATGCAGGGAGAAAATCACACATTTAGATTATATATGGAAAAATAATGCACTTGTCTGACAAGTGAAACATATGCAAAGAGAGCAGCTGGCTAAAAATACATTTGGCAAATATATAGTATTTAATAGAAGAATTCTTATAATGTGCACTAGACGATCGATCGGGGAGAACCCACGTGTGACTTACGACCACAGTGAGGGTAATCCAACGAGTGGACAGTGGTCAGAGGGTTTTATAGGGATTTAATGCAGAACAGTCAAACCGCAAGTTCGTATTTTGACATTTCGTATACGTCAATGGTATGCAAATCCTGTCTCTATTTAGACATTGCTTTTATCGAAATCGCCTAGCATCATTTCTCAGAATCCTTTAAAAAGCGGAAGAAATAGAAGATTTGCAGGTGTTATTGATACGCCAAGTAGCTGTCATAAGTTTCGATAAGGCAAGCTGGCGAAACTAATGCTGATAAATTGAGAAATTAGAAGATGTGAAAATGGCCTGTTGCCCCACGCTTTCCTCTTTCGATATCAAGTTCCTATGTTCTTGTGGTTTTTGTGGGTAAGTGCATCACAAGCTGGGCACATAGAGGGAGTGGGGGATTTTTGGGCAGCTGTTGGCCAAGATGAACAGAGTCTGCTGGTACAACGAAGGAGTGGGGGCATGGGGGAGCTGCGCCTCGCTGAGGAGATGTGTTGTGAGAGAGACACTTTGAGGCCTATCACAGAAAAAGAATAGCTGGGACAGTTTGGTCAAGTTAACAGATTGACGGGTTGGGCCTATATAGGGGTGTCATGTTTCCGATGTGGCAAGGTGGGCCTGTTGTGTTCTATATGGTAATTCGGGACCCTACTTCAAGAACAAAATGTCTCTCTCTACCAAGCTCACCATGAACATGGTTGATGTAAAAAACAAGAGATTTGTGATGAGGTTAGTGTTGGAATTTTGGGGATGGGGTGTTAACCACTACACGATGAGCTTTTCACTGCCTAGGTAAGGTGACTCTGAGATGCATTGTACCAGTGTTGCTCTTGTTGTTTACAATGTATTGTTTAGGTTAGTTACATTGAGTAAACTGGAGTGAGCTAAGACTTCAACTCCCATAATGCATTTTTTGGATGGAGATCCAGGACTGGAGCAATGGGTTATCAGTGTAATGGAGCCATCTGATACCCTTATACAGAGGGGGGCTGGTGTGGCTGCTGCATTAGGGCTGCAAGGTGGGAAGGACACGCAGTCTTCTGGCTGGAAAGAGCATAGTTGCAGCTTGAGTTTTTACTACCTTCTTAAGGTAGATCGGCAGGTCAGTGGATTAAACTACGAAGCTGGCTGGAAAATGGGATAACTACGGTGTTGGTCCATGCAGACTGCAGCCTAAAGCTGGTGTTGGCTTTAAATGAGAACGGGCTGCTGGCTCCTAAGGGCATGGTCTCTGCTGTCTCGTAGAGCCTTGAGGTTGCGAAGATAGGAAGAGCAAAATGCTGAATACAGCCTGCTCCCTCCCTCCACTATCCAGAGACGCTGCAGTCGGTTGCAATGGAGAATTAAGCATTGATATCAACACATTTCCAGATATTGAGCACACAAATTATGTTTCATAATTTTTACACTTGGCATCACAATGCACACAAATACACTCCACATAATGCCACTTAATTCTAATCAGCATAATTTGACTGAGCGTCACACACTTCCACACCACACCACACAAGTCATATCTTCATGTTTCCATTCCACGCCACATAATTCAACAGGATACCACATAAATCAACACACCACATACATCCAAGCCAGACAATTCCACATCATGCCACAAAATTCAACAGCACACCACATAATTAAACAAAACGACATACCCCTCCACAACACAAAATACCATTTCACATAATTACTTTCCATAACACACAATCCCACTCCACATAATTCCAGTACACTAAATACCACATAATTACTCTCCACATCAGTGGTGTAACGAAACTTGAGGGGGCCCCCCTGCAAGGTACGTGGAGGGGCCCCCTCCAACTCTATCAGTAGCTCTGGGTGCTGTGCTGAGGGGGCCCCCTGGAGCTTGGGGGCTCCCCCTCACCGCAGGGGCTGCGGGGGCCTATGTTACGCCCATTCAATGAGGTGCAAAATCACATTTGGTACAACATAAACAGGAGTAGTGTGACACTAGGGTGACCAGGCGTACCGGATTTGCCCGGACGGTCCCGGTTTTTCAACAGTTGTCCAGGCAGATTGCGGTAAAAGTGCCTCATGTCCCAGTTTTTTGAGAGGGTAAACTGAAAACAGTGTGAGGCACTTTTTTAGGTGTTCCAAAGCACGGCTAGTAAGCAGCTGTTATGAGTAAGCAATTTAACTAACAGGTATGATGCTGGTTTTAAAAATTTCATTTTATTTATTTTCTTAGTGCCTCTTCTGTGTGAGTCTATGGGGATGAGGGCTGTCATTCTTTGCCACTTTACTGTTGTAAATGTGTAGTCCTTCCTCTATTTTTGCAAAATGTCCCGGTTTTTGGGTCGCACGATCTGGTCACCCTAGTAGTGTGGTAATAGTGTAATATGAAATGAAGTTGCAAAATCGCTCAAAAAAGACAGAAACTGCAGTAGAAAGTTGTCACATGAGGGTAATCGGTGTGCATGAACGTGATAGGATGGCAGCTCATTTACGTGAAAAATCACCATTGGTGCAACAATAACATAGGTTTGCAAAACATTTATAAACACAAATGTGCAGCATCACATTTATGAGTAAATTCACTCTCTGTGTAAATGATGCAGGGTGCACTATCACCTTTTGGATCTAAATCTTATGGGTGCAAAAATACATGGAGTGCAAATTTAGCAGGCGTGTGGAAACACATTTAAGAGTACAAATCCCTTTTAGGAGCAAAAACACAATTCAACAAAATTGAATTTAGTTGCAAAATCAGAGTTGGATGAAAAAAAAGCTGGGTCTGATGAGACGCTTTCGGGTGGAAAAATAAAATTAAGACAAAACATTGTTTTGGGGCAAAAAAACATTTAGGTGCAAAATCACTCTAGGCACAAAGTCAGCAGGAGGGTGGTACCATTTTGAGGTGCAAAGTCATCGAATACAGAGAGAAAATATGGTTATAAGAAGTTACATTAACTGTACATATGAGATGGTGGAGATGGACTATTTTCTAATCACCACTCCAAAATGTAAAGCAGCGCAATACACATATGGCTTTATACAAATTGGAAATACCCTTCAAGTAAGCAATGTTGAAGGGGGCCGACCCAAACAATTCAGTGGCTGGAGGCGGCTGACCCAAAGCCCACTCTGTGGATTTTTGTTTATCGGTGACGGGAACCTTAGCAATCAGCAAGGACTCTCTGTAGCAAGGCCTAAAATTAATGGAATGGAGTGTCCATCCACACGCGATTCCCTAGAACAGTAATTGCATAAGTCTACTTACCATTGTGGAGCAGGGTTCCTCTTGCAGAGAAGCTGGGGTACTTGACTTCACGTCGGCAGGTCAGCATATTCAAGTTCCGGGCTTTCCTTTTCAGGCGCGTTAGTCCAATTGTTTAAGTTGAAATGAGCCAGTGCTACAGTTCTACAATGCATGATGGCCTGCAGCTTCACACGTGCACTTTTAATTGCGCAAAGTGGCATGCGCATGAGAATGACCAGCCGTGCAACATTTAATTTATGATGCGGCGGCCGCCGAGCATAACGTAAATTACGTAACTCCCAGCATCCGAGATGGATCGGATGTGTGGAGTGCAAAGTGGTTGCTGGCTGCGCGGCTGCGGAGGGGGCCCCTGGAGCGCGGGGGCCTGTGTTATGCCCCTGCTCCACATAATACCACTACACACAATGCCACATAATTCACTACAAAAAACAGCTCCACACAATTCCAATTCCACCTACATAATTCCACTCCACACTACATACATCCACTCCACTCGAAACCAAAACACATAGGTAAAACACATTGTCATTTACAACGACAATAGCTCTAATTGCCACAAATGCGAGACCAATTGCATTGCAAATGCTTGATAAGTCTAAAGATAGAATCTGTTGTTCGGCTTTATTCAAAATCATTGAAGTAAGATTGATCATAGTCTGACTGTTGTCTGCTTCATCTGTTTTTTTCCCCCAAACTTGCTTTTGATTTTTGTTCTGTGGCTCATTGTTTTTGTTTGATTTGCCACCTTTTGCGCCTCTGAGTTTTGAATTTCGAGGCCGCAGTGTTTGGCGGTGATCTTGCCGTAAAAAATCCAGGTCCGCGATTAAGGTAGTTCTGGTGTTCACATTGGTGTTAGAACCCTCTTGTCTATTTGCATCACTGTCTGTCTCTAAATCTGAGCTGAGGTTGGTTTCGGTATCCGTAGCTCCTCGCTCCTGTAGTGACCTATTGGTGTTAATAGGTCTTTGCCTCTTTAGATTGTTAAACCGGCGAGCGAAGGTAAAGATTTTACCATGTTCGTAGTCTATTCTGTCTTGCAAATATTTCTGCGCTTTGTGGGCATTGATCACCCCCTCATATTTTTTCAAATACTCTCCTGCTGAGGGCCTTTGTTAAAAGTGGCCTCAAGCTCATCAATTTGTTATTGCAGTTGAACACGGTCATCCAGCATCTCTGGATTAGGATTTTCAAAGCTGAGTGGCAAAAGATTCCATAGATCTCGAGGAAAACTCCACCTCTTCCAGATATTTGGTGAGAGATTTATGTTCCCACCACTTTGTTCACTCTTTTTATTTTTCTCCCACAGACTCAATTTATTCTGAATATCGCTGCTTGCATTGCTTTTGTCCACTCCAACTGCCAAAGCAGTAACTGCTGTTGAAACTTGATCATCAAACATTTTTTCTACCGCTGCCTCCCGCAGCATTTCGGCAGACATGATGACTTGAAACAATGTAACAAAATCCCTTTGGCTTGAGCGTGCTCGTTTGATGCCCGAGCCGAACAAGAGCCCAATTCCTCCTTCATTTCCGGTGCTCCTTACCTGGTTAGGTTACTGGATAGTCGTGTAAGTCCACCGACTCCCCGCGTCACTCTTTCACCCACCAGTAACTTGCCTACGAGTGGAGGCCTGCTGACTGCTTCTTTTTATATATATATTACCTGGTGGAGGTCAACACTGAGTAGTTATAGTTAGGTCTGCGTTTCCATAGAAAGAACTTGGTTGGTTTGCTTATAACTTTAATGCCGTTTGACGGATCTTCATGAAACTTTCTTAAAGGAAATTGTGACTGCCTCAGCTTGCTCCTGAAAAGCTTTGGTGTGATCTGTCAAGCAGGGGCTGAGAAAAAGGGGGGAGAAAAAAAGGGGGGCCAAAAGGCAAAATCCCCATGCATTTTTTTAGACTTATTTAAGAAGCACCCCCATCTAAACTGCTGAACGAAATTACACCAAATTTGTCAGGAAGTTAAATCTTGGTCCAGAAAGTGTGATTTTTGTGATTTGGTCTAAGGGCCAGATGTACGACGGGATTTTGCATGCGCAAACAGGTTTGCGACCCGTTTGTATATGCAAAAATCCATTGGGCCATGTACTAATACTATTTAGTAACAATAAATTGTGACTCGCAAAATAGTGTTTAGCGACTTGCTATTAGGAAGGGGCATTCCCTTCCTAATAGCGACCCCACAAGCTATGTACTAATGTTTTGCTACCGCAATTGCGGTCGCAAAACACTCGCAATTTACTGCCCTCTTCAAGAGGGTGATAATGTAATTGCAAAAGGGAAGGGGTCCCCACGGGACCCCTTCCCCTTTGCAAATGCAAGGGAAAATATTTTTTAGGGGCAGGCAGTGGTACCAGGGACCATTACCTGCCCTTAAAAAATGAAACGAACACATTTCATTTGTTTTTTTTTAAAATGCATCCCGTTTTCCTTTAAGGAAAACGGGCTGCATTTTAAAAAAAACTGCTTTATTTAAAAGCAGTCCCAGACATGGAGGTCTGCTGAGCCCAGCAGGCCACCATACCTGGGAGGGCCAGCCATTCTCAATGGGGTCGCAAATTGCGAGTGCCTCATGAATATTGATGAGGCATGCAATTTGCGCCCCCATTGAGAATCGCAAACAGTGTCTCTGACACTGTTGTACGTGTCATTTTGTGAGTCGCAAATTGCGGCTCGCAATTGAGCGCAATTTGCGACTCGCAAAATAACATGGTCGTACACCTGGCCCCAAATCCGTTCAGTAGTTTTTGAGAAATTAAGGTGCAAATATATTTCTATATCTGGACAGTTGGGTTTTAGGGACTCTTGCAAGAGTCCCTTGAAACCAATAAAAAAAAATAGAGCATTCTGGTTGGTCCAAGGAGCTTTTTTCCTTTGGCCCAATTTTCTCCTAAGGGAGACTCTCTCTCACAGGAGCGAGCACTCTAATTAGTTGGCAGCAACATGAAGAAAAATGTTGCTGGCAGCCATTACAAGACTCGGGGACTCAGGGCCACATGTACGTAGGTTCTAATTTGCAATTACCCAATAGTGAATTTTTGTGATCGCTATTAGGTCATCGCAAACACCTATGTACTGATGTGTCTTTGACACATTGAGCGATTCCTAATGGGGTCGCAATTGACCTACCTCATTAATATTCATGGGGTGGGTCGCAATTTGCGACCCATTGGGAATCCCTCAAAACACGGGGATGGTGGCCTGCTTTGACTCTCCAGCGCAACCTTTGGCACTTGTGTCTGGGTCACAAATTGTTCAAATTTCTGTAAAACTCTTGTAAATAATTTATTGTGATCCAAAAGCACCATGTAAATATTTTTCACAATTGCTCACCCTGCGCCGTTTACTGCTGTGTCACTTGTCACTTGCGCTGTCCACCTTGTGTGTCACGAGCACTTATGTGCACAAAGTGTTTTCAGGTTATGCTTACATTCGTTGTAAACAGTGCTGATACAACTGTTCTCTTACTTGCTTTAAATACATAGTGCCTCGGGCACGTTTTTTAACCTTGGAGTCTCGCCTGTCCGTTCTTTTGCAATTCTATGTGCATGCTTATTAATCAGCCTACTTGAATATTACCTGTTGAGACATTGTTCTTGTTACAAACGTTCATCACCCAGGTCTCAATTGGGTTTACGGGTGCACTCCTGTCGTATGGTCTCTGGGACAGCAGACCACCAGGTATGTGTTTGCTTTTAAATAAAGGAATGTTTTTTTTTTAAATGTAGCCTGTTTTCCTTAAAGCTTTCTTTTCATTTGTAAGTCAGTGGGACCACTGCCTGTTCTTAAAAAATGTTTCCGCATACATTCTCAAAGGGGAAGGGGGGCCCCCTGGGGACTCCTTCCTATTTGTGAATGGGTTACCACCAACTTCAAGTTGGTAGTAAAATGCAAATGTTTTGCGACCACATTCCGGTCGCAAAACATTCTTACATACCACTGCGAGTCACTATTAGGAAGGAACGCCCTTTCCTAATACCGAATCGCTAACCCACTTTGTGACTCGGTATAGGTTACCAAATCCCAAAATGGGCCTTTGCATGTAGATAAATGCTTTTTTTCTGGTCGCAAACGGCCCGATTCTGTGAATCGGGCTGTTTGTGACATGAAAAAAGCTACGTGGCCCATAGACCCCTGTCCTATTTTTTTATTTTATTTTAAAGAAAGTATAACGGGCTGCTCAAGGATACCCTTCCGCCCTGGGACCTGCATAGGGGTCCCAGAGGGCCCCCCCAGTGGCCAAATAAAAAACAAATCAGCTGTTTCTTCTGCAGTCCTGCAAGATAACAGCAGGATTGTGAAAATAAAAAAATGCCCCACCATTTTTTCAAAATATTTGGGGAGGGGGGCTTGAGTAGGGACCCCTCCACTAGCAT
This sequence comes from Calotriton arnoldi, assembly GCA_963921515.1. Lineage (NCBI taxonomy): Eukaryota > Metazoa > Chordata > Amphibia > Caudata > Salamandridae > Calotriton > Calotriton arnoldi. The sequence goes on from CAWUFW010002293.1 coordinate 1,548,136, forward strand.
TTAAGGCCCGTGGGAACCCCATTACCCGGAGGACAAATTTCATAAAAAAGGAAAGGAGGGCCACACAGCTCCCTCCCGAGCTTTCATGGGACCCAGGGACCCCATCCCCTGGGGTGAACTTAACTTTGAACGAGGGGGGCCATGTGGACACACTCCCTGAACCTGTTAAGGCCCCAGGGCCTGCTCAATTACTCTGTCCCGGGTTAGCTCACCCCTGTTACAAAGTAGTTTCCCCACCTGAATCCGTGCGGGCAGGGAAACATATGTTTGCTCTTGCCCGGAAGAAGCATATTCAAATCTCCTCCTGGGCAAAGAAGGCATATCTGCTCCCACCCGGTGGGAGATTTAAAAATGCTTCTGCTGGGTAGGAGCAGACTTTTGTTGCCAACACTCCTACGGGCAGGGACACACATGGAAGCAGAAACAGCTGCTCCTTCTGGGTGGGAGCAATACTGGCTCCCACACCATGCGTGGACCCAGCAGGGGCCATAGGGGCCCTGGGGCTCCCCCACCACCCCCCAACTAGTGGTTTGTGGCGCCCCAGGTGGACACCCTCCTCTGGGACTAAGGGGGCTCGGGTGGGGGACTGCACAGCCCCCTCACTTTAATATTAGAATTCTGCCCCAGAGGATGGGGTTCCTGGGGCCTATTAAGGCTCGTGAGGGTGGGAGCGTGGCTCTGTTTTTTATGGCATCCATGACATCTGGCTCCGGGGGATCAATCAGGGAATTGTAAGCGCGCTACTCACCCGTGAGGGTCTCAAGGCGCTGAGGGGGGGGTCCGCAGATCTGTTTAGCCGAAGAGCCAGGTCTTGAGGGTCTTCCTGAAGGTGTTCAGGGAGGGCGCGTCTGATGTCTGCCGGTAGCTCGTTCCAGGTCTTGGCTGCAATGTGAGAGAAGGATCTTCCGCCTGCTCTGGCTCTGTGGATGCGCGGGGTTTCGGCCAGTGCGAGGTTGGAAGATCGGAGGTTTCTTTTGGGTACGTGGAAGTTGATTCTGTCGTTGAGGTATTTGGGTCCGTTGTTGTGTAGGCATTTGTAGGCGTGAGTGAGGATTTTTAAAGTGACTCTTTTCTCCACGGGGAGCCAGTGGAGACTTTGTAGGTGTTGGCTGATGTGTTCGTGTCGGGGGATGCCAAGGACGAGTCTGGCGGCGGTGTTCTGTACTGTCTGGAGTTTGCGGAGTAGGAACTTGTTGATGCCGGCGTAGAGTGCGTTTCCATAGTCCAGTCTGCTGGTGATGAGTGCGTGGGTGACTGTCTTCCTTGACTCAGGGGGGATCCACTTGAAGGACTTGCGGAGGATGCGGAGGGTGTTGAAGCAGCTGGAGGGGACGGCGTTGACCTGTCGGTTCATGGAGAGTGATGAGTCGAGTACGATGCCGAGGTTCTTGGCGTGGTCTGAGGGGGTAGGTGGGCTTCCGAGGGTGGTCGGCCACCAGGTGCTGTCCCATGCAGAAGGGGTGGTACCAAGGACGAGGACTTCTGTCTTCTCGGCGTTGAGCTTCAGGCAGCTGTTGGTCATCCAGACTGCGACGTCTTGCATTCCTTTCTGGAAGTTGAGTTTGGCAGTGGTGGGGTCTTTGGTGAGGGAGAGGATGAGCTGGGTGTCGTCGGCGTAGGATACGATGTTGAGGCCGTGTTGTCGGACGATGGCTGCGAGGGGGCCATGTAAATGTTGAAGAGGGTGGGGCTCAGTGATGAACCCTGTGGGACTCCGCAGGTGATTTTCGTGGGGTCGGAGAGGAAGGGTGGGAGTCTGATCCTTTGGCTTCTTCCGGTGAGGAATGATCGGATCCAGTCCAGGGCTGTTCCTTGTGTGCCTGCGTCGTGTAGTCTGACGACTAGTGTGCGATGGGAGACGGTGTCGAAGGCCGCTGATAGGTCGAGTAGGATGAGGGCTGCAGAGTGGCCTTGGTCCAGGAGGGTGCGGATGTCGTCTGTGGCAGCGAGTAGGGCGGTCTCTGTGCTGTGGTTGCTTCGGAATCCGGATTGGGACGGGTCGAGGACGGCGTTTTCTTCAATGAATCGTGTCAGTTTCCTGTTGACTGTTTTATCTGCAACTTTGGCTGCGAAGGGGAGGAGCGAGATGGGCCGATAGTTCTTGAAGTCGGTGGGGTCAGCTGTGGGCTTCTTCAGCAGGGGTCTGACTTCTGCGCGCTTCCAGTCGTCTGGGAAGGTGCCTGTTTCGAAGGTGGTGTTGATGGTGCGTTGTAGTTTGGGTGCGATGTCGGCCACGTCTCTGTGGTAGATGTGAGGGGGGCAGGGGTTGGTGGGGGCCCCGAGTGGATGCTTTTCATGGTCGAGGCAGTGTCTTCGGCCGTGATCGGTGTCCAGTTGGAGATGGTGGGCTGGCTGGTGTTTCTAGGGTGCGGGGGCCGTCTGTGGCGCCTGGTGGATGGTCGATGAAGTTGTCGTAGAGGTTTTTGATCTTCAGGTGGAAATAGGTTCCAAGCTTGTCGCAGAGATCTTGGGATGGGGTGATGTCTGTGGTTTCGCTGCGTGGGTTGGAGAATTCTTGAATGACACTGAAAAGTTCCTTGGAGTTGGTGGAGTTGGCCAGGATTTTGTTGTGGATGAAGTTCCTTTTGGTGGCTCTGATCTGGTTGTGGTAGTCCGTCATGGCGTCCTTGTAGGTGGTGTGGTTTTCGGTTGTCTTGGTGTTTCTCCAGGCGTCTGCAGGTGCGTCTGGCTTCTTGGAGAGTGGTTGTGAACCAGGCGGCTTTCCTGGGGCGTTGTCTGTCGGGGTTGCGTAGCGGGGCGAGCTCATCTGCGCAGTTGGAGATCCAGGTGTGGAGTTCTCTGGCTGTGTCGTTTGCACTGTTTGCGTCGGGTGCCCAGGTGTGGTTGTCTCGGTTGAGGGTGGAGTTAAGTTGCTCGTCGGTAACCTTGCTCCAGTTCCTTCGTGGTGGGCGTGGGGCTGGTATGGGTGCCTTGGGTTTGTTGATGGCAAAGTGTACGCAGTGGTGGTAGGTCCATGGCGGCTGCGTTGTGTGGCTGAAACGGATGCTGTTTCCTGCCGCGAAGATGGGGTCGAGGGTGTGTCCTGCTCTGTGGGTCGGTGTGTTGACGAGTTGTTTAAGTCCGATGCTGGCGAGGTTGTCACGAAGGATAGTGGAGTTGGGGTCGCTGGGGTTGTCGAGGTGGAACTTCAGGTCTCAAATGAGTATGTAGTTTGTTGAGGTGATCGCGTGGGGTACGATGAAGTCAGTGATGGTGGAGGCGAAGGGTGTTCGGGGGCCGGGCCGTCTGTAGACGAGGGTTCCTCGGAGTGTGGCTTTGGGGGTGGTCTGGATCTTGAAGAGCAGGTGTTCGGCAGAGGGGAAGGTTTCGCTGGAGGTGGTGAGGCGGAGGGTGCTCTTGTGGGCGATGGCGAAGCCCCCTCCTGGGTGGTTGGGGCGGTCTTTCCTCTGGATCTTGTATCCGTCTGGGATGGCGGTGCTGATGTCGGGGGCGGAGGATGCGTTGGTCCAGGTCTCTGTGAAGAAGGCGATGTCGGGCGAAAGAGAGTCGAGTAGGCTCCAGATTTCCATGGCGTGTTTGTGTACGGAGCATACGTTGAGGAGGATGCCTTTTAGGGTGTCGCCGGTGCTGGCGTCGGCGGTGTTGGAGGCCGGGGTGGCAGTGAGGGTCTGGCGGCAGTGGAGGCAGGAGAACTGCCCGTGTGTTGTGTTCGGCAAGGCCTGTTGGCATTCTCTAAGTCTTCCAGGGTTCAGTGCAAGGAGGGTGGTGGTGTCATAGCGATGGGTAGTGGGAGGGCTAGGGTTCCTGGCGCTGGCCGCGGTCGGGTCACGGACGGGCGCAGACGGGCTTGCCTTTGGCACGCCTTTGGCGCACCGGCGGCACGCCCGCTGCGCATGACCGCGCAGCGGCCGCCATTAAGTAGGGGAGGTGGGAGGGAGGAGAGGCTGGGAGGCGGGAGCAGGGGAATTCCGGGGGGGAATTCCGGAAGGGAAATTCCAGGGGGGAAATTCCGGGGGGGAATTCCAGGGGGGAGAGGCCGCAGGGGCAGCAGCGGCGAAAGGCAAAAGGAACAGGCAGGCACGAGAAAATAAAAACAGTGGTGGAATTAGAGCAAGACACAGATGGGCACAATAACAGTGGCACAACAGGGAAAAAATTAAGAAAAAAAGCGTCTGAGAAAGGTTACGGTGGTTGGAGGCAGTCTGGTCCCAGTTGGAGCGGGCAGCAGGCGCAGGAGCGGGCAGCAGCCTCGAACCTCCCAAGGAGGAGGTCGGGGTCTGGAGGCAAGAGACGGCACAGGGGAGCAGTGGGGAGAGAGTGGACCTAGACCGAGGGTCAGAGGTCTTACTCGCGCTCCCCCGCAGTGGCCGCCATTAAGTAGGGGAGGTGGGAGGGAGGAGAGGCTGGGAGGCGGGAGCAGGGGAATTCCGGGGGGGAATTCCGGGGGGAAATTCCGGAGGGGAAATTCCAGGGGTGAATTCCGGGGGGGAGGGGCCGCAGGGTCAGCAGTGGCGAAAGGCAAAAGGAACAGGCAGGCACGAGAAAATAAAAACAGTGGTGGAATTAGAGCAAGACACAGATGGGCACAATAACAGTGGCACAACAGGGAAAAAATTAAGAAAAAAAGCATCTGAGAAAGGTTACGGTGTTTGGAGGCAGTCTGGTCCCAGTTGGAGTGGGCAGCAGGCGCAGGAGCGGGCAGCAGCCTCGAACCTCCCAAGGAGGAGGTCGGGGTCTGGAGGCAAGAGACGGCACAGCGGAGCAGTGGGGAGAGAGTGGACCTAGACCAAGGGTCCTGGGCCCAATTTAGGATCAGTGAGGGGTGCCATGTGTCCCCTTCCCTATTATTATATTTTGGCCCTGGGGGATGGGGTCCCTGGGTAACATTTGGGCTTGAGAAAGGGGGCCATGTGCCCCCTTCCCTAATATAAATATGTTTGGCCCCAGGACCTCTTTAGTCTCGGGGAGGGGGGCCACACACAATTGGTACTAGTTTTGGTTAGGCGGTTTTTGAGCTGAGAGCCTTGGATTTCATTCGGAGAGTTTGAATAGAAAAATTATGTAAATCTTGCTTTTTATTGTTTTATATTTGATCATATTGGCAAATTACTTTCGAATAATTAATTTAGGTCAGTATTGCATGAAAGAAACATGAAACTAGAAAAAATATACAATGGTCTGGTGGAACTGAAGATAGAATCCTGTCTTTGATCCCAATATTTTAGCATATAAGTAAAACAGAATATAGGGGCCCATTACGATGGCGGGCGGACAAAGTCCGCCCGCCACCGTAACGGTAAACGGGACCGACCGCCAGAGGTGCTGCGGTCCCGCTGTGCCCATTAGGATGCGACCGCCACCGTGGCGGTCGCATCCCACATTGTTTACATTGCGGCGGGCGGTGCTGTCAGCAGCACCCGCCGCAATGTAAAAAACGCATGCAGTGCATTGGCATGCACAACGTGACAGGCACCGCGCGGTGCCTGCCACCTTGTGCATGCCAATGTAGGGGGGTACCGTAGGTACCCCCCAAATGCAGCCACCCACCCCCCCCCCGAGGGCCCGCAACGGGCTCCCAAAGCAATTCCCGCATGCCTTTCCATGGCGGCGATGCCGCCATGGAAAGGCCTTCACCACCAGGCATCCTAATATGGATGGCAGTGTCTTCCAGACACCGCCACCATATTAGGCCCGAGTTCCGCCCGGCAGGCAATCGGAACGATTGCCTGCCTGCGGAAATGCGGCGGATGGTCTTTCCGTCCGCCGCTGTCCCCCCCGCCTTTCTTTGCTCCCACAGGTATCAATCAAGTAGTCAAACAGGGTTTGTGTACGGAGGCGCTGCTGTTACCATGAGAGCGAACAGACGACTCTCAACACAAGCAGACACCTCATGTTGTTCTTTGTCAGGTGTGTACCGCTCATGATTACCAGGTTGATTTTGTGCCTTCTGGTACATGCAGTCCCCAACTGATAAAAGCAAATGCAACAGCATGCAAGACATCATCTAGGACTTAAACCACTCACACCTCACAGGCTGATCTCAGATCAATGGAGTTTCTCGTTGGCGGGGGGGTTCCGGTGGGGGGTTGCAACCCTATGTGCTGTTGGATATTAAGCCTAAGCACTTAAGCAGCTGTGTGCAGAAGCATAAGACCTGGCTCTTAAGCTCAGCCTTTCAACTTGACCAGATTGTGTGAGCTTTGGCAGATCGTTGTATTTCTCTGTTGTTCAGTTCCCTGATCTGTCAGCATTGGAGAAATTGCAAACAGGCAATAGGTGGAGTTTCATACTATTCATTTAAAGTAGTTTACATTAATGTCAGCACTGTGCACTCGACATTTAGGTAGCTGGTTCTATTTTTAGCACAGTGCATCAGAATGTGAAACAGGTATTTTTGCAGGTTGGATATCAACTGCGCTCAGACACATAACTAAAGCATGCCCTGCACAACTTCTATAAATCAAGTCCCCTTCCGCTAACACGGACCTATCATGATAAAAGCCCCTTCTGCCAGAGAGACCTGCAAGGTAAATGCACTTGTGACTGCTTGTTTTGTAGTAAAAGATAGCAATAATCGGTGCTCAGTGGGTTTTAATCACTAAACATGCTTGCTTTAGACTAAAACATAAACAAACTCAAATACTTTAACACTACATGTACTTTCAAAGCAGCATAATGCAAGTGCTTAAATATGTAAAGACCGGGCTCAGGCATGCAAGTGTGAGCCAGCAGATGTGCTCATTCGTGATGAAAACAAGCCCCGGTGACAAAGCCAGCAGCAGTACACAGTTACTCTTCCAAAGATCCCCTGACAGTGAAGGCGAGTTAAACAAGAAGTACATATGTCACAAAATGTCATCTGTAGCTTGTGCACACAGTGAGAAACCACAGGAACAAAACATAAATGAGTCTTAAAAATCGGTGGGAGGAGCGAGCGAGCCAGGCAGAGAGTCAAATGCTCTCAGCACCGTTGTCAAAATCATCACCCGGGAATATGGGAATCAAAACACTATGCGATATCAATGCAGTGTTACAAGTTCTTGATGCTTAGAAGGATTTTGGAACAAAAGGGAGTGCACAGTTGACCCGACGTGTGACACAAAAGAGCTCTGTGGTGCAGCAAGATGTACCGAAAATACCAAGAGAAAGAGCAGGACAGAGGGTGTGGCTTAATGGAACTCCTGAACTTGGAGCTGGGGAGCCATGTTCGAGTCTCATTGTCGGCTCAACATCGTGTGATCCTGCACCTACAAAAAACTAGGTTGGCTTGTATTATAACAGGATTAAAGTACATTTAGAGGTCCTATTGGACTGTTTAGGCTTACTTGATGTTTCCACTGGCCTTTGATCGCCCTTGCATGTTGCTGCAGAGGAATACCAAATACGTCTCATTTTGCGCTGAGCGTGCACTACTTTTGGGGCAGGTGGGGGAATGGGGGGCAGCTCAAAATGATCATTGCAATTAGAGGAACCATTCTGGGAAAGAAGGAAATGTCACAGAGCAGAGAATAGGAGGAGGACGGGAGTGCAGATGGGGTGCTCGCTCTTAATTAAAATAACAAAAGAATTTTGACACAGATGAAAAGGAGTACTTCGTCCATGGGACACTGATAAGAAGAACAGACGTAGAAACAACAGGAAATGGTATGCTACAACCAATAGAAACGAAGGAAAAGTGAGGGGCAAGCACATGAGCGAATAAAAAGGAAGGGCAGGATGTAAGCCCCTTTAAGATTTATATTAAATGCAATAGATTTCACAAGCACAGCACAAGCAAAACCTAAAAATGTGCTGCTCTTGTACTTTCTTAACTGCTGATATATTTTAAAGTTGTGCACAGTTCATTTACAAATATTTAAATTTTGTTATGTTAGAAAAGAAAAAAATGTCACCCGCAGCCTTTCCTTTCACACTATCCAACAAGAAAGACACATAGTTTACTTTACAAAATCCTCTCACTTTGCAGTCAGAGAATAAGAAGTAAACACCAATCTCCCTGTTAAACAAATAAGCTGCAATTTTTAGAAGACATAGCCTAACATTTGACCTCTGTCTTTGAACGCACAACAAACAAGATAAAGACAAATTTATAGACATCTTTATTGCTCATTCACCTTCTGAACTCCAGCATGGTTATTTCTTGGGGTGCTCTAGCACCCCTCACCCCACCACACCTGTTCTTCCACTGCCTATGTTAAGAGCAACAGTTTAAATTATCCCACATTTAAATGATCCAAAACTCATGAACATCTGCCACTTTTTTCTGAATGAGACTGTAGAGAAACCTCTAAATAATGATTGTGGAGTTTATACAGGGACATGGACCATGGAGATGTGCAATTTGTTCCACTACTAAAGATAAATATTCAACATGGAGGGCAGAAAAGTATGTCTGTGGCCAGGGCATACAGTACTATTCGATGGCTTTAATTAAAGTGTAGAAGTGTTCCTATGTTTTTTTCAATCTCTTGATTTTGGCACACGCTTAGTCAATGTAGGAACCTCCATTGATGAAACTGCTATAGGAACTTTTAAAAGTAGTCCTTTTTGTCCATGGGACAGACCACTCCGATGTGGGACGAGGTGGATGTATCCAAGATGAAGAGATTCCACTTTTCCACATGCTATCATTTGTTCCCTTGTGAGTCCAGTGCAGAAATACTCTTTGCTTGAAAGGCGTAGCTTTGTGGTGTGCTTCTGTGCACAACTGTTTGTGCAGGTTCGGATTTCAAACGAGCAGCATCACTGACATGCCCTGATTTTAGTACTTTTTTGTCTTAATACTTCTGAATGTTGTGTACGTAATCTTTCAGAAAGTACAAATAAAAATACTTACTCTGTGATTGTTCTTGTTATGTAAATTACTAATGGGCCATGTTTACACAGAGAGCTGCTCCATTACACTTCATGATCACACATGCAATTCGTTCATTCTTTTCTGCAAATAATGGTCTTTCTTTTTCTGCACACTGCCATTTTGGGCTGTACTCTTTGAGAGATCCATTTTCACGTCTGGGGAGTATTACATTTGCAGTTCCTGAAACAGAAGCCAACCTCTGAAGAGTAAATTAACCAGGTTAAAGCACAAATAAGCTGACATTTTCTTTCAAAAGAATGTGTCCTAGCTAGATTATAATAAGCATGAAATTCTGTGCATCAATAGCACAAAAACACTGAAGCGAAAGAGATCTGTCACTTGACAAAACACCTGAGCATGCACAAAGGTATCAGTTAGACATCACCACGCCTCTAAGGGAGTTGGCGCAACTGCTTTGATTTCACTTTGTTCTGAATTGTTTTCATTTGGTAAGATTGCCCATATTGTTTATTTCAAAATGTGCACAGCCTCTAAATCTTTTATTATTCATTATATGTTTTTGATCGTTCTGCCTTGTGTTAACTAGCTCGGAACTGACCACATAAATTTGCCGTGGCCATTCAGTGGTGGGCCCAATATCATACACGCATGATATCATTGAACATCTGGGAAGTCCACCATATTGTGGTGGTGAAGGTCTTACATTTCCTTCTGATAAAGCTTTAGAAAGGACTTCAAGACTTTCTAAACCTCCATTTTCAAAGATGAAACTTACATGTAACCAGTCTTTTTGTACTCTGTTGCACCATGCCCCCTTTCCTGGGGCTAATTTGGTAAACTTGCAGTGATGTTGCCAAAACAAAAGGGCCTCATCACACAGGTTTCCCCTTCCTGCTTTCAAGCCATATATATACTCCCAGTCCCAAAAAAACCTTAATTAGGAACATAGGTCAGAAACAGGGTAAACTGAAAGACATGCTCAGTCAGATAGATAAATGGAAATGGGGAAAGTGCAGTAAACTGAAACACACTACAAAAGCTGTTCCAAAATGTATTACTTTGGGCTGTAATCAAGAAGATATTTTTTGCCATAAACCTAAGTATGTGGCACAAAGGGCTCCATTTAGACCAATGCAAAATTCACAGAATGATTCCTTACTGACAATTGTATTACTACTACAGATTTCCCCGTGTTAGTGCCCAAAAACACGTACATTTGTTGGCATTCACAAACTCCACACTACAAGCAGAGGGTCTCATTTACCAGTTTTTGACAAAGGGCAGCTCTGCAAGTCACTTTGCTGAATAGCCCTGCGTCAAAAGAAAAGGGCATGAATGTGCAGTATCTCTGAGATACAAAACACACAAGATGATGGACGGAATGTTGCACATTGGCAAACATTCACCCCCAGTCACAGATCTGGGTTTAATCCATCGTTATTTTGCTTCACCACGCCACCCCAGTTCAGACATAGCCATATGCAAATCAGTCTTGACCCTGTGCCTCATGGGAACAGTCCAGACCGAACTGCCAAGCCATGTCTTCCCTGGACCGGAATCAAGCATCCTAGGACCGGTTTCGGGCTTTCAGCCCTCATCAGCCAGGATAGCTTGACTCCAGTGGCGTAGTGAGCACGGGACCCACGTCTGGGCATACCCTTCCCACTTAGGCGAAATGCAAAACACACAAGATGATGGACGGAATGTTGCACATTGGCAAACATTCACCCCCAGTCACAGATCTGGGTTTAATCCATCGTTATTTTGCTTCACCACGCCACCCCAGTTCAGACATAGCCATATGCAAATCAGTCTTGACCCTGTGCCTCATGGGAACAGTCCAGACCGAACTGCCAAGCCATGTCTTCCCTGGACCGGAATCAAGCATCCTAGGACCGGTTTCGGGCTTTCAGCCCTCATCAGCCAGGATAGCTTGACTCCAGTGGCGTAGTGAGCACGGGACCCACGTCTGGGCATACCCTTCCCACTTAGGGCGAAATGCAAAACACACAAGATGATGGACGGAATGTTGCACATTGGCAAACATTCACCCCCAGTCACAGATCTGGGTTTAATCCATCGTTATTTTGCTTCACCACGCCACCCCAGTTCAGACATAGCCATATGCAAATCAGTCTTGACCCTGTGTCTCATGGGAACAGTCCAGACCGAACTGCCAAGCCATGTCTTCCCTGGACCGGAATCAAGCATCCTAGGACCGGTTTCGGGCTTTCAGCCCTCATCAGCCAGGATAGCTTGACTCCAGTGGCGTAGTGAGCACGGGACCCACGTCTGGGCATACCCTTCCCACTTAGGGCGAAATGCAAAACACACAAGATGATGGACGGAATGTTGCACATTGGCAAACATTCACCCCCAGTCACAGATCTGGGTTTAATCCATCGTTATTTTGCTTCACCACGCCACCCCAGTTCAGACATAGCCATATGCAAATCAGTCTTGACCCTGTGCCTCATGGGAACAGTCCAGACCGAACTGCCAAGCCATGTCTTCCCTGGACCGGAATCAAGCATCCTAGGACCGGTTTCGGGCTTTCAGCCCTCATCAGCCAGGATAGCTTGACTCCAGTGGCGTAGTGAGCACGGGACCCACGTCTGGGCATACCCTTCCCACTTAGGGCGAAATGCAAAACACACAAGATGATGGACGGAATGTTGCACATTGGCAAACATTCACCCCCAGTCACAGATCTGGGTTTAATCCATCGTTATTTTGCTTCACCACGCCACCCCAGTTCAGACATAGCCATATGCAAATCAGTCTTGACCCTGTGCCTCATGGGAACAGTCCAGACCGAACTGCCAAGCCATGTCTTCCCTGGACTGGAATCAAGCATCCTAGGACCGGTTTCGGGCTTTCAGCCCTCATCAGCCAGGATAGCTTGACTCCAGTGGCGTAGGGAGCACGGGACCCACGTCTGGGCATACCCTTCCCACTTAGGGCGAAATGCAGATACGGCGCATTCCCGTCATCTTTCACTGTGCTGGTGCACAAATGGCTGCCTTACGCCAATGCAGGCAACTTTGCACTATACCTTCCTGCACAAAAACAATCAATGGAGGCGTTTTCCTCTTTCTATGCACACATACAAAGCGGAAACAATGAGGAGAAATAGTTATTTCTCCTCGTTACGCCACTCATGGGGAGAAGCACGGTTTCGACGCATACCCAGATTTACACTATGTTGTAAATCTGAGAATGTGTCAAAATCCAGGGGCGTTGCATGGGAACACCCACCGCAACGCCCATGGCACGCCTCCCTGATGTAGTGTGAGGGATGCAGCGACTTGCGCTGCATTGCCTTACACCATATCAACGAGGCCATGAAAAGTCATGCAGGGTGACTTTGCGTGGCCTCGTAGATATGGGTCTGCACTCCGCACAGCTGGAGCGTCCAAAAAAGGGACGCTCCAGCGGCACACGAGGCATGTAAATAAGCCCCAGAGTTTTACCCCAGCAAAAGATTGAAGTAACTCCCCTTCCAGAGGGAGGGGGCATAAGTTATGGAGTTTCTAAATGGCAAAATGGGAAAAGATGTTTTTCCAAAGGAGGAAAAAACTTGCAAGTTGTTATCAGGCTGCCTTTCCCCAGGGAAGAGATATACACTTCTTATATTCCACATCGGGGAAATGTGAGCTGAGCCAAGGAATCTTCCACATGACATTCCATTGTAGCCTAACCGCTACAGTTTAACCGCCAGTGTAACTTGTTAAAATAACCTTTTTGCCAGGCAAAAACCTCACTTTTAAATTTTAGTAAGTTGCCCCTATGTAGGCCTTGGAGCCCATAGGGTAGAGTGAATGCTAATAAGGCTATTAGTTGGAAATGACTATCTTTTGTGTGGTATTCTGCTACATTTTAGCCTAATTTTTGCCTTATTTTGCTGTGCTTATTTTTGTTGACCATAGGACTCTTAATAACCAGTGGTAAAGTGCTAGTGCTTTCCCCTTTCAGTTGGTAAAATGTACATATACCTAATTGGCTCAATTAATTTACTCATAAGACGATAGTATATAGTGCTGCATGTACCCAGGGCCTGTACATTGAATGCTACTAATGGACTGCAGCACTCATTGTACCACCAACTAATGGAACACTGTACAGCATGTCTCCAGGCATACCCATGCAGCCTGGGTGTACAGTTTTAAAACTGCCATGTCGACCTGACAAAATAAACCTTTTGCCAGACCTGAACCTTCCTTTCCAATGCATATAAGTCACCACTAAGGTAGGACCTAAAGGCCTATAGAGCAGGGTGCATGGCATTTTAAAAGTAAGGCATGTATATTTAATGTTTTAAATGCCTTGACAGTGAAAAACCTCCAAAGTCGTTTTTCACTGCGGCAAGGCTGGCTCTCCCATGGAAAAACATTGGGTTACACTATAACAACTTAAAATTCTTAATTTCAGTTTGGGAGAATCTAGAAAAATGGTTCAAGGACTCATTTTAGTAGTAATTTAAAATTCAATTTAATGGTTCAGTTGAATTTTATATTGCTATTTTGAAAAATACATTTTTAGAAAGTTGTAATTTTATTGCCCCAGTCAAAATGGGGCCTTTCTACCAGTGCCCAGTGTCGCCTGGCTGCTGATGGCTCAGCTGTGGGGAGATGTAGATTGCTTCTAGAAAGTTGAAAAAGGGCTTGGGTGTTGAGACATGGTTTACCTACTTGAGCAGGATTGCCTGGGGGCTGTGCCCAGCTCCTTCCTAAGCTTCAAGGGATGTCTACTCTGTCACTGGCAAATGTAGCTAACACCTAGCACTGCCTCTTTTTTATCTTGCTAGTCAGATTGGCTTCAACCCAAGGGGGAGAGTGAGCTGCCCCAGAACTGGTCCGGAGTGACCAGAAGGGAGGGTTTACCCATTATCGTAGCCACACATTTGGGTGGGCACAGGGGGCTCTGACTAGGGCAGGAAAGATTCTGGCATATTGCATTTAGGTAGAGAGGGGCACTGTGGGATAGTTTAGAGTAAAACACACAGGAGATGCTGCGAAGGTGGGTAGGGTCACCTCTGGGACTTTTTACCTCATTGGCTTAGGAGTGGCCAGGAGTTTTCCTCGCCCATAGGCTGTCACTAGGCATAAATGCAGCATCCCCAGTACCCTCCTCAGAATATTTATGGACCTGTGAAGATCAGAAGAAGGACTGCCCTGCTGTCTGAAACCTGAAGAAATACTAGACCTGCTGTTTTTGAACCCAGACCCCAGGTGTTACTCCAAGGGTCAGGTGGCTGACCTCTTCTTTGAGCAACAGGAGTAAAACAAGATTCCAGAGGCCTTTCCCTGCAACTGTCTAACTCATCAGTACCAACTGAACCTGCACTGGGCCCTGCTGCTGGTCTATGTTGGAGTGCGTCCGAACCTCCAAGAGCTGCCCCCCAGGTCCTGGCCCTTGGCTGGTGTTAGAGTGTACTCCTCTTGTCCCCTCAAGTTACAATAAGTGGACCTTCATCCAAGCTGCATCCGTCAAATCGCTGGACAGCCTCAGCTTGCTGGTTTGGCCTGCTAAAAGAAATGTGACTTCCAGAAAAATTTCTAAGTGCGAAAGTAGAGAGCTTCATCGGGACTGACGCTAAGCAGCAACTAGTTCTCATTGAGGCCTTTCTGGACACAAACTTCAGACTTCGCCTACTCAGATATTTTCTGCCTTAGTTGATTACTGCACCGGGAGCCCAGTCTTCAGCAACCTGACTTTGTGAAGCCCTGCTTTGGATCCAGCATACCGCTAGCCCCGCCAACAACTCATCAATACCCACTTTTTCTACATAGGGTCCGATTCTGATGCGGGTTGGAAAAGCTTCCCGACCGAATCGGTTGGGAAATGGTGTCCGACCCACTCGGATCGGGAAAGTCAGACCGGCGGAGTAGGATGCATCCGGATGCTTCCAGATACGATTTGGTTGAACTCCCATTGACTTCAATGGGAACATTTGTTCCTAACCGCATCAGAATTGGGCCCTCGGTCGGGAAGACACGTTCCCGATCCGATTTGGAAGGAGCAAATGCCGTTAGGAGGCCTTCCTAACCGCATCAGAATCAGGCCCTCGGTCGGGAAGCTTTTCCAACCCGCATCAGAATCGGGCCCATAATGTTTTTAAGTCCGAAGGTAAGCTTTCCACCGGGACGAACTTGAATCCGACCCACATTCCATCACTGTCGGCCTTAACTTTTGAATTTGACCCAGTCTAGCATGACCGGATAACCACAGTTTGTGCTTTTTGATGCTATTTTTCATTTAAACTTTAAAAATGTATACTTCCAGTTCAAATTATTGGATTTTTGTAATTTAGAGGCTGTTTACGATGTCGGGCGGAAAGCCTCCTCCTGACAGCCTGAATCTCCTAGACCATGTCGGAACTCTTCCGACCGACTCGGTCGGTTTACAATCCGACCGACCAATTACGATGTTCGAGGTCGGTTTGTAAACTGCACGGTCTTTCCGAATCGGTTCCGACCGGCTCTCGGAGAATCCGTGTCGGTTGGACCCGCATCGTACAGCTCTTCTGTGCTTCTACTGCGTTTCCAACCGAGCGATTACGATGTCGGTTTCCAACAGCCTTTCCGAGTCGGCCTGCCTAACACGAAAAGGTTGTCAGAAAGTGACTTTTGGTGCCCCTAGTAGGGCCCCTTCATCCTGCGGCCTCTGGTTGGGGGCCAAGGGGGAACCTGAGGGACCCCCCTGTAAAACCATGCACCCTGTGGCAGGCACCTTGGGGTGCCTGCCACAGGGTACAGAGTTTTCGGCATCCCCCCCATTTCCCCACAGGAGCCTGTGTTGTCGGGCGAAACATGGGCTCCCTTAGGAGTCAATGGGAATCCGACCGAACAGTGTTCGGTCGCATCGTAATCAGTCGGGAGGAATCGCCGACCGCGAGTCGGTTGGTCCCGATTCATAGTCAGTGTCTTAAGGAGGAAACTCCGACCGACATTGTAATGAGGCCCTTAGTGTCCTTTTATTTATTATAATTTACTCCCTTTTTCTAAATTGGTTTGGGATTTTTTTTGTATTGTTTTCATTTTATCACTGTTTCAGTGCTGCATAAATGCTTTACATATTGCCTCTAAGTTAAGCCTGACTGCTTTATGCGTAGCTACCATAAGGTTAAGCACAGGTTTATTTAGTGACGTTAGTGGTTGACCCTGACAAGGTATTGTTTGAGCTGGGTTCTCACCGCCCTCAACTATTACTCCAATTACTTGCAATACTCAAGAGTGGGATATGTGAAAGATTAATGTTATCATGTCTGTACAGTGACAAGGCCCAAAAAGCTATTTTCACTATCTCTGGCCTAGCTATCATTTGTAGAAAACCAGAGAACAGATTAAAATACTAATGCAGCCAACTCAGGAAAGGGACCACAGAGAAAAATAATTAAACCACTATTCATAATAGGTATTAATAATCCAATTCAATGGTGAAGTTGAATTTTGAATAAATATTAAAGAAAAGTAACTTTTAGAAAGTTTCTCTTTACCTGCCTGAGTTTTCAGTGGGGATAATTCCCGGCTAGTGTTCAGCCATTAATGAGGTGTAAAATGCCATCAGGGAGCACACAATAGGCTGACTTGAATGGCCAGAAATGACTCCCCTGTATCCAGACCGCGCTCCATCGCGGTCGGCCTGAACTCTTGACTTTGCTCCGGTGCAGCGCGACCAGGTATCCCAAGTAAAAGCTTTTTGCTTCTATGCTCTATTGTACAGTTTATTTTTTAAAAATTCATATCTCAAACTCTACTTGTTGGTTTTTGGGCATTTTGGTTGTGTTTTATTTATTAAATTAAGTTCTATTTTGCTAGCCTGGTGTGGAATCTTTTTGTGTGGTGTTTTCACTTTTTTACTGTTTGAAGTGTTGCATGAATACTTTACACATTTTTTTATTTTTATTTATTAGGTTTTGATAATATCCAAACACATAATATCTGCAATTAGCAAACAATTATAACACGTGCATTGTCTGTTACATATGAAGAGATGTCGCTACAGCCCTATTGCTATCTTTTATAATCTGTAGATGACCGTATTTAGTTCATATCCATTTAGCTGGATCAAGGTATGTAGCAAACTGTTGCATTATGACAGTGCACAATCCATAATTGAGTTAATAGCAAAAAGTATTTGTAAAGATAACAAAATTATGTTTATGCACCTTCAGTTCAGATATGCATGAATTACCAGTTGGTCTAATATTAGGTCTCGCTAAAGGTCCGTTAACAAGGATATCTGGGAGGCCGCTCCCCCAATCGGAGTGAGGGACTCATCAAGTAGGTAGGAACGCAACGGGTCCCAGATATCTTTAGGTCGCAAAGACAAAGGTAAGAGCTCCGCATAGGTGTTCATTTGGTTGCAACAGTATATCAAATCATGTAACCATTCTTTAGAATTAAAGGGCTCTCCCCCTTCCCAATCTATGCACCACCCTACATTTAGCCATCAGCATCCTAAGGGAAAAGAATCTCCTCATCAGTGCCTTAATTTCTTTGGTATATCCCAATAGAGCGGTGAATGGGGTGAGAACTATATGTAACCCTGTCATTTGTGCCATGGTATCGGATACCTGTTTCCAGTAGCTGTTTATAGCTTTTCACTCACAAGCTAAGTGGAGAAAGTCAGCCCCCTCCGCCCCACATTGATCATATCTGTCTGTTGAGCGCAGTCGATATTTGTGCAGTCGGGCAGAAGTATAATAAACTTGGTAAAGAAATTTAAAATGAATAATACGTAGTCAACTACTTGCTGTAATCTGACCTGTTTGTTGGCAACAGAACGGCCATTGTTTATCAATGAGTGGTATTTCCAGTTCTGCATCCCACCCACGTCGGGATCCCCCCGACAATTCAGCCTGTTCCAGCTGTGCATTGTGGTATAACCTCGAAACGACGAGATTGAAACTGGTAGTCTGTAGCAGTGCATGGAGAGTAGTCAATGTGTGGGGTTCCTGGGGGAAATTGGGGGTTATCTCTCTAACACTATGTTGCAATCTGATATACACAAATATCTCTAAAAAAGTGTGTTGATCTTAGAAAGTTTCCCTCTCGTATAGATCACTCCATGTGGACTTGTCTAATTTTAGAAGCATATTTTTTCAGACATTTTCTTGCGTCACAGGAATCTGGGGATAATAGGGTAATGTAAGAAGTGGGGAGTACAGGAGTGGTTTATTTAACCTCTAGCTAGCTCTTGCCAAGCAGAAGAGGTACATCCTACTGTGGAGGCAAACTCATTTCTTTGATGTGATCGAGCTCTCAGAAAAGCACTGGTTGGAACTGGGGCCATATATCCCTGCTTGATAGCCAAGTGAGGCATAAGGGTGGAGGGTGGAACCAGTATACTGCGAAATGAGCCTGGGCGCACAAAAAAGTACAGTTCTACATCCGGGGCCTCAAATCCACCCCTACAAAAGGGCTGTGTAAGTATGCCCCAGTGCAATCTAGACTGTTTCCCGCCTACACCAGCCTAATGAGCTGTGCTTGTAGAGTTTTAACAAAATGTCTCCCTGGTGTGTATGGGATGTTAAGAAAGAGATAGAGGAGTTTTGGTAATATGATAATTTCCATAGGGCGATGCGGCCTGCCAATGAAAGGGGCATAGATATCCTGCGCGTGATGGAGTCTGTTAGGGTGTCTAATGTCCTGCCATAATTGGCTCGGATTAGCTTCTTCCTGTCTCTAGAGTCATATATGCCGAAATATTTGAATTCTGTTTTGCGCCATGTCAAGGGGTAATCCAGGATGTGCCTTTGGGTAGTGGGAGTGAGGGGGGAAGATCTGGGATTTCTCACAATTAATATGAATGCCCGATTGTCCTCCATAGCTAATAATCTCTTGCAGCATTGGATTGAGGATGGATTGGGGTTCACGGACATAAAGCGTTATATCATCTGCGTAGATCGACACCAACAGGTGCCTAGTAGGATATTGGATGGCATAGTCCCGATAATGTTGCCAGAGCTTAGCTGCAAGTGGCTCCACAGCTAGGGCAAATAGGAGGGGCGATAATGGACACCCCTGTCCGGTGCCGCGTGAGATGAGCAAATAGGAAGAGCAGGCTCCATTGATCTGTACCCTTGCCTGCGGTTGATTGTATAATATGGCACTCCATGAGAGAAAGGGGGTAGGGAAACTCATTCGATGCAGCACGCCAATGAGATAATCCCACTACAGGGAGTCAAACGCTTTAGCGGCATCCAGAAAGACAGCTGCTGCCGCCAGGTCTGGGTTGATATCCTGAAGTAGTGCGAAAAGCGTGCACAAATTATGCAATGTGGTTTGCCCCGGTATGCAACCGGATTGATCGGGCCAGCCCAGAAACTCCATAAAAAGACTCAAATGATTAGCTAGTATTTTAGCAAGGATTTTTACATCGCAGTTAATGAGTGATAGAGTGCAATAATATTGACAGGTGTCCGATGGCTAGCCAGGTTTAAAGAGCAATAGGATCAAGGCCTCTCACATTGAGGGTGGGAGAACACGTAACTTCCGCGCCTCGGCATATTAGGCCTTGAGGACTGGCAGCAGTGAGCCCACATGGGTTTTATAGAAGTTGGCCAGAAGGCCATCTGGTCCAGGGGCGCGACCAGATTGCAGCTGCATTATAGCAGCTCCAATCTCATCTTCCTCAATGTCAGCAGAGAGAAGTTCTTGCTGTTCGTCCCTAAGCAAACCCAAAGCCACATCGTCTAAATAGGAGTTTATTTCCAATGGACATGTTCAGCATGTACAATTTAGAGTGCAATGTCAAGAAAGTGTGTAAAATATCAGCTGTATCTTTATGCAGGGTACCTTCTGTATCACTAATTTCCAGGAAGTATTTACTATGAAACAAACACTCCCAATCTGCCGTGGTCTGGTATTCAGTAAGCGTGTGTGTATCTAAGTTTGGCCTCTATCTCCTCATGACAAGGCCCAGCCTGGACTCTAAATGTTTATTCTCAATCTCTAATTTTCGAACTGTGTTTCGAATATCATGTAAAATACCTCCACTTTTAGCAATGCAGATTCTGCAAACAGTAACTTTAAAGGCCTCCCATACCATGGACAGCAGTGGGACAGAATCACTGTTACGTTCGAAAAACTCCTGAATCTCCTGCCACAATTCTTCTCTGAATAGATATCTAGGAAGGCCAGGCCATATTGGAAAGTCTCCAGGATAGGTAGGCTGGTAGGTCAGTTGGGGGAGTTAGCTTCATCAGGACTGGTGAGTGGGCCAAATATTTTCGGGCAAGATGGGTAGCCTGCGTCAACCATGTGCCCAGACCTTTAGATATGAGCCATTAGTCGAGTCTTGACCAGGTGGAGTGTTCAGTCGAGTAAAACGTACCCTCTTTGCTCAGTGTGTGCAGAGTTCTCCAGCCATCTAATAATTTGTGGTTAGTCATGATATCTTGATTATGACCTCCTGCTTTGGTGGTATGGTGAGCTTGGGGATGTGATCTGTCCATACTGGGAGCTAGCGCAGTAATAAAGTCCCCGTCCCAGAGAATGCATGTTGAGCCAATATTTATCACAAGTCCCCAGAGCTTCCTACAAAATTCAGCATTGTCAATATTTGGGCCATAACAATTTACTAGGATAATAGAATGACAAGCCATTATGCCCCACATTATATAATACTGTCCCAGCGGATCCATTAAATACCCTGCCGGAACGTAAGGTGTATTTTTCCAAAATAGTATAGCTGTGCCTCGGGCATACGTGGAATATGGCGCAAAGCATCTGTGTGCTATCCATCTGGGAGCTAAGGTGGCATGTGAGGTGGGAGTCATGCCACCTTTCCCTTCGTAGCTGAGAGGCACCACTCCATCTCCAGCCCGAACTCCAGTTCGTGCCCCGGTCGCTCCATTCTCCAATTCCTTTTCCCTGTTCTGCCATTTCATTGTTTTTTGTATTCTTTTGTTTCATTTTGCTCTTCCCTGGTTGTTTTTGGTTGTTTTCCCTTTCACCCAGTCTCTGTTGAGACTCTCGCTGCCCCCTGTCTCTGCCCAACCGGCTTGCTCCAGTTCCTTGTGCTGCCCTCCTGCCCCTCCCATCTCCCTAGGACTACTTAATGGAGGCCACTGCATGTCTCCATTGAGTAGCCCATGACCTCTGGGTGTAGGTCGCCACTCCCCCTGAGTTCCCCGTAGCTGAGAGGCACTGCTCCTGCCTCCATCTCCAGCCCGAACTCCGGTTCATGCCCCGGTCGCTCCATTCTCCGCTGCCTTTTCCCTGTTCTGCCTTTTCATTGTTTTTAGTTTTATTTTGCTTTTCTTGTTTCTTTTGGGTTGTTTTCCCTTTTGCTCAGTCTGTGTTCAGACTTTTGCTGCCTCTTGTCCCTGCCCAACCAGCTTGCTCCGGTTCCTCGCGCTGCCCAACTGCCCCTCCTACCTCCCCAGGACTACTTAAGGGAGGCCAATGTGAGGCTCCATTGAGTAGCCCATGACCTCTGGGTCTAGGTCGCCACTCCCCCGAGCTCCCCGTAGCTGAAAGGCACCACTCCTGCCTCCGTCACCAGCCTGAGTCAGCCCGAACTCCGGTTTGCGCCCTGGTTGCTACATTTTCCGCTGCCTTTTCCCTGTACTGTCTTTTTTTTCATTGTTTTTGGTATTCTTTTGGTTTATTTTGCTCTTCTAGGTTGTTTGTGGTTGTTTTCCCTTTTTCCAGTCTGTGTTCAGACTCTCACCACCGCCTGTCCACGCCAAACTGGCTTGCTCCGGCACCAGGACCCCTGGTCCCACTGCCAGCCACCGCTACTCCACCAGTGAAATCCGGAACATGGAGCCCAAGCCACGAGACAACAACTGCTACATTGTCTCTCCCCACTCCACCAAAGGTCCTTTCACCTGCCACCACTGGTGCCTCTCCTGCAACGTCAGAATGACCACTACCACCAACTTGCCTCAGGCACACCTCCTAAGACCACAGCTTAACTGCACTCTACTCAACGTCAGGTCCAGCTGCAAGAATGCCATGGAGGTATGGGATACCGTAACCACCCTCGCACCCGACATGATGTTCATCACCGAAACCTGCCTCACCCCCTCGCCCGCACCCGACATCACCACCACTACGCACCCTGGATACAAGATGATCCACCACAACCACCCCAACAGACCTGGCAGAGGCATTGTCATTATCCACAAAGACTCCCTTGACTGCACCGCTATGGACGACGACACCACACCGTTCATGGAACACCTCAACTTCCAGATCAAACCCAGCACCACAACAACCATCAGAGGAACCCTCGCCTACAGACAACCAGGCCCCTGGGCCAACTTCTGAAATGCCATCCTGGACTTCATCGCTCCATTAGCGATAGACTCCAATCACTACATATTCCTGGGTGACCTCAACTTCCACTTTGAAGACCCCACTGACTTCAACACCACCTCGCTTCTCGAAAACATGAGCATCGTTGGCCTCACTCAACTGGTCACCGCCCCCACACACCGCGCAGGACACACCCTGGACCCCATCTTCTCCACCAACGACCATGCAAAGTTCTCCCACACCACCGAGCTGACCTGGACAGACCACAGTATCGTTCACGTCTCCATTGAAACCCGCTGGAAGCCCCCACGAGACACATCGCTTTTCCCTGATGCAACTGGAGCAAAGTCACCAAACCCCTCTGGACTGCCGCCCTGAATGAAACCAGACCTCACCCCACGGACTCTCTCGAACTCAACATCCAGAATTTCTCCAACTGGATCACCTAAACCGCTGATGCCATTGCCCCTCGTAAGAACACTCACAGCGGAAGAACCACCAAACAAGCCAGCTGGTTCACCCCCGAACTTCTGGCCCTCAAACACCACTGCAAGAAGCTATAAAGACTATGGTACTCTGACAAGACCCCTGCAAACCGCAACTCCTTCAAGACCACCCTCAACAGCTACCACCACCGCCTCAAGGAAACCAAGAAATAAGCCCTCACCACCCGCTTAAAGGCAAACACCAATCACACCAAGGAACTCTCCAACATCGTCAGAGCGTTTGCCTACCCCTCTGCCACCGAGAGCACCATCTGCCCTTCCCAAGCCCTCTGCGACACACTAGCAGACTTCTTTCACTGCAAGATTGCTGACATCAACAGCAACTTCAGCCTCCAACCCATGAACCTCTACCACCTCCGCACCCCAATCAACTCCACCCTCTACCGAATCACTGAATGGAAGCAACTCTCACCGGAAGACACCATCTCAATCATGAGCTTCATCCACTCCAGATCCCCCTTGGACCCCTACCCTCACCACATCTACAACCTAGGAAGAGAAGCCATCAGGCACTCCCTTGCAGGACTCCTCAACACCTCCATCACCACAGCCACCGTACCCGACACCTGGAAGCACGACAAAGTCAAACCCCTCCTGAAGAAACCCTCAGCCAACCCAAACCAACTAAAAAATTACCGACCCATCTCGCTCCTCCCCTTCCCTGCCAAAATCTTGGAGAAGACCTTCAACCTCTACCTCACGAACTTCCTCTAAGAGAACAACCTACTCGACCCCTCCCAGTCAGGATTCCGACCAAACCACCACACCGAGACCGCCCTGATCGCAGCCACGGATGACATCAGATGCCTTCTCGACCAAGGTGTCTGGGCTGCCCTCATCCTCCTCGACCTCTCAGCAGCCTTCGTCACAGTCTCCCACCACACCCTCATCACCGACTCCACCATATAGGCATCCAAGGCAAGGCTCTTGACTGGATCACCTCCTTCCTCTCTGGACGAACTCAGAGCACCCACCTTCCAGCCTCCGCACCCAAAGACATCATATGAGGCGTTCCCCAGGGCTCCTACCTCAGCCCCACGCTGTTCAACACCTACATGACACCTCTGGCTAACATCGCCCACACCCACGGACTCAACATCGTCTCCTACACCGACACCCAACTCGTCCTTTCTTTTCGGAAGACCCAGACACCACAAGACTCAACATCCAAACCACCTTGACCAGCATCTCCACTTGGATGAAAACCAACTGCCTTAGACTCAACTCAGACAAGACTGAGATCATCATCTTCGGAAACAAGACATCCCCTTGGGACAACACCTGATGGCCCTCCGCCCTTGGTCTATCACCCACCCCATCGGATAACACATGCAACCTCAGAATCATCCTTGACTCCCATCTCACCATGAAACAACAGATCAATGCCATTTCCGCTACCTGCTTTCACATCCTCCGAATGCTCAGCAAGATCTTCTGCTGTATCCCTGTCTCAACCAGGAAGACAGTAACCCCAGCCCTCATCTCCAGCTGACTCGACTACGGCAATGCTCTCTACGCCAGAACCACCAAACAACTCCTCAACCGCCTCCAAACCATCCAGAATTCAGCGGCAAGATTTATCCTCGACCTTCCCAGAAGCTCCAGCATCACCCCTCACCTCAGAGCCCTCCACTTCGTCCCCATTCAGGAAAGATGCCTCTTCAAGCTCCTCACGCATGCCTACAAAGCCCTCCACAATGCCGGACCCACCTACATCCTCAACCGCCTGACCTTTCACTGACTGACCAGAGAGCTCCACTCCTCCACCCTCGCCTTAGCCCACCCACACATCCATCTCTGCCAATGCAGGGGCCACTCCTTCTCCTACCTCTCAGGCAAGTCCTGGAATGACCTCCCCCTCCACCTGCACACCTCCCACTCTCTGAAGGAATTCAGGAAGCAGCTGAAGACCTGGCTCGTCAACATCCACCTCTCTCCGACCGAGATCGCTCACAGTGCCTGGGGACCCCCCGGGGTAACAAGCCATGCTATACAAGCCCCGCTGATTGATTGATTGATCCATGTGTGTTTCCTGTAGCATTGCAACCTGAATGTGATGTCTGTCTGGAATGTGTCTACATTTACTGTGGTTCCCCAGCCCTCTCACATTCAACGTCAAGAAATGATAGCTGGGACGAGTAGATGAGTTGTGCGTGTCTATATTATCAGTCATGTTACCTCTTCAGCCCATGTCAAATCGATGTGGACCGCACACAACAACCATTTATAACTTTGTATAATTTAAGGCATGAAGTGATCATCGAAATGCACAATAATAACTGCAAAACCGAAGTCATTACCCTCTCCCCTCCCACCCACTCTGGCAGCCGAATCCTACCGGGAATAAAGATCATTCTCTCTCTTCAAAATCGAAAAAAACTTCAAAAATACAGTACCAAATGAAAGAGAGTCTAGCCATAATAAAGAATATTATAACAAGTAAAATATCCAAGAGGAAATTTAGGAGACAGGTAAGTAAGAGAGAATAAAGGACAGATGGGGTAGTGAACTACAGAGAGAAAATTCTAAAGAAAGGAGAGAGACGTAAACATTCAAAGTATAGAGGAGACAAGAGCAAAGAAAAAGGAATAGGAAAAAAAGAAGTTAGCTGTAACTGGGGTATTCTTCCGGGGTATCACCAGGAACTCTGTAGTCTCCCCCCACCCCCGCCCCCGAGTCAACAAGGGTGTCCAGGGTGTACAAATGCGTGTCCTAGTTGGCCACAGACTCTTGCTGCAAAGTCGTTAAGGCAACTTAAATCATACATTGTCTATGTGTCTCCAGCCTAGGATTGTCCTGTAGGATTTAAAGAGGACATCCGTCCTTCCATCCAGCCAAGATGGTAGCCTCGAGCTAGAGACATGAGATGAGTCTCTGGTTAGATCTGCAGCGTAGCTTGAAAGGACATAACATTATGATTTAACCTGATTCTGACAAAGGTGAAGTTTGTCTGATCTCCGGTGCATCTCTAGCTGCGGTGGGAGATTACCATTTGCAACAACGCAGGAAGTCATGAACTTGTGTGGGTTGGTGAAGATGTGTTGTTTACCTTAATAATTGAGATGAAGGCATGCCGGATATAACATAGTGTAGATTATACCGGCTTGATGTAGCTTCCATATGACTGGCAGGATTTATTTCCAGGGCTCCTGTATCTCCATGGAGAAATCCGGATAGATGGCTATTGCATTTCCTTCAAAACTGAGTGTTAGACTTCGCATCTTTGGCGTGGTTTCCCCTGACTTTTTGCCTCTACCTCTTGTATTTTTGATGCTGTGCTGGATTTAGTTTTTGCTGGCTTTGCTTTGGGCACTTTGCCACCGCTGATCAGTGTCAAAGTGCAAGTGCTCCCTGTATAAATTACTATTGTGATTGGTTATGCATGATTGACATATTTGATTTACTGGTAAGCCCCTTGTAAAGTGCACTGAGTATGCCAGGGCCTGTAAATCAAATGCAGCTAGTGGATCTGCAGCACTGATTGTCCAACCCACATGAGTAGCCCTGAAAAGGTATCTTAGACCTGCCACTACAGTGTCTGCATGCAGTTTTAAACTGCCATGTTGACCTGGCTCTCTGAACTCAGAATTTAATAGCACATCTTTTAGTAAAGATGTTTTTTTAAATTGGGTGTTTGAAAATGCCACTTTTAGAAAGTATACTGTAAACAATCAAAGGGGTGGTTGAATGAATTGCATACTTTTTGACTAAAGGGCAAGATATTTAATAAACTTGACCAGTGTTTACATTACACACTTCTTCAGTTAGAATATTTACATTATACTCGACTAGAACAAGGATAACCACTCTTCTTTTACATAAATGAAAATCATTTCCTAAGCTAGACCATATAACAATCGTGCAACATTAGAAAAGTTTACAAAAAGAAAACAAAAATGACCAACATGACAATAAATGGTGCATTGATAGACACACGAAAGAAAATAAATTGTATTGTAAACCTGTCCAAATGATTTCATTTGAAGGGATTCGTTTATAACAGCTCAAAAGAGGCTGAAACCCTATCAGTGTTCAACATCTGGGTTAAAACATCATCTAATATGGAAAGAATTATCGTTCATATAATTTCTTCAAACATTCCATATTGGTGAACACTATTAATAAATTCCCAGAAGGTTCGCGCCAACCCGTTTCGAACCCTAACTGACTGGGGGTTCTCTTCAGGGCTGTGGACTGGTGAACGCTTGTATGTATCTAAGGGAAATGAGAAAAATACGGGGTTAATTAAAAAGTGACTCCCTCTCCTGGAAATCTGTAAGTGAACTGCGCTGCAGTGATAAATACCTTATTTCTTCAAAGTTAGGATGCAGGAAAGCTTCTTCGCAGCTTAGTTCAGCAATTTAGTCGAGTTTAACTCACATTAATTGCATAGAGATGTGTGAGCAATTTTGGAATCCATGACTTTGGGAAACGAACAGAAAAACGGCTAAGTACTCCAACTGAAAAATGCCTGTCAAAATGTAAATTCATGACTCTTTCAAAAAGGGTGCTTCTATTCAGCTCACAATTATGAAACCAGTAATGTGATAGCACTTACTTGAAATGCAAGTTATCTAGAGACAACAACAGTGCCTACGCCATCGTGCTCAAGTCATTAGTGGCCTCGCTCAGTTTCTGGGTCTTAAAAAAGCAGACTAAAGCAGATGATTAACATGGATTGAAAGTGCATGGAATTGTGGTACATGTAGTCCATGGGAAACTAAACTGGAACAGTGGCGAAAGAGTTACAGAGAAAATGTTATAATTTATTGATTTCTGACACTTCGTTTAGGCCATTTGTCACTGTATTAAACTTTAAAATTAAATATGCTTCTTTTTTAATCAACTGAGCTTCCAAATCGCCTCCTCTGGGATGTGGTTGAATGACACTGAGTACTGTCCAACGGAAATCCTTTTCACAATGTTTGAATTTGCAAAAATGATTGGCTATAGGGGCGCTTAATGTTTTGGTCTTAATCCTTGATTTGTGTTGTACAAGGCATTGTTTAATTTCTTGATTAGTTTTCCCAATATAAATTTTCTCGCAGGGACAAATCACAGCGTAGACCACATTTTTGGTTTTGCAGTTGGAAAATTCATTATGTTTCCAACTTCTTTGTCCATGAGTGAACGTAGAGCCTTCAATTGATTGGGAGCATGCAACACAATTCCCACATTTATGGTGACCTTGGACTGGCTTGAGACTCCATCTTGCCACCAGATCCGCTTCCTTAGATGGCTCATTGCAGGTTGCTTTCACAATCTTAGAGCTAATGCTGGCATTTTTCTTCAAAGCAAACAGAGGGTAATCAAATCCAGATTCGGAGTTCCTAATGAGGTGCCAGTTGTTACGGATTATCTTTTTGAAGTTGTTAATTTGGGAACAAAACGTACTGACACAAACCAATCTTGACTTTGGTGTCGTCTGCTTTTTAACCAGCAATTCCTCCCGTGGTGTGAACCAGGCATGTTTAATGGAATGCTTAAGCAAATTGTGTTGATACCCTCTATCTTTCAATTTATCCATTAGGATTTCAGTATGGAAAAAATAATCCTCTTTTCTGGCGCAGTTCCTACGGATTCTTAAGAACTGCCCAAATGGAAGATTATCATGAAGGTTCCTGGGATGAAAACTTTTGTAGTGAAGGGCATTATTTTTGTCAGTCGGTTTCCGATGCATTGTTGTCAAGAGGGTGTCTTCGCAATGTGTAACTTCAACGTCGAGGAATGTCAAACTGCGTTTGTTCTTTGTCATGCTGAATTGAATACAGTGATAAGACACCGGACAGCCACGCAGCCCACAAAGACGCCATCCGTAACCACCACCACCTCATCAAGTCCGCCAAGAGAATCTCCTTCAAAGACCGCCTCGACAACAACGCACACAACAGCAAGGAGCTTTTCAACATCGTGAAGGAACTCTCCAACCCCAGCTCCAACACCAACGACATCCCGCCGTCGCAACCCCTGTGCGATTCCCTCGCCACCTTCTTCCACCGCAAGATCGCCGACATCCACGACAGCTTCAACACCCAGACAGCCCCAACTAAGATCGATGCACCAGACCCGCCGCACACCATCGACCACGACCCCCTGCCAGCCTGGGCCAGCGTGAACATCGAGGACACCATCAAGACCATGAGCACAATACACTCCGGCTCCCCGTCAGACCCTTTCCCGCACCACATCTTCAACAAAGCCAGCAGCTCCATCGCACCCCACCTGTGCAACGTCATCAATCTCTCCTTCGAGACCGCGACCTTCCCAGAGAGCTGGAAACACGCAGAGATCAACGCCCTACTCAAAAACCCAAGGCGGACCCGAGAGACCTCAAGAACTTCCGGCCCATCTCCCTGCTTCCGTTCCCAGCCAAGGTCATCGAGAAGATCGTCAACAAACAGCTAACCCGATACCTCGAAGAAAACAGCATCCTGGACCCATCCCAATCGGGGTTCCGCAGCAACCACAGCACTGAGACTGCCCTCATCGCCGCCACCGGCGACATCAGGATCCTGCTGGACAACGGTGAGACTGCAGCCCTCATCCTTCTGGACCTCTCCGCCGCCTTCGACACTGTCTGCCACCGCACTCTACGCGCACGCCTCCACGACGCAGGGATCCGAGACAAGGCCCTGGAATGGGCCACCTCCTTCCTCGCCGGCAGAACCCAGAGAGTCCGCCTCCCACCATTCCGATCCGAAGCCTCCGAGATCATCTGCGGCGTACCCCAGGGATCGTCCCTCAGCCCAACACTGTTCAACATCTACATGGCCCCGCTCGCACGCATCGCCAGACAGCACGACCTCAACATAATCTCCTACGCCGACGACACTCAACTGATCCTCTCCCTCACCAAGGACCCCCTCGCCGCCAAATCCAACCTCATTGAAGGAATGAAGGCCGTCGCCGATTGGATGAAGATCAGCCGACTAAAACTGAACACGGAGAAGACAGAGGTCCTCATCCTCGGCTCCAACCCCTCAGCCTGGGACGACTCCTGGTGGCCAACGACGCTGGGAGCAGCCCCGACACCCACCGACCACGCACGCAACCTGGGAGTCATCCTCGACTCAACGCTCTCCATGGCCAAGCAAGTCAACGCAGTCTCATCCTCCTGCTTCAACACCCTCCGCATGCTTCGCAAGATCTACAGGTGGATCCCGACAGACACAAGAAGAACAGTCACCCAGGCCCTCGTCAGTAGCAGACTTGACTATGGGAACGCCCTCTACGCGGGAGCCCCGGCCAAGCTCATCAAGCGACTGCAACGCATACAAAACGCCTCCGCACGCCTGATCCTCGATGTACCACGCCACAGCCACATCACCCCCCACCTGAGGAACCTGCACTGGCTCCCCGTCGACAGGAGAATCTCCTTCAAACTCCTCATCCACGCACACAAGGCACTCCACAAGACTGGCCCAGCCTACCTCAACAGACGACTCCTCTTCTACGTCCCCAACCGCCAACTCCGCTCCGCCGACCTCTCCCTCGCCACCGTCCCTCGCATTCGAAGAACTACCACCGGCGGCAGATCCTTCTCCCACCTCGCCGCCAAGACCTGGAACACCCTTCCACTAAGCCTACGACAGACCCAAGACCTGCTGACCTTCAGGAGGCTACTCAAGACCTGGTTGTTCGACCAGTAGCAGCACCCCCCCCCTTTCTTTCCCTAGCGCCTTGAGACCCTCGCGGGTAAGTAGTGCGCTTTACAAATTCTGTGATTGATTGATTGATTGATTGAATGTCAGGGTGTCTCGAATTCAGCCAGTTGAAAAAATCAATCAGCTGTTTCTCATTGCCATGCCACAGGCCACAAATATCATCAATATATTGAAGCCATTGAACAACATGTCCTATAAAAGGATTATTGATATGAATATGTTTCATCTCAAAGAGTGCCATAAAGAGTACCACCATTTCTGGCTCAAAGGGACAACCCATGACAGTCCCTTTGACTTGGAGGAAAAATTAATCTTCAAATTTGAAATAGTTCTTTTTCAGTGCAAGGGCAGCTAATTTGAGTATGAAATCTGTCGGTACTCTGTGGGGGCATGGTCTTTTATTGAGGAAGAATTCAATCGCTTCCAACACTTTGTCTTGGGGAAATTTGCATGTAAGAGACACAACGTCGAATGACACCATCAGGTGATTATCTGGATTACACTTCTGCCCTTCAACTTTATTAATAAAGTCCATGGTGTCTCTAAGATAAGAAGGAACTTCTTGAAGAAATGGTTTAAGAAAAATGTCCACTTAGTGAGAGATAGGTTCAAAAATAGAGTCACAACCAGAAACTATGGGTCGGTCAGGAGGGGTTTTCAGATCCTTGTGTTGTTTCAGAAGGAAATATATCACTGGGATCCTTGGAGTCTGTTTGTTAAGATACTCAAATTGTTTCGGGCCCAGATAGTCTTCTTCCAAAGCTTTTTTAAGTATTATCTGAAGCTCTTCTTGAATTTGTTTGGTAGGATCTTGTGAGTTGACTCAATACCACTCTTTGTTGTAAACATGTTTCCTACCCTCGGCCAAGTACTTGTCTTTGTCCCACACCACCACTGCATCTCCTTTATCTGCTTGCTTAATGACTAACGAAGAATAATTTCTAAGTTCTTGAATAGCTGCTGATTGTTTCCTGGTTACGTTCTTTTTACAAAACTGTTTTTTATTCTCTAGTTGAGTCAATGATGAAAGAACAACTTGCTTGAAAGTGATCAATTCTTTGGGGATGGAATATGGAGGAGGGAAAAATGTGGATTTTTTTCGAAGGCCAGAGGCTTCTTCCCTTTTCTCGGTCTCTTTGTTTAAAAAGAAGGCTTTTAATCTGAGCATCCTAAAGAACTCAAGGGCCTATATTTTGACACTAGTGAAATCAGTTGGTTTTGAAGGTACAAAGGACAAGCTTAATTCCAGAACTCTTTCGCCATGGTCCCAGTTTAGTTTCCCATGGACTACATGTACCACAATTCCATGCACTTTCAATCCATGTTAACTGCTTTGGTCTGCTTTTTTAAGACCCAGAAACTGAGTGAGGTCACTAATGACTTTAGCAGATGGGAAGAAAACATGTTTACAAGAAAGAGTGGTATCGATTCATCTCACAAGATCCTGCCAAATGAATTCAAGATGAGCTTCAGATAATACTTTAAAAAGCTTTAGAAGAAGACTCTCTGGGCCCGAAAGAATTTGGGTATCTTAACAAACAGACTCCAAGGATCCCAGTGATATATTTCCTTCTGAAACTACACAAGGATCTGGAAACCCCTCCTGGCCGACCCATAGTTCTGGGTGCTACTCTATTTTTGAACCTATTTCTCAGTACGTGGACATTTTTCTTAAACTATTTCTTCAAGAAGTTCCTTCTTATCTTAGAGACACCATGGACTTTATTAATAAAGTTGAAGGGCAGAAGTTTGATCCAGATAATCACCTGATGGTGTCATTCGACGTTGTGTCTCTTTACACGCAAATTCCCCAAGACGAAGGGTTGGAAGCGATTGAATTCTTCCTCAATAAAAGACCATACCCCTACAGAGTACCAACAGATTTCATACTCAAGTTAGCTGCCCTTGCGCTGAAAAAGAACTATTTCAAATTCGAAGACAAATTTTTCCTCCAAGTCAAAGGGACTGCCATGGGTTGTCCCTTTGCGCCAGAAATGGCAGTACTCTTCATGGCACTCTTTGAGATGAAATATATTCATATCAATAATCATTTATAGGCCACGCTGTTCAATGTCTTCGATATATTGATGATATCTGGTGCCTGTGGCATGGCAATGAGGAACAACTGATTCATTTTTTCAACTGGCTGAATTCGAGACACCCTGACATTCAATTCAGCATGAGAAAGAACAAACGCAGTTTGACATTCCTTGATGTTGAAGTTACACATTCCGAAGACACCCTCTTGACAACATTGCGTCGCAAATCGACTGACAAAAATGCCCTTCACTACAAAAGTTTTCATCCCAGGAACCTTCATGATAATCTTCCATTTGGGCAGTTCTTAAGAATCAATAGGAACTGCGCCAGAAAAGAGGATTATTTTTTCCATGCTGAAATCCTATTTGATAAATTGAAAGATAGAGGGTATCCACACAAGTTGCTTAAGCACTCCATGAAACGTTCCTGGTTCATACCACGGGAGGAATTGCTGGTTAAAAAGCAGAAGACACCAAAGTCAAGATTGGTCTGTGTCAGTACGTTTTGTTCCCAAACTAACAACTTCAAGAAGATAATCCGTAACAACTGGCCCCTCATTAGGAACTCCGAATGTGGATTTGATTACCCTCTGTTTGCTTTCAGATTGTGAAAGCAACCTGCAATCAGACATCTAAGAAAGCGGATCTGGTGGCAAGATGGAATCTCAAGCCAGTCCAAGGTCACCATAAATGTGGGAATTGTGTTGCATGCTCCCAAACAATTGAAGGCACTACATTCACTCATGGACAAAGAAGTTGGAAACATAATGAATTTTCCAACTGCAAAATCAAAAATGTGGTCTACGCTGTGATGTGTCCCTGCGAGAAAATTTATATTGGGAAAACTAATCAAGAAATTAAACAACGCATAGTACAACACAAATCGAGGATTAAGACCAAACATTAAGTGCCCCTATGGTCAATCATTTTTGCGAATTCAAACATTGTGAAAAGGATTTCCTTTGGACAGTGCTCAGTGTCATTCAACCACATCCCAGAGGAGGCGATTTGGAACCTCAGTCGATTAAAAAAGAAGCATATTTAATTTTAAAGTTTAATACAGTGACAAATGGCCTGAACAAACTGTCAGAAATCAATAAATTATAACATTCTCTCTCCAACTCTTTCGCCACGGTTCCAGTTTATTTTCCATGGACTACATGTACCATAATTCCATGCACTTTCAATCCATGTTAATCAACTGCTTTGGTCTGCTTTTTTAAGACCTAAAAACTGAGCGAGGCCACTAATGACTTAAGCACGATGGCGGAGGCACTGTTGTTGTCTCTAGATAACCAGCATTTCAAGTAAGTGCTATCACATTACTGGTTTCATAATTGTGAGCTGAATAGAAGCACCCTTTTTGAAAGTCATGAATTTACGTTTTGACAGGCATTTTTCAATTGGAGTACTTAGCTGTTTTTCTTTTCATTTCCCCAAGGCATGGTTTCCAAAATTGCTCACACATCTTGATGCAGTTAATGTGAGTTAACCTTGACTAAATTGCTGAACTAAGCTGCGAACAAGCTTTCCTGCTTCCTAACTTTGAAGAAATAAGGTATTTAACACTGCAGCATAGTTCACTTACAGATTTCCAGGAAAGGGAGTCACTGTTTAATTAACCCTGTATTTTTCACATTTCCCCTAGATACACACAAGCGTTCACCAGCCC
This sequence comes from Calotriton arnoldi, assembly GCA_963921515.1. Classification (NCBI taxonomy): domain Eukaryota; kingdom Metazoa; phylum Chordata; class Amphibia; order Caudata; family Salamandridae; genus Calotriton; species Calotriton arnoldi. Next base: position 1,582,067 of record CAWUFW010002293.1, read on the forward strand.
ACAGCCCTGAAGAGAACCCCCAGTCAGTTGCGGTTCGAAACGGGTTGGCGCGAACCTTCTGGGAATTTATTAACAGTGTTCACCAATATGGAATGTTTGAAGAAATTATATGAACGATAATCCTTTCCATATTAGATGATGTTTTAACCCAGATGTTGAACACTGATAGGGTTTCAGCCTCTTTTGAGCTGTTATTAACTAATCCCTTCAAATGAAATCATTTGGAATAGTTTACAATACAATTTATTTTCTTTCGTGTGTCTATCAAAGCACCATTTATTGTCACGTTGGTAATTTTTGTTTTCTTTTTGTAAACTTTTCTAATATTTCATGATTGTTATATGGTCTAGCTTTGGAAAGGATTTTCATTTATGTAAAAGAAGAGTGGTTATCCTTGTTCTAGTCCGAGTATAATGTAACTATTGTAACTGAAGAAGTGTTTAATGTAAACACTGGTCAAGTTTATTAAATATCTTGCCCTTTAGTAAAAAAGTACTTAATTCATTCAACCACCCCTTTGATTGTTTACAGTTTGCTTGAGGCCCATGGTGGTTGTTGGTAGGGCCCAAACTTTCTTAGGTTTGACTTTTAGAAAGTAGGCATTTTCTTGTTTAACCATTCTGTGTGCCTCTGCCTGTTTGTGGACTGACTGTCTGATTTTGGAGTGACAGAGGCTGGGGATGTGCGTTTACTGTAGAGAGCCACTGGGGGAGTTGAGGTGTGCCTGTCCCTTCCTGGATGACTCAGAGCTCAGATGAATAGATCTTGGATGCATTTAGAGTAGTGGGAGGAGTTTTCTTTGCACCTGAATAGGGCCTGTCTCCCTTGCACAATGCTGTCTCCACCCCCTGTGGTCATACTGCACCAGTGAGGACAGAACTGGTTTGGACTGGGCTCGGAGACCCTTGCACAAAGAAAAACAAAGGCAAAATGGGGTATAAGTAGTGGACCTTCAACCCCAGAACTTTAGATGACTTCTGGACTCAAGAGGAACCTTTGCCAAGGAGAGAAGCTGGAGAGTTGTGAGGTGGTGCACTGCCCATTTGCTGTGTGCTGTGTGGGGTTGGCCTGCAGTTGCTGCTTCTGCCAAGAGAAGGACAAAGACTGGAACTTTGCTGGGAAACCTGCTGGAAGAAGACTCTCCAAAGGCTTGTGTGTGCTGGCCTCCAGTTCTGAAGTCTCAAGTACACAAAGACTTCATCCCAGAACTCCATTGCTGGGAGTTCTGACCTGCCAGGAGATGGCTATTCCAGTTTTGGGCCTCTTGGGGTTGTTACTGCTGTTGGGAGCTCTAAGAAAAGCAAGAAAAAGCATCTCCGATGCCTTCAGCGCCGCCGCCGTGATTTGCACCGAGGCCGGGGGCACAGCTCTTGAAGTGCACGATGCACTGCCCTGCCTGTAGTGCAGCTCCAACACCCTTTGATGCCTGCCGACACCTGCAGTTATCGGCCTTCCCGACACCAGCGCTCGCACTGGTGCCATCACCGCCGGCGCCTACATCCCATTATCGCACAGCCAATAACCGTCTAGGGTGATTCCACGAGTCTTCGACTTCGCATCGCCTCACCGGAACCGATGCCTCACCGTTGACGCAACTGACTTCCCCTATCCTGTACTCAACATGTCACCTCCTCGCGGACACAACGCCTCGCCTCCCCCATGGCTGCCAGGGAGCCGGCCTCGGCACCAGCACCACATCTCCACGACGCCGTGCATCGTCCAAAGACTGCATTCCGAGGTACTGTTGTTTGGGGGGGGGTCCATGTGACTCCGTGCCCGATGCCTCACAGCTTACGGTCGGTGCCTTACTTTGGATTATTGCCTGTTACGACGTCGTAATAGCCCCAAGTAGAGCTATTTGTTTTCCACGAGTTCTATTTTGAAAATAACTGTTTTCAAGTGCTATTTTTGAAATATGTATTTTGGATTTTTGTTGTTTTGGTCTTGTTTGGTCTAGATAAAAATACTTTATTTTTCTAAACTGGTGTGGTTTCCATTTGTGGTGTTTTCACTGTTTACTGTGTGTTTTGAGTGCAAATACTTTACACATTGCCTTTGGGATAAGCCTGTCTGCTCGTGCCAAGCTACCAAGGGGGTGAGCAGGGGTTATCTAAAGTGTGTATCCCCCTTACCCTGACTAGAAGCAAGAGTCGCTACTTGGACAAAGGTGCGTACCTCTGCCAATTAGAGACCACAGTTCTAACACTGAGTGAGCTCTGTTCTAGTGCTAAACATAGGGTGGTATCACGATCATGATAGTTTAGTAATCGAGCAATGATGGGCGAGGTGTAGTGCCATGAGGAGGTCGGGATACAAGAGAGCGATGGGTTCTCTCCACCACCAGTTGTTTGGAGAAAACAGTGGCGTAGAATAGTGTCTTAAGCAGTCTTTCCACATACTCCTCCATGCTCCCTGTATTTGAAGATTCGGGTAATCCCAGTATCCGTACATTGTTTCTGCATGATCATGTTTCTAAATCTTCATTCTTAGTGGATATGACTTTCAGTATTCGCTCCATGTTTAGTAGCTGCTCTCTCCTTTGCGAAGAAGTGTTCTCTAGATCGGAGCTTCTTTCCTCTGCCTCTCCTATGCGACTGTCTTGTTTCTCAATTTTTTGAGCAAAAAAATCCATGCAAGTGCACATGGAGTTCATTTTGGTTTCTATGGTGGTGAGACTTTTCTTCTTCGTAAGTAGGAGAGATTTCAATTTGGTGTCTCCAGGAGGATGGTCTGTTGGCTGCACGTCTGTCATATTTGGATCAGTTTTGTAATTTTGTGCACGTTAGATTTACGTTGTCAAAGGGCAGTCTTAATTGTCTGCCTTCCCTTCTGCCCATATCGTTGGCCCGCTGCCTCAATGAATTTTCATAAAGTGCGCAGGAAGAGGTCGGACAGATGGACTTTGCAGGTGCGCTCATCCTCAAATGGATGGCAGTTGCCTTCGGGTCCCGCCACACCTCTCAATCTGCGGTCAGAGGGGCACGGGCAGACCCACCAAGGTTAAATATATATCCCTCATCTGGGTCCAGAAAAGATTAGGGGAAACACCTGGCAGGGCGGAAGGGGCCTTAATGGAACACCACAGACCCCTGCGTATATTGGAGCTGGGGAGTCAGTTATGTAATGTATGGGCAGGCCCCCCTCAACACCGCAATCAGGAGGACATGTAGAATCCACGGGCTTTGGGGTTCAATATACGTGGAATTACCACCAAATGTCCCCGAGGCAACCTCTCATATACACATGCTTCTAAGGCCTGGTCAGGCCCCGCAGCAGAAGGGCAGCCGCCTCATTCAGGCCAGAGGCCCGTAGGCCCAGCTTTCCACAAGCCGGACCGCTGCAGGCAGCTCTGCGATCGTGCTGCTGCGCCATGCAGCATACCACTCACTACCCCGGGGGGAAGTGCCTCGCAGTGAGTCAGCAAGGGAGGGGCTTGAACGGGCACCACCACCCTCCCTGTAGGAGCCCAATCAATCAATCAATCAATCAATCAATCATGTCACTTATAAAGCGCACTACATACCCGCGAGGGTCTCAAGGCGCTGGGGGAAGAGGGGGGTGGTGCTGCTACTGATCGAAGAGCCAGGTCTTGAGGAGTCTTCTGAAGGCCAGTAGGTCTTGGGTCTGTCGGAGGTTGGTGGGGAGGGTGTTCCAGGTCTTGGCGGCGAGGTGGGAGAAGGATCTGCCGCCGGCGGTCGTTTTCCGGATGCAGGGGACTGTGGCGAGGGCGAGGCTGGTCGAGCGGAGCTGGCGGGTGGGGGTGTAGAAGCTGAGTCGTCTGTTGAGGTAGGCTGGTCCGGAGTTGTGGAGTGCTTTGTGTGCGTGGGTGAGGAGCTTGAAGGTTATCCTCTTGTTGACAGGGAGCCAGTGCAGGTCTCTCAGGTGGGGTGTGATGTGGCTGCGTCGGGGGATGTTGAGGATAAGACGTGCAGAGGCGTTCTGGATGCGTTGCAGCCGTCTCAGGAGCTTAGCCGTCGTTCCTGCGTAGAGGGCGTTTCCGTAGTCCAGCCTGCTGGTGACGAGGGCCTGGGTGACTGTTTTTCTTGTTTCGGTGGGGATCCACTTGAAGATCCTGCGGAGCATTCGGAGGATGTTGAAGCAGGATGAGGAAACGGTGTTGACCTGCTTAGTCATGGAGAGGGTGGGGTCGAGGATGACCCCTAGGTTGCGTACGCGGTCAGTGGGTGGCGGGGCTGTTCCCAGTGATGTTGGCCACCAGGAGTCGTCCCAGGCTGAAGGGTTGGAACCAAGGATGAGGACCTCCGTCTTGTCCGAGTTCAGCTTCAGGCGGCTGGTCCTCATCCATTCGGCGACGGCCTTCATTCCTTCGTGGAGGTGGGCTTTGGTGGTGTGAGGGTCTTTGGTGAGGGAGAGGATCAGCTGGGTGTCGTCGGCGTAGGAGATGATGTTGAGGTTGTGCTGTCGGGCGACTTGGGCGAGGGTGCCATGTAGATGTTGAACAGCGTTGGGCTGAGGGAGGAGCCTTGGGGTACGCCGCAGATGATCTTGGTGGCCTTGGATCGGAAGGGGCGAGGCGGACGCTTTGTGTTCTGCCGGAAAGGAAGGATGTGGTCCAGTCCAGGGCCTTCTCTTGGATCCCGGCGTCGTGAAGGCGTGTTCGTAGTGTGTGGTGGCAGACCGTGTCGAAGGCGGCTGATAGGTCCAGGAGGATGAGGGCTGCTGTTTCTCCGTTGTCTAGCAGGGTCCTGATGTCATCGGTGGCGGCGATGAGGGTCGTTTCGGTGCTGTGGTTGCTGCGGAAGCCGGACTGGGAAGGGTCCAGGATGTTGTTCTCCTCGAGGTAGCGGGTCAGTTGTTTGTTGATGATTTTCTCGGTGACCTTCGCGGGGAACGGGAGCAGAGAGATGGGTCGGAAGTTCTTGAGGTCCTTGGGGTCTGCCTTGGGTTTCTTGAGTAAGGCGGTGATCTCGGCGTGCTTCCAGCTTTCCGGGAAGGTTGCTGTCTCGAAGGAGATGTTGACTATTTTCCGGAGATGGGGCGCGATGGCTGTACTGGCTTTGTTGAAGATGTGGTGAGGGCACGGGTCTAGCGGTGAACCGAAGTGGATGGTGTTCATGATCTCGCTGGTGTCCTCGTCGTTGATGTTGGTCCAGGAGAGCAGGCGGTTGGTGGTTGTGGGGGCAGTGGTCTCGGTGGTTGCCGGGCGGTCGTGGTGTTGAAGCTGTCGTGGATGTCGGCGATTTTGCGGTGGAAGAAGGTGGCCAGTGAGTCGCACAGGTCTCGCGATGGCTGGATGTCGTTGGTGTTGGAGCTGGGGTTGGAGAGTTCCTTCACGATGTTGAAGAGCTCTTTGCTGTTGTGTGCGTTGTTGTCTAGGCGGTCTTTGAGTGAGGCCCTTTTGGCGGATCTGATGAGGTGATGGTGACTGCGGGTGGCGTTCTTGTGGGCGGCGTAGCTGTCCGCTGTCCGTTCGTGGAGCCAGATCTTCTCCAGTTTTCGGCATGTTCGTTTGGAGGCCTGGAGGTCTTCGGTGAACCAGGTGGCTTTCTTGCTGGTGTGGCTGTTGGGCGGATTCTTGAGCGGGGCGAGGGTGTTGGTGCAGTCGTCGATCCACTGTCTGAGGTTGCGGGCGGCGGTGTTGGGGTCGGAGGGTTCGGCGGGTGGGCTCAGGGCGAGGGTTGTGGTTAGCTGGTCTTCCGTGACTCTGCTCCAGCAGCGGCGAGGCATTTGTTCGATGCGGTGGTGCGTGGTAGGCTTCCTGTAGGTGAAGTGGATGCAGTGGTGGTCAGTCCAGTGGGGTTCGGAGGTGTGGTTGAAGTAGACGTGTGGGCTTGCGGAAAAGATGGAGTCTAGCGTGTGGCCGGCGGCGTGGGTGGGTGTAGTCACGAGCTGTCTGAGTCCGAGGGTGGCGAGGTTGTCGATCAGGGTGGTGGAGTTGGTGTCCTTGTTGTTCTCGAGGTGGAAGTTCAGGTCCCCGAGGAGGATGTAGTCCGTGGAGGCGATGGCGTGTGTGCTGACGAAGTCAGCGATGGAACTCGCTGAACTGTGGTCGGGGTCCGGGGGTCTGTAGATGAGGGTTCCTCTGAGGGTGGTGTTGGGATCGGTGTGGATCTGGAAGTGCATGTGTTCGGCGGTGCTGAGGGTGTCGTCGGTGTTGGTTGAGACTCTGAGGGTGTTCCTGTGGACGATGGCGATGCCTCCTCCGACTCCGTTGGTGCGGTCCCTGCGGGTGATCTTGTATCCGTCCGGGATGGCAATGGCGATGTCGGGGCTGAAGCGGGATTCAGCCAGGTCTCCATCAGGAATGCGACGTCTGGGGAGGTTGAGTCGAGAAGGTCCCAGAGTTCGATGGCGTGTTTGCGGGCGGAGCGGGTGTTGAGGAGGATGCATCTGAGGTAGTTGGGTTCTTTCCTGGGCGGTGGTTTGGCAGGGGCGGGTGCTGGCGAAGCTGCAGTTCCGGCAGGTGAAGGGCCCTTGGGTGCGCTTCGGGGTGGCCTGGTAGCAGGCGTGATCTTTTCCGGGGTTGAGTGCGTGGAGGGTGCTGGCGTCGTATCGGCGTCTGTTGATGTGGCGGGCGCGGGGGATGCCCGGACCAGGGGGTCTGGCGCTGGGCGCGGTCACGGCGCGGACGGGCGCAGACGGGCTTGCCTTAGGCGCGCCTTTGAGGGGCCAGCGGCGCGGCCGCCATAAATGGGGAGGTGGGAGGGAGGAGCAGGGAATGGGGCAGCGAATGGGCAGTGAGGGGGCGGGGCTGCAGGGGCGCAGCGGCGGGAAACAGGCACAGAAGGGAAAACGAGCACAATCAGGGCATCAAGGGGGCACAGAAAGGAAAAAAAAAAGAGCACAATCAGGGGCAGCAAGGGGGCACAGAAAGGAAAAAAAAACGAGCACAATCAGGGGCAGCAAGGGGGCACAGAAAGGAAAAAAAAACGAGCACAATCAGGGGCAGCAAGGGGGCACAGAAAGGAAAAAACGGGCACAATCAGGGGCAGCAAGGGGGCACAGAAAGGAAAAACGAGCACAATCAGGGCCAGCAAGGGGGCACAGAAAGGAAAAAACGAGCACAATCAGGGGCAGCAGCAGGGCACACAGACGGAGCTGTGTGGTGGGGGAGCGACCTACCAGTCAAGGTCAGGAGCCCAGGATATGGGCACTCACCCAGGAGTTAGGGCGATGTCCCAGCCGCATCACCGCCTCTGCCCTTGCGATCCAAAACAGGCAATCAGCCTTGGAAAGGCGATCGGGCTTGGGCAGGCAGGCTCCGCGGTAGCCCTCCACCATGCAGACCGCTGCACCACTTAGTTTTCCAGGCACCAGGGGTTGCGATGATTATCACAGGTCTATGTCTGTTTTTTTGGGGATGATTAGTGGTGTTCTGGGGCAGGATAATGGCATATTATGAGCCTGGACAGCAGGAGCCTCACGCAAGTGCGGCCATCTTGCTTGCCAGCTCTCTAGCACCCCACGAATACTTTACACATTGCCTCTAAGTTAAGCCTGACTGCTCTGTGCCAAACTACCAGAGAGTGAGCACAGGTTAATTTAGGATTTGCCTGCTTCTTACTCTGACTAGGATTGTGGTTGCTGCCTGACTTAGGTCCATACCCTAGTTACCAACAACCCAATTTCTAATACTTGTCTATGTCTAAATGGACTTCTCCTACCACCCCTGAAAACCTGGGACTTAAAACATTTTTGACTTCCAATTCTTCGGAGGATTGGGACAAACTACCCCAGCATATCTGTAAAGAAATGCCTCTTTTTGCATGGTCACTCCCAAGTTTTTGGATTGATGGTGCTGATTTTCAAGTCTGAAAGTGCACCGAATACTCCCAAACAGACCTCTGTGACAGTGCTCTGACCCCTAAAAAGCTATATGTCTAATTGGATAGCACACAATTGGCATAAGTTAACTTACTTTTAAATCCCTAGTATATTGTACCAGGGTTTCCAGGGCCTGTAAGTTAAGTCTCTCTTGTGGACTGCAGAATTGATTGTGCCACCATGAGTCTGGCACAGCAAAGCATGACTCTCTGCCACCATTGCTGGCTGGCTGAGTAGGTTTTAACTGCTAACTCGACTTTGCTATTTAAGCCAATGGCAAAGTCAAGGCCTTCTTTATTAATAATCATGTTACCCCTAAGGCAGGTCTACTGAGCCCCAAAGGCATGTTGCATTATATCAAAAAGATGGGCATGTATTTTATTAACTTTACATGTCCTGTCAGTAAAAACCTGTATTGTTACTTTTACTGTGCAACGGCTAGTAACCCCATTGGCGAGTATGGTGTTACACACTGACAACACAGCATCACAAACTTTCAGATGGGACTACTAAGCATGGTAGTTCAAGGTATCAAATAAATTGTTACATTGAAAACAGCTTTTTCGCTCAAGTCTAACTTAATGTAACTTTTGTACAAGTTTCCACTACCAGATTTATGGTTGCACAAAAGCTGCTGTCTCGAGACAGCCTTCTACTCTTTTGGGGAGAGTTGAGAATGACTCTCAAGATGAAGAACAAAGGACCTGCAGAGGGAAGAGGTGTGACCTCCTCCTTGCAGCATGGCCAGTGTTGATGTGAGCACAATAGTTGAGATTCAAAGGGAAGCCACTTTTGGAGGGCCAATGGTATACGCACATGGAAGGGGATGCTCTTCTATTTTAGCAGACAAGTTGGCATCTTGGGCATAGAGGGAGAAGTCTTTGTCAAGCCAGTTTTTCAGAGGGCACGTAGCACCCAGGTAGCCACACCTCTGGGTTGGTCTAGGGAGCTCCACACACCGGGAGAAGGGTTCTGCAATGTTGGGAGTGGGCTGAATAGTGCATTCTGGGCTAGTTAAATGTCACACTTCACAGGGATTAGTCATCAGGTGAGAGGGAACCAGGTAGCCCATTGGCTACTTATCACTTTCCCCTAGGCTTGTAGCAGGCATAAAAGGGGCACCCCTGTTACCCACACCTCAGATCACTTCCGTACTAGAGTGAGGGCTGAAGGACTGCCCTGCTGTTCCTTGGACCCAGCAAAGAGAGGCTGCACCAAAGGCTAGACTTCCCCTGCTGCATCTTGGGCTAGCAAAGAAAGGACTGTGCCTGTGGTGTTTCACTCTTGGAAAAGTCGTTTCCAAGCCCCAGGAAGAGAAGGTGACTCCAAGAGTCAGCTGGCTGACACCCTGTTACAGCCACATGGCCGTAAAAGCTTAAAAGCCTTCTCCCTTGAGATCCCAGACCCAAGAAGCCTATTTGCTGTGGCAAACCAAGATGCTGCCTGGGAGATGAAGTTGCGACCCTCAAAGTTGCACCAGAGTCTGCTGGACCCAGGAAAGTCGTTGGACTGCAGCTTGGTCACCTAGCACCGTAGTTACTGCAAGTTGAAGAAAATTAATTTTGATGTAACTGGAAACCAATAGATCAGTGGCAGCTGTTTTTGTGATGGACTTCAGCCAGACTTTGTGGGACATCGACCACTGAGGCCAAAGTCACCTCTTCCCCCCCAAACTCAAACTCAAATGCCCTTGGACCATAGGGTGGCAGAGGAAGACCCTCGACAACACCTCAGCAGCCTCAGCATCTATGAGCGTCTTCAGCATCTTACATCCCTTGCATCAGGACCACTCCATTGACTTCCATGGCAGTTTGCCTATAAGACATAGAACTGGACTAGAGACTGCTTGAACTGCAAGGTAAGTGTTCAACTGCACTTGACATGGCCCCTGTGAATGGCTCCCTATAACAGTTGGACCTCACAAGAGTGCCTTTATAGCTATTTGCAAGTTACTTGTTGTAGCTAACCCTAAACCTCGAATCACAGTAGATTACAAAGTTTTATTGCATTAGTGATGAGCAGTGTTTTATTGTTTCTTTTAAAATCTATATCTCCGAAACAACCTGTGGATTTTTCACCATTGAGGTGTCTATTTAAAGACAAAAATACAACCTACTTTTAAGAATTAGTGTTGGGTTTTTATTGTTCTGTGTTTTTTTCTTGTTGGACTTGTCCTTCTCTGCAGGTTTATCCCCAAACAGTTTGCCTTCACCACAAATTTTTTCTGAACTTGTTATTGGTAGCTTTGAGACTCTGTGCATTTTACCACTTCTAACCTGCGCTGAAGTACTTGTGTTCTCTCTCTAAACATGGAAAAGTTGCCTTACACCTAATTGGCACATTTAAATTACTTAGAATCCCTGGTAAATTGGCACTACATGACCTAGGGCTGTAAGTTAAATGCTACTATAGGGCCTGCAGCATTTATTGTGCCATCCACTTAAGTAGTCCTTTTAAATCGTGTCTCAGGCCTCCCATTGCACCCTGTGTTCAGTTTTAAACTGCCATTTAAACTTGGAAAAAATACACCTTTAGCAAAACCTAAACCTTCCTTTTGAATACATATAAGTTATCCTAGGCTAGGACCTAAATAGCTCATAGGGAAGGGAGCACTGAATTTAAAAAATGGGACATCTACTTTTAAGTTTTACGTTTCCTGGTAGTGAAAAACTCTTAAATTAATTTTTCACTACTGCAATGCCTACCTCTCTCATTGATGACATTGGATTTCCTTATTACATTTAATAACTGCTAACGTTTGCTTAGGAACAGGTAGAAATTTCATGATTTGTGATTGAAAATCTTCTTTTATGGTAAAGTCGAATTGTAAGTCACAATTCTGAAAATGCCACTTTCTTGTCCTAACAATTTGGTGCCTGTGTCCTGGTTCACATGACTAGGTGTAGTTGGCCTTTGTATATTCCTTCCAGACAGTGTCACAAAGGGGGACTGAGTGTTGGCAGAATGGGCCATCCTGACAGGATGGTGGGGCCAGAGCTGTCCCCAGCCACACTTACAGTTAAAAGGAGCTGCCTCAGCACACTTGCACAGGACCTCACACTAGCTTTTTGTTACCCCAGATATCTGGGACCAGGGCAGGGAGGAAAAAAATTCCAGAACTAATATAGCAGGGATAACTTCAAAACTGGCCCCAGGTCTAAATAGTGGACCCTGAGACCCACTCTTCTGTAGGCTTCTGGACCTGTGGATACTACAGAAGAAGGCCAGCCCTCTTGCCAGAAGACTGTCTTGCTTCCTGAGTTTCTGCTTTCTGAGAAGGAAAACTGGACCTGATCCCTTCATCCCAGACTACCCAAAGTGACTCCAAGGGTCAGTTGGTTGACCTCTTGTTCAGAGATACAGGGACATTACACAGCACCTGTTGTGAAATAAAAGAGAAGTCTTGAAGTTTTTGGGCTTTTCTCGACTGTAAAATAGGCCCATTAGCATTAGCACCAAGGTCTTGCCATTCGCTGTGACTACGAATGCGAAGCTCCCGTGAACCCGATCTCTTTGAGCTGCATGGACCATCAACGAAACCCGGCAGCGCAAGATCTGCACTTTGCACTACAGCATCCCTAGCTTGCTGTGACTGCCAATGTAAGGCTACAGCAATGACCGTCCATGATGCCGAACAGGACATTCATGCTACAGCGCTAACTGTCTGTGACGCCCAGCCCGCTCTTCTCCCTAAAGCAACGACCTTTACCAGTGCTCTCCCTGCTACCTGTGGCCTTCTCCACCGTGAACTGGACTCTTCACGCTGGACTTTGAGAAGGTAACTCTTTCAGCTATACTAACCTGGTCCCTGTATCTGGCCTATACTGCATCGTGGTCAGCTTCTTGTGACTTTCACCTGGTCTTGCCCGACCAGATAACCATGAGTGGCGATTTGTGTTGTTAGGTGCCATACCTACCCAAAATGTTTGAAACTGCATATCTCCGGTCCTACTGATTAGATTTTTGTCATTTTGGTGTCACATAATTTATTTCAAAATTAGTGTGGGAGTTTTCTTATGTCGTGTTTTCACTTTAATAATGTTTAAGTGCTGCATAAATACTATACACATTGCCTCCAAGTGAAGCACAGGTTAATTTAGTGACTTTTGTGGTTTACTCTGACAAGGATTGTGGCTGTTGCTTGAGAAGGACTCACACCCCCCACAACCCAGTTTATCACACTTCTTATTCAACTGTTTTGGTACTTCTTAAAGCTTTACACTTGTCCCTTTGATAAAGCTTGCCTGCTCTGAACCACAGCTACCCAGGACTGAGCTAAGGTTTAGCAAACAAACCTGACTGGACCTGTTATGAAATTGTGCCTCCATTACACGGTGAGGTCACACAACAACATCATATAATAAACCCCTTTTCTCACAGTATTGACCACTGTGCAACCTCGCTGGGCTGAGAAAACAGATTTCGCAAGCTTGAAACTTTTCTGCAACAGCAAATCTGATTCAACGGCAAGAAGATATCCAGACTTGTGGAACTCAACTTCAAATAGAGCCACAGCCTTGCCTCATTCAAGACAGAGTAAGTCTGATGGTAAAAATCTTGACCCGGGCGAAGGGGCCTAAACTATCTGACTGGTGTGAGGGTTTCCCTGGGTGCGAAATTTAAATTTCTCCCATTCAGAGCTTTTCTTGTCAAAACCAACAGTTTGGGCTGGACCTCATTAAATGCCTATCTGACTTTGTGAGGACTTCCTCTGTCAGAACCCCGTTCAGAGGGCCACGGGGCAATCAGGAATTAATGGGCCCCAACCAGCGGCGGCTACTCCGCTATTGCAGAGGAGCGTCGCCCCCCGCCAGCAGGCTCAAAACTTGAAAAATACAACAATAACAAAACTGGTTTATTATTGTTTTTTTCTAAGTTCTAAAGGCGTAGTCTTGGGTGCAGGGCCATGGGGATGACAGTCATGGAGGGGACGTTGTTGCACTGGTGTCAGTGTGCATGTGGGTTTGGCGTGCCGTCTCAGGGTGGCCAAACCAACATGTGCACTGAGCTGTCTCCAACCCGAGCTGCGTTGCCGGGTTGGAGACAGCAGGCAAAGGCTCCCAGTCTCTCTGGGAGCGTATATCCAGGGCGCTCAGGTCAATCCTGATGCTGCTCTCATGCATGAGAGCAGCATCAGGATTGACTGTCAGGGAGTCTGGGAACCTGTGTCGAGCCAGAGAGGAGCAGAAGAGCGGTGATGCGACGGACAGCAGGTAAGTTATTTAAAAAACAAAATGATGTATGTATTTTCGGCATCATTGATGCCCTACCCCGCATTCAGCAACCGAATAAATGATTGTCCAGTCAAATACTTCCTTTTATGTAAAAAAGCGTATTTATCCCCTAACACAAAGTACAACACACCACACTGCAAACAATAAATACAACCTTCTTAAAGGCAAGCCCACTAGCATTACCCTGATTAGCTTTCCTGTCCCACTTCCCTGTTTATGGCTGATGATTATTCCCCATTCATATGTGGGACATCCAAGCTAGGCCCTGCTAAAATATTCAAGTCTCAGAACTTCTATGGGAGCTTTTTGGCATATCCCTGTGTGTCCGTGCTGGAGCGTGTCATTTCAGAGCAAATTCTCCCAGGGCCCAGCAGTCTCTTTGTCACTCTTATCTGCTCTTGTGGAGTGGTGTTTCAGAGTTTCCAGGCTCCCCTCGACCACCCTGTGGAGTCCAAGTGGCGGGAAGCTGCTGTCGCAGTGGCTGCCATCCCTGGTGTTCTTCCAATGTGGTAATTGTCTCTTGAGGTCCAAGGGCAGGTCTTTGATGCTCCTGCATGGGAGAGTTAAAGTCATGGCTCTTGCTCTCCACAGGCTATAGCCCGTGGTGTCTTTTCTGCTGCATGTGGGGTCAGGGCAGTGGCCATCTTCCTCCTTCAAGGCCCCTTACTCCTTACATGCAGGTAGCGTCACTGCAGCACATACAGGGCGGCAGCCATTTCTCTTCACTGTCCTTCTTCTGGCATACGGGGGTCATGGGTGACACGAACAAGTTGATAGCCCCTTTCGGGTCACAAGGTTGTATCAGGCAATGCCCATCATCTCTCACAGTGTAGCACCAAAAGCGGTAACTCCTATTCTTCACCGCTGCCCCACTGTTGGACTTGGCCCTTTTTGCAAGGTTATTCCCAAACTTCTTGCTTCTTCCTCCTATTTTTTCCTGACCTGTTGTTGTTGGTTTTAGGACTCTGAACACTTTACCTCTGCTACTCAGTGCTAACGTGCATATGCTCTCTGTGTAAATTGTGAACATGATTGGTTATCCATGATTGGCATATTTGACTTACTGGTCAGTCCCTAGAAAAGTGCACTAAGTGTGCCAGGGCTGGTAAGTCAAATGCTACTAGTGGGCCTGAAGCACTGATTGTGCCACCCACACGAGTAGCTCTAAAAAGGTAACTCAGACCTGCCACTGCAGTGTCTGTGCGCAGTTGTTAACTGCCATGTCGACTTGGCAAGTGCACCCACTTGCCAGGCCCTCACCTTTCCTTTTCTTACATGTTAGTCACCCCTAAGTTAGGCCCAAGGTACACCTGTGGGCAGGGTGCAGTGTATGTGAAAGGTAGGACATGCCCTGATGTGTGTGGCATGTCCTGATAGTGAATTACTGCCAATTTCGTTTTTCACTATTGTAAGGCTATCTGTCCCCATAGGAAAGCATGGGAGTTAATTTATAACATCTTATAAATATAACTTACCATTGGGACCAGATAGGAAAATGAAGTTTAGTATGCCTGAACTCAGAATCTAAAGATGCATCTTTTAGGAAAGGTGATTTTTACATTCTGAGATTGAAAATACCACTTTTAGAAAGTGGCTATTTTCTTGTTCAACCATCCTGTGTGCCTCTGCCTGTTTGTGGATTGACTGTCTGGCTTTGGAGTGACAGGGGCTGGAGAGGAGCAGTGGCTCCAGGAGTCTGGATGAGTCAGCACTAGGCTGAATAGACCTGATCTGCATTTGGAGTGGTGGGAGGAGTGGCACCTGTACCTGAATAGGGCTGTGCCTGCCTTCCACAATGCTGGCTCCACCCCCCTGTGGTGTGTCTGGAGCCAAGGCTCACACGGACAATGGATGTTGTTGTACACTTGCAGAGTGCACCCCAGAACTGGTTTGAACTGGGCTCAGAGCCCCTTGCACAAAGAGAGCAAAGACATTTTGGGGTATAAGTATTGGACCTAAAACCCCTGAACTTTAGATCATTCCTGGAATTCAAAAGGAACCTTTGCCAAGGAGAAGAGCTGGAGAAACTGAGGAAAAGTGCTGCCCTTGCTGTGTGTCTGGGGTTGGCCTGCAGTTGCTGTTTCTGCCAAGGAAAGGAGAAGGACTTTGCTGTGTGCTGTGTCCCCTGCTTGAGAAAAATCTCCAAGGGCTTGAGTAGAGCTTGCCTCCTGTTTTGAAGTCTCAGGCACACAAAGACTTCACCCCCAGCTCCCCTGAACTTCCTTGCTGGGAGTTCTGACCTGCCAGGAGTGCCTGTGGCTGTGTGTGGCCTCTGGAGGCTGTTTCTGCTACTGGGAGCTGGAAAGCAACGCAACAAGAATATCGATGCATTGCTCTTCTTGCGACAGTTTTTCCGAGGCAACGCCGTGGTGCAATAAGAATCTCCCCGCACCGCCATCGCGCTGCTGAAACCGACGCAGTTCCTGTCGACGTGGCAAGAATCGACGCATCAAGGAATCGCGGCTGAAAAGGTGGATGCAGCGCCGCTCGCCGCCGCTGCATCGTTCACAGACGCATCCCGGATTTTCACACATTGTCTCTGTGCGGCAAGTTTTCCCCGACGCAATCCCCGCGGATCTGAGTCGTCTCAGAATCGACGCATCGCTTCCCCCTACAGACTGGACCCGACGCATCGCTCCCCTGTGTACAGCGGAATTGTCGCATCGCATCCACGAAGGTCTCAGGAACGACGCATCTCTTTGTTTTTCGGCGCTTTTCATCGCTGCGGCTGTTTGGCTTGGTGAATTTTGTCGCAACAACAGGTACTTTGCAAGAAATCACACATCCATAGTTTTCTATGGACTCAGTTGCTAAAACCTTTTGAAAGTCATTTTTCTTAATACTTGTATGTTGGATTTTTGTTGTTTTGGTCTTGTTAAGTTTAGATAAAGATACTTTATTTTTCTAAACCGGTGTGGTGTCCATTTGTGGTGTTATCACTGTGTTACTGTGAGTGTTGGTACAAATACTTTACACATTGCCTTTGGGATAAGCCTGTCTGCTCGTGCCAAGCTACCAAGGGGGTGAGCAGGGGTTATCTAAAGTGTGTATCCCCCTTACCCTGACTAGAAGCAAGGGTTCCTATTTGGACAAAGGTACCTAGCTCTGCCAACTAGAGACCCCCATTTCTAACACCCACCAGCAAGGGGATTACAGACTTTGGCACATGGGCCGGCAGCCCAATCAGTGCAGTGATCGTGAAGGACTAGAATCTCACACTCTGCTCCAGGAATCCACACAACAGGATCCCCACTGGACCTAGTCATCTCCAAGCAATCTCCTTCAACTCTCAGGGTTCTTTGGTCAGGAAGAAGCTGGTGCTACATATTCCATGTGAGTGTTTTTGATTGTCCTGGGTGATAGCACCTCACCCAACATGGATAGACCCTAAGCAACCCCAGTCCTCATCACAACAGGCAGAATGTGTGCTGAGTTTCTCCACACTGATGTACAGCTTCAGTTTGACAATTTGGTAGTCTCAAGCTCTCTTTTTTATAATCCACTTCCAGACACACTTGTGATTTAGTGTCTTGGTACTTGAGGTTTGTGTTCTGTGGGTTGCTCATATCGAAGTGCCCACTCCTTTGTTGTGCTCTTCCTCCAGAGAGCAATCCATCACAGCAGAACAGCCTCCAATCTTGATAGTTCTAAAGACAGGCCAAGGAAGTGGTTAGAGGTTCACAACTGAATCTCAACCTCACTGATATATGCTTCTAAAGGTTAACAAAGGGCCCAAGCCCTACTCTTTATGATTTTCTTATCAACCCCATCTCCTTCCTCTGGTGTGCCCAGTGCTCTTTGACCATTGATCTCCTTTCAGAATCAAAGAGCTGATTTTGGAGCGCACTGAAAAGCCTGACTCTTCCTTCCTCCCATGTGTGCCCCACCCAGCTCTCAGAAAAGCAGCAATTCACAAATCTGTCTGGGGGAAACCTCCATCACTCCATGCTCCTCCAGCAAGGCCTGGGTCTCCCAAAATGGAATCCAGTGTCTTCTGTGTATTGTGCTCATCAATCAATCAATCAATCAATTAATCAGCGTAGGGAGCTGTCTCTGTATATACTACACCAAAGTAAGGTATAGTGTGCACAGAGTCCAGTGGATCCCCAGAGGCTTACGTAGATAATACTAAAAGCTCTATTTATAGTAATGTGGTCAAGCAGTTAGGCTTATCAGAGGGCTGTGTTAAACATTTATTGTACACATTCAGGCAAGAAATGGTAGCACACACTCGAAGACTGAATCTAGACTAATTGTTTTGCATACATTTTTTTCACTTTTTTATGTTATTTCTAGAACCAAGAGATACTCAGTTGCATTTAAGTAACAGTTTCAAAAGCAGTAATACTTTTCAAATGCAATAAGAATGGTTTTGGAAGGCAGTAGAAAATGCTTTACAGTAATACTTTTGAGGAATCAGTTTAGAACAGTAGAACTTTGCAATAGAAATAGATAGACTTTTGTATGCAATGTTTATAAATGCAATGCAATCCTATGGGAGGAAAACAGTAGTATGCAGTTACAGGAAAGTACATGACTTACTATTCCAGTCTTCAGGGGTTTAGATCGACACTGGGAAAGGTTCAGTTTAACGTAAGTATTGCACCACCAGTAGCACTGGGGCGGCCGGGTGCAGGGGTCACAGGGCCCAGTGTAAACCAATTGAGGCTGGGGGCACCTCGATGAGGCACAGTCTGCAGGTAGGTACCCGCAGTTTCAGGGCATAGGCCCCAGGGATTAAGATTAGTACAGGGGAGGCGACAAGGCAGCACCAAAGCTTCACCACCAGCGCCGCATGGTGCAGGATGCAAATCAGTGTTGGGCGCCCAATGCTTCTCTATGGAGGTTCTCGGTCGCATTAAGAGGCAGCAGGCTCGGACCACGAGGCTCAACGAAGGTGACCAACAACTGGGCAGGTAAGTTGGAGAGTTGCTGGACAACTGGGGGCTGGGCTCCCCAAAGTCGTGGGCTGAGGATGTAGGGGTGCCTTTTGGTGTCGGGTTTTCTTTTCTGGAGTTGGTTGGGGTCAGGGGGAATCTTTGTGAAGAGGCTGCAGGCGACTTTGTGGAGTCCAGGAGAGGTCAGCCACCAATAGAGACAAGGTCAGGATCGCTGGGGAGACTTCACAGGACAGGTGATCCACTCGGGCCGCGGGTGTCGGGTGCAGAGTAGCCTAAGGTTGCTGTTCCAAGCTGGATCCGGGGTCCTTGAGTTGGTGTCTTGTGGACAGGGCTGCTGTCCTCGGGAGATCTCTCCTTTTCAGAAGTGCAGGCAGTCCTCCTCAGGTTTCTGGAGGCCACAAGCTGCTGGACAGACGTTACTGGTTTCGCAGGATCTTTAAAGCTGGAGAAATGCCGGTAGGGCTGGGGCCAAGTCAGTGGGGGTCTTCAGGCTTTGCTGCACCTTGTCTTCTTCGTACTTCTTCTTCTTCTTACGGGAATCTGAGGATCAAGGTTCCGGGTTGCCCCATAATACTGAATTTAGGGGCGTTACAGGCACGGGCAGAGGGTAGCCAAAGGGCTACTTGCCTTTAGGGTGACTACACCTTTAGAATGTCCCCTCCCTTTGGGGAAGGGGCATCCCCCTAATCTAATTGGGTAAAATCCTTCCATTCAAGATGGAGGATTTCCTAAGGAGGAGGTCACTTCGCTCTGGACACCTTAGGGGTGGTCCTGGCTGAGAGGGGACATATCTCTCCTGACTACTAATTTTCCTGCTGACATTGCCACCAAAAGTGGAGCTTGGTCAGGGGGGCAGCCATCTCCACTGGCTGGAGAGGCCCTGGCTAGCATTACAAATGGCAAGAAGCCTTTGAGGCTCACCGCCCTGACTGCTGTTCCTGCTAGGGGTTATGTGTGAAGCACCTCTACACAAGCAGGCTTTGTTCCTGACCCACAAGAGGTTCAGAAACATGTCTGTGTGTGGCAGGCTGGTGCAGACCAGTCAGCTGGACATGAGGGAGTTGGTATTTTTTCAGGGGGCATCTCTAAAACAGGGGCGGCCGGCATGGCTCGTGGGTGGGGGGTGCGGGGGATTGCGCAGGGTGGGTCACGGGGGAATCACGCGGCGGGGTCTGCGGGGTGGGTCCGCGGGGGGTCGCACATGAATAAATTAAAATTAAAATAAATAAACTTACCTTGCCGCCGGCCAGGTCCCACGTCTCTGCTTCTGTTCTCCTCGAGCACATTAAGGAACAGGAAGCAGGCCCCACTAACCAATAACAGCGCTTCAGTGCAGCGTTGTGATTGGTGAGCACCCAGGCTCCCCTGACCCGTTGTGATTGGTTTTGCATGTCCTGGTTTGACGCTCAACCAGGGAATGGGGGCATGGGATTGTTCTCCATGTAGGCTGCAATGCAGCCTGCATGGAGAAAGGGAAAGTGCACATGACTGGTTTGGGCAGCCCGAGAAGGCTGACCAAACAGTCATTGTGCACTTGAGTGGGCAAACCTCTCCGCCCCTGCCCTGCTCAAAGAGCAGGGCAGCCTCGCCAACTCACCCACCTGCAAAGCAGCAGGAAGCATCCTAAAATGATAAAAACGCAAAGTTATTATCATTTTAGGTTTCTGCTTCCCACTGCTTAAAAGCACTGGGGCGACACTCCTCCACCATAGCGGAGGAGCCGCCCCTGCTCTAAGATGCCCTCTGAGTGCATTTTACAATAAATCCAACACTGGCATCAGTGTAAGTTTATTGTGCTGAGAAGTTTGATACCAAATGTTTTAGCATTTAGTAAAGCCATCATGGAGCTGTGGAGTTTGTAATGACATGCACTCACTATGGCTTCACTGCACTTACAATGTCTGTGAATGGGCACAGAGACTGTTTGGGCATATTGCTCATGAAGCTATGCCCTCACCTGTTGGATAGTGCACCCTGCCTTAGGGCTGTGAGGCCTGCTAGAGGGGTGACTTACCTATGCCACAGGCATTGGTTTGGGGACATAGCACACAGGAATGTGTGCCATATCGACTCTTAGGTTTTGTCTGCACCAAAACACACAGTCTACAATGGCAGAGTGCATGTGTATGGTGAGGGGTCTGTGAGGGTGGCAGAATACATGCTGCAGCCCTTAGAGACTCTCCCTGGTCACAAGGCCCTTGGCACCAGTGGTACCTTTTACCAGGGACTTACATGTGGGTCAGAAGTGTGCCAATGGTAAAAATATAGGTACAGTTTTGGGAAAGAACACAGGCACTGGGAATCTGATTGGCAGGGAGTCAGTGCACACTCAGTCAAAGTGCATCAGATATCAGGCAAAAAGTGGTAACAATGCAAAACGGGGCACTTTCATATAATCAGGATTTATGGAGCGTGGCTGCTTCACCCGTGAGGGTCTTGAGGCACTGTCAGATCATGCTGCTTGTTCTCCTATTGGTTGAACACAAAGGTCTTGAGGTTCTTTCTCAAATACTGGAGCAAGGGTGAGGCACTGAGGTGCAGGTGGAGATTGTTCCAGGTCTTGGCCGCCAGATGGGAGAAGGAGCAGCCTCCGCTGTTTGTCTGGCGGATGCGATGGTTGGCAGCTAGGGCGAGGGATCCGGATCTGAATTTCCTGGTGGGCTGGTAAAAGTCACACGTTGGTTGAGGTACGCAGGTCCTTCATTGTGTAGTGCCTTGTATGCGTGGGTGAGTAGTTTGTACTGGCATCTCTTCATGACTGGTAGCCAATGGAATTTCCTGAGGTGAGGAGTTATGTACGTCCATCTGGGGAGGTGAAGGATGAGCCTGGCCTCTGTTTTCTGGATTGTCTGGAGTTTCTTCATGAGCTGGGCTGCTATTTCTAAGTAGAGGGAGTTGCAGTAGTCAAGTCTGCTGGTGACGAGAGCCTGTGTGACAGTTCACCTGGTGTTGGTCGGGAGCCATCAGAAAACCTACCTGAGCATTGGGAGTGTGAGGGAGAAGGTGGTTTGCTTCTTCATTGATAGCTGGCTGTCGAGGATGATACCGAGGTTGCAGGCGTGTTCGGTGGGTATCGGGGTTGGGCCCAGCTCCGGGGGCCTCCATTTATTGTTCCAGTGTGTGTCCTTGCCTTTCCCGAAGATGAGTAATTCTGTCTTGTCGGTGTTGAATTTGAAACAGTTGTTGTTCATCCAGTTGGCAACATCTTTCATGCATCTTTAGAACTTGTCTTTGATAGTTCCTGGATTGTTGGTCAGAGAGGAGATGAGTTGGGCGTCGTCGGCTTAGGAGATGATGTTTAGTCTGTGTCTTTTGACAATGTTGGCCAGGGGGGTCATGTATGTGTTGAAGAGGGTTGGGCTGAGGGGTGAGCCTCGAGGTACACTGCAGGTGATGTTCTTAGGGAGCGAGGAGTAGGGAAGGAGGGTGATTTTCTGCATTCTTCCTGTGAGGTATGATGCAATACACTTGAGGGCTGCTCCTTGGATTTCAATCTGGTGGAGCCTGTTGATCAGTGTGTTTGTGGATACAGTGTCGAAATCTGCTGAGAGATCGAGGAGGATGAGGGCCGCCTCCTTGGTCTTGCAGCATTCGGATGTCATTTATGGCTGCAACTAGAGCTGTCTGGGTGCTGTGGTTTGCTCTGAAGCCAGTTAGGGAGGGGTCCAGGAAGTCATGGTTCTCCAGATGTCTGGTGAGCTGAATGTTGATTGCTTTCTTGATGACCTTGGCTGTAAAGGGGAGCAAAGGGAAGGGACAGTAGTTCACTAGCACTTACATACACATGCACACGCTTTCAGACACGCTGAGTCTCCAAAGTACTGTCCTTCTTCTTGGATACACATACATCCTAGCTTGCTCATGGAACATCACACACTATCTCCTACCTGATGTACCTTCTCACAGGCACGTGCATATTCTTGCATGCACACGCAACTGCTCACACTATTCATCCTCCACTGTACCATCTCTCAGCACATGTAAATCCTTGCACGCACATGCAATCTATTGTGCTATTTCTACTGTGTTGTACCATCTCTCAGGCACACGTACATCCTTGTGCTGCACACAATCCAGTGCAGGCCAATAATTGAGTTAAGCATACAGCAGTGGAGCTTTACGGGAGTGTGCCAGGTGAAGACACAGGTAATATGGACCTGTTAAAAAATAAGGTATGCTGCCAATACCACACTCGTGGTGCTTAACTCCAGGTGAAGGCAGTAGCCTTAAACCTCCTGAGCGTAGCCCTGAGGGTAACTCTCTGGGCACCCCTCCCAGTCTAAGCAGACTGCAGTCCATAAGACAGGCCTAGGTCATATCACATTCGCATGATCTGTGTTCACGTATGACTAAAAATGAATTCCAAGGATACAGACACCACTGCAGATGGGGCACCCAGGGCAGGGGTACACATCCATCATGATGAGAGGGACTTTTCTGTTCCAAAATCCTCGTATGCCACCGGGTGCCTTGCCACGCTGAAAGATATTGACTTCCCAAATATGCGTGGTAATTTTGTCTGCATGATAAATTTATAGAATTTAAAGGGCGAAATAAGTCAGTTGATTGGGGAATCAATAGTTTAGACTGCATAGAGCAGAATGGTAATGATGGTGTACTGGTATCTGCTCCTAAATCTCTTGGTAAAATCATCAAATATATTTCCCCGTTAGTCATATGGACCTTTGCTAGTCGACTTGAAGCACTGTAAGGGAGTAAAAATCAGAAATACACTTTCAATTTGTGAAGCCAATGTGACTCCATAATAAAACCAAGAATCAGTGAGTTTGATAAAATTGGTTTATTTAAGATTATCATCCATCCAGTATATATGTAGAGTAAGGATACATTTACGAGATACAGCAATATAGTTTGAAGGGTGAAATATGGCAGTAAGTTAAATCATCATAAAATGAGATACAGAATAGTAACAGCCACAATGCACATAAACAAATTGTCGCAATTAGGTGTTCCATAAAGAAACTTCCCTTTTCTAGTCTAAACATAGGTTGAGAACTAGAATTAGCTAATGGGGATTTCTATCCAGGGATCATAGAAGGTGTCAGCATAGAATGGAACTTCTGTAGAAGTTCAGAGAAAATAAAAGAAGTGTCCAGCATGAAGCGTCACACTCAGGGAAAGCCCAGCAGAGAGAGATCTCTTCCCTCTAAGACATCAAGGGAATGCCTGACTAAACTAACTATAGAAAACCCAAATTAAATATAACAGTAGCTTCAAAAACATCCATATCTCCCAAATTGCTAAATGTGAGGGGAGTCAACATACAACTTCAAGGACAAAGATACTGTTTTGACCAGGACTGGGGACCAAGGTCTCCTATTCTCTATGGTGTAGGGAACATGACCTAGGAGAATCAAGGCCACTTCCTCTGGAGCACCACAATCATCCTGCCTGCCGAAACCAGAAGACCTTGTGAAGAGGAGGAGAGTGTCTGGAGGAAGTGATATCCAGTTGGGATCCTGTCAAGTGGATCCCTGAAGCTGAGTGTGAGATTCTGATCCACCTTGGGACTGCCACACTGATTGGGCCGTCTGCCTGTGTGTCATTGTTTGCAACACCCAAATGCCAGGTGGAGGCCACATTGAAGAGAAAGGGCTGTTGCTCTGGTGCATCACTATGGCTGAAAAGGGCCATCACTCTGTGCAGCGTTGTGACCCAGAAGGACTGTTGCCCTGTGTGACGCAGCGTGCAGCGGTGAAGCGTAGGAGGCTGTGAGCCTTTGTGTCAGAGCATCAACTCAACCACCAGAACCCAGAAACACCCAAGACTGGCCACTGGACTCAGGAAGTTTTATCGCACTAACGGTGTTATATTCCATATAGGTACCCTATATAGTAGCAGGTAACACTGCAACCTTTCACCAATATCCTTCCCTACATTACATACATAACGGTTCATAGGGACTGAACTTTTTCCTAGATACGACACTGCATTCAGAACGCGGGTTTTTCCCTGGTTCGAAACTCATACATTATGCATGAGGCTTCTTGGAAACACAGCAGGACTCACAGCAGGACGAACATCTCCTGTATAATATCTATGTTAAAGTTCAAGCCCGACGTCATCCTTTAGGCCAACACAGTAACACAGCAAGGTAGGACCCCTGGGGAGACCTGTGGGTATATATACATCATTTCTTGCTTAGACAGACAGAGGAGACCGTGACTTCCCGGCTGACACACTGACCAGAGACGCTGAGGTTCCTGCATGCAGACGCTCCAGCTAGCAGTGGTTTAACATCCCTCGCAGGGTGTCCAACTCGAGACCAGGACTGGGTCCCACATTCTCTAACTCTCAGGTAATGGGGGTTGACTAGATCCCAGAGGGATTCTTGGCATAACACCTACACAGATGCTAGGTACATTTAGGTACATCTAGTTAGGGAGACATCGTAGGAGTATGTACTTTTTAGGTTGCACCTTTTTATCATGTGTTTTATGTACATGTATATATTCATGATTTCTGCAAAATGGTAGAACTATACCATCCCTTTACTTTCGTAGTACTGCTAATCATATATCTCTGCTACTGTCTAATGGTTGTTGCAGCTCATCTATTCTACACTAGAATAACAACTGTTCAATAAATCCTTATTGAAACGCCTAGACTGTTTATTCTGTGTATCTCTGAGACAAACTAAGTGAGCACGAGTGACTGAGCGAAAAGTAGTATATTGTTTCCACGATCCTGGGGGATCAAGGTTGTCATGTTCTGAGGTTGCCAGAAACTATTCTCTCCCCGATAAGAGGAGATTCTAGTGGCACTGTGAGCTAGCTAATGCAAACACGCTAACGTATCCGGTGGGGGTGCTCGGAACCAGTCTGCCACCAAACCCACAGTTTATGTTATCTGAACGTGCAGATCCTGTATAGGATATAGAGGAACTACACGACATGGCGCCGCCAACGTTGGTTGGGTACTTATTTAACAGTAGAATCTGAGAAGTTCAGTCGTGCTATTCTCAGAGACCCCTACTCACAAAACACCAGAGACGTCTGGAGTGGGTGGGCACAAAACTCCGCCACAGCTGAGTAGGCAAAAAATGCTATTTATTAGCTGTTGGTTAATCAAGCTTGAAGGACACAGTGTTCCTAAAATTGTGCATTAAAACCTTTATCTTAGTTCCCTTGAACAAACTTCTTCTTTACAAAAATGACTGAGACAAGAGATAACGTAGTAGTAGATCTGCACCTCTCAGACGGAGAAGAAGATGCAGACGCAATTCCGATTGCAGAAAAATTCAGACATACAGTCACCCTGAAACTGTTAGAGAATGGATTATCAGCTAGGGGTGGCTTAGTAGCTTTCGTGATTGAGGCACACGAATCAAACAAAACAGAGGTATTTTCTTCGTGGGTTACATTCCCAGCAGCAGATGTAAGAAAACAGACATTTCACTCTCACTTAGAAGGAGACGCACCAGTGGAATATGGTCCGTTTGAGGACATAGAGATTCCACTCACGTACCAGGAACATTTATACTGGTTTAAAGGCGCCCTACCCCACATAAGAAGAAGAGTAAGATTAGGCCCGCTCGGAGGAGAAGGGGCAACATGGCCGATATTAGCGGCATACACACCAAATCCTGACATTGACACCATGTCACAGGCAGACTTACTCATACAACACAAAGATTTAATTAAAATCTATAGAAACATGACGCAGTTCGTCATGAGGACTTGCACAGTCCAACCAGCAACAGTTGCAACAAATGGAACTCAATCTCAGGGTACAGCAACTAAAATCACACCACAAACATTACACGCGGTGATGGGCAAAATGCCCTCTAAACGTGAACAAATGCCATTCTGGGTAGCTCAGAAAATAACGAAGATAGAAGCAGTATTCCCGAATACTACCCTGTATGAAAAACATAGAATGCTAACAATCTGCTTGCCCATGGGGATTACACCACAAGTAGAGGATTGTACCACTTGGGGTACAGTCTTTGCTGCCATTTATACCAGGACTCATCGTATTCCTTCATTAGCGGTGGTACCAGATGTATTAAGACAAATACAAAACGAGTACGGAGCAGAACCTGCTCTGAACTTAGGAATGAAGTTACTAGGTAACTATGACCAGGTATCAGCCATAATACTAGCTAATATTAAAGGGGAAGCAGCTTCAGTGGCAATCCGCCAACACCTAAGGGAATTCAGTCCGTTAGATCAACAACACGAACTACCCAAAATAATTGAAACTGCATATGCAGAATTAGGCAGGTACAGTTTGGGTGGGAAAGCTTTAAAACCACAATTGATGGGCAGTCCTGAAAAGGACACTTCCAAGCAGACACCTGCTTCTTCTAAAAAAAAAGTGGGATAATAAAAAACAACAAAACTTTAAAGGAAACAGATCTCAATCCCGAGGTAGATCTCCTCCACAGGAGCCCTCTGAAAAGAGGTATAACCTTAGGAATAGGGATAATATTAGGAAACCTGACAGGTAAACATTAAATATGCCGGCATTCTCAGATGATATTCCCAGGCATTTGCAACACACATATGCGCAGGAGTGGGCGGTAGCCCAAGCTCCAGCATTATATATGAACCATGTTGGATGGGATGAGGATTCAACTCACCACATAATTCCTTTAATAAATACTCCAACTGCAGAGGCAGTATCCAATAAAGCAAGAAGCTAGAAGCAAGAAGCTAAAAAACAGGTCAGGGAGATCTTAGATCAACTTGAGTACCAAGGGGTGATTGAAACTTGCACCTCTCAAATGAACAATCCTTTGTTTCCTGTCATGAAACCTGACAATACATATCGTCTAGTTTTAGATTACAGACACCTAAACACTTGCACTAAGACATTTGCAGTGCAAAATGCACACAGTGCTGCATTAATGAATAACATTGTGCGGAAGAAATACAAAACAACACTTGATATCTCAAATGGATTTTTTTGCCAAAATATAGCGCCTGAAAGCAGGTATCTAACAGCCTTCTCAGCGCTAGGGTCCCAGCGCCAATTTCGGCGACTCCCCCAAGGATATAAGAACAGCCCGGGGTTGTTTTCTGCAAGGGTAACAGAGTTACTTCAAAAATTGGATGAAGAGGCATTGTCCTATGTGGATGATATTTATCTGACGGACGATGACCTGGAGGAACACTTGAACAGAGTGAATACCATAATTTTGGGATTTGCATCTGAGGGCTACAAATGTAATTGAAACAAAATCAAAAATCGCCCACCTCAGTGTCCTGTTTTTAGGATACAAGCTTTCAAGTAAAGGAAAGAGCCTGGCAGCCAATATTTTAGAAAAATGCGCGCTGCTCCAACCTCCGAAATCATTGAAAAATTTACAATCAATACTGGGATTCCTAAATTTTGGTTGAACATACATTTTGGATTACGCAGAAAGAGTAAAACCTTTCTACGACTTAATTAAACCTGATTTCTCAGCCAGAAATTGGACACAGGAACACACAGATACACTACGTTCCCTACAAGCTGACATGATAGCTTCAAAACACTTACAGACACGCGTAAACGCACGCAACCTGGTGATCCGTATAATCGCGGGTCAATCAGGGTACACCTATCTAACATATAATGAAGGTGAAACAGTACTGTTAGACCTGGCATCCTTGGCGTGGTTTACCTTGACTTTTTGCCTCTACCTCCTGTATTTTTGACACTGTGCTGGAATTCGTTTTTGCTGGCTTAGATGCTTTGGGCACTTTGCCACTGCTGATCAGTGCCAAAGTGCAAGTGCTCCCTGTGTAAAGTGTTATTATGATTGATTATCCATGATTGGTATATTTGTTTATCCAGTTGGTCCCTAGTAAAGTGCACTAAGTGTGCCAGGGCTGGTAATTCAAATGCTACTAGTGGGCTTGCAGCACTGATTGAGCCACCCACATGAGTAGCCCTAAAATGATGTCTCAGGCCTGCCCCTGCAGTGCCTGTGCGCAGTTTGTTAACTGCCATGTTGACCTGGCCAGTGTAACCACTTGCCAGGCCTGACCCTTCCCTTTTCTTACACATTGGACACCCCTATGGTAGGCCCAAGGTACCCCCCTAGGCAGGGTGCAGTGTATGTGAAAGGTAGGACATGTACTAGTGTGGGTAACATGTCCTGATAGTGAAATACTGCCAAATTCGTTTTTCACTATTGAAAGGCTATCTTGCCCATAGGACAGAATGGGGAATGCTGTGTAACAGGTTTACCTGCATATCTTCCCATAGGAGCAAGGTAGAAAATTGGGGTCTGGTATACCTGAACTCAGAATTTAATAACACATCTTTTAGTAAAGATGGTTTTTAAATTCTGTGTTTTGAAAATAGCACTTTTAGAAAGTGACTGTTTTCTTGTTCAACCTTTCTGTGTGCCTCTGCCTGTTTGTGGATTGACTGTCTGGTTTGAGAGTGACAGGGGCTGGGGTGGCTCCAGGAGTCTGGGTGAGTCAGCACTAGGCTGAATAGACCTATCTGCATTTGGAGTGGTGGGAGGAGTAGCACCTGGGCCTGAATAGGGCTGTGCCTGCCTTCCACAATGCTGGCTCCACCTCCTGCGGTGTGTCTGATGGCCCTGGCCCACACTCACAAAGGAAGAAGATGTGCACTGGCAGAGTGCCCCCAGAACTGGTTTGAACTGGGTCCAGGACCCCTCACACATAGAGAACAAAGACTTTTGGGGTATAAATACTAGAGCTGAAACCCATGAAAGTTAGACTACTTTGGAATCAAGGAGGAACCTTTGCTGAGGAGAAAAGCTGAAGAGCTGAAGAAGAAGTACTGCCCAAGTGTGTCTAGGGTTGGCCTGCAGTTGCTATTTCTGCCAAAGGAAGGAGAAGGACTTTGCTGTGTGCTGTGCCCCTCCTGCTTGAATAAAGGACTTTGCTGTGTGCTGTGTCCTGAAAAGAAAGTCTCCAAGGGCCTGAGAAGAGCTGGCCTCCTGTTTCTGAAGTCCCAGGCACAAATGGACTTCACCCCCAGCTCCCTGAACTTCCTTGCTGGGAGTTCCAGTCTGCCAGGAGGGCCTGTAACTGTGTGTGTGAGGCCTTTTTGCTGGTGGGAGCTGGAAGCGCAACGCAACAAGAGAGAAGCGTGACGCCGCCGCAGAAGCCGCTGTTGCATCATCGAGGAAGCCTGTCGCCGCTGCTGCTGTTCGTCGTCGAATTACCGGAGAAGCGTGTCGCCGCCACAGAGGGTGCCGTCGCATCACCGGAGAAGCGTGTCGCAGGGCAGTCGCATCGCTGAGGAAGTGCGCCACCGCTGATCGCCGCCGTAACACCGGAGAAGCGTGTCGCCATCACCGAGGGTGTCGTCGCATCACCGGAGAAGCATGTCGCAGGGCCTGTCACAGCTCATAAAATCACTGAGTTCGCCGCACGGCCGTTGGGCGTGCACGCATCGCCTCCACGTTGTCGCATCGCAACCAAGACGCCATTTTGTTGCATTGCACCGGATCGTCACAACGCATCGAGGCGCCATCTTGTCGCATCGGAACCGGAGCGCAGGAAGAATCGACGCATCGCCTTCTCTGCGCCCCTTTTGTTTGATTTGCGTAACGCATCCCAGGTACTTTGAGACTAAAGTGTCGCATTCATCATCTACAAGTTTATTTTTGCAACAACCCTTTTTTAAAGACATTCTACTGAGTTTCTATATGTTGGATTTTTGTCGTTTTGGTCTTCTTTAGTTTAGATAAAGATATTTTATTTTTCTAAACTGGTGTGGTGTCCATTTGTGGTGTTTTCACTGTGTTACTGTGAGTGTTGGTACAAATACTTTACACATTGCTTTTGGGATAAGCCTGTCTGCTCGTGCCAAGCTACCAAGGGGGTGAGCAGGGGTTATCTAAAGTGTGTATCCCCCTTACCCTGACTAGAAGCAAGGGTCCCTATTTGGTCAAAGGTACCTACCTCTGCCAACTAGAGACCCCCAGTTCTAACATTGGTGGTCAGCGGTGAGGATTTGAACTTGTATTTGTACTTGACCCACAGTGATTGGTGTACATCACTAGATTAGTACAGACCACTACGCAACCACATACTGTGTTTTATTCCTGGTTCTATTTTTGATCTGATCCTTGAGTCATCCACGCATCATGTCTCAAAAGGGTAAAGCAGCAAGTGAGAAGGCAGAATTGGAGTTTCAAATTGAGGATTTGTATTCCTACAAGGTAGATCAACTCAAACAATTTTGCAAGGATTTGGGCTGTCCCACAAGGAGTAGCGCTAAGAAGGATGAGCTAGAGATGGCCTTAAAAGCCTGGTGGGAGGCCAAAGGAGCTGAAGAGGGAAATGATACAAATATGGATGAGGATGAGCAAGAGGATGGGTTCGGGTCAGAGGATTTGCCTGTGCCAAGAGCAGCCTCCGGGGCTGTCAGCATCCAATCCGCAGGGAGTCTCTCCCGGGAAGAGAACCAGGGGATCAGAGATAATGAGTTAGAAGTCATGAGGCTCAAGATGAAGCAATTGGAAATGGAAAAAGAAAAGATGGCAGAGGAGAGCAAGAACGCTCGTGCCTTGGAAGAAAAGAAATTGCTCTTGGCCCATGAATTGAGCATGAGGGAACTGGACATTAAGGCCAAACAACTGGAGTCCAGTTCAAATGGTGGCAGCGCACAGTCAGTGCATGGGGGTAAGGTGTACATACCCAAGGATTTAGTGCAAAATTTCCAAAAGGGAGAGGATGTTTATGCATGGTTTGAGTCATATGAGCTTGCATTGAGGATGAATGAGGTGCCTGAAAAGAACTGGGGGGCGGGCCTATGGAAACACTTTGAGGCTCCTGGAAGGGCTGTTTTACCACCTTTAGAGAAGACGGGTGCCCTGACCTACGCCAATATGAAGGAGGCCTTATGCTTCAAATATGGGCTCACCCCAGAACAATACAGAGTGAGGTTCAGGAACTTCAAGACACTTGGGTTGAATGTGTGAGGGTGTACACGCGTTCAATGGAAGGTTGGATAAAGGGCAGCAAAATTACTGATTATGAGGGGTTGTGCCATCTAATTAGTTGGGAGCACTTGAGCAGTCTATGTGTTCCAGAGCTGCGCCAGCATCTTTTGGACAGTAAGTTAACTGATCCCAGTGAGCTTGCTAAGGAGGCGGACCGCTGGACCAGCACCAGGGTCCACAAGGTGATTGTGGGTACCACAGCCAAAGGTGGGCAGGGTCCCCAGCAGAAGAGTGGGGGGGGACAAAGGTAACCAAAAGGAGTTCTCTAAAGGGCCCCAAAACAGTTCAGAGGGAAAGGAGTCCTAGCCCCCCCAGCCTAAGATGTCACAGCCCCCTAAGGGCGGGCATCCCATGCAGGCTCCCCCCAGGTGTTACTCATGTGGTGAGAGAGGCCACATTGCCCCTAAGTGCCCCAAAAATCCCAAGCACCCACTGGTGCTCAGTCACCGGGTTTAGTGAGTGTAGCTTTGGGGGAGGAATTACTTTCCAGTGAAGGGGAGGAGCAAGCAGTTATGACCCTTGTCTCTTTAGGAGACAGAGAGACGGTCCAGGAGACCTACCTCCCTGAGAACACTAAAAAATACAGGCAGTGGGTGACCATAAATGGGAGGAGGGTGGAGGCTCTGAGAGACACAGGAGCCAGCGTGACATCTGTTAGGTGTCAGTGGGTGTCTGAGGAGCAGGTCATTCCTAATGCACTTCACCCTGTAGTTGCAGCTGACAACTCCGTGCGCCTCTGCAAAGTGGCGCTAGTTCCCTTTGAGTGGGTGGGGGTCTCAGGTTCCTTGAAGGTCGTTGTCAGTCCATCCATGCCTGTAGACTGTCTGCTGGGAAATGACCTGGAGAGTTCCCCATGGAGGGAGGTGGAACGCCAGGCTCATTTGGAGATCTTGGGTCTGCCTGAGTGGGTTTATGTGACCACTCGGTCAATGGCAGCCAGTAGGGGTAATCAAGCGGACCTGGAGCCTGAAACAGTGGCCCAGGGACCTGCCAGGAAGAGGAAGGGCAGGGGGCGTGGGAAACCAGCCCCCACAAGTCCCACGGTCCAGGAGGAGGCAGAACCTGAGGGGGATGCCCTGGAACCTACAGGGGAACAGGTAGCCGAACTGGGAGACCTGCCTGAGCTGACCCATTGGCAGCAGGAAGGAGGTCCCTCCAGGGAGGAGTTCTGCAAGGCGCAGATGGAATGCCCTTCTCTCAGTGGTATGCGGCAACAGGCTGCAGACCAGGCGGCAGGTGGCGAGGCCAAGACTCATCTCATCTACTGGGAAGAGGGACTACTCTATAGTGAGCCTAAGGTCACTGAGCCCGGTGCAGCCCGTGTGATGGTGGTACCAGAGCGCTTCAGGACCTTCCTACTGGAGCTGCCTCAAGACGTGCCTCTCGCAGGACATTTGGGGTGCGACAACTTCCGACAAGACCTTTCAGAGGCTTGCCACCCACTTTTTCTGGCCCCAAATGAGGAAGCACGTCAGTACACACTGCAGGATTTGCCAGACTTGCCAGGCAAATGGCAAAAGTGGAGAGAAGTGTAAGGCTCCCCTCCAACCCTTTCCCGTGGTGAGCACCCCTTTCGAGTGGGTGGGCATTGATATTGTGGGGCCCCTGGAACCCAAGACAGCCTTAGGCAACAAGTTTATCTTGGTCTTGGTGGACCATGCCACCAAGCACCTGGAAGCTGTCCCTCTCTGGACAATCACAGCCCCCGTGGTGGGCCGTGAATTGATGGGGATCTTTTCCCGTATGGGGTTCCCCAGAGAGGTGGTCTCCGACCGGGGTACCAACTTCATCTCAAAGTACATGAAGTCTTTGTGGGAGGAGTGTGGGGTAACTTACAAGTTCACCACTCCTTACCATCCTCAAGGGAATGGGTTGGTTGAGAGATTCAACCGAACCCTGAAAGGCATGATAATGGGCCTTGCAGAGCCCATGAGACGGAAGTGGGACGTCTTTTTGCCATGCCTGTTGTTTGCCTACAGGGAGGTACCCCAGAAGTCCTTAGGGTTCAGTCCCTTTGAACTCCTGTACGGTCACCCTGTGAGAGGACCTCTGAGTCTGGTGAAGGAGGGTTGGGAAAAGTCCCCTGGTAAGACCCCCCAGGATGTGTTCAGCTATGTGCTGGCCTTCAGGAACCAGACTCAACGCTTCAGGAAACTCGCTCAGGCGAACCTGGAAGCTAGCCAGGAAGAAATGAAAAGATGGTATGACCAGAATGCCACTCTGGTCGAAATTCAACCTGGGCAGAAGGTGTGGGTGATGGCACCAGTGGAGCCCTGTGCGCTCCAAGACAAGTGGACTGGGCCATATGAGGTGATGGAGCGCAAGAGCGATGTAACCTATCTGGTTGACTTGCAGTCTCCCAGGAACCCTTTGAGGGTCCTACATGTGAACCGCCTCAAGCCACACTTTGAGAGGTCTGATGTGACAATGCTCCTTGCTACAGATGATGGAATGGAGGAGGAGAGTGACCCTCTTCCTGACCTCCTGTCAGCCCAGGAGCAAGATGGGTCAGTGGATGGGGTAAACCTCTCGCCTACCCTGACCCCAGAGCAGCAGAGGGACTGTCGCCATGTGTTGGGTCAGTTCGCCTCCCTGTTCTCCCTGACGCCAGGAGTCACCGATTGGTGCGTCCATGACGTGGACACTGGAGACAGTCTACCTGTGAAACAGACATTTTACAGAGTAACTGACAAGGTCAGGGCCAGCATCAAGGAAGAAGTTTCCAAGATGTTGACGCTAGGGGTAATTGAGCCCTTCAGCAGCCCGTGGGCTAGCCCAGTGGTCTTAGTATCAAAAGCTGCTGCACCCGGTGCCACTCCAGAACTCCGATTTTGTGTGGACTACCGTGGGCTCAATGTGGTCACCAAGACTGACGCACACCCCATCCCCAGAGCTGATGAGCTCGTGGATCGGTTGGGCGCTGCCCAGTACCTCAGTACGTTTGATTTAACATCTGGGTACTGGCAGATTGCCTTAACTGAGGGGGCCAAAGAGAGGTCAGCGTTTTCAACACCAGAGGGGCACTTCCAGTTCCGCGTCATGCCCTTTGGGTTGAAAAACGCCCCTGCCACCTTCCAGAGACTGGTCAACCAGGTACTGTCCGGGCTGGAGGAATTCAGCGCCTCTTATCTGGATGACATTGCTGTGTTCAGCTCCAGTTGGGAAGAACATTTGCAACACCTCTGTGAAGTATTGAAGGCTCTGCAAAGGGCAGGCCTCACTATCAAGGCCAGTAAGTGCCAGATAGGGCAGGGATCTGTGGTGTACTTGGGACACCAAGTAGGGAGCGGCCAGGTGGCGCCCCTACAAGCAAAGATTGATACCATTCTGGCTTGGGAGCCCCCAAGACCCAGACAGAGGTGAGAGCCTTCTTAGGTCTCACCGGGTATTACAGACGGTTTGTCAAGGGGTATGGCACCATTGTTGCCCCCTTGACAGAGCTGACTTCAAGGAAGCAGCCCAGGAAGGTGATCTGGACCGATGCCTGCCAGACCGCGTTTGATGCCCTGAAAGCTGCCATGTGCACGGCGCCCGTGCTCAAGGCTCCTGATTTCTCCAAAGAGTTTGTGGTGCAGACAGATGCTTCAGAGCATGGAGTGGGAGCAGTACTCTCACAGTTGAACGACGAGGGCTTGGACCAACCCGTAGCTTTCATTAGCAGGAGGCTACATTCCAGGGAACAGAGGTGGAGTGCAATTGAAAGGGAAGCTTTTGCTGTGGTCTGGGCGCTGAAGAAGCTAAGGCCCTACTTGTTTGGGACTCACTTCCGGGTTCAGACAGACCACAGGCCCCTCAGATGGTTAATGAAAATGAGGGGTGAGAACCCAAAACTGTTGAGGTGGTCCATCTCCCTACAGGGAATGGACTTTATGGTGGAACACCGCCCTGGTACAGAACACGCCAATGCTGATGGTCTGTCCAGGTTCTTCCGCCTTAGTGATGAGAACTCCCAAGAGGGTGGGTAGTTCTCCCCACTTTTCAGCTGGAGGGGGCACGTATTCAACCTGGCATCCTTGGCGTGGTTTCCCCTGACTTTTTGCCTCTACCTCTTGTATTTTTGACACTGTGCTGGAATTCGTTTTTGCTGGTTTAGATGCTTTGGGCACTTTGACACTGCTGATCAGTGCCAAAGTGCAAGTGCTCCCTGTGTAAAGTGTTATTATGATTGATTATCCATGATTGGTATATTTGTTTTACCAGTAGGTCCCTAGTAAAGTGCACTAAGTGTGCCAGGGCTGGTAATTCAAATGCTACTAGTGGGCTTGCAGCACTGATTGTGCCACCCACATGAGTAGCCCTAAAATGATGTCTCAGACCTGCCCCTGCAGTGCCTGTGCGCAGTTTGTTAACTGCCATGTTGACCTGGCCAGTGTAACCACTTGCCAGTCCTGACCCTTCCCTTTTCTTACACATTGGACACCCCTAAGGTAGGCCCAAGGTACCCCCCTGGGCAGGGTGCAGTGTATGTGAAAGGTAGGACATGTACTAGTGTGGGTAACATGTCCTGATAGTGAAATACTGCCAAATTCGTTTTTCACTATTGAAAGGCTATCTTGCCCATAGGACAGAATGGGGAATGCTGTGTAACATGTTTACCTGGACATCTTCCCATAGGAGCAAGGTAGAAAATTGGAGTCTGGTATCCCTGAACTCAGAGTTTAATAACACATCTTTTAGTAAAGATGGTTTTTAAATTCTGTGTTTTGAAAATAGCACTTTTAGAAATTGGCTGTTTTCTTGTTCATCCTTTCTGTGTGCCTCTGCCTGTTTGTGGATTGACTGTCTGGTTTGAGAGTGACAGGGGCTGGGGTGGCTCCAGGAGTCTGGGTGAGTCAGCACTAGGCTGAATAGACCTATCTACATTTGGAGTGGTGGGAGGAGTAGCACCTGGGCCTGAATAGGGCTGTGCCTGCCTTCCACAATGCTGGCTCCACCTCCTGCGGTGTGTCTGATGGCCCTGGCCCACACTCACAAAGGAAGAAGATGTGCACTGGCAGAGTGCCCCCAGAACTGGTTTGAACTGGGTCCAGGACCCCTCACACATAGAGAACAAAGACTTTTGGGGTATAAATACTGAGAGCTGAAACCCCTGAAAGTTAGACTACTTCTGGAATCAAGGAGGAACCTTTGCTGAGGAGAAAAGCTGAAGAGCTGAAGGAGAAGTACTGCCCAAGTGTGTCTAGGGCTGGCCTGCAGTTTGCTATTTCTGCCGAAGGAAGGAGAAGGACTTTGCTGTGTGCTGTGTCCCCCTGCTTGAAGTAAGGACTTTGCTGTGTGCTGTGTCCAACTGAAGAGAAAGTCTCCAAGGGCCTGAGAAGAGCTGGCCTCCTGTTTCTGAAGTCCCAGGCACAAAAGGACTTCACCCCCAGCTCCCTGAACTTCCTTGCTGGGAGTTCCAGTCTGCCAGGAGGGCCTGTAACTGTGTGTGAGGCCTTTTTGCTGGTGGGAGCTGGAAGCGCGACGCAACGAGAGAGAAGCGTGACGCCGCCGCAGCAGCCGCTGTCGCATCATCGAGGAAGCGTGTCGCCGCTGCTGCTGTTCGCCGTCGCATCACCGGAGAAGCGTGTCGCCGCCACAGAGGGTGCCGTCGCATCACCGGAGAAGCATGTCGCAGGGCCGTTGCATCGCTGAGGAAGCGCGCCGCCGCTGATTGCCGCCGCAACACCGGAGAAGCGTGTCGCCATCACCGATGGTGTCGTCGCATCACCGGAGAAGTGTGTTGCAGGTCCTGTCGTGGCTCAGAAAATCAACGAGTTCGCCGCACGGCCGTCGGGCGTGCACGCATCGCCTCCACGTTGTCGCATCGCAACCAAGAAGCCATTTTGTCGCATCGCACCGGATCGTCGCAACGCATCGAGGTGCCATCTTGTCGCATCGGACCCGGAGCGCAGGAAGAATCGACGTATCGCCTTCTCTGCGCCCCTTTTGTTTGATTTGCGTAACGCATCCCAGGTACTTTGAGACTAAAGTGTCGCATTCATCATCTACAAGTTTATTTTTGCAACAACCCTTTTTTTAAAGACATTCTACTGAGTTTCTGTATGTTGGATTTTTGTCGTTTTGGTCTTGTTTTATTTTAGATAAAGATATTTTATTTTTCTAAACTGGTGTGGTGTCCATTTGTGGTGTTTTCACTGTGTTACTGTGAGTGTTGGTACAAATACTTTACACATTGCCTTTGGGATAAGCCTGTCTGCTCGTGCCAAGCTACCAAGGGGGTGAGCAGGGATTATCTAAAGTGTGTATCCCCCTTACCCTGACTAGAAGCAAGGGTCCCTATTTGGTCAAAGGTACCTACCTCTGCCAACTAGAGACCCCCAGTTCTAACAAGTACCAATTGCATACAAGTCACATTTGTACACAAATGCTGAGATGCGCTTCGCATCCACTGAAAAGATTCTGACAGCGGTACAGACTGCTGTAGTGAGAGAAAGAGCACTGGCTCAGGGGAAACGAATAATAGTAGTTACTCCAGTTCCAGCCTTAGAGGCTGCAACTAAAGCAAGCGTCCCTAACGCTAAAGCCTTACATCCAAGATGGATACAATGGGCTAATTCTCTCACTGCAACAGATGTAGAATACAGGTACGACCCAAATTTAAAGACACAAACATTCCTGCAATACGAACAAGAATATCCTCTACCTAATGAAATAATGCCTCTGGATCAGTATGAATATATCATTTACACTGACGGATCTCCTCAACCGGCCATAGGGAGTAAGCAACAATATAGCGCAGCATGTTCAATCGTTAAATGTCGCATGCGGGATGGAAAGTTCCATCCAAGTTGCACAAAATCACAGGGGGATATTCTCATGAACGTGCGATAATCATCGCCAAAATAGGTTAACGCAATTTTTCATATCGCCGTCTATCGCGGGAAAATAACTCTGTGTTAACGTCGTATTCCAACACACGGTGGTAACATGCGATAGTTTCCCGATAACACGTCAAATGTCCGCGATAAAATTACCGGGACTGCGATAAAAATCTAAAGCCGAACGTGAAAAAAGTGGCGATGGGCCCAACCGCGGTAAATAAAATCAGCGATAAGCTGCGCCAGGCCTGCAATTCACACACGTCAGGCGGGAAAAATCACAATAAAAGCAGAAAAAAACCCACAAACAAAACCAAAACAACCGCGAAGCACAATGGAGGTAGCCGGAGCAAGTACAGAGGACAACCAGAACCCCACAAGCCCCACGTAGGACCAGCTGGGACCTCGGGGTCAGGGAAGGGCAAGGAGAAGAAGAAGAGGAAGACGCGGTTCAGTCCGCAGGAAAACAGGATCCTGATAACGGAGGTGGTAGAACACCATCAACAACAGTTCGTCACCTCCACTGTGTCATTGGCAACAAAAAATGGAATATGGCAGTCCATCCTGGACAAGGTGAATGCAGTCGGAGTGCTGAGGAGGACAATGGAAGAGCTCAAGAGGCGCTGGAATGATGTGAAGCGCAAAACCAAGCAGAAACTCGGCAACAACCAGAAGGCAGCAATGCAGACTGGAGGTGGGAGTCCAGCGCCACAGGAGGAGCTGGATGAGATGGAGGAAATGGTGTCCACAGTCATCAGTGGGGAGACAGTGGCAGGAGTTGGGGGACTGGACACTGCTCAACATGACCTGACACAACAGCAACAGGGTGAGTAACGACCAGGGACTGGGGGTACGGGGGGAGATGGGCACAATGGCACACATGCACAATTAAGTATAGCACAGTGCACACCCACAATGACTCTGGATCATGTCCCTGATCCCTTGGCACACTGCAGCACACCTAGAAACAGCAAGTAGGCCCCCGTCGACTATGTGCCCAGAGGGGGCCCTTCCCACAAATCACCAATCTCACAACCAACCCATGCACATGTGCCAAACCCAGCAAAGCGGCGTGTCTGTGAGCCACACTGACAATGCAAGTGACACTGCATGACGAATAGCATGGCTGCAGTCAATATATCATGACATGTTGCACACCACGACACTGAGGTGGCTGAGTGTGGACCACATCCGTAAAGGAGCAGGTCACACTCTGACACATCCAAGTGCACAAACAACCCCTGACGTCAACAAAACATCTGCGGACAAACCATGCCCCAGAGTCCCAACACCCACCAAGAGCCCAATTTACTCAAGTATGCAACATCTCAGCACTGTATAAGCACAGACGTCAAAGGCACACCGCCTGAAAGGGATAAGGGGCAGCAAAATCAGAGCTGCAAGGGCGACTCTCCCAAAATGCAGCACACACACATAACATTCAGAGCACATAAACATTGACAACAATGTGGTACAAACTCCAACACGTTGACAACAGAACAGAGGACACAACTGGTGCTGCTTGTGTGTAGAAACTGGCCAATCACATTTGGCATAGCAGGGAAATGTGAGATGATAATGTACAAGTACAAACACACATCCCTGATGGTGTAGAAATGTCCACTGTCCCGCATCAAATAGGCAGCTCCTCCCAAACAGTCACAATGTACATTGTCATGCAGTCTGTATGTAAACTTGTACAATGCGTCAACACACATGTGAACACAATGTTAAACTGCATCTCCCCTTCACATTGCAGAGGGAGAATCAACACCTCCTGCAGAGCAGACCCAACAGCTCTTCACTGATGACAAAGAGGACCTCCACACCTTCGACACCGACGCCCTCCAAGAGCTCATGGACAGCTTTGGCACCTCACCTCCAGGAGAAGGGCAGCCCAGCTGCATTGAGGAGACCTCAACCCCTGCACAGACCACACAGCAGGAAGCACCCACCACCACGGCTGTCTCCCAGGACCCCCACGAACAACACATGGCCTTCCAACGCCGTGTGTTAGGGTGCCAGGAGAAGTTGGCTGATCAGGTGCGGGTGGGGTTCGACCTCATGGCAGCCAAACTAGATGCCATACGTGGGTGTCTAAGTCCCATCAGGTACCACTTACAGTCCCTAACGGACACCCACAGTCCGCTCCATGCTCTCCAACGATCCATGGCTGACATCGCTGGAGTCCTGACTCTGAGACAAGGACAACTGTCTAGTCAGAGTGGCTCCAGCGATGTCAGCCGGGAGTTGGGACACATGCGGAGGATCATGGAGAACAGGGAGCGGATGCAGGTGAAAAGAATGGCTGCCACAGCTGCACACCAGCGAGATGTAGCTGGGATCTCCCATGCCCTGCAGATCCTCATCATGGCATTGCTGCCACAAGGCCTGGCGCCGATGAATGCTGCCGCTGCTTCTACATCCACATCTCCACCCCCTGATGTGTCAGTGCCTCACAGTGCGGCAGACAATCCACCTCCAGCCCCTGATGTGTCACTGCCACACAGTGCAGCAGACATTCCACCTCTGGCCCCTGATGTGCCAGTGCCACACAGTGCTGCTGACAAAACACCACCACCCACATGTGAGGCACATGAAACATCAGAGGACGAAGATGGGGATGATTCTGCCTTAGTGGTAAGAAGGAAGCAGTAGCAT
The DNA here is from genome assembly GCA_963921515.1 of Calotriton arnoldi. Lineage (NCBI taxonomy): Eukaryota > Metazoa > Chordata > Amphibia > Caudata > Salamandridae > Calotriton > Calotriton arnoldi. The sequence goes on from CAWUFW010002293.1 coordinate 1,622,406, forward strand.
TCATCTCCGCCATATGGCCTGTTTCTGCTTGGTTCTGCCCTCTGCATCATCACCTTCCACTGTCCCCCGATACACTCTGCAACACTCACCTTGGACCTCGACATGGACTGCCATATTCTGTTTGGTTACCAATGACACAGCAATCAGACTGCGGACTGAACTCCTCCTCTTCCGATGAACTTGTCATTCCCTAAAGGACTCTGGCTGGCCCTCCACGGGGCAACAATGTAAAGTGGGGTTTGCATGGCCCTGTACTGCTCCAGCTTCAACACTCCACTGAATGTGAATAAAACATTCATATTCACACAGATCTGTCATGTCTTTGATCATTCAAGTATGAAAGTATGGATGAATGTAGGGTCAGTGATTCCCCCTTACGTCCATGTTGCTCATGTTGTGGGACTTGAGTCACAGGGTGCAACATTGCAGATTGCGGTCCGGGTGGCGCCGACACTACAACAGAGACACATGCATTAGTTACTTCCTTGTCCAGCCCAGAACTAAACCACGCCCAGAGCCCCGGGCTCATTGTTCACACCCCTACGCTGGACTGGCATACACCAGCCCAGCCCACTCCGTTTACGCTTACGGGGGGATGACAAAGCTACATGTCCCAGGTCTTCCCTGTAGTGATCTGCTGATCACTGGTCTAGTTGTCAGCATGCCACAGCCACACCCACACCACACCCATAAAGCACAGGCATCACAGGACATGTGACCCTGCCAATAAAAGGGGCCTACCACATCACATTGCCCACTGCGGAGGTGACATGATGGCGTCTGCACCACGAGACTCAATCATAAAGGGTCCATGACCTGTGGCGCACTGGGTTAGTGGCACCCGATGCACTGTGGCCGGCACGGACCCACCGCCACGGGACGATGACTTGTGGTGCACAGAGTTGGTGGCACCTGATGCACTGCGGCCGGCACGGGCCCACCGGCACGTGATGATGACTTGCGGTGCACAGAGTTGGTGGCACCCGATGCACAATGGCCGGCACGGGCCCACCACCACGGGACGGTGACTTGCGGTGCACTGAGGTAGGGGCACCTGAAGAGCTGAGTGGGTGTGCAGCCTGCGATGATGCGTAGACCTCGATACGCCGTCCTGCAAATCAAGATTCGATTTGAATTGAGGGCCCTGCTGGAGCGCAGTGTACGCCGAAGGCAGCAGTCAGCACACACATGACTCCGCGGTGCGGTGCCGCAGGGTGCGCTGGGGGCCTGTGGTGCGGAATCCAGCGATCGGCTGAGGAGGTTGCACCTTCACGTGGTGGGCCCTCTTGGAGACACGCCTGTGGCGGCAGGTGAGCATTGAGGCCTGGGTGCGCATGGGCGGCCAGTCATCGCTGGGTGGCGGACCGGTCTGGGGACCAGGGCTGGGGTGCAGCAGGCGCACAGGATCGCGCAGGCACCACCAGTCACGGCGGCGGCCTTATGGCTGGGTGGGGGGTGCCGCCCTGGCAGACACGACCCTGCATGCGATGACGAGATGTGCGCGGGTTGGCTTGGGACGTAGCCACCTCATCTTCAGTGTAAATCTGGCCATTGAAGGTGGTCGGCCACGTGTGTGTAGGCCTATGGACAGGATATGGCAGACACAGAGACACATGCAGTAGTTACTTTGGTGGCCATCCCGGAACTGAACCACGCCCAGAGCCCCGGGCTATTTATTCACGACATACGCCGGCCAAGGCCACTCTGCTTACGCTTACAGGGGGGGGGACAAAGCTACATGTCCAAGGTCTTCCACACTGCCTGAGGTAACCTGTTTGCGTCTACTGTCCACAACACTACAAACACCAGCAGTATATGTCCACATGGACATGTCTGTGCTCTGCACACTGAAGTCTGTCCAGCACATCACCACCACACTTGGCATTGTGTACATTCTTATTGATGGGTCACTTGCCTCCTTCGCACCTACTTGGTTCCCACCTCTCTCCACATTCTGCAATTGTGTGGCAGAGGTGCCATGCCGTGGATGGTTTGCCTACATGGCTGGCCACGGTTACCACAGTTACTTGTGTTGTCGTGTCTGGTAGTTGGGCCTGTTGATTGGCATGTTGTATGTGATTTTGTAACGTGTGCATTCCCACAGTTGTGAGTTGTATGATTGTGGAGTTGAGGTGTGTGGTGTGTTCAGTTGGTACTTACCGACGAGCAGTGCATTTCCATAGGTGCCATCCTCAAAGCGCTGGTTGGTGATGGACTTGGGGAAGATGTAGGAATCATGCACACTGCCTGGGAAGTTTGCGACGACATTCGTGAACAGGCCCCGGTGGTCCACTTTTGCCTGCACATTGATGGAATGCGTGTGGTTTCTGTTGCGGTTGTTGTGTGTAGTGTCGGCAGGGGGCACAAGTAGTACATGTGTGCAGTCAATTGCCCCCAACACGTGCGGGAAGCCAGCTATGGCGTAGTTCCCTTGCTTGGTCTCCAGCTGTTCCTGCGCAGTGTGGGGAAGTGAAGGTGCAGGGGTATCAGCTGATACAAACCGTGATGCTTACAGGTATGATAACTCCTGCATAATAAGACCGTAACAGAAGTTCGCGTGGTCGTAATCTTCCTTTTCTTTCCTACGAAGGTTACGCCCACACGAACTTCTGTTACGGCTCTTTATGCAGGATTTATCATACCTGTTAGCATTCCGGTTTGTCCAAGTGCAATACACTGTACCAGATTACGTTTGTGACTATACGGACGCTTGACCATTGTCACCATTTATCCAACAGGTTTCTGAATACTGACTTTCGGAATATGGAATTGTATTGGGGAGTTCCTGCAGCATATGCAGCTAATTGAATCCACACGTTGCCCTGATGAAGTTCCCCGTTGGGAATGGAACGCGTTGGCTGAGCTTTTCATATTGTTGATTTAAGTATTTGTAATAAAGAACTGTTTTTACACTACTGTTGACTACTGGACTTCATGACCTGGCGCACCCCCATTTCAGTAACTACAATCTTGGATCTGGAGCACAGAGGCGTCAGGCAATGGCTGGCGTTGGGGTTGGTTGCGCAGGAACACTACGAATTGGAACTAGCGTGTGGTGCGGATACAGGGGCCCGCCATTGCTTTTGTGGACATGCATCCAAGACATGTGTGAGGAAGTTTGATAGGGCTGGCTGTGAGACTCCTCCGACTCTGGCAGTTGTTGGTTGGAAGGTACCAGAGGCCAACAGGTGCAGCACAGCCAGCAGCTTTGTCTGCGGAGGGATGTTGGTTGTCCGCTGTGTTGGTACCGTCAGCCTGTGGGGAATGTGGGTCAGGATGCGGAGGATGGTTGTCCTTTTGGGCCTGTAGTGGGCAATGGCATCCCCTGGCGTTGAGTGTCTGAGGCTGGTGCGTTTTAGGAACATCCGCAGTCTTCTTCTGCGCTGCCTAGGTGGTAGTCCAGGGGGGATGGCCGGGGGGGCCCGGGGGTGGTGGCGGTGGGTGTTGTGGCCCTCTTGGGTCTCCGAGCTGCATGATAATTGGCTCCATGGCATCTGTTGGTATCCAGATGTGGCTCTGGTCTGGGCTCCCTTTCATACTGCAGGTTGTCGTCCTGCTTAACACCAGTAAAAGGCAGTTTTTTTTTTTTTTTTTTAATAAACAATTTTTATCAAAAAATTAGAAACCAGTACAAAGCAAGGTCAGAGCAATAGTCAGGGCCACAATAAATGACATCACATACAATTACAATAAAATGACAATGATCACAATAACTGTCCCCAAGTTAAGTCAGGGTGCTATCCTTCCGTCCAGGTGATTAACAATAAGGCTAAGAGATTTGTATACATCAATAAAATACAAAACAGATGAGTTCGCACGGATATACAAACATTAAGGATTTGAGAGGCGGGGGCTCTTCATCGTCAACTAATTGATCTAGTAATGAGTGTCTTTCACGCAGTAGTTCTATAGAAGGCGAGATACAGATATCCCCTCTGTATTTGTTCCATTTCCCCCATTTGTGGTCCCATTTCTTAGGGCACCCTCTACTTTTGAACACATCCTTCTCGGCAATCATTGCCCTGTCCATGTCCCTAGCCCATTCACACAGGCACGGGGCCGTTCCCACCCCCCCATTTTTGTGCAATGTTTCGTTTCGCGATGGCCCATCCCATCAAAGCCCATGTTCGCTCTGCCTGTGTGAGATCAGTAGCATCCCATATATTGAGGAGGCAGAGCTGGGGGATGTGTTCAAGGTTTTGCCACAAGTTCTTTCCATTTGTTTCGTAACTTTATCCCAATACTGCTGTGTTTGTGGGCAGTCCCATAAGATATGGAAGAAGGTGCCAGTCTGGTTGCAATGTCGCAAGCATAAGGGGTCAGGTCTTCTAGCCAGTCTGAATAGGAGTTTAGCATCAAAGTACACCTGGTGAAGGATTTTCAACTGGACGAGGCGCAGTCTCATGGGGATGGCCACCTCCTTTGGGGATGCTAGCGCGTCGCGCCAGTCCTCATCGTCTATGCTCCCCAAGTCCGACTCCCAGCCCTCCCACAGCCGTTGCATAGGGTCAGGGCGATTATTTACCAGCTTTTTATAGGTGAGGGATATTGCTTTTCGGGGCATCGGGTCAAGTATCAACCTGTCCTCTAGGGGGGAAGACGCGGGCAGGGGAAGCCCCTTGGGCAGGGCCACAGAGATGGCGTGACTGATCTGAAGGTACCTAAAGGTTTCAGTGTGTGCCAGCTGGTACTTAATCTGTAGGTCAGCAAATATGGCCAGTTTCCCCTTCACCCACATGTCCCCAACCATGGAGATGCCTATTGTGTCCCATCTATCGAAGCCAGGGCATTTACTAAGCTGGCCCAACATATATGGTTCCCAAAGCGGTGTAGCTTTTGTCAATCGGTTGTGCCAGCCCCACTTCGTCGTGATTCCATGCCAGACCTCCACAGTGCGTGCGGTGGGACCCGTCAATTTAAGCTTATGGGGATTCGTGTAGAGTGCCCTATTATAGCCTCCCCGCCCTAAAAGCCATCGATCCGTGCGAAAATTGGGATCGTCATGTTCCCCAAACACCCACCTATTTATTGCGATCAATTGAGAAGCCTGGTAGTAGAGGCGCATGTCTGGCAATGCAATACCTTCGTCGTACCATCCCATAGTGAGTTTATTCATGGCTATTCGTGGTGCACGATCTCCCCATAGTAGTCCCCGCACTACGCTATCAATTCTAGAGAAATAGGCATCAGGGATAGTATTAGGGGTGTTCTGTAGTGCATACAGAATACATGGTAGCGCAAGCATCTTGAAAAGCGCTGCACGTCCCAGGAGGGTGAGTGGAAGAGATTGTCAATGTTTGACATCTGATTGCAAACGTGTCAGGGGCCCCAGCAGATTATTGTCATAGAACAGGTTAGTATCCGGGGTAACGAAGATCCCAAGGTATCTAAAACCTCGAGACGCCACCGGTATATTGTAGCCCCGAGGGCTGACGGGCGGGACACCCCATAACACGTACATCTGAGATTTAGACCAGTTTATCGTATAGCCGGAGTGGGTGCCAAATATATGAAATATGTGGAGCTCTCGCCGTAGGGACCGCGAAGGTGAGGCCAGGTAAAGGAGGATGTCATCCGCATAAAGCAAAATGCGAACTTCGTGATCCTCTGTCCATTTTAGTCCCCTTATTTCCGGGTCACCCCTGATCCAGACTGCCAGTGGTTCCAATACGAGGGCGAAGAGCAGAGGAGACACGGGGCATCCCTGCCTCGTGCCCCGCCGCAAGGGAAAGGTAGCGGAGATGCGGTTATTGACAGTAACATGCGCCGTTGGTTGCGTGTAGAGTAGCGTAATCCATTTGATGAATTTGGGTCCGAAGCCCATACGAGCCAGAACCGCAAAGAGAAACTCCCATTCAATGGTGCCAAACACCATGGTGGCATCTAACGACAGCAGAATCGCGTCTTCCCTGACAGTCCCAAGTCTACTGAGGGCCCCATTCAACCGTCGCAGGTTCCGGGCTGTATTTCTCCCTGGCATAAACCCGGATTGATCCGTATGGATCAGTTCAGTGATGTGAGGGAGAAGCCTGTTGGCCAATATTTTAGCCAAAATCTTCGCCTCCACGGAAAGGAGGGAAATGGGACGATAGGATTTACAGTCATCCGCAGGCTTACTCGGTTTGTGTATGACCACAATTGAGGCAGTTCTAATGTCGTCCGGAAGGAGACCCGATTCAAAACTTTCAGTGTACATGCGCAGTAGATGAGGAGATAGCTTAGAGGCCATGGGCTTGAAAAGTTCAATGGGGAGTTCATTGGGACCCATAGCTTTGCCTGAACGGACGTCCTGTATTGCCTTCTGAACTTCAGTCTCTGTGATGTCTACTTGCAGGTAGTCACTATCCTGTGTGGATAGTCTCGTTACTTTAATAGTAGCTAGAAGCTCAGCCGCCATCGAGGCCTGAGAGGTCTCGGTAGTCCTGTATACCGACTCGAAGTAGGCGGCGAATGTATCAGCTATTTGCTGGGGATCAGTGAGAAGTGTGCCGTCAGGGCTAGAAATTGCGTGGACCCATCTCGAGGCCTGCTCCCTCTTTTCCAGCCAGGCCAGGAGTTTACCCGTGTGCTCACTGTGTTCGTAGATCCTGTGGCGGGTAGCTAGAGAGCGCGTCATGGCGGCTTCTGAAAGGAGCTGCCGATAGTCCTGACGTACCATATTCAAAGTGTGTTGTGCATCTGGATCGGGGGCACGCGCGATTGCCTCCTCCTGAGCCATGATATCCCTTTCCAGTTCACCAACCCGCTTTCCTGTGTCCCACCATGAGTGATAAGGCACGGCCCTTGATGACTGCACCAAATGCCCCCCAAAGTACACCCGTGGAGGCGACCGACCCTACGTTTTCTGCAAGGTAATAGTCTGTGTCCTTGAGCAGCGCCTCCTTAATGTGAGGTATTTTTAACGCCCAAGGGTTAATAGAGAGGGTACTGCGGCGCCTGGCCTGTCCCAAGCTTAAAGTCGTGAGAATCGGGGAGTGGTCAGAGATACGGTGTGCCAGGCATTGGGACGTAGTGAAAGCGTGAATGTCTTGTGCATGGGTGAACATGTAGTCTATGCGAGACTGACTGTGGTGAGCCCCAGACTGAAACGTGAAGTGAGTGGTGGTCGGGTTGAGCCATCTCCAGACATCCACCATGCCCAGGGCGGTAGCAAACTCATTCAGCCGGGAGCCCCGGAGCGGGTCACTACGTGGTGGGAGGCGATCTCTAGAGCCGTCCAACGTTAAATTAAAGTCACCCCCCAGTATCAGGACACCTAGGGGCAAGTCAAGTAGGAGAGTGCCTATGTCTCGCAGTGTTGGGCGCTGCAACCCAGGGGGGGCATAAACGGAGACAACATTGAGAACCTGTCCTTCCCAGGTGCCCGTGACTGCAGCATACCTGCCCTGTGCGTCAGTCCAGGTGTTGTGGATCATATAGGGGCAGCCTCTGCGGAGGAGCACCCCCACCCCCGTGAACCTGAGGAGAATCCCGAGTGGGCGACTAATCGATTTTCCCACCTATTCAGCGCCCCACAAGAATTCCCAACCAAGTGTGTCTCCTGGAACAACACTATATCGAGGGCCTGGTGCTTCAAGTATTGCAGCACGATACTCCTCTTAAATTTGTCACCCAGGCCATTAACATTCCAGGTTATAAGTTTAAGAACTGCTTGTGAAGTCATAGTGGCGGTCTGTTAGGATAAGAAATTGTCGGGGGGAAGGGGCAACAAAGGAACCTCTAGCGCTCCCCGCCTCAATGTGGCTACACTCTGACGGTGGAAAGAAAGCATCTCGATTGAAGTGTGTATCTATGTTGAACAGTGGGACCCATTGTCCAGAAAGAGAATCAAGAATGACATTGCACAAGTACAATAAACAAAGAAACGAAAACAACAAACCCCCGCCTCCCCCCCAGTTCGAACCCCCCCCACCCTTCCTCCCTGCACGACGGGCATAGACCACCCACCACCCCCAACTTGCAGAGTGCCTGTCGCCCTCCCTCATCAACATCGGGTACGTGAACAACCCCACTCCCTGGGGCGGCGATCCATGAACCTAAACGTAGCCCCGGCCAATAAACCCCAAGGCTGGAATATAATTATGACAAATAGCGGGTTACATAGTGAGGAGTATATCCAGTACATCTCACAAAACCAAGGAGGGAAGGAATGTAAAGAAGCAGTTCAGTTCCATTAGGACATGCTTGTGGTTGTAACACCCAGAATACAGTAACCCCTCCCAACCCGTAACCTGAAAGTCAATTTCTCAGCAGTTAGTCCCTCTTACTTGTCGATCGTCTATCCTCACCCCGTCGGGCTCTGCACCCCCGAGCCGGTGCTAGGAGGGGACCGCTGCCGCTGTCGCCGGTCGCTGGCTCCGCCGGCCTCATTTGCTGATTTATGTGGGCGCTTGCCCACTGTTCGCCAACCATCGAGCCAGTCCCAGGCATCCTTGGGTCTCATGAAAAACCATAACTTACCATCTGATTCGACCCGGTGTTTTGCTGGGAACAACATGGCATATTTGACTTCTTGGTCTCTTAGCGCACGCTTTACGACCAGGAAGCTGCGACGCTGTTTCTGGACTCTTAGGGTGAAATCCGGAAAAATGATTACCTTACTATTTTCAAGTGTCAGCGGGGGGGCCGCCCTCGCAGTCTGGAGTATAACGTCGCAGTCTCGAAAATTAAATACTCTAGCGAGAATTGGTCGGGGAGGGGCTCCCGGCTTCGGCCTACCCTCAGGGACACGATGAGCTTGTTCTATTGAGAAGCACTTGGAAAGGCCCCGTGGTTGAAGCTGCTTTAGTACCAATTCTTCGACAAAAAGGTCAGCGGCCTGACCCTCCGCCCGTTCCGGAACACCAAGAATCCGTATGTTATTGCGCCTCATACGGCCCTCATAGTCATCCAGCTGCAAAGCTATCGCCTCCTGGGAAGTTTGAAGTTCGGTCACTTGTCTCTTGAGGAGATCCGAGTCGCTCACCAAGTCTTTTGTGACATTTTCGACAGTGCTGACTCGGTCCGCCATTTTACACATGTCTGCTCTGATCAGGGAGACCTCCGCAGCGACCGTGTCTATCTGGGTTTCGAGGGAGGTCCGAACAGAGGTTATTGCCACTAAGATGTCTTTATTGGTGGGGCCTGGGTGCTCACCCTGGGTCGTGGCGTTGTTATGGTCTGCTTCCTGGCTCTTCAGCCACGCAAATTTGTCTAATTTCGCCTGTACTGCATTGCGTCCACTGCGGCCCACTGCCATGATCTCGCCGGTAGGGAGGGTTCAACGAGGGGCCGGGACGCCTCAGCTACTTACCGCCGTATGCAGTGGGGCTTCCCACACGGCCTGTCGGCTTTGACTGGTGGCACCCCAACCCTCGAGCGTCTGGATGACTAGGCGATACCCCCCTGTAGCGCAGTGATCCCAGGCCGTCTGCAGCTATGATGAGGATGTAGGCCGCGGCGAGTCGTCGACAGGCAGTCCCCACGCCCCACCGCTGGTTGTCAGATGGCCACGTAGCCCACGCTTTATGTGCCTCCTGTGGAAAGTCAGCAAATCTATAGTGCCAAACCTGCACAGCCCTTGAGGAGCGGGCGCGGCGGTCTTGTGGAGGGGGCCGCCCGTCGCCCCTCTCAGCAGGAGGGTATCTGCGCAATGCCCAGGGTTGCCCGGAGCTTCACCACAGATAGGTAGAGGGGGTGGGTTGGGTATTGGCCAGGAGTCTCGAGTCCCTCAGGTAATCTAGCGTGCAGTAGGGGCAGGGGCGCGGGACTTTATACACACCTTCAGCTCCAAGGATGGGCGCCCCGCACTCCAACCCCCCGCACCAGGCTCCTTTCCCTCCAAGTGCAGGCCACAGCAGCTGCCTATCGTCGCTCCGGCACCAGATGGGGCAGGCTGGGTGTCCGCAGGCAGGTTTTAAATCCCTGCTGCTAACGCGCCTTATCACTGTTTTTGGATCGCTTCGCCGATGTAGCTGTTCGCTGAGAATATCGCGAAGTGGTGTTTTCGTGTGTTTTTGCACGGGAACGCCTACTCTGCATATCATTAGCGCTAGTTGTCACTCTCATCCGTGGCGATGTTTTTTGCAGCAGCTATCGCTGGAAAACTGGCGATATCGGCAGTTTGCACCATCTTGGGAATAGGGCAATAAATCTATCGCCACTTTTGCGGCGCTAAAGTGCCGATAAATCGGCGATAAGTCCTTGAGAATATGCCCCACAGTCTCTAGGAGACTGCACGGCACAGTTGGCAGAGTTAAAAGCACTGATACTGGCACTTGTAAATACGAATTGAGAATTCCCCAGACTAATTGTGTGCGATTCCTTTTACTGTGTGCAGTCTTACAATGAATATTTGCAATACTGGGTTCAAAATGGGTTCAAAGACGCAAAAGGTGGCACAATTAAGCTTAAAATGCTATGGGAACAGGTAGTGACGTTGAAATCCGAACTACCAAGGACTCACGTAATACACACACTGAGTCATCAGCGTGATGGCGTTCATGCTGAAGGGAATTCATTGGCTGATGAAGCCGCAACGGGGGCTGTACGTACAGCTTCCGTAGCTGCAATCACTCATTCTAAAACGAGAATAGACGGTGAGATTATGGTAGCTGTCATTGCTTCACGCAAGAACAGCACAGCATTACCAAAAAGATTTCCACTCAAGTACTCCTACAGGTTAGATGCCAATAACATTACATTTGCTCAGATTCCTGGAGTGGGGGATAGAGTAATTCCAAACATGGATCGTCGGTTAGGTTTAGTACTAGCAGCACACGAAGGGATAGGTTCTGCTCATGCAGGAGTTACGGCGACTGTTTCCTTATTGAAACAACGCTACTGGTGGCCTGGTTTACTGAAGCAGACTAAAGACTATGTCTTGAAATGCGACATCTGCCAGCAGATGAAGGGTTCCACCGTAACACGTCCAGCACAAATCTCATTGTTGGACAGCATCAGACTATCCGTGTGCGTGCGTCCTGCTCGAGATTCCTATTTCCTATGGGTGTGGCCCCAGTGCTCGGCTGACACTCAAACTGTTATAAAAGATTTGCGAGTCTTCATAGGGACATACGCAATTGACACATTACATTCTGACCAGGGTCCTGCATTTAGCTCTCAGGTTTACAAGGAGGCAATGGGAAGTTTGGGTGTAGCATTGCGGTACTCATCTCCGTACCATCCAGAGGGAAATTCGGTAATGGAGAGAAAAAAACGAGACTTAAAGCAATCTTTAACAGCTAGAGTATTAGGCACGGGTGAGAGTTGGGTAAAACATCTATATGGGGTCCAGCGGGCCTTAACAATATGCCAAGAAGTTCTCTAGGGGGTGTCACTCCTTATGAGGTCCTATTTGGGACAAGAATGTGGGTAACTGATCTTGATTGTGAAGGCGCAGTGGCGGATGAAAAGCCTTTTGACATCCATGATCATTTGGCTGTTTTACAGGATCTAAATGAATCCAGGACACAACAAAGTAATGTCCACCTGAAGCAGACCGCCACTGGGGAAGTCAAATCAGTCACGGCAAGACCTGTCTGGATCCCAAAAGTCAGGGATCTGGTCAGAGAGAAGATAATCAATCAATCAATCAATCAATCAATCAGAGCATTTGTAAAGCGCGCTACATACCCGTGAGGGTCTCAAGGCACTGGCGGGGGGAGGGGAATGCTGCTACTGCTCGAAAAGCCAGGTCTTGAGAGTCTTCTGAAGGTCTGCCGCCGGAGGTCGCTCTTCGGATGCGGGGGACTGTGGCGAGGGCGAGGTCGGCGGAGCGAAGCTGGCGGGTGGGGGTGTAGAAGCTGAGTCATCTGTTGAGGTACGCTGGTCCGGTGTTGTGGAGTGCCTTGTGTGCGTGGGTGAGGAGCTTGAAGGTGATCCTCTTGTTGACGGGGAGCCAGTGCAGGTCTCTCAGGTGGGGTGTGATGTGGCTGCGGCGAGGGATGTCGAGGATCAGGCGTGCGGAGGCGTTCTGAATGCGTTGAAGTCGTTTCAGGAGCTTGGCCGAGGCTCCTGCGTAGAGGGCGTTTCCGTAGTCCAACCTGCTGCTGACAAGGGCCTGGGTGACCGTTCTTCTCGTTTCAGTGGGGATCCACTTGTAGATCTTGCGGAGCATGCGGAGGGTGTTGAAGCAGGAGGACGAGACGGCGTTGACCTGCTTTGACATGGAGAGGGTAGAGTCGAGGATGAACCCTAGGTTGCATGCGTGGTCGGTGGGTGTTGGAGCTGTTCCCAGTGCGGTTGGCCACCAGGAGTCGTCCCAGGCCGAGGGCGTGGAGCCGAGGATGAGGACTTCCGTCTTGTCCGAGTTCAGCTTCAGTCGGCTGTTCTTCATCCACTCGGCGACGGCTTTCATTCCTTCGTGGAGGTTGGTTTTGGCGGTGTGGGGGTCCTTGGTGAGGGAGAGGATCAGTTGGGTGTCATAGGCGTAGGAGATGATGTTGAGGTCGTGCAGTCGGGTGACATGGGCGAGCGGTGCCATTTAGATGTTAAACAGCGTTGGGCTGAGGGATGAGCCCTGGGGTACGCCGCAGATGATCTCGGTGGCTTCGGAGTGGAAAGGGGGGAGGCGGACGCTCTGTGTTCTGCCGGAGAGGAAGGAGGTGGTTCAGTCCAGGGCCTTCTCTTGGATCCCGGCGTCGTGGAGGCGTGTGCGTAGAGTGCAGTGGCAGACCGTGTTGAAGGCGGCTGACAGGTCCAGGAGGATGAGGGCCGCGGTTTCTCCGTTGTCGAGCAGGGCCCTGATGTCGTCGGTGGCGGCGACGAGGGCAGTTTCGGTGCTGTGGTTGCTGCGGAACCCGGACTGGGACGGGTCCAGGATGCTGTTCTCCTCGAGGTAGCGGGTCAGTTGTTTGTTGACGGTCTTCTCGATGACCTTCGCCGGGAACGGGAGCAGGGAGATGGGCCGGAAGTTCTTGAGGTCCTGGGGGTCCGCCTTGGGTTTCTTGAGTAAGGCGTTGATCTCGGCGTGCTTCCAGCTCTCCGGGAAGGTTGCTGTCTCGAAGGAGATGTTGATGGCTTTCCGGAGATGGGGTGCGATGGTGGTGCTGGCTTTGTTGAAGATGTGGTGTGGGCATGGGTCTGACGGAGATCCGGAGTGGATGGTGTTCATGATTTTGATAGTGTCGTCGTCGTTTATGTTGGTCCAGGAGAGCAGGCGGTCGGTGCGGATGGTGGTCGTGGGGGTGGAGGTCTCAGTGGTTGTCTGGGCGGTTGTGGTGTTGAAGCTGTCATGGATGTCTGTGATCTTGAGATGGAAGAAGGTGGCAAGGGAGTCGCACAGGTCTTGCGAAGGTGGGATGTCGTTGGTGTTGGAGCTGGGGTTGGAGAGTTCCTTCATGATGTTGAAGAGCTCTTTGCTGTTTTGTGCGTTGTTGTCTAGGCGGTCTTTGAGGGAGGTCCTTTTGGCGGATCTGATGAGGTGATGGTGTCTGCGGGTGGCGTTCTTGTGGGCTGCGTAGCTGTCCAGTGTTCGTTCACGCTGCCTTTTCTTCTCAAGCTTTCGGCAGGTTTGCTTGGAGGTCTGGAGGTCTTCAGTGAACCAGCTGGCTTTCTTGCTGGTGTGGCTGTTGGAGGGTTTCTTGATCGGGGCGAGGGTGTTGGTGCAGTCGTCGATCCACTGTCTGAGGTTGAGGGGGGCGGTGTCGGGGTCAGTGGGGTCGGCGGGTGGGCTCCGGGCAAGGGTGGTGGTTAGCTGGTATTTGGTGACTTTGCTCCAGCAGCGGCGGGGGATCTGTTGGGTGCGGTGGTGCATGGTGGGTTTCCGGAAGGTGAAGTGGATGCAGCGATGGTCGGTCCAGTGCAGTTCGGTAGTGTGGTTGAAGGAGACGTGGGAGCTTGCGGAGAAGATGGGGTCAAGCGTGTGGCCGGCGGAGTGGATGGGTGTTGTGATGAGTTGTCTGAGTCCGAGGTTGGCGAGGTTGTCGATCAGGGTGGTGGAGTTGGTGTCGTTGTTGTTCTCGAGGTGGAAGTTCAGGTCCCGAGGAGGATGTAGTCCGTGGAAGCGAGGGCGTGTGTGCTGACGAAGTCGGCGATGGAGTCGCTGAACTGTGGTCGGGGTCCGGGGGGTCTGTAGATGAGGGTTCCTCTGAGGGTGGTGTTGGGGTCGGTGTGGACCTGGAAGTGCAGGTGTTCGGCGGTGCTGAGGGTGTCGTCGGTGTTGGTCGAGACTCTGAGAGTGTTCCTGTGGACGATGGCGACTCTTCCTCCTACTCCGTTGGTGCGGTCCCTGCGGGTGATCTTGTAGCCGTCCGGGATGGCTATGGCGATGTCGGGTGCCGAGGAGGGGTTCAGCCAGGTCTCCGTCAGGAAGGCGACGTCTGGGGAGGTTGAGTCGAGTAGGTCCCAGAGTTCAACGGCGTGTTTGCGGGCGGAGCGGGTGTTGAGAAGAATGCATCTGAGGTAGTTGGGTTCTTTCCTGGTCGGTGGGTTGGCGGGCCGGATGCTGGTGAATCTGCAGTTCCTGCAGGAGAAGGGTCCTTGGGTGCGCTTCGGGGTGGCCAGGCAGCAGGTGCGTGGTCGTCCGGCGTTGAGTACGTGGAGGGTGCTGGAGTCGTAGCGGAGACGGGCGTCGTGGCGTTCGCGGGGGCCAGGGGTTCTGGCGCTGGGCGCGTTCCAGGCGTGGATGGGCGCAGACGGGCTTGCTTCAGCGTGCCAGCGGCGCGCCCGCTGCGCGCGGCCGCCATAAGAAGGGGAGGCGGGAGGGAGGAGCAGCTGGGAGGAGGGAGTGGACGAATGGGCGAGCGGGGGGGGCGGGGCCGCAGGAGGCGCAGCGGTGGGAAAAACCGGGGGCGAGGGAACAGAAGGCAAAAGAGGGCACAGGGCACAGAATACAACGGGGGAATAACGAGGCAATACAGTACAGAGCAGGGGGCGGGGCCATAGTGGACGCAGCGGCGGGAGAAACGAGGGCAGGGACGGCGAGGGAACAGAAGGCAAAAGGGGGCACAGGGCACAGGATACACCGGGAGAAGGAGGCAAAATGAACAATATAGCAGTAAAGCAGAGGGGGAGAGAAACGAAACAGTTAAACAATAAACCAGGAGCAATACAGAATACAGAGGGAGAAGGGAGGCAAAATGAACAAGATAACCGTCAAAACAGAGGAGGAAAAAATTAAACAGTTAAACAATAAACCAAGAGCAATACAGTACCAGCAAACCTACGGCCAGCCACTGGCCACCAGGGATGAGGCGCAGGTGGTAGCCTGTGGGTGGAGGAGGGCCTCGAGCTCGCGGCAGTGGCAGCAACAGCAAGCAGGGAAATGCAGGCACAGCAGGTGGTGCTGTCGCAGCGTGGGGAGTGACCTGCCTGGAGCTGGGTCAAGGGTCGCTCTCCTCACCGCGCAGCGGCCGCCATAAGAAGGGGAGGTGGGAGGGAGGAGCAGCTGGGAGGAGGGAGTGGACGAATGGGGGAGCGGGGGGGCGGGCCGCAGGGGACGCAGCAGCGGGAAAAACCGGGGGTGAGGGAACAGAAGGCAAAAAGAGGGCACAGGGCACAGAATACAACGGGGGGAATAACGAGGGAATTAACAGTGAACAGTGATCAGGGAACACAGAGGCAATACAGTACAGAGCAGGGAGGGCAGGGCCGCAGGGGACGCAGCGGCGGGAGAAACAGGGGCAGGGACGGCGAGGGAACAGAAGGCAAAAGGGGGCACAGGGCACAGAATACACCGGGAGAAGGAGGCAAAATGAACAAAATAGAAGTAAAGCAGAGGGGGAGAGAAACGAAACAGTTAAACAATAAACCAGGAGCAATACAGAATACAGAGGGAGAAAGGAGGCAAAATGAACAAGATAACCGTCAAAACAGAGGAGGAAAAAACGAAACAGTTAAACAATAAACCAAGAGCAATACAGTACCAGCAAACCTACGGCCAGCCACTGGCCACCAGGGATGAGGAGCAGGTGGTAGCCTGCGGGTGGAGGAGGGCCTCGAACTCGCGGCAGTGGCAGCAACAGCGAGCAGGGAAACGCAGGCACAGCAGGTGGTGCTGTCGCGGCGTGGGGAGCGACCTGCCTGGAGCAGGGTCAAGGGTCACAGGCAAGAAAGAATTTGGGCCATCCTACAGAAAGCCTGTACCGGTCCTAGCAGTTGAAGGAACAAGGACTGTACTTCTACCGCCTCTTGCCGGAAAAAAGGAGAAAAGATTTGTCTCAATTGACTTAATCAAACCACAGTATGTGGCTGATACTAAGCAGTAGGCCACGTGGACTCCAAAGTAGCAGACGCCCTCCTCTCGCTACAATCCAAGAAGTTCAAACGGAAAGACTCATCACGTTCGAAGAGTCACCTATACGGAATGAAGGACTATGCCAGTGGTTCCCAAACTTTTTCAACCCGTGGCTCCCTTGACCCATTGGCCATTGCCCGTGGCTCCCCACTGTTACTTTTTTTGGAGGGTGGGGGGTATGTAAGCCCGGCCTCGGGAGTACTTGCATTTTTCTCTCTGAAAATAATTGGGATGAAGCTGATGAAGGTATTATAATCATATGCGCAGGGTGTTTCCTATTACTAAGGCGGCGCCTCTAATAAAATATTCCTAGTTACACTTCTTTGTCCATTCCTTTTTTAGAGTACCCTCTACAAATTTTTTATCCCACTTACAGTGCTAGATAGCACCCCTATGCATGTAGGCCCCATTGCCAAAGTGTTTCTGCGCTTGAAGAATATTTGCATGCACTTCTACCCATGTCATACGTGCCAACACACCTGTCTCAGCAGGGTGAATTACGATTTTTGAAACCACATACAGCTTTATTTTTGCTGTCTCCTCCAAAAGATTGCCTCCAAATCAATGCAAGTAAAATAAATTCCTCTGATTTCTTTCTTTTTTTTTTAAAAGTCCCTCTTTCTTGCTTCCAAAGGTTGGCATTATGCCGTATATGGTGTTTTACTTCCCTGTGCTCAAGGAGAGAGCAGGCCTGTCTGGAAATGTGTGTGTACTGAAATAAATGTGTACTGGAAGTACCTATGATTCAAGTACAAATGCCAATACTTAATAATACTTAGTGTGTTTAATAGACAGGACAACTGTACTTTCCTGATAACTTGCATTGGTGTAAAATGCATTTGGAAAAAAATGAAACTATTAACGAGTCTAACAAAATAAATCAGGCATCTTCTGCTTACTTTGGGAATGTTGGAACGTGGGGATCCAGTGAAATATGGAGGTCATCTCCCTCGACATGCCATCAATTAAGCACTAAGTTTACAGCTTTAGGTATGTCACTTACAAATCATCGCCATCATGCGTTTAAGTCTAATTAGTTTAACTGAAGCCAACTGACCCTTCAACATTAAATGCATTAAAGTGCTTGGTGCGCGGCTCCCCTGGCTAGGTTTGACGGCTCCCCAGGAAGCCACGGCGCACAGTTTGGGAACCACTGGACTATGCAACAATGCTATGGAACTCGTTCCCCTTGAAACTAAAGCTCAACTTCAAAATCAAACACAAAATGACAGACAAATAGCTGTTACACCAAATACAGATGTCTACATCAACATGCCTCGACAAGAGCAAAATACGATTTCAACAAATCCTGAAGAATTCCAACAATTGATCGAACTGCTTCTGGCTACTTCATAAACTTTGATACGATTTCTTTGGATCCAAGTGAACCTGAAACGACGCCAGCCCAAAAATCACGCAAACAGCAGGTTAAAGACTTTATGAACTTTCTTAGAAAAACTTACCTGGTATCACCACGGGTAGAACTATGGGTAACTTCCGGGATTCTTTTCTTTCTTTTCTGGTTAGGCTTAGTTATAGTTTTTAACATGCTTATTAGTGGACAATACATTCGGCAAAGCTCTGCTGCCCAAGAAGTGAACTTAATGTTAAAACCACATCAATCATCTCATCGAGAACAAAGAGACTTGTTGTCAGTGAACATTACAGCAGTTCCTATACCTGATGGTATAGTGTGGGACAAGGTTAATTTCAATATATTTGGCCCGACGGAAATTTTAAAAATTCCACATTTATTTAAAATATCATTACTTCAAGTACATTTTCCGATGATTGGGATTTTGAAACTGTTAATAACATGTTGTCTGATTTGGAAAAATCTGCTGCGTTTTCCAATAGTGAAACATTGGAAGGCACATCAGACTATGAATTGATGTATTGTTATCAGCATTATGGTCATCATTTTTTGCATAAATCTGCTAATCCTAGAAATGTGTTCACATACCACCAGTGGGAACATTGTCCAACACCGCCATAAGGCAGTTCAAAAACATTTGCACAGAAGTTTCCATATTTTTCAGGGTTTAATATGTCTGACCCAGCCTCATATTATTATAAGGTCGCACCAACATCAGCACAGAAAAATATGTTGACAAACACCAAACAGATTTACTCTGCTGCCTTTATTGCCCAGCTGTCTGAACAAGGTTTCGACTTATGGAAAGACACCATAGACTTAAAATCAGTCTGGGGTACAAGAGAATGGCAGGTGCAGGGGACAGAAGCTTTGTTTAGAGCATGCCTCATCCCTCAACAAATTATGTTTTTGAACGAGACAGTGCAACAGACGTCTTGCCTTGGACTAGCCAAGGACAAAGACTTGAACACACCTCGAGTGCCGACTCCATCAAACACCGAGGGAAACGAAACATTACAAACAGGGATTACATTAGATGACATCATACAATACAATACATCAGACCCCGATTGGAAGAAATGGTTGATTTGGCCCACAGACACCAATGGTTGTCAGGAAAGATTCATGGGTAAAACCGAAGGGTTCACAATCCATAGGCCAGATCCGCGCTATGTACAGAGACAACATCCAGGGGTAGTGACATCATACAGTGTTGGGAAGTTGTGCCTTAATTGGCTAGAAACCTCAACACTCACAGAGGCGAAACAACACTTATCCTTACTCACAAAAGACATGGATCTTAGGGATTTTTTACTAGGTCCCAGGAAACCACGCCAAAACGTTTCATATATGCTGGCATTTATGCTGCCTACAATGAAAATTGGAAAATATCCCAACAAGAGGCCGCAGAAAGAATACGGGAAATAGACCGTATTAACTTAGAGAAATCTCTAGCAGTGGTAGACAATGGGTTAACAACATTGACCTCCAGGATATATTCCTTAGGCAACATTGTATCTTCTGTGATAGACATTCTAGAACAAGATTTGGCCATATTACAACACGGGCAATCTCAGTTACGTTCTATTATGTTATTGAGCTGGACGCTGCAATCTTTGCTTGCAGGCTATGTGCCTTGGCGTTTCATCAACAGAACGTCTCTGTTTTCTGAATACAATCTAACAGATAAACAGATAGAAATAACACAAAGGGGAGCAAAATATACAATGCTGCGTATCGAAAAACTGGATGGATTTCCATTCACAGTGGCAGAATCACCGCACACAGAATGGCTAATCCATGGCCACATAACTCTACCGGTCACTACTTTTCAGTTTCAATATTGCCTTGAACAAAAGCAGGCAGGCAAATATGAAAAAATAGGTAAGGAGTACATTAAGGAATCTTAGGAATTGCCATACAGATATCGATGCCGGAGAGGAGATCGAGAAGTGTTTCTGAGTGGTACAAACTGTGAGAGCGCTTTCAGTGGATCGCTCATATGTCAGGACATTCTACTGCACAGGGCTTGTAATGGTTCTGTGGCAAACTTGTCCTGTCATCTAAGGGGTGTCTCAGCTGCAGTGATTACTCCAGCATTTGGGATACTTTCGAATGGGAGTTACTTGATGATGAACAGTCAAGGCTGCTGTGGAATGCTCCCGGGCATCGCATATCTGGTAACTGTGAGCACCAGGGTTACTTGTTGTATGCAAGTATTGTTTCCACCGACGCATACAGTCAGGGAGGCGCCTTTATGGCCTTCACTGAATGTTTCTTTAATACAGTTTGATACTCTAGGCAAAATGAAAGCCATGCTTTTACAGAAGTCTGTGCCGTTAACCTCCGCTCGAGAGACCTTTTAACTCGAGATCGCAAGGTCTTCAGCTGAGATACAGACGCTTATTAATACAAACTGCCCTTTCCATTTTGTAGAAATGGTGAATCGTATCTTTAACATGTCTGATACGACTGGCATTGTCCACCTATTTAAGACCATAGGTTCTGGACTTCTAAGCACCTTTCAGACGGTACTTGGAGTTATACCAAACTTCATACACTCCGTATTCGGAAGCATATTTGGAGGACTTCCGCTAATCCTGTTTCTAATAGCAGGTATCCTGATTGTCTTCTATCTTCTACGCAATGGACGTCCCCGTCACCAAGGAGATGGAAAAAGTGCTCCTGGAGCGGAAATACCGTGACCGAATGGTACAACATCTAGGCACGCCTCGCCTGAGAGAACTAAGTGCATCTTGGTTCTTGTCATTTTGACCAGTCTGGATGGACTGCATCTTACCTGTCCTCCAATGCCTGTTTTGCAGAGAAGAATGCGTGTTAGACCTTTGTTTGACACTCCCATCATGTGCGCAACCGGACGTGAATGCTCTACTGGACCCGATAACGGCCCATGTTCTGCAATGTCCTCAGCGTATTCCTATGTAAATGGCGGCATTCCTTGAGCCACCGCAGGTAATACCTTCACATGTTGGTATGGACACCGGCTCCTCCCCTGACACCCAGGCTTTGGACGTCGCACAGGCGGCACCGGCTGTGGACAGCGTAGAACATCATCTGTGCTCTATTGACGTACTGTGCGAGGTGTTACACGGGCCATCTACTGCGGAAGCAAGCAACGAAAGTGTTGCGTCTACCAGCCTGGACACATAAACAATTGATTCATTTTGGCTCATAATGTGCTGGAAGAAATTCGCCCTTTTTTAATAACAAGCTCAATTTGGAACTCAGACAAAATTGACATTCCTTTTTCATTTATTTGGGCATGAATGGCTTTCTAATGCTTATAGTGGTTTGGACTATATCAACGGACACTTTTAGAGCTAGGGCCTGCAACAAATTTTCTGTTTACATTCTTTTAAATCATTTTAGAAATTTTATAGACATTTTTAAAAAGAAATGTTTTTAACCCTTGGTGCATGCCAATGTCTAGTTAGAATGGTAGTACACTTATAGGTTACATATGTCGTCCCATCGGAAGAGGAGTGGGTGTTAGATTCCATATAGGTACCCTATATAGGCGCAGGTAACACTGCAACCTTTCACCTATATCCTTCCCTACATTACATACATAACGGTTCATAGCGACTGACCTTTTACCTAGATACAACACTGCATTCAGAACGCAGGTTTTTCCCTGGTTCGAAACTCATACATTATGCATGAGGCTTCTTGGAAGCACAGCAGGACTCACAGCAGGACGAACATCTCCTGTATAATATCTATGTCAATGTTCAAGCCCGACGTCATCCTTTAGGCCGACCCAGTAACAGAGCAAGGTAGAGCCCCTGGGGAGACCCGTGGGTATATATACATCATGTCTTCCTTAGACAGACAGAGGAGACCGTGACTTCCCGGCTGACACACTGACCAGAGACGCTGAGGTTCCTGCATGCAGACGCTCCAGCTAGCAGTGGTCTAACATCCCTTGTGGGGTGTCCAACTCAAGACCAGGACGGGGTCCCACATTCTCTAACTCTCAGGTAATGGGGGTTGACTAGATCCTAGAGGGATTCTTGGCATAACACCTACACAGATGCTAGGTACATTTAGGTACATCTAGTTAGGGAGACATCGTAGGAGTACATACTTTTTAGGTTGCACCTTTTTATCATGTGTTTTATGTACATGTATATATTCATGATTTCTGCAAAATGGTAGAACTATACCATCCCTTTACTTTCGTAGGCATCACGCTAGACCCGAAACTGGACATGACCAAACACATTAAGAACTCGGCTAAGAGCTTCCTCAACCTGAAGCTATTGAACAAAATAAAACCTTTCATCCCGCCCAAAGATCTCAAACAAGCCACCCAATCATTGGTGCTGTCAAGATTAGACTATGGAAATGCAGTCCTCTCGGGAATAGCTAAATCACATCTTGCTCCTCTTAAAACAACTCTCAACGCGGCTGCCAGAATGGTCACCGGAATCAAGAAATTTGATCACATCCCACCTGCACTCAGAGAACTCAAGTGGCTCCCAGTAGAAATGCGGGCGAACTTCAGAACAGCCTGCCTCACACACAAAGCCCTACACACCGGCAAACCCGAATATCTGGCTGCCAAACTCAAAAAAGCAGGACAGACCAGGAACCTCAGAAGCTCTAACACCCTACTACTCATCCTGCTGAAATCACGAAAACAAAAAACCGCGGCCAGGTCCTTCGCCGGAAACGCGCCCAAATTCTCGAACTCTATTCCCCCTCACATCAGAACTATTCCCTCCTTTGCTAAATTCAAAAGTCAGCTCAAAATCCTGTTCCTCGACCGATCCCTAGCGAACCGATAGGAGCAGTCGGAGCGCTGAAGTAGACACCTCACTCCTCTCCGAAGCTGCGTCAGCAAGACCCCGAACTAGAACTCTTCGTCATTGACATTTATTAGTATTTTTATTACGGGTTTTTCCGCATCATTGTATTATGTTATGTTCTGCTCTGTAACTGATGTAAAGCGCTCCGATACCCTCCGGTCAGGTCAACGCTATATAAAACTTCTCAAATAAAAAAATAAAGTACTGTTAATCATATATCTCTTCTACTGTCTAATGGTTGTTGCAGCTCATCTATTCTACACTAGAATAACAACTGTTCAGTAAATCCTATTGAAACGCCTAGACTGTTTATTCTGTGTATCTCTGAGACAAACAAAGTGAGCACGAGTGACTGAACGAAAAGTAGTATATTGTTTCTACGATCCTGGGGGATCAGGGTTGTCATGTTCTGAGGTTGCCAGAAACTATTCTCTCCCCGATAAGAGGAGATTCTAGTGGCACTGTGATCCAGCTAATGCAAACAGGCTAATGTATTCGGTGGGGGTGCTCGGAACCAGTCTGCCACCAAACCCACAGTTTATGTTATCCGAACGCGCAGGTCCTGTATAGGATATATAGGAACTACACGACAACGGAGGAGCTACATGGACACCTGCCACCACGGATGTATGACGATACCACGCATGCATTACATCGCATGCGATTAGATCGCGGTTTTAACAACGCAAGTCGTTACAACGACTTGCGTTGGAGGGCGTGGACTTAGGAGTAGTTTAATTTACTATTCCAACTCCAGCCTACGTACAGTAGGGAAGGTGTTGGATAGTAATTTAAACTACTCCTTGTCCTCTAGCGCCCTCCAGTGCAAGTCGTTGTAACGACTTTCGTTGTAAAAACTGCAATCTAATGGCATGCGATGTAATGCATGCGTTCTAAAGGTTGTTTCCCGCCACCACACATGCAGCATCTAGTTTTCTGCTCCCAACCGGGCCGCTGACACACACCTGGGCCTTCCATATCACAACTCCAGCACGAACTGGAAAGAATGATTGCGGGCTGCCAAGTCTCTGGGGGATCTTTCTCTTACTAGAGTTCTGAGATACTTTGACTTGTAAAAAGCCATTGTGGAGCTTCTAAGACTTGAACTCACTAGTGGAGCCTAGCCAAATGTCTCCTCACTTAAATAGGGTATAACCACTCTCCTTAGACAGGGAAGTTGGATTTAGGATCTTACCTAGACTAGACTAGAGTGCAGGGATTATGAAGATTGTGTATATTATTTGTGGTGTGCCACATTTCACTTGCGCTCGTATATAAATACTACTTTTGTCATAAAAGCAAGTATCGGGCTGGACATCCAGTTACTGGGGTTGCTGTGTGTGTTTTGAGTTTTGAGCTTATGTAAACCTTTCACTTATATCACCCGAGAAGCCTTGGACTGCTCGACTCATGCTACCACTGAGAGTCAAGTGCTGAAGGGGTAGTACTTGGCCCAGTGGGTCAGATCCCATAGTAGGTTGGGCCACAAGACATCAGGTGTAAATGTCCTCATCTACCACAGTTGAGCCCAGTAGCCCCTGCTTGCCCTGTGGCCCTCTGAAAGTGATTCTGACAAGTGCAATACCTTTGTAGACAAAAGAATTGCATAACACCATTCCTGTTTTCTTCTGATAGATTTGGGCAGGCCAAACTTGGCAAAGTTTATCCAATAAAAATTCACAGAAAAAAAGCAAAAATGTAGTATGTCAAAACAAATTTGGAGCGTTATGCCTATTTTTCAGTTGGAAAACACAGAACAAGAGGCATTCATCACAGTACCATGGGGTGATAGCATTTATTAGGTTTGGTGAATATCCCATCCTATTCCACCCAGCATGTCATGAGAGCCTAAGTCTACCTTGGAAGGAGCTTAAACTCGTTACCTTCAGATCTCTATGCAGGATTGGACTAACTGAGCAATACTGCCAGCAGTTCACCTAAATTGTGCTTGGAATTTTGGGGGGCGTGGCCTGACGCCGATGGAGGGAGCAGCACTGCTCCGGAGCTCCCGTCGGCCGGCCGCCATCCACAGCCATCCTGAAGCCCAACGCGGGGCCCGAAGCCTCTCAAAGCAACCCCACAACGGCCAGAACTGAAGGGATGCACAGGAGGTAAAACGAACCTCTCCCGCGGCCAGAATCTGTTAAAATCGGACGCGGCGAACGCGCCCGGGAAAAAGCAAGATGGCGCCACCCAGCGGGTGCTGACAAGCCCGGCTGGCGCGGGGAGGGCCAGAGCAGACGCCTCGGGCAGTGGACTGCGTGTCCCCGCATTGGCCCCACACCAGCCACAGGGTCCCGACTGGAGGGACCCCAAGAGGGCCAGCAGTGGGAGAGCGCACACAACACTGGCGGCGCCCAGAAATAAACAAAATGGCGGCGCGCCGGGGCGGAGGCGCCTGAAGGGCTGCTACGGAGCGGCTGGGGCCCTGTAGTGCTTCGTTCCTGCCCCCTGAGTGATACCCTGCACAGGGCCTGGCAGCCCAAGAAGTAAGGCGGATGGGGGAAAGCTGCTGAATAGCAGACGCAGTGAACGCGCCCAGAGACACGGCCGAGGGGGTGGTGCCCAGCGGGCGTTGATGAACCCGAAATGAGTGCGGGGACCCAGCGCAGTACCAGGTGAGCAGGGGACCGATACAGCCCCACACCGACCATAAGGTACTGATTGGCAGGACCCCCCAGGCTGACACAAAATAACGGCGCGCTGGGGCCGGGGCGCCCGAGAAGCTGCTGGGACGCGGATTGAGGCCTGCAGGGCTTCCCCCCCGGTCTCCCAGGCACGAACCAGCACGAGGTCTTGGGGCCTATGCGGCGGAGTTAGCGGGGGAAAGAGAGATGACCTGCCAGAAGGGGGGACAGTAGCGGGGCCAGAGGACCTCCCTGGGAACCTGCGGAGCACGGCGACTGCTGGGCGGCCTGATCCCCAGCCGCTTGGGCGACCACTGGCAGCAGCACCCCTAAAGGAGAGGAGGCAAGAAAACTGGGCTGAGAGTGGACCCCACAACCCACGCAAGCCAGAGGACACGTGCACGCCGAGCAGAGGGGCTTGGAGACCCCAGGGGACTCCGGTCTGACCCCGTGGAGGCTGCCACACTGGGAGTGGACCCGGGGAGCCCTGATCACGGCCCGGAACAGAAGAAGGGGCGGAGGAGCAGCGGGGCTGGAGCACACTGGGCGCGGAACTGACTCAACGCGGCGCGCCCCCTGCGGCAGTGACATCCGGAGGCCCCTGGGGACTTAACCAGTTCAATCAATCAATCACGGCATTTATAGAGCGCGCTACTCACCCGGGAGGGTCTCAAGGCGCTGGGGGAGGGGGTAGGTTACTGCTCGAACAGCCAGGTCTTGAGCTGCTTCCTGAAGGAGAGATGGTCCTGGGTTCGCCGAAGGTGAGTGGGGAGGGAGTTCCAGGTCTTGGCTGCCAGGTAGGAGAAGGATCTTCCTCCGGCGGTGGTTCTGCGGATGCGTGGTACGGTGGCGAGGGCGTGGCTGGTTGATCGTAGCTGGCGTGTGGGCGTGTAGAAGGTCATGCGGTCGTTGAGGTACTTTGGGCCCAGGTCGTGGAGGGCCTTGTGTGCGTGGGTGAGGAGTCTGAACGTGATTCTCTTGCTGACGGGGAGCCAGTGCAGGTCTTTCAGGTGTCCGGTGATGTGGCTGTGTCGGGGGATGTCCAGGATGAGTCGTGCGGAGGCGTTCTGGATGCGCTGGAGTCTTTTTGAAGTTTGGCTGTGGTTCCGGCGTAGAGGGTGTTCCCATAGTCCAGTCGGCTGGTGACGAGTGCCTGGGTGACGGTCTTCCTGGTTTCAGTGGGGATCCATCTGAAGATCTTGCGGAGCATGCGCAGGGTGTTGAAGCATGAAGATGAGACGGCGTTGACTTGTCTGGTCATCGACAGGGAGGAGTCCAGGATGAAGCCCAGGTTGCGTGCGTGGTCCGTTGGCTTGGGCGCGGTGCCCAGGGCCGGGGGCCACCAGGAGTCGTCCCAGGCGGAGGGAGATGAGCCCAGGATGAGGACTTCCGTCTTGTCCGAGTTCAGTTTAAGGCGGCTGTTCCTCATCCAGTCGGCGACGTCTCTCATCCCGTCGTGTAGGTTGGCTCTGGCGGTGGTGGGGTCATTGGTGAGGGAGAGGATCAGCTGGGTGTCGTCGGCGTAGGAGATGATGTTGAGGTTGTGTTGGCGTGCGATGGCTGCGAGGGGGCTCATGTAGACGTTGAAGAGGGTTGGACTGAGTGAAGATCCTTGTGGAACGCCGCAGATGACTTCGGTGGCTTCGGATCTGAACGAGGGGAGGCGGACTCTCTGGGTTCTTCCGGCGAGGAACGAGATGATCCATTCCAGTGCTTTCTCTCGGATTCCGATGTTGCTGAGGCGCTTCACTAGGGTGCGGTGGCAGACGGTGTCGAACGCCGCGGAGAGGTCCAAGAGGATGAGGGCAGCTGTTTCCCCGTTGTCGGTTAGGGTTCTGATGTCGTCGGTGGCTGCGATAAGGGCGGTCTCGGTGCTGTGGTTGGCCCGAAACCCGGACTGCGAGGGGTCGAGGGATCCATTCGTCTCGAGGAAGGCGGCAAGCTGTCTGTTGACGGTCTTCTCGATGACTTTGGCCGGAAACGGAAGGAGCGAGATGGGACGGTAGTTCTTGAGGTCGGTGGGGTCCGCCGTTGGTTTCTTCAGGAGGGCGGTAAGCTCGGCGTGCTTCCAGCTCTCCGGGAAGGTGGCGGTGTGGAAGGAGGAGTTGATGATGTCCCGGAGATGGGGTGCGATGGTGGCGTCGGCTTTGTTGAAGACGTGGTGTGGGCAGGGGTCGGTTGGTGATCCGGAGTGGATGGAGTTCATCGTGCGGGTGGTGTCTTCGGTGCTGATCGGGGTCCAGTTGCAGAGGGTGGTGGTGGCGGGCGTTGGTTTGGCGGTAGGGTGCGTGGTTTGTGCGTCGAAGCTGTTATGTATGTCGGTGATCTTGCGGTGGAAGAACGCGGAGAGTGAGTTGCAGAGGTCTTGCGAGGGGGTGATGTCGTTGTTTCCGGCGCTGGGGTTGGAGAACTCTTTGACGATGCTGAAAAGTTCCTTGCTGTCATGGGCGTTGTTGTCCAGTCGTTCTTTGAGTGCCGACTTCTTGGTGGCACGGATCAGCTGGTGGTGTTTGCGGGTGGCGTGCTTGAGGGTGGTCCTGTTGTCTGTGGTCTGGTCGAGTCGCCAGGTTTTCTCGAGAGTGCGGCAGTTCTTCTTGGATTCCTTGAGTTCGTTGGTGAACCAAGGGGTTTTCTTGCTTCCGGGTCTGCTGGGAGGGTTTTTAGTGGTGCGAGGTCGTCGGCGCAGGCGGTCAGCCACTTGGCGAGGTTGCTGGCTGCTTCGTTTGGGTCCGTTGTGTTGGTGGGTGTGTTCTGGCCGAGGGAGGCGGTGAGCTGCTCGGCGGTGATCTTGCTCCAGCTCCGGCGGGGAGCCTGTTGCGGGTGGTGGTGGGTCGCAGTCTTTCTGAAGCTGAAGTGGATGCAGCTGTGGTCGGTCCAGTGGAGTCCGGTGGCGTGGCTGAAGGAGATGTGTTTGCTGGACGAGAAGACGGGGTCAAGCGTGTGGCCGGCGTAGTGGGTGGGTGTGTTCACCAGTTGCTTGAGTCCGAGGTTGGCGAGGTTGTCCAGCAGGGCGGTGGTGTTTCTGTCATTGTTGTTCTCCAGGTGGAAGTTGAGGTCCCCTAGGAGGATGTAGTCGGCGGAGGGCATGGCGTGCGGGCTGATGAAGTCTGCGATGTCTTCGCTGAATAGTGTGCGTGGTCCCGGGGGTCTGTAGATGAGGGTGCCTCGGAGGGTGGTCTTGGGGTCAGTGTGTATCTGGAAGTGTAGGTGTTCGGCGGCGGTGAAGGTCTCGTCGGAGTTAGTCGAGATGCGGATGGTGTTCTTGTGTACGATGGCGATGCCTCCTCCCGTCTGGTTGACGCGGTCCCTCCGGGTGATCTTGTATCCGTCCGGGATGGCTATGGCGATGTCGGGCGCTGAGGAGGCGTTCATCCAGGTTTCGGTGAGGAAGGCGATGTCCGGTGCTGTTGCGTCGAGCAGGTCCCAGAGTTCCACGGCGTGCCTGTGGACGGAGCGGGTGTTCAACAGGATGCATTTCAGGTGGTTGCTGCTGGTGCTCGACTTGGCGGAGGTGGTGCACGTCCGGGGGCAGGTGAATCGGCAGGTTTGGCAGGTGAAGGGTCCGTGGGTGCGTCTCGGTGAGGCTCGGTAGCAGGCAGGGTTCCGGCCGGCATTGAGTGCGGTGAGTGTGGCGGCGTCGTAGGTCCGTCGAGTGGTGTTGCATCGGTGGGTTCCAGGGGTTCTGGCGCTGGGCGCGGTCCAGTCGCGGACGGGCGCAGACGGGCTTGCCTTAGGCGCGCCTTCAGCGCGCCAGCGGCTCGCCCGCTGCGCACGTCCGCTGCGCGGCCGCGCAGCGGCCGCCATTTATGGGGAGGTGGGAGGGAGGAGCAGCTGGGAGGCGGGAGGCAGGGGCAGCGAATGGGCAGTCAGGGGGGCGGGGCCGCAGGGGACGCAGCGGCGGGAATGGCGAGAGGCAGCGGGGGCACAAGAGGAAAATGGGGGGTGAAAACAGACAAAATGGCAAGCACAACGCTAATGGGGCAGTGAGGGGCACAGAAAGGAAAAAGGGGGTGAAAACAGACAAAATGGCAAGCACAACGCTAATGGGGCAGCGAGGGGCACAGAAAGGAAAAAGGGGTGAAAACAGACAAAATGGCAAGCACAACGCTAATGGGGCAGCGAGGGGCACAGAAAGGAAAAAGGGGGTGAAAACAGACAAAATGGCAAGCACAACGCTAATGGGGCAGCGAGGGGCACAGAAAGGAAAAAGGGGGTGAAAACAGACAAAATGGCAAGCACAACGCTAATGGGGCAGCGAGGGGCACAGAAAGGAAAATGGGGGTGAAAACAGACAAAATGGCAAGCACAACGCTAATGGGGCAGCGAGGGGCACAGAAAGGAAAAAGGGGGTGAAAACAGACAAAATGGCAAGCACAACGCTAATGGGGCAGCGAGGGGCACAGAAAGGAAAAAGGGGGTGAAAACAGACAAAATGGCAAGCACAACGCTAATGGGGCAGCGAGGGGCACAGAAAGGAAAATGGGGGTGAAAACAGACAAAATGGCAAGCACAACGCTAATGGGGCAGCGAGGGGCACAGAAAGGAAAAAGGGGGTGAAAACAGACAAAATGGCAAGCACAACGCTAATGGGGCAGCGAGGGGCACAGAAAGGAAAAAGGGGGTGAAAACAGACAAAATGGCAAGCACAACGCTAATGGGGCAGCGAGGGGCACAGAAAGGAAAAAGGGGGTGAAAACAGACAAAATGGCAAGCACAACGCTAATGGGGCAGCGAGGGGCACAGAAAGGAAAAAGGGGGTGAAAACAGACAAAATGGCAAGCACAACGCTAATGGGGCAGCGAGGGGCACAGAAAGGAAAAAGGGGGTGAAAACAGACAAAATGGCAAGCACAACGCTAATGGGGCAGCGAGGGGCACAGAAAGGAAAAGGGGAGACAAGCAGGCAAATACGGGCACCGGGGCCACAAGCGGAGGGCGATCTTACCTGCAGAAGCAGCGGGCAGACAACACAGGCGGAGCTGTGTGGTGGGGAGCGACCTACCTGGCAAGGTCAAGGGTCGCTCTCCACACGCGCAGCGGCCGCCATTATGGGGAGGTGGGAGGGAGGAGCAGCTGGGAGGCGGGAGGCAGGGGCAGCGAATGGGCAGTCAGAGGGCGGGGCCGCAGGGACGCAGCGGCGGGAATGGCGAGAGGCAGCGGGGGCACAGAAAGGAAAATGGGGGTGAAAACAGACAAAATGGCAAGCACAACGCTAATGGGGCAGCGAGGGGCACAGAAAGGAAAAAGGGGGTGAAAACAGACAAAATGGCAAGCACAACGCTAATGGGGCAGCGAGGGGCACAGAAAGGAAAAAGGGGGTGAAAACAGACAAAATGGCAAGCACAACGCTAATGGGGCAGCGAGGGGCACAGAAAGGAAAATGGGGGTGAAAACAGACAAAATGGCAAGCACAACGCTAATGGGGCAGCGAGGGGCACAGAAAGGAAAAAGGGGTGAAAACAGACAAAATGGCAAGCACAACACTAATGGGGCAGCGAGGGGCACAGAAAGGAAAAAGGGGTGAAAACAGACAAAATGGCAAGCACAACGCTAATGGGGCAGCGAGGGGCACAGAAAGGAAAAAGGGGTGAAAACAGACAAAATGGCAAGCACAACGCTAATGGGGCAGCGAGGGGCACAGAAAGGAAAAAGGGGGTGAAAACAGACAAAATGGCAAGCACAACGCTAATGGGGCAGCGAGGGGCACAGAAAGGAAAAAGGGGTGAAAACAGACAAAATGGCAAGCACAACGCTAATGGGGCAGCGAGGGGCACAGAAAGGAAAAGGGGAGACAAGCAGGAAATACGGGCACCGGGGCCACAAGCGGAGGGCGATCTTACCTGCAGAAGCAGCGGGCAGACAACACAGGCGGAGCTGTGTGGTGGGGGAGCGACCTACCTGGCAAGGTCAAGGGTCGCTCTCCTCACCGCGCAGCGGCCGCCATTTATGGGGAGGTGGGAGGGAGGAGCAGCTGGGAGGCGGGAGGCAGGGGCAGCGAATGGGCAGTCAGGGGGCGGGGCCGCAGGGGACGCAGCGGCGGGAATGGCGAGAGGCAGCGGGGGCACAAAAGGAAAATGGGGGTGAAAACAGACAAAATGGCAAGCACAACGCTAATGGGGCAGCGAGGGGCACAGAAAGGAAAAAGGGGGTGAAAACAGACAAAATGGCAAGCACAACGCTAATGGGGCAGGGAGGGGCACAGAAAGGAAAAAGGGGGTGAAAACAGACAAAATGGCAAGCACAACGCTAATGGGGCAGCGAGGGGCACAGAAAGGAAAAAGGGGGTGAAAACAGACAAAATGGCAAGCACAACGCTAATGGGGCAGCGAGGGGCACAGAAAGGAAAAAGGGGTGAAAACAGACAAAATGGCAAGCACAACGCTAATGGGGCAGCGAGGGGCACAGAAAGGAAAATGGGGGTGAATACAGACAAAATGGCAAGCACAACGCTAATGGGGCAGCGAGGGGCACAGAAAGGAAAAAGGGGTGAAAACAGACAAAATGGCAAGCACAACGCTAATGGGGCAGCGAGGGGCACAGAAAGGAAAAAGGGGGTGAAAACAGACAAAATGGCAAGCACAACGCTAATGGGGCAGCGAGGGGCACAGAAAGGAAAATGGGGGTGAAAACAGACAAAATGGCAAGCACAACGCTAATGGGGCAGCGAGGGGCACAGAAAGGAAAAAGGGGGTGAAAACAGACAAAATGGCAAGCACAACGCTAATGGGGCAGCGAGGGGCACAGAAAGGAAAAAGGGGGTGAAAACAGACAAAATGGCAAGCACAACGCTAATGGGGCAGCGAGGGGCACAGAAAGGAAAAAGGGGGTGAAAACAGACAAAATGGCAAGCACAACGCTAATGGGGCAGCGAGGGGCACAGAAAGGAAAATGGGGGGTGAAAACAGACAAAATGGCAAGCACAACGCTAATGGGGCAGCGAGGGGCACAGAATGGAAAAAGGGGGTGAAAACAGACAAAATGGCAAGCACAACGCTAATGGGGCAGCGAGGGGCACAGAAAGGAAAAAGGGGTGAAAACAGACAAAATGGCAAGCACAACGCTAATGGGGCAGCGAGGGGCACAGAAAGGAAAAAGGGGGTGAAAACAGACAAAATGGCAAGCACAACGCTAATGGGGCAGCGAGGGGCACAGAAAGGAAAAAGGGGTGAAAACAGACAAAATGGCAAGCACAACGCTAATGGGGCAGCGAGGGGCACAGAAAGGAAAAAGGGGGTGAAAACAGACAAAATGGCAAGCACAACGCTAATGGGGCAGCGAGGGGCACAGAAAGGAAAATGGGGGTGAAAACAGACAAAATGGCAAGCACAACGCTAATGGGGCAGCGAGGGGCACAGAAAGGAAAAAGGGGTGAAAACAGACAAAATGGCAAGCACAACGCTAATGGGGCAGCGAGGGGCACAGAAAGGAAAAAGGGGGTGAAAACAGACAAAATGGCAAGCACAACGCTAATGGGGCAGCGAGGGGCACAGAAAGGAAAATGGGGGTGAAAACAGACAAAATGGCAAGCACAACGCTAATGGGGCAGCGAGGGGCACAGAAAGGAAAAGGGGTGAAAACAGACAAAATGGCAAGCACAACGCTAATGGGGCAGCGAGGGGCACAGAAAGGAAAAAGGGGTGAAAACAGACAGAATGGCAAGCACAACGCTAATGGGGCAGCGAGGGGCACAGAAAGGAAAAAGGGGGTGAAAACAGACAAAATGGCAAGCACAACGCTAATGGGGCAGCGAGGGGCACAGAAAGGAAAAAGGGGGTGAAAACAGACAAAATGGCAAGCACAACGCTAATGGGGCAGCGAGGGGCACAGAAAGGAAAAAGGGGGTGAAAACAGACAAAATGGCAAGCACAACGCTAATGGGGCAGCGAGGGGCACAGAAAGGAAAAGGGGAGACAAGCAGGAAATACGGGCACCGGGGCCACAAGCGGAGGGCGATCTTACCTGCAGAAGCAGCGGGCAGACAACACAGGCGGAGCTGTGTGGTGGGGGAGCGACCTACCTGGCAAGTTGAAACGCCATAAGAGCTGCCAGAGGTGCGCCCGCGGACAGAGTCCAGGTTGTGGTTCACAAGGGCGGCGGACACCATCTCATGAGCACACGCAGTGCCCGGACCATCGGGGGGCGGGAGGACGCCATGGGGAAGCCCCCGAAATGGAAAGATAAGGAGGAACCCGCGGCGAGCAGGCCCTCAGACGAGGCCGAGAAATCCGCAACCGGGACAGAACGCCAGGCAGATCCTACGCTACAGGATATACTGCAAGCCATCACCACCTCCAGCGAACGCCTGGAAGGGAAAATTGACTCTCTCAGCCTGGACATGGGATTGCTCCGGGAGGACCATAAGAAACTAACGGACCGGGTCACGACCAATGAGCGCACATTAGCTGAAGCTGTCCCAGCGGTCACAGACATGCAACGGCGAATGACCATACTAGAAACCAAAGTGCGGACGCTAGAGGAAAGGGCGGAGGACGCCGAAAATCGATCGCGCAGAAGCAACCTGAGAATTGTGGGCCTCCCGGAGAAAATTGAGGGCCGTAACATGGTGGACTACCTCGAGCACTGGCTCAGGGATGAAGTGGCGCCGACCGGCCTGTCGAATTTCTTCGCCCTGGAAAGAGCACACCGAGTCCCTGCCAAGCCGCCTATACCAGGGGCACCGCCGCGAGTGATAATAGCAAAACTCCTCCACTACAAGGACAGGGATCACATCCTAACTCAGGCACGGCTCAAAGGTGACATCCAAGTGCACAATTCGGTAGTACGCATTTTCCCGGATTTCTCCCGTGAAGTACAGCGCCGAAGGGGATCATACCGGGATGTGAAACAGAGACTGCGCCAACTGAACTACAAATACGTGACGCAGTACCCGGCCACGCTACGGGTTACCACGACAGAGGGCACAGAATTCTTCAGGACCCCGCAGGAAGCGTCCGAATGGATAGACAGACAAGGAGGAACAGTGCAAACACGGAACCTGCAGAGGGGACGAAGGCGAGGACTTCGACCACGCAACCGGAGGAACGGGAAAGAGACCATGGCACCCTCGCAGGAGGAGGCACAACTAGAACGGCGGAACGCAATGCAGGTGGTGGCCCTGATTAGCGGCGGAACTGAGAGTCCGGGTCCTCCTAAGAGCGGCGAAGAACCGGCAGACACGGGCTCGGAGAATGGGTCCATCGACTCTGATGCGCAGAGCCTGACGCTGCCAACTGTTACCCCGCAGACAGCGGACGGTATCATCTAAGGGCGGGGAACGGAAGATGGCGCTGACTGCAACCAATCTGCCGTGAGACACTTCTGTTTCATCATTAAGGTACAGGGGTAGACGGGGAAGAGCAGCTGAGGGGCGGTTCACTGAAGAATCAGTGGGGATGGCGGCCGCAGAGACTGGGAGAGCACCGGTGAAGGACCACCCCGGAGACTGACTGATCGAACTGCAAGCAGTCACTTGTAGACTTTTCGCACTGGTTTGGATGGGAGGGGTTTTCCTACTTATCCTGGGGAGCGGGAGTTGGGGAACATGTTCACTGTTGACGAAGGGGAAACCTTGAGTTGCACTGTATAACGAATTATACGATAGGGAAAGTGGAGGGCAAGAAGAGGGCATTGCTCGGCCTGGGTAGCGGCCAATTCACCGACTCCAAAGTCAATGGCTGATAAACAACACTATAAATGCATGACATGGAACATTAGGGGAATGCACACAATGTCAAAGCGCCACAAGGTACTCTCTTACATCAAGAGACGGAAGCCCAGATAGCTTTCCTGCAGGAAACGCACCTAACACAGAAGGAAGGACAAGCACTACACAAAAGATGGAGGGGGCAGCTCTACTACACCACCTATTCGGCATATGCGAGAGGGCGTTAATATGGGTTCAAGCGGGTGTGCCGTTCCAGCTGCTCAACTCAGTGGTAGACCCGGAGGGGCGATATGTGGCAGTAAAAGGGAGACTAGAGGGCCGAGAGATTAGCTTACTTAGCATCTATGCCCCTAACGTGGACCAACCTGCCTTCTTCGCGACACTGAGTCACAAACTAGCACACTACCTGGCGGGGCGGTTATAGCGGGGGTGACTTTAATAGCGTGGATGATGTCTTACTAGACAGATCCCAACCCCCATTGCAAAACTCCCAGGCAGCGCGCGCTTCCCAAGCATTCACCACATGGAGACAGAGTTGGGGACTGTTAGACTCATGGCGCACCCTGAACCCACAAGGGAGGGATTACTCCTACTTTTCAGCGGTCCATGAAGTACACGTACGCCTGGACGCCCTCCTTAGCTCAGTAGAAGTCCAACCCCTTGTCACAAGCGCGGAATACCTCGCGCGCACCATCTCGGACCACAACCCACTGATCTTGTCCCTGAGATGGGCGCACCCGCCAGCTGTGATCCCCACGTGGCGGCTCCGCCCGGACACTCTGGAGGACCAGGTCTTCAGGGAGGAGATCAGAGATGAAATACCTCGCTACTTTCAAATCAACGAGGGCACGGCTGTGTCGCGGAATGTAGAGTGGGATGCGTTCAAGGTGGTCCTGAGAGGCCATTGTATAACACGGGCCACGGGGGTCAGACGCGTCATCACGCGCGAAGTGGAGGAGGCAGAGACGGCACTCAGAGAGATAGAACGCAGGAGGCCGGGACGCCCGGAATTGCATACAGCACTCTTAGACGCTAAAGAGGAAGTGGCGAAGCAAACGGAGAGGCTTAGGAGCTTCGATTACAAGAAGTACTTAGAGCGCACGCACGCTGAAAGGGACAGATCAGGCTTGCTCCTGGCGTGGCTGACGAATCCGACAACCAGGGACACTCCTTTAGTGGAGATGGAGGATGAAGGGGGGACCAGACACTTTAAGCCAGATAAGATTAATGAGATTTTTGCGCGCTACTATACTAACCTCTACACGAAAACATGCATATGCGAACCGGCAGAACTCCGGGACTATCTAGCTGACCTGCCACTGACAGTTTTGAACCCTGCGGTGGCGGAATTATTAGGGGCTGATATTACGCAGCGGGAGATACGGGTCGCCATCAAGGGCATGGCAAGAAACAAAACCCGGGCACAGATGGCCTACCGGCCGAATTTCACGCTTAACATACACAGACGAGCTGGCCCCCAATTGGCTGCGATGTACCAGGGAGCCCGAGAATTGGGAGAGATTGCCTGAGAGTGCCAGAGAAGCCCTTATAATCCCCATACCTAAGCCCGGGAAGGAACCTCATGATTATACGGCCTACAGGCCACTGTCCATGCTAAATATGGATTATAAAATCCTAAGTAAAGTCCTAGCGACGCGCCTCCTGCCACACATGCCCCTACTGGTGCACGCAGATCAGGCGGGATTCATCCCAGGGCGGAACACAGACATAAACATCCGGCGGCTCCTGGCAGTAATGGACTCGGATGGGTATGACAAACAAGAGGCGGCAGTATTCGCAGTAGATATTGAAAAGGCATTCGACAGCCTGGAGTGGCAATTTTTATATGAGGTCTTAGCCAGGATGGGGCTGGGTGAAGGATTCCTGACATGGGTGCGGCTCCTGTACACGTCCCCTACGGCCCGCGTACGCACTGGAAGGATTATCTCACCCAGACTGAGGATGGAGAGGGGCACGAGGCAGGGATGCTCCCTCTCCCCGCTCCTGTTTACCCTGGCCATGGAACCGTTGGCGAGCAGGGCCAGGAGTGGCCGGGACTACGGGGGCATGGAGACGACGATAGGGCAGCACTATATCGCATTGTACGCGGATGACCTCCTGATATTCTTGCGCAACACAGCTGAGGAGTTGCAGGGTGCGCGCAGCATGCTGGCTCAGTTCGGCACTCTGTCTGGTCTCAGGGTCAACTGGCAAAAATCCAGCCTATACCCATTGGCGCCTGATACCCCCCCACCGCTTACGTTAGAACAACTGCGCTGGGAGCCCAACTGTTTGCAGTACCTGGGAGTTAAAATATATCACGGTGCGGAAGACCTGTTGGATGGTAACGTAGGAAGGGCTATGAGGGCGGCAAGAACAGCAATGGACTTCTGGGGAACGCTTCCGCTATCTGTGGCTGGAAGGGTGGCAGTCCTGAAAATGGAAACATTGCCGCGCTTGCTATACTATTTCGGAACACTGCCGGTATGGATTCCGCGAGCAATGTTCAGGGAGCTAGACTCCAAGATTATATCGTTTATCTGGGGGGCAGGCAGACGGAGGGTGCCATTGACAATGTTGAAATGCCCCACGGCAGAAGGCGGACTGGCGGTACCGGACCTTGAGGCCTACTACCTAGCAGCACAATTATACTGGCTAATACAGTGGCTAGCGGCGGATCGAAACCCGGACAGGGAGCAGGATCCTGCTGCACCAGATACGGCCACACTGGCGAGAATCCTCCTCCGAGTGCGTCGCACCTCGGCTGAGGACACAGAGGCGGCTAAGGTGATAGTGCGCTGCTGGACCAGGTATCTTAGGAAAGTGGGCGCGGCAACTCCCTACTCCCCTGACATACCACTCACGATGCTGCGCTATCTCCCACAGGGGGAACACTGGACAGGACTGGAGGACTGGGTAGAGGCAGGACTGCGGGAGATGGGCGACTTGTATCCCGACTCTGCGCTCCTTCCCTTTGCAGACTTGCAAACCGCATATGACTTGCCTGGGGGACACTTTCTGAAGCATAGAGCGCTAATGCGCAGGATTATGACGCACTGGAAGACTGGGGACGCCGAGCCGAGAGCACTGGCGGGATGCAGGTATGTAGCGCTATCGGCAGGGAGGATCAAGACGGTGTCCTGCCTCTATAAAGCAATACAGCGAGATACGCAACAACCGCGAGAGCGCTTGCGAACACAATGGGAGGAGGACCTCGGTAAACAAATACCTGAGAAAGACTGGGACAAAATCCTAGAACGCACCCCGAAAGTGTCTCGGAATGCGCGCTTCAAATTAATTAACTACTATGTGCTGCATAGAGCATATTTAACGCCGGTTCGCATTAGGAGGTACTTTGGCGTGGACTCAGCAGCCTGCCCCAGATGCGGAGAAAGAGAGGCGCACATACTCCATATGTTCTGGAGCTGCCCAATATTGCAAACATTCTGGGGGAACTTAGAAGTATCATAAGCGACCTGATTGACAAAGAAATTCCGCAAACCCCAGAACACTTCCTCTTAGGGTGGTTCCCCCACACAGCTAGAAACAGGGTGACAGGAAAGTTTCAGGACCTTGCCTATATATTAGCTAAGCGGGAGATAGCCAGGAACTGGAAAGCGCCGGGCGGGCCGAGACTCATTACATGGAGGAAAGAGCTCGAAAGATGGGCGGGGGCAGAAGGGAGACTGCTACTCCGAGAGGCCAGCAAGGGAATAGGTACGATAGAAAAAGCCAGGGCATGGGAGGCTCTTGTCGGGGAACTAATAGCAGCAGATGCAGACGCTGACAGCGAAGGGAACACCCCGAGGGTGGCAACACCGGACCCGGGCGACGAGCAAGAGGAGGAACCAGCCCCACACACCTGAGAGAAACAGTGGGCCAATGGCTACCTACTGGGGCCCTGGAGCCCGCCGGACTATTCGCACACTTCTTCCACATTTCAGTCATTAGCAAGCAACTCAAGAGGGGAGGGGGGATAACTCTGTTGGGAAAAGGTTATAGATAAAGGCACATCGGAGACTGAACAAGGATATGTATTATTGGATGCACTGTCAATATATAAATGCCAATAAAATATGGTTAAAAAAAATTGTGCTTGGAATTTTCTAGTGTTTGGGAGAGGGTGGGTCTTAAAAATCACCAGATTCTCGTTGTTTAAACCATTCGTAAGTTCTTTTGAAAATTCTCCT
Organism: Calotriton arnoldi; assembly: GCA_963921515.1. NCBI lineage: Eukaryota > Metazoa > Chordata > Amphibia > Caudata > Salamandridae > Calotriton > Calotriton arnoldi. The sequence goes on from CAWUFW010002293.1 coordinate 1,661,309, forward strand.
CTTTAGTCGTACCACAACTTGTTGCACAACACAGAGCTTTTCATGTCCAAGCAGGCAAACAGTGTAACGATATACCCTTTTTCTAAGGATTGAAGAGAGACCCCTGAAGTTTCTGAACCAATTTGGAAGACAGCATTGTGCATTTATAAGGGCCATTCTGCACATCAATAAAAAGGAGAAAAAGTGTATGAGACAGAAGAGAAACTCACATTGGCTCTTACCACGAGCTCACATCCACTGAAAATATGTATTTTATTGTTGAATGGTTCTTTCTGGAGAAGAGCCTTTGGATGATGTTTTGAAACAATTTCTTGAACCCTTTGATTTGCAGTTTGAACATTTTCAGTTTTGTATTTGTAGCTGTTTTGTACATGTACAGTTTTGTACACGGCAAGATAGATATGTAAAGCGGGATTTACAATGTTTACAAAATGTTCCCTCTGCTTGCCGTCCTTATTAAAACCACTAGATGGAAACCTTGGATCAGTTACTTTTAAACTAAGTCAGTCACTGGCCTCTGTATCGAAGAAGGCTTCAGCAAGAAAGAGCGAGTCGAAGATGTGGATTGATTGCATTGGGAATCATTAAGAATAATTAGCATGTAAAAGCATAAATAGAGACATGCACGACTGCTGACATTTCCTGAGTAAATTACAAACAAGAACAATCAAAACCTATTGACAGCTTCAATTGCAACAAAATAAGGCGCTGGATGTTGTTCCTGTCTCTTTGAAGGTGAGGTTAGAAGCTCCTGACAGTGTTATCAAAGATGAAGGGCAGGTCTTAGGTGCTAAGAAAAGGTTTGCAGTGTGGTTGGGTTTGATCATTAGCCCTTGATTTCCTATTGCCAAAATGCAGATTCCAAATCTCTGTTTTCAAAGACTCTCTCAGGACACCATCCGTATGATTTTTGGGGAGGCAGAAGTAAACCGAGAGTGGAGCATTTAGCAGAGGCCGCCCTATTATGGACCTGTGCTTTTCCTTTTCTCGTCTTCTGCGCATCTATTAACTGAAAAAATCTCTCCGTTAGAACATGGCTGCATGTAGCTGCCCACGGACACACTAGGCAGCTTTGTGGATGTTGTCGTGTCGTGGGCCCTAGGCCCACATGATAAGGAATAAGGACTCAGACACATTGTATGTGGTTACTGGAACTGGGCCAGGGAACGTGCGCCCGGCCCCTTTTATTAGTAGTGTCACCTGACCGGTGACGCTTGTGATCGGTGGGTGTTAGTGTGGGTGTTATACAGGGTGAAACACTAGAATGTGTCCAGCAGGACACCACAGATGTGAGCTTGGCTGTCAGCAAAATAAGCACTAGCTCGGAGATTTTGTGAGTTAAAGGAAGCACCGAGGTGGAGAAACATAAACGCCCAGACCCTTTTTCTGCTGGCTCAGCACAGAAAACAAGATCATGGTACGGCCCCAGGTGTTATATTGAATTCCTATTCTGAGTTTTCCTGCTTGGAATGAGGCACTACGTGTGGAGTTTTGTTCATGAATTACCATGTTTTGTCTCTTTCTGAGCTGTTCCACCCTTCACTCATAGGTATCGATTTAGGTATCGATTTACCAAACTGCCAGGAGTAGCAGAAGAGACATCACATACCCATTAACCTTAATGACATCACAGGAAGTGACATCATAAGACCCTTGACCCTGCTTTTTTGCAGGAAGACGTCACATGACTCTTACATCACAACAATTGATATCGCTAACTTCCATAATAATAGAATAATTATCATCACATCATTAGATACCACCTATGATATGGTGCTGACTTGATCTTTGAAAGTTCTAGGGCATAATAGTTGCAAATGTAATGATTGAGCAAAGTGAGTATGTCAGACCTCTTTTAAAGCCCCCCCCCACCTCTGAAAAAAATGGGATGAAATTATGTATTTTATAGCACAAATTTCACAAAAATTGCTAAAATGCCATAGGTGCTGACAGGGCACTTGTTAACCCCTTCTCTGCCCGAGCCCTCCTCCCCCCCCCCCCCCGCCACCCCCACACTCCCTTCCCATTGTGCCAAGCCTTTTTTGGGCTATTTGGGGTAGTTCTTGCTTAGGCCCCCATAACTTTTTGTCCACATAAGGTATCCACCCTAAATTTCCGTACTTTTTTCCCAACAACCTGGGGATTCTAAAGGTACACAGGGTTTGGGGATTTCCCTGGAGGGGGCCAAGTAATTAGCCAAAATACAGCAAAATTTAGATTTTTTTGGGGAAAAATTAGAACAAAGCGCTGCAAAAGAAAGCGTCTGTTGTTTTCCGTGCAAATGGTATCTGCAAAGGGTTTGTGGTGCAAAAATCACCATCTACTCAGCTTTCAGGAACAGGCAGACTTTTGTCAGAAAACCAACATTTTCTAAACAGTTTTGGCATTTTACTGGGTCATAGCCTATTTTTCCTATTTGTTGTGCTTTCAACCTTCTTCCAGTAAGTGATAGAAATGGGTGTGAAGCTATACATTTCTGAAAAGTAGATAACATTCTGAATTCAGCAAGGGGTCATTTGTGTAGATCCTTCAAGGTTTTCCTGTAGAAAGTAACAGTTTAATGAAACAAATATTGAAATTGAGTTGAAAAAAAAACAGTCATTTGTGCTTCATTTTTGCCTATAACTTCTGCTAACTATAGCAGATTTTTCAAAGCAATATACTGTTACATCCACTGGCCCCTTCTGGTTGGGGGGTTATTGGGCTTGTATGTTCACCAAGAACTGAAGGTACCCAGAACCAATAACTGAGCTGCACCTTGCAATGTTTTTTCATTGTGTACCGGGTATACAGCAATTCATTTGGTAAAATATAAAGCGTGAAAAATAGGTATCAAAGAAACCTATGTATTTCCGAAACGGGAACAAGATATGGAGTTTAGAAGCAGTGGTTATTTGCACACCTCTGAATTTGTGGGTACCCATACTAGCATGTGAATTAGAGGGCACTTTTCAAAATGACTTCTTTTTTACACACTGTCTTACATTTGGAAGGTAGAAATGCATAGAAAGACAATTGGTAATAACACTTGCAACATGGAAACATCCCATTTTTCATCTGAAAACTGTCCCTTTTTTTGCAGTGTGACTAAGTGTGGATTTTGGACCCCAGATCAGTTGGCACCTAGGGAAACCTAGCAAAACTGTAAATCTTTTTAAACTAGATACCCAGGGAAATCATGGATGGGGTGAACTGTGTGGCTCTCACTAGGTTCTATCAACCAGAATCCCTTGCAAACCTCAAACTTTGTCAAAAAACACATTTTCCTCACATTTCTGTGATGAAAAGTTCTGGAATCTGCGGGGAGAAACAAACTTCCACCCACCCAGCATTCCCCCAAGTCTCCCGATAAAATGATACCTCACTTGTGGGGGTAGGCCTAGTGCCTGTGACAAGAAATGGCCCGAAGTGGCCACATCACATTTTTCCACTGAAAACTGACCCTTTTTTTTGCAATGGGCCTAGCTGTGGATTTTGGGCCCTAGCTCAGCCAGCACCTAAGGAAACCTAGCAAACATATACATTTTTTAAAACTAGACACGCAGGGGAATCTAGGGTGGGTTGGCTTGTGTGACTGTCACCAGGTTCTGTTACATAGAATCCCTTGCAGAACTCAAACTTAAAAAAAAAACACCTTTTCCTCACAAGTGAGGTATCATTTTACTCAGGAGAGTGAGGGGAACGCTGGGTGGTAGAAAATTTGTGTCTGCGTGGTGATCCCACAACCTTCCCACACAGAAATGTGAGGAAAATGTCACTTTATTTTTAGCAAATTTTGAGGTTTGCAGGGGATTCTGAGTAAGAAAACATTGAGGAATCCAAGCAAGCAACACCTCCCTGGACTCTCCCATGTGTCTACTTTCCAGAAATGTCTGGGTTTTGTTGTTTTCCCTAGATGGCCACCGAGCCCGGGACCAAAAACTCAGGTGACTCCCTTACAAAACTAGGTCGTTTTGTGATAGATAATTGTGATGTCTCCACAGTGCGTTTTCGGCCCTTCCCTGTCGCAGGCACTTGACTCACCCACACAAGTGAGATAACATTTTTATCTGGAGACCTGGGTGAACACTGGGTGGTAGGAAATGTGTAGATTCTTTCGGATTCTACAAGAATATGGCATAGTAATGCAAGGAAAATGTGTGACAAGTCACATTTTGAGGTTTGCAGGGCATTGTGGATAATAAAACTTGTTGGGAATTATGAGAGGCACACCACCCTGTACTCTCCTGAGTTTTTAGTTTACAAAAATATCTCGAATTGGTAGATTTTCCCTAGAGACAACGTACACCTTGTCAGAGAAAGACAGAAAAGACAAATATTACTGCGTATCCATTCATTCCTCAAGTATACACACATACGGGTTGGATTTGGCATGAGGGTGAGTGAAAAGTTCAAATGTATATTTGATTAACAAGAGATATCACACAAATGAAATACACTGTTAATAACTGAAAGTACGAAAAACTGAACCAATGACTCACAGCTTGTGAGCTATAAAACCGCATCAAGGCACCAACTGTTTTACAGGCCATTCACACACCTTTCATATGTGACACACAAGACCATTCACACCTCTAGCTGCGGACCTAGTACATTACAACACTCACATTAACAGACAATGTAGAGACAATGAACACCCTGGCAGAGAAAGACAGAAAGGACAAATATTACTTCCCAACCATCTATTCCTCAAGTACACACACATACTGGTTGGATTTGGCACGAAGGTGAGTGAAGGTTCAGAGCATAAAATTTTATTAACAAGAGATTTCACAAAAATGAAATGCACTGTTAATAATTGAATGGTCAAAAACCTGAACCAGTGACTCACAGCTCATGAGCTGTAAAGCCTCAGCAAGGCACTAACCTCTTTACAGGCCATTTACACATATTTCATGCGTGACACACACAACACCATTCACACCGCCAGACACACCCAGCACATTACAACACTCAAATCAACAGACAGCGACATTCAAGGGCCCATCAGGTTTACATACCCACATGACTGATACAGCAATCATACGGTTGGCAGTTGACGGAGTGTGTGGACTGATGTTTGGCTAGCAGTGTGTTTAGTGACCAGTAGCAAGTCACTACTCACACACCACCAGCCAACCGCCAGTTCATGCATGCCGGCAGCCAAATGCAGTCCACGTACACTGCAAGCCAAGCGCCAATCCATGCTCACTGTTAGCCAAGTGCCAGTCCACCCAAACTGCCACCCAAATGCAAGTCCACGCACACCGCCATTTAATGCACACTGTCAACCAAATGTCAGTCCAGGCACACCACCAGCCAAGTACCAGCCCACACACATTGCCATCACATTTTTTTTATATAAAACAGAAAACACAAACCAATTGGAAGTAGATTCAAAACTACTACAAACACAAGAGCTCTAACTAAATACATCACATTAATGCCAACCGTAAAATCTGAACAAAAAATATAAAACAATGTAGACCAGTCAGTTTACTTTTACGCTCACCGTTGCACCCAAAAACGTAGTTCTGTGTGGTACAATTTAAAATATGTAGGAACACAGCCCAGGATTAGAAGGACAATCGGGGCAGTACGTAGACTCTCCTTCCGGTTACCTCTTCGGGCACAGACTCTACATTTATTAGCGAAAAAGGTTTTGGGACCATGGAAGGAGTTTTCAGTATTCAGTCTACAACCTGCAACGCCACTAAAGGCAGGCAACACCGGTTGCACCATGTTTGGGTCAACCCAGTGTCCAGCACTTCCAATGGGAAGCCTTTCAGCCCCAGGCTGCATTCCAGATGCCTCTTACTGCTCTATTGGCACATCAGTATCTTCCTCTAAAAGCAGAACTTCATCCACACTCAGAGTGGCTTTAAAATCAGATGATTCCTCTCGGACAGAAAATTCACTGCCAGAATCCTGGTCTTCCTCCTCTGCCTCAAATGCAGGATCAGTCTCATAATCATGGTCAGAAGAAGACTTAAAAAACATGCCAACAACCTGCTGAGCCGTCATCCTGCGGCTAGCCAGAATCCTTAAAGTAATTAACAAACAAGTCAACAATACCCAACACTGTATAAAATAAGTAATAAACAAAGTGTGGCTTTATCAAAAGGAAAGTAATGATATAGTAAAATCTAGAAGGCAAGGTCAATCAAAACAAAGGACACAAAGACCTATTTACTCTTAAACAATACCACCCACTTGCCAGAGACAGCACCACTGAGGATCATCTGCACTTACTCTGCACAGACACAGCAAGCACTAAAGAATTCCCACTGGAAAGAAAGGAAAACAAAGAAAACAAATATTACACACAAGGCAGTAAAGAACATGCACAAATCAATATGTTACTTTGAAAGACAATCACACAAAAAGCTAACAAAACAAATTATACAAGTAGGCAAAGGATACACTTTAGATCAAAAGATTATGAAACTAGTAGCTTACCAACCACAACTCCACAAGCTGCAGATCTGCCAAAGCTGCACCCGCAAATAGGATTCACCAAAAAGACAAAGGAAACGATTGACTCTACAATAAAAAAAGAAAAGAAAATTAAAATACGAATAAAAATTATAACAAAATATCAAAAGACACTGATATTCCCCTGAAAGGAGGCTTGGCACCACCAGATGGAGGTAAACCTTACCCCAGAAGCACCACATGCCTAACATTAATCTCAGGTGACTCAAATGTTGCCACCCACCCTGAGGTTCAATCCACTCACAAATCTCTTAAGGGGGCAAAATCACACCCCAGAGGGCAGATCAGCCTAAAAATGCCCAATCTGCCCTCAGGGGAGGGCGGCATAAAAATAAATATGGGCCCCCAAGGAGAGCGAGCCTTCCCCAAGAGGTCACTCCCCTTCAGAAAATGACTCCCTAGTGTCTAGTGGGTTTCCACCCCCTCAAAGGGCAGATCAGCCATTTTTAGGGGGGTGGAATAACAGAAAAATGTCTCCCCTAATGGCAGTGACTCTTGCCCAAGGGGTTGCTCCGAAAACAAGCAAACAGTCCCTGGTGGTTTAGTGGGCTTCTACCCCACTCCTCCCCAGAGGGCAGTTCAGCATAAAAATGTCCAATCTTCCCAATGGTAGGGGTGGAATAACTAAAAAAAAAATCTCCCCCAAGGGGAGCAACTCTTGCCCAAGGGGTCGCTCCCCAAACAAAAAACCAGTCCCTGGTAGTTTAGTGGGCTTTCACCCCCAAGAAGGCAAATCAGCTCCCCGTATCATCATTATACATTTTTCCCTGTTTCTAGTGGGTTTCAACTTCCTGGGGTCTGATTGGCCTACAAAATGGCAGAATCAGCCACCGGGAGGACGAAACATTGATAAAATATGCCCCCAGTGCAGCGACCCTTGTCTAAGGGGTCGTTCCCCCAACAATAACAAAAAACATCCCTGGTGTCTAGTGGTATGGATCCCTGCTCCACGATTGCGGCCCCACTCTCGATCGTCGAGCAGGAATCCACTCTCTATGGATGCAGGAGGAAAGTCCTTTCCCCCTGCATCTGTGTTCTTGCAAACCCCCTAACCCCTCCGGAGAAGGACTCACCAAACACAGGTCCTCTACCTGAACATGCTGTGTGAATGAATGAATGAAAGTGGATTTATATAGCGCTAACTTAGCCCAAGGGCATCAAGGTGCTGTTACGGAGCGAGACAAACGGGTGTAGACCCGGTAGAAATGCTCAGGACAAGCTCTGTGTGAAGAGCCAGGTCTTCAATGCTTTCCGGAAGAGAGAGTGTGACACCTGACCAGAAAGCTCTTCCGGAAGAGAATTCCACAGTTTAGCAGCATTGGTGGAAAAAGCTCTACCTCCCCATTTGGCTTTTTTGAACCTCGGAATAATCAACAGATTCTTATCTGAGGATCGGAGCTGTCTGGTGGGGACATAGCGATGGAGGAGAACCTTGATCCCCTCAGGGCCGGAATCATAGTAGGCCTTATGAGTCATGCATAACATTTTGAAAAGAATCCTATGGTCCAGGGGAAGCCAGTGCAGAGCTCTGATTGTTGTGGTGACTGAGTGGTATTTAGGCAAGTCAGTTATCAGCCTAGCAGCAGTATTCTGCACCAGCTGAAGACGTTTAATCAATCCTTTGTTAATGCCCAGATAAAGGGCATTACAATAGTCCAATCTGGACATTACCAAATCGATGATAGCCTGCTTGCGTGAATCAAAGGAGAGAAATTGAATGATTTTTCTTAGGATTCTAATAATCCCAAAACAAGTAGCAACTGTCCTGCTAACCTGCCGATTTAGTAATAGTGAGTTGTCCACTATGACCCCTAGATTTTTACCGTGGGAGACTGGGCAAGGACAAACTCCGAGTGAATCTGGCCACCATTCGTTAGACCAGATATCCAGAGAATTGCCAAAAATAAGGACCTCCGTCTTCTCCCCATTCAATTTCAAGAAGTTTTCCGTCATCCAGATGGAAACCGCCTGCATACACCTTCTGAAATTAAGAGCAGAGTCCCTAACATTATGGGTGATAGACACCATTATTTGGGTGTCGTCCGCATAGGACAACACCTCTAAACCAAAAGATCTCACCACCTTGGCCAAAGGGGCAACATAAATATTGAATAGCGTTGGACTCAGGGACGAGCCCTGAGGAACACCACAAGAGAGGGATTTAGAGGTCGAGTAAAACTGGCCAAATTTAACAGTTTGTGCCCGCTCACAAAGAAAAGAGGCCAGAAGATCCAGGGCCGAGCCCCTGATCCCAATCTCCCTGAGGCGGGCAACCAACCTCAGAGGAGACAGGGTGTCGAAAGCTGCGGTAAGATCAAGTAAGACCAACAAAGTAGTGTGACCTGCATCAACCTGGGTCCAGATATTGTTAAAAACAGCAGTAAGAGCTGTTTCCGTACTGTGTTGGCTTCTAAACCCATGTTGAGAGCTATCTAGTAGATAATGATCCTGTAGGTAAGCGCTCAGATGCAAATTTAAATGTTTTTCCAGAATCTTGGCTGGAACCGGCAGAAGAGATATGGGCATATAGTTTTTTGGTTCTGTAGGGTCCAGTGAAGGCTTCTTCAGGAGTAGTTTAACGACCGCCGTCTTCCATATAGTAGGGTAACGTCCCTCTGAAATGGCTATATTCAGGACGGCGGTAAGATGAGGGATGATAGCCTCCCTGCCAGTTTTTAAGACCTTGATGGGACAGGGATCCAAGGGTGAGCCAGATTTGACTCCTTCTAGGAGCCGATTAGTAACATCTGGCGACAAATAGGGGAAGGCGAGAAGCCTAGGAGTCTCCTCTGAGACAACCCTCTCCTCTGGAGGCAGGATCGGCCAGCCAGAGAGGCCCATGCTCATATTGGAGGCTTTCAGCAGAGAATAGATATCTGAGATTTTGGATTGGAAAAAGTCCGATAGCTTGTTACAAAATTCTTGAGAAAATTCAGTGGGGTCTGTAAGCTGGGGAGAAGAGAGGGAATTGATAACCTTAAAGAGATCCCTGGAAGAGTTCATTGCTTCAGTCAGTTTCAGGTAGTAAAGTCCCTTTTCCTCAATGATAGCCGCCTTGTATTCTTTCAGACAGTCCTTATGTAGAGTTCTATCCGACGGCTCTAGTTTGGTCCGCCACAACCTCTCCTGTTTACGGCACATTTGTTTCATCTTCCTTAATCTGTCCGTAAACCAGGGCGCAGAAGGCTTTTTTCTTGCTGAGTAGTGCTTCCTCAGAGGTGCCAATACATCTATAACTCTTGATAGTTCATGTGATAATTCAGCCGTGGCCAGATTGGCATCATGGGACCTTGAGGAGAGAAAGCGATTCCTTACTAATTCTGCTAAAGTTTCTTTTTTCCTCCATATTACCAACTCCAACTAAGCCATTTCCTGGTGTCGAAGTGCATAATTCAAAAGGAACAGCAAAATGATCCGACCAGGCAAGAGGTATAAGGGAGCCGACCACTACCCGGTGGTCATTAGAGTATATACCATCCAAGGAATGACCTGCTGAATGGGTGGGTCCCTTGACCAACTGTGAAAAACCACAGCTGCTCATGGTATCCAGAAGCACCTGCGTGTCTTTACACTCAGACTTCTCTAGGTGGAAATTAAAATCACCCAGGAGAGTAAGGTTGGATCTGTCTAAGTAAGGTTCCAACAGACTGCTGAACTCCTGACTGAAAGCGGCCCTGGAGCCCGGCTGGCGATAGCAAAGAACGCCAGAGAAACTTTCTGAAGGGAGCACATTAATAGAAAAGTACAGTGCCTGATATAGATCAGCGGGTGCATTCAGCTGTTGGGTACGACAGATCAGATTGTCTCTATGAAGAATACCCAAGCCACCCCCCCTCCGTCCAATCCTGTCAAGTCTAACAAGAGTGTATCCGGACGGGATGGCATCTACGAGGTCTGGACCTGACGAGTCCGAGGCCCATGCCTCAGTAATGAACACCCAAATGGGTTTCCTCGCTGAGACAAAGTCTCTAAAGGCCACCTTGTTTTTAATAAGTGATCTCACGTTAATGAGAAAGCCCTGCCCTGACTGTTTGTTCAGGGGGGGTCTAGCTGACTCATCATTGCCAGGCGTATTATCGCTGCCTCCAGGTTTCACACTAACATTACATGAAGTGCATAAAAGCTCCAGATTGGTGTTTTCCATGAACTCCGGGTCCATAGTGTGATGACATGGGGCCCTTTTTGCCCGAATATCAAGGAGCGCTTCTCTAGTGTAGAAAATGTGTACTTCCTGGTCTGGGGAAGGAAGGGCAGTATCTTCAGCACTGAGCGCGGACTTAGCGCGGACGGGCGCAGACGGGCTTGCCTTAGGCGCGAGCTGGCACGCCCGCTGCGCGCGTCCGCTGCGCGACGAGCAAGCCATGCTAATTAAATAATGCAGGGCTAGACCTCTGACCCCTGTCTCCACCCCTCCGCCCAACCGGAAATCACCAGGATTATGCGCCGTTCGCCCTCCACAACAAGCGGGAAAACCCGTGATGGACCGGGACGATGGCGAAAAACACACAGGTTACAAGGTAAGAGCCTAAACAAAGTGCAGCAATATAATGTGCAAATAAGCAGTTTTGATCGGGATAAAATCGTTTTTCTTAATGTTTTAAAAAGATAAAAGAGGAGCAAAAGGATCGTTTCCTTATAGCAGCGTAAAACTTTTAAGTAAAAGGAGCTATGAGCAGGGCGGTCAGTTCATCAGCAGGCGCTTGTTGTCGTGTAGTTCCTATAGTACCCATGCAGGCCCTGCGCATTTGTATAACATAAACTGTGGGATTGGTGGCAGACTGGTTCCGTACACCCCCACCGAGAAATGTTAGCCTGTTTGCATTTAAGTTAGCTCAAGGTGCCACTAGTGTCTCCTCTTATCGGGGAGAGATTAGTTTCTGGCAACCTCAGAACATGACAACCCTGATCCCTCAAGATCGTGGAAACAATGTACTACTTTTCACTCACTCACTCGTGCGCATTTAGTTTATCTCAGAGATACACAGAATAAACAGTCTGGGCATTTCAATAAGGATTTATTGAACAGTTGTTATTCTCGTGTAAAATATATGAGCTGCAACAACCATTAGACAGTAGCAGAGATATATGATTAGCAGTACTATGAATATAAAAGGATAGTACAATTCTACCATCTTGCAATAAGCATGAATAAATACATGAATATAAAATGCAGGATAAAAGTGTGCGTACTCCTACGATGCCTATCTAGTTGTACCTAAGTGTACCTAGCATGTGAGTAGGTGTGAAGCCAAGAATCCCTCTAAGGTTTAGTCGAACCCCATTACCTGAAGTGTGAGAATGCAGGAGCCCTTCTTGGTCTCGAGTTGGACACCCCGCATGGGATGTTCAGACCACTGTCAGCTGGAGCGTCTCTGGTCAGTGTGTCGGCCTGGAAGTCTCGGTTCCCTCTAACTAAGCGACCCTTGACCTTGCCAGGTAGGTCGCTCCCCCACCACACAGCTCCGCCTGTGCTGTCCGCCCGCTGCTGCTGCTGGTAAGCTCGCCCCTCCGCTTGTGGCCTCGGTGCCCGTGTTTTCTTCTGTTTTCCCTCGCTGCCCCCACCTCCCTTGTGGCCATTTTGCCTTCTGTGCCCTCGCTGCCCCCACTGTATTGTGCCCGTGTTTTCCTCTGTTTTCCCTCGCTGCCCCCACCTCCCTTGTGTCCATTTTGCCTTCTGTGCCCTCGCTGCCCCCACAGTATTGTGCCCGTGTTTTCTTCTGTTTTCCCTCGCTGCCCCCACCTCCCTTGTGTCCATTTTGCCTTCTGTGCCCTTGCTGCCCCCACTGTATTGTGCCCGTGTTTTCTTCTGTTTTTCCTCGCTGCCCCCACCACCCTTGTGTCCATTTTGCCTTCTGTGCCCTCGCTGCCCCCACTGTATTGTGCCCGTGTTTTCTTCTGTTTTCCTCGCTGCCCCCACCTCCCTTGTGTCCACTTTGCCTTCTGTGCCCCTCGCTGCCTCTCTCCATTCCCGCCGCTGCGTCCCTGCGTCCCCGCCCCCTGACTGCCCATTCGCTGCCCCTGCCTCCCAGCTGCTCCTCCCTCCCACCTCCCCATATATGGCGGCCGCTGCGCGTGAGGAGAGCGACCCTTGACCTTACCAGGTCGGTCGCTCCCCACCACACAGCTCCGCCTGTGCTGTCCGCCCGCTGCTGCTGCTGGTAAGCTCGCCCCTCCGCTTGTGGCCTCGGTGCCCGTGTTTTCTTCTGTTTTCCCTCGCTGCCCCCACCTCCCTTGTGTCCATTTTGCCTTCTGTGCCCTCGCTGCCCCCACTGTATTGTGCCCGTGTTTTCCTCTGTTTTTCCTCGCTGCCCCCACCTCCCTTGTGTCCATTTTGCCTTCTGTGCCCTCGCTGCCCCCACTGTATTGTGCCCGTGTTTTCTTCTGTTTTTCCCTCGCTGCCCCCACCTCCCTTGTGTCCATTTTGCCTTCTGTGCCCTCGCTGCCCCCACTGTATTGTGCCCGTGTTTTCTTCTGTTTTTCCCTCGCTGCCCCCACCTCCCTTGTGTCCATTTTGCCTTCTGTGCCCTCGCAGCCCCCACTGTATTGTGCCCGTGTTTTCTTCTGTTTTTCCCTCGCTGCCCCCACCTCCCTTGTGTCCACTTTGCCTTCTGTGCCCCTCGCTGCCTCTCTCCATTCCCGCCGCTGCGTCTGCGGCCCCGCCCCCTGACTGCCCATTTGCTGCCCCTGCCTCCCAGCTGCTCCTCCCTCCCACCTCCCCATATATGGCGGCCGCTGCGCGTGAGGAGAGCGACCCTTGACCTTGCCAGGTAGGTCGCTCCCCACCACACAGCTCCGCCTGTGCTGTCCGCCCGCTGCTGCTGCTGGTAAGCTCGCCCCTCCGCTTGTGGCCTCGGTGCCCGTGTTTTCTTCTGTTTTCCCTCGCTGCCCCCACCTCCCTTGTGTCCATTTTGCCTTCTGTGCCCTCGCTGCCCCCACTGTATTGTGCCCGTGTTTTCCTCTGTTTTCCCTCGCTGCCCCCACCTCCCTTGTGTCCATTTTGCCTTCTGTGCCCTCGCTGCCCCCACTGTATTGTGCCCGTGTTTTCTTCTGTTTTCCCTCGCTGCCCCCACCTCCCTTGTGTCCATTTTGCCTTCTGTGCCCTCGCTGCCCCCACTGTATTGTGCCTGTGTTTTCTTCTGTTTTTCCCTCGCTGCCCCCACCTCCCTTGTGTCCATTTTGCCTTCTGTGCCCTCGCTGCCCCCACTGTATTGTGCCCGTGTTTTCTTCTGTTTTTCCCTCGCTGCCCCCACCTCCCTTGTGTCCACTTTGCCTTCTGTGCCCCTCGCTGCCTCTCTCCATTCCCGCCGCTGCGTCCCCTGCGGCCCCGCCCCCCTGACTGCCCATTCGCTGCTCTGCCTCCCAGCTGCTCCTCCCTCCCACCTCCCCATATATGGCGACCGCTGCGCGGCCGCGCCGCTGGCGCGCCAAAGGCGCGCCGAAGGCAAGCCCGTCTGCGCCCGTCCACGACTGGACCGCGCCCAGCGCCAGAACCCCTGGGCCGCGCGCCCCCCGCTCCAGCCTCGAGGACCGACGCCGATACGATGCCACCACACTCCACGCTCTCAACCCCGGACGGACGCACAACTGCTTCAAGGCCGCCCGAAACGCACCCATGGTCCCTTCACCTGCCGGAACTGCAGCTACACCAGCCTCAGAGCCACCGAGGCGCCCGCCAAGAAGGACCTCAACCACCTCCGGTGCATCCTACTGAACACCCGCTCCGCACGCAAACACACCGTCGAGCTCTGGGACCTGCTCGACACATCATCACCAGACGTCGCCTTCCTGACTGAGACCTGGATGAACGACTCCTCCGCCCCCGACATCGCCATAGCCATCCCAGACGGCTATAAGATCACCCGCAGAGACCGCATCAACGCAGTAGGAGGAGGAATCGCCATCGTCCACAAGAATACCATCAGGGTCTCGACCAGCACCGACGACACTCTCAGCACCGCCGAACACATGCACTTCCAGATCCACACGGACCCCAACACCACCCTTAGAGGCACCCTTGTCTACAGACCCCCTGGGCCCGACCCCAGTTCAGCGACTCCATCGCCGACTTCATCAGCACGCACGCCCTGACCTCTACTGACTACATCCTCCTCGGAGACCTGAACTTTCACCTGGAGAACAACAACGACAGCAACTCCACCACCCTGATCAACAGCCTCGCCAACCTCGGTCTGAGCCAGCTCGTCACAACACCGACCCATTCCGCCGGCCACACGCTTGACCACATCTTCTCCTCAAGCTCCCACGTCTCCTTCAGCCACACCACGGAACTCCTCTGGACCGACCACCGCTGCATCCATTTCACCTTCCAGAAACCCACCACACACCACCGCACCCAACAGATCCCACGCCGCTGCTGGAGCAAAGTCACCGAAGACCAACTTCGGGCAACCCTCGCTCTCAGCCCTCCCTCCGACCCATCCAACACCGACGACGCTGCCTGCAACCTCAGACGATGGATGGACGACTGTGCCAACACCCTCGCCCCGCTGAAAATGCTCACCTACAGTGACACCACCAAAAGAGCCAGCTGGTTCACCTCGGAACTCCTAGCTTCCAAGCGTTCCTGCCGGAAACTAGAGAAGAAATGGCACAGTGATAAGACACCGGACAGCCACACAGCCCACAAAGACGCCATCCATAACCACCACCACCTCATCAGGTCCGCCAAGAGAATCTCCTTCAAAGACCGCCTCGACAACAACGCACACAACAGCAAGGAGCTTTTCAACATAGTGAAGGAACTCTCCAACCCCAGCTCCAACACCAACGACATCCCGCCGTCGCAACCCCTGTGCGATTCCCTCGCCACCTTCTTTCACCGCAAGATCGCCGACATCCACGACAGCTTCAACACCCAGACAGCCCCAACTAAGATCGATGCACCAGACCCGCCGCACACCATCGACCACGACCCCCTGCCAGCCTGGGCCAGCGTGAACATCGAGGACACCATCAAGACCATGAGCACAATACACTCCGGCTCCCCGTCAGACCCTTTCCCGCACCACATCTTCAACAAAGCCAGCAGCTCCATCGCACCCCACCTGTGCAACGTCATCAATCTCTCCTTCGAGACCGTGACCTTCCCAGAGAGCTGGAAACACGCAGAGATCAACGCCCTACTCAAAAAACCCAAGGCGGACCCGAGAGACCTCAAGAACTTCCGGCCCATCTCCCTGCTTCCGTTCCCAGCCAAGGTCATCGAGAAGATCGTCAACAAACAGCTAACCCGATACCTCGAAGAAAACAGCATCCTGGACCCATCCCAATCGGGGTGACGCAGCAACCACAGCACTGAGACTGCCCTCATCGCCGCCACCGACGACATCAGGATCCTGCTGGATAATGGTGAGACCGCAGCCCTCATCCTGCTGGACCTCTCCGCCACCTTCGACACTGTCTGCCACCGCACTCTACGCACACGCCTCCACGACTCATGGATCCGAGACAAGGCCCTGGAATGGGCCACCTCCTTCCTCGCCGGCAGAACCCAGAGAGTCCGCCTCCCACCATTCCGATCCGAAGCCTCCGAGATCATCTGCGGCGTACCCCAGGGATCGTCCCTCAGCTCAACACTGTTCAACATCTACATGACCCTGCTCGCACGCATCGCCAGACAACACGACCTCAACATAATCTCCTACGCCGACGACACTCAACTGATCCTCTCCCTCACCAAGGACCCCCTCGCCGCCAAATCCAACCTCCATGAAGGAATGAAGGCCGTCGCCGATTGGATGAAGATCAGCCGACTAAAACTGAACACGGAGAAGACAGAGGTCCTCATCCTCGGCTCCAACCCCTCAGCCTGGGACGACTCCTGGTGGCCAACGACGCTGGGAGCAGCCCTGACACCCACCGACCACGCACGCAACCTGGGACTCATCCTCGACTCAACGCTCTCCATGGACAAGCAAGTCAACGCAGTCTCATCCTCCTGCTTCAACACCCTCCGCATGCTTCGCAAGATCTACAGGTGGATCCCGACAGACACAAGAAGAACAGTCACCCAGGCCCTCGTTAGTAGCAGACTTGACTATGGTAACGCCCTCTACGCGGGAGCCCCGGCCAAGCTCATCAAGCGGCTGCAACGCATACAAAACGCCTCCGCACGCCTGATCCTCGATGTACCACGCCACAGTCACATCACCCCCACCTGAGGAACCTGCACTGGCTCCCCGTCGACAGGAGAATCTCCTTCAAACTCCTCATCCACGCACACAAGGCACTCCACAAGACTGGCCCAGCCTACCTCAACAGACGACTCCTCTTCTACGTCCCCAACCGCCAACTCCGCTCCGCCGACCTCTCCCTCGCCACCGTCCCTCGCATTCGAAGAACTACCACCGGCGGCAGATCCTTCTCCCACCTCCCCGCCAAGACCTGGAACACCCTTCCACTAAGCCTACGACAGACCCAAGACCTGCTGACCTTCAGGAGGCTACTCAAGACCTGGTTGTTCGACCAGTAGCAGCACCCCCCCCCCTTTTCTTTTTTCCCTAGCGCCTTGAGACCCTCACGGGTAAGTAGTGCGCTTTACAAATTCATTGATTGATTGATTGAACTAACATTAGCAAGAGGTGCTATATTTATACAGAAAGTATCTAGGGCTCCTTTGTCCCTTGTTGCTTGTATTAGCCATTGTTGGATTTGAGAATGACGTATGGGATGAACCATGTACGTAGATATGGGGAGGAAGGTGGTGTAGCCCCAGCCTGGTTTCTAAGAACCCTTATGAATATTCATTCATACTGTGTAAGTCTATTGATGGAGTTATAGGACTCTATTGTTCAGGAGAAACAATGCTTCTGCACCCAGGACTAGAACTAGGTAAAGGTTCAATCCTAAAAGGTGTGTTACAGTGTAGTGTAGGGGAGGTAATGTAGGTGAATGGGTATGATATTACCCGGGCCTATATTAGGGTACCTATATGAAACATAACACCCACTCCTCTTCTGAACAGTCAACAATGATAAAAAATGCTAGTGGACTATTCTCTTTACTATATAGTAGTGCATAGAACATTTGTCAATGAGCTTCGTTAAAATCTTGTTTTAAAATCATCTTAAAAACAGTTTAAAAAGGGAAAATTAAAATAAAATTTACTACGAAAATAGTTGTTTGGAATTGTCACTTAAGCCACAGACCTAATTGAGTTCGTTTATACAAGTTGAATGTCTATAAGCGTCAAAAGGCCATGCTTTTCAGCGAGAAAGTGTAAATTTTTAGGAAGTGTTCCAAATTTAGAGAAAAGGAAAATCCGAATTCTTTCCCAGCACACGATGAGCCAATTATAGATTAAATGTCCTGGCTGGGAGACACAACATCATCGCTGCTAGCTGCTGCAGGGGAAGGTCCTTGTAACACCTCGCAGAGTACATCAATGGAGCACAGATGATATTCAGTACTGCCAATAGCTGGTGTAGAGGCAGCCAGTGCTGTATTCGATACCTGGGTGCTAGTGGTGCTAGTGGTGCTAGTGGTGGAGCTGATGCTCAACCCAGTTGTAAAAGGCACCTGCGGATTCTCGAGGAATGCAGCCATTAAGATGGGAATACGCTGGGGACATTGCCGAGCATGGGCCCTCAGGGGTTCCAGCCGGGTATTCAAGTCCGCAGGCGTGTCCGTTGCAAGTGTCAGACAGAGGTCCAACACGTATTCTTCACCGCGAAACAGGCATCGAAGAACAGGTAAGATGCAGTCCATCCAGACTGGTCTAAACGATAGGAACCAAGAGGCGCTCAGTTCCCATAGGCGAGGTGTGCCCAGATGCTGTACCATGCATTCACGGTATTTCCGCTCCAGGAGCGCTTTTGCCATCTCGTTGGTGATTGGGCCGTCCATTGCATAGCAGATAAATGACAATCAGGATTCCCACTATTGATAGCAGGATCAGAGGTAGACCTCCAAAAATGCTTCCAAATACGGAGTGTATAAAGTTCTGGATAACTCCGAGGATTGTCTGAAAGGTGCTAAGAAGTCCTGACCCTATGATCTTAAATAGGTGTACAATACCACTCGTATCAGACATATTAAAGATACGACCCACCATTTCTGCGAAATGAATGGGGCAGTTTGTACGTATAAGTGCCTGTATCTCAGTCGAGGTCCTTGCGATTTGAAGATCAAAGGTCTCTCAAGCGGAGGTTAAGGGTACGGTTTGCTGTAAAAGCATGGCTTTCAGTCTGCTCAAAGTATCAAATTGTATAAGAGAAACATTCAATGAAGGCCATAACGGCGCCTCCCTGACTGTACTTGTTGGGGGAAACAATACTTGCATACAGCAAGTAACCCTGGAGTTCACAGTGACCAGATAGGCAATGCCCGGAAGCATGTCACAGCAACCTTGATCGTTCAGCATCAAATAACTCCCATTCGAGAGCAGCTCGAACACCGGTTTAATCACGGCAGCTGGAGCCCCTTTCATGTGGCAGGACAAGTTTGCTATCGACCCATTACACGCTCCGTGCAATGAAATGTCCAGGCACATGAGAGAACCACTCGAAGCGTTTTTGCAGTTTGTACCACTTAGAAACACTACTCGATCCCCACTCCGGCATCTAAATCTATATGGTAAATCCCAGGATTCCTTAATGTATTCCTTACCCATCTTTTCATATCTGCCCGCCTGCCTTTGCTCAAGGCAATATTGAAACTGAAAGGTAGTGACCGGTAGAGTTATGTAGCCATGGATAAGCCATTCAGTAGACGGAGATTCCGCTACTGAAATGGTACTCGGTCCAGCTTTTCAATACGCAGCATTGTATATTTAGCTCCCCTTTGTGCCATTTCAACCTGTTTATCCGTTAGATTATATTCAGAAAACAGAGACGTACTGTTTATAAAACGCCAAGGCACAAAGCCTGCACGCAAAGATTGCAGCGTCCAGCTTAATAACATAATAGAACGTAACTGAGATTGCCCGTGTTGTAATATGGCTAAATTTTGTTCCAGTATGTCTATCGCAGAATACACAATGTTGCCCAAAGAATATATTCTGGAGGACAAAGTTGTTAACCCATTGTCTACCACAGCCAACGATTTTTCTAAGTTAATACAGTCTATTTCCCATATTCTCTCTGCGGGCTCTTGTTGGGATATTTTCCAATTTTCATTATAGGCAGCATAAATACCGGCATATATGATACGTTTCTGACGTTGTTTCCTGGGACCTTGTAAAAAATCCCTAAGATCCATGTCTTGTGAGAGTAAGGCTAAGTGTTGTTTCACTTCTGTGAGTGCTGAGGTTTCTAGCCAATCAAGGCACAACTTCCCAACACTGTAGGCTGTCACTACCCCTGGGGGTTCTCTTTGTACATAACGTGAGTCTGGCCTATGAATATTGAACCCTTCGGTGATACCCAAGAATCTTTTATGACATAAGTTTGTGTCTAAGGGCCAAACCACCCATTCTTTCCAATTATGGTCTGATTTATTGTACTGTAAAATGTCATCTACTGTTGCCCCTTCCTGTGAAGTCGAATTTTGCCACCCCTGTGATGGTGTTGGAAACCGAGGTGTGTTCAGGTCCTTTATCTTGGCTAATCCAAGACAGGATGTCTGTTGCACAGTTTCGTTTAGAAATATCATCTGCTGTGGAATGAGGCATGCTCTAAATAGCGCTTCTGTTCCCTGGACTTGCCAGTCCCTAGAACCCCAGACTGATTTTAAGTCTATTGTGTCCTTCCATAGGTCAAAACCCTGTTCAGACAGTTGGGCAATAAAGGAAGCAGAGTAAATCTGTTTGGTGTTTGTCAACATAATTTTCAGTGCCGATATTGGAGTAACTTTATAACAATATGAGGTCGGGTCTGTGGTGTTGAACCCTGAAAAATATGAAAATTCTTGTGCAAATGCTGCTGAACTACTTTTAGGTGGTGTAGGGCAATGTTCCTACTGATGGTATTCAAAAACATTTCTAGGTGAAATAGATTTGTGCAGGAAATGATGACCATAATGGTGGTAACAGTACAAAGTGTCATAGTCTGAATTACCTTCTAACATTTCAGTATTTGGAAATGCAGCAGCTTTTTCTAAATCAGACAACATGTTATTAACAGTTTCAGAGTCCCAATCATCAGAAAATGTACTGGAGGTAATGATATCACAATGTAATTTTAAATAAATGAGAAATTTTTAAAAGTTCAGTAGGACCGAATATTTCGAAATCAACCTTGTCCCATACTATACCATCCGGTATAGGAACCGATGTGATGTTCACTGATGACAAGTCTCTTTGTTCACGATGTGAAGATTGATGTGGTTTTAAAATTAAGTGAACTTTCTGGGCTGTAGAGCTTTGCTGAAAGATATCGTCCATTAATAAGAATGCTAAAAGTTATTACTAAGCCTAGCCAGAAAAGAAAAAATAGAATCCCAGTGATTACCCAAAGTTCTAACCAAGGCGATACCAGGTAAGTCTTTTTGAGAAAGTGTAGAAAGTCTCTAACTTGCTGTTTGCGTGATTTTTGGGCTGGCATCGTTTCCGGTTCACTTGGATCCAAAAAAAACATATCAAAGTTCATGAAGTAGCCAGAAGCAGTTCGATCAATTGTAGTAATTGTATCAGGATTTTTTTAAATTGTATTTTGCTCTCGTCGAGGCATGTTGATGTAAACATCAGTATTTGGTCTGATTGCAACCTGGTTGTTATTTTGAGTTTCATTTTGAAGATGAACTTCTGGTTCAAGAGGAACGAGTTCCATAGCATTGTTGCATAGTCCTTCATTCCGTATAGGAGGCTCTTCAAACGTGATGAGTCTTTCTGTTTGAACTTCTTGGATTGTAGCGAGAGGAGGGCATCTGCTACTGTGGAGTCCATGAGGCCTACTGTTCAGTATCGGCCACATAGTGTGGTTTGATTGTCAATTGACCCTCGGTCTAGGTCAACTCTCTCCCCACTGCTCCGCTGTGCCGTCTCTTGCCTCCAGACCCCGACCTCCTCCTTGGGAGGTTCGAGGCTGCTGCTCGCTCCTGCGCCTGCTGCCCGCTCCAACTGGGACCAGACTGCCTCCAACCACCGTAACCTTTCTCAGCCGCTTTTTTTCTTAATTTTTTTCCCTGTTGTGCCACTGTTATTGTGCCCATCTGTGCCTTGCTCTAATTCCACCACTGTTTTTATTTTCTCGTGCCTGCCTGTTCCTTTTGCCTTTCGCCGCTGCTGCCCCTGCGGCCCCTCCCCCCCGGAATTCCCCCCCAGAATTTCTCCTCCGGAATTCCCCCCCAGAATTCCCCTGCTCCCGCCTCCCAGCCTCTCCTCCCTCCCACCTCCCCTACTTAATGGCGGCTGCTGCGTGGTCACGCGCAGCAGGCGCGCCACCGGCGCGCCAAAGGCAAGCCAGTCTGCGCCCATCCGCGACCCGTCCGCGGCCAGCGCCAGGAACCCTGGACCTCCCACTACCCATCGCTACGACACCACCACCCTCCTCGCACTCAACCCTGGAAGACTTAGAGAATGCCAACAGGCCTCGCCGAACACGACCCACGGCCAGTTCTCCTGCCTCCACTGCCGCCAGACCCTCACCGCCACCCCGGCCTCCAACACCGCCAGCACCGGCGACACCCTAAAATGCATCCTCCTCAACGTACGCTCCATACACAAACACGCCATGGAAATCTGGAACCTACTTGACTCTCTTTCGCCCGACATCGCCTTCTTCACAGAGACCTGGACCAACGCATCCTCCGCCCCCGACATCAGCACCACCATCCCAGACGGACACAAAATCCAGAGGAAAGACCGCCCCAACCACCCAGGAGGGGGCCTCGCCATCGCCCACAAGAGCACCCTCCCCCTCACCACCTCCAGCGAAACCTTCCCCTCCGCCGAACACCTGCACTTCAAGATCCAGACCACCCCCAAAGCCACACTCCGAGGAACCCTCGTCTACAGACCCCCCGGCCCGAACACCCTTCGCTGCCACCATCACTGACTTCATCGCACCCCACGCGATCGCCTCAACAAACTACATACTCATTGGAGACCTGAACTTCCACCTCGACAACCCCAGCGACCCCAACTCCACTATCCTTCGTGACAACCTCGCCAGCATCGGACTTAAACAACTCGTCAACACACCGACCCACAGAGCAGGACACACCCTTGAGCCCATCTTCGCGGCAGGAAACAGCGTCCATTTCAGCCACACAACGCAGCCGCCATGGACCGACCACCACTGCGTACACTTCGCCATAAACAAACCCAAGGCACCCAAACCAGCCCCACGCCCACCACGAAGGAACTGGAGCAATGTTACCAACGAGCAACTTAACTCCACCCTCAACCGAGACAACCACACCTGGGCACCCGATGCAAACAGCGCAAACGACGCAGCCAGAGAACTCCACACCTGG
Organism: Calotriton arnoldi; assembly: GCA_963921515.1. Lineage (NCBI taxonomy): Eukaryota > Metazoa > Chordata > Amphibia > Caudata > Salamandridae > Calotriton > Calotriton arnoldi. The sequence continues at coordinate 1,684,157 of CAWUFW010002293.1, forward strand.
ATCTCCAACTGCGCAGATGAGCTCGCCCCGCTACGCAACCCCGACAGACAACGCCCCAGGAAAGCCGCCTGGTTCACAACCGCTCTCCAAGAAGCCAGACGCACCTGCAGATGCCTGGAGAAGAACTGGAGAAACACCAAGACAACCGAAAACCACACCACCTACAAGGACGCCATGACGGACTACCACAACCAGATCAGAGCCACCAAAAGGAACTTCATCCACAACAAAATCCTGGCCAACTCCACCAACTCCAAGGAACTTTTCAGTGTCATTCAAGAATTCACCAACCCACGCAGCGAAGCCACAGACATCACCCCATCCCAAGACCTCTGCGACAAGCTTGGAACCTATTTCCACCTCAAGATCAAAAACCTCTACGACAACTTCATCGACCATCCACCAGGCGCCAAAGACGGCCCCCCGGCCCCCAGAAACACCAGCCAGCCCACCATCTCCAACTGGACACCGATCACGGCCGAAGACACCGCCTCGACCATGAAAAGCATCCACTCGGGGGCCCCCACCGACCCCTGCCCCCCTCACATCTACCACAGAGCCGTGGCCGCCATCGCACCCGAACTACAACGCACCATCAACACCACCTTCAAAACAGGCACCTTCCCAGACGACTGGAAGCGCGCAGAAGTCAGTCCCCTGCTCAAGAAGCCCACAACTGACCCCACCGACCTCAAGAACTATCGGCCCATCTCGCTCCTCCCCTTTGCAGCCAAAGTTGCAGAGAAAACAGTCAACAGGAAACTGACACGATTCATTGAAGAGAACGCCATCCTCGACCCGTCCCAATCCGGATTCCGAAGCAACCACAGCACAGAGACCGCCCTACTCGCCGCCACAGACGACATCTGCAACCTCCTGGACCAAGGCCAGTCCGCAGCCCTCATCCTACTCGACCTATCAGCGACCTTCGACACCATCTCCCATCGCACACTAGTCATCAGACTACACAACACAGGCATACAAGGAACAGCCCTGGACTGACTCCGATCATTCCTCACCAGAAGAAGCCAAAGGATCAGACTCCCACCCTTCCTCTCCGACCCCACGAAAATCACCTGCGGAGTCACACAGGGTTCATCACTGAGCCCCACCCTCTTCAACATTTACATGGCCCCCCTCGCAGCCATCGTCCGACAACACGGCCTCAACATCGTATCCTACACCGACGACACCCAGCTCATCATCTCCCTCACCAAAGACCCCACCACTGCCAAACTCAACTTCCAGAAAGGAATGCAAGACGTCGCAGTCTGGATGACCAACAGCTGCCTGAAGCTCAACGCCGAGAAGACAGAAGTCCTCGTCCTCTGTACCACACCTTCTGCATGGGACAGCACCTGGTGGCAGACCGCCCTCGGAAGCCCACCTACCCCCTCAGACCACGCCAAGAACCTCGGCATCGTACTCGACTCATCACTCTCCGTGAACCGACAGGTCAACGCCGTCACCTCCAGCTGCTTCAACACCCTCCGCATCCTCCGCAAGACCTTCAAGTGGATCCCCCCTGAGTCAAGGAAGACAGTCACCCACGCACTCATCACCAGCAAACTGGACTATGGAAACACACTCTACGCCGGCATCAACAAGTCCCTACTCCGCAAACTCCAGACAGTACAGAACACTGCCGCCAGACTCGTCCTCGGCATCCCCCGACACGAACACATCAGCCAACACCTACGAAGTCTCCACTGGCTCCCCATGGAGAAAAGAGTCACTTTCAAAATCCTCACTCACGCCTACAAATGCCTACACAACAACGGACCCAAATACCTCAACGACAGAATCAACTTCCACGTACCCAAAAGAAACCTCCGATCTTCCAACCTCGCACTGGCCGAAACCCCGCGCATCCACAGAGCCAGAGCAGGTGGAAGATCCTTCTCTCACATTGCAGCCAAGACCTGGAACGAGCTACCGGCAGACATCAGACGCGCCCCCTCCCTGAACACCTTCAGGAGGACCCTCAAGACCTGGCTCTTCGGCTAAACAGATCTGCGGACTCCCCCCCCTCAGCGCCTTGAGACCCTCACGGGTGAGTAGCGCGCTTACAATTCCCTGATTGATTGAATTGAGACAAATCTTTTCTCCTTTTTTCTGGCAAGAGGCGGCAAAAGTACAGTTCTTGTTCCTTGTACTGCTAGGACCGGTACAGGTTTTCTGTAGGATGGCCCGAATTCTTACTTGTCCGCTATTTTTTCTCTGACCAGATCCCCGACTTTTGGGATCCAGACAGGTCTTGCCGTGACTGCCTTGACTTCCCCAGTGGCGTTCTGTTTGGTGTTGACATTACTTTGTCTTGTCCTGGATTCATTTAGATCCTGTAAAACAGCCAAACAATCATGGATATCAAATGGTTTCCCATCCGCCACTGTGCCTTCACAATCAAAATCAGGTACCAACATTCTCGTCCCAAATAGGACCTCATATGGAGTGACACCCCCTAGAAAACTTCTTGGCTGATTGTTGAGTGCTCGCTGAACCCCATATAAGTGATTGACCCAACTACCGCCCTTGCCTAATACCCTAGCTGTTAAAGATTGCTTTAAGTCCCAGTTCTTCCTCTCCACAACCGAATTTCCCTCAGGATGGTACGGAGAGGAGTACCGCAATGCTACGCCCATACCTTCCATGGCCTCTTTGTAAGCCCGAGAGCTAGACGCTGGGCCACAGTCAGAATGTAACGTGCCACCTGCGTATGTCCCTATAAAGACTCGCATATCTTTTATAACAGTTTGGGCGTCAGCCAAACCCACAGGAATCTGGAACAAGAATCCACTGCCACCAAGATATACTTGTAAGCCCCATCAGATTGTAAAGGACCGCAGTGATCCAGATAAACACAAGCGAGAGGTTTGTCAGATTTTAATAGTGGTGTCTGTGCCGGGCGTGTTATTGTGGAGCCTTTCATTTGTCTATTCTCGTTTTTGAACGAGTGATTGCAGCTACGGAAGCCGTTCGCAAAGCCCCCTTTGCGGCTTCATCAGCCAATGAATTCCCTTCAGCGTGAACGCCATCACGTTGATGACTCAGTGTGTGTATCACGTGAGCCCTTGGTAGTTTGTTCTTCAACTCAACTACCTGTTCCCATAGCATTTTATGCTTAATTGTGCCACCTTTTGCATCTTTAAACCCGTTTAGTTCCCAATGTTGTAAGTACTCATTGTACGACTGTACACAGTAAAAGGAATCACACACAATAAGTGTGGGGAATTCATGATCCGTATTTACAAGTGCCAGTATCAGTGCTTTTAACTCTGCCAACTGAGCCGTGCAGTCTCCTAGAGATTGCGTTTTAGTGCAACTCGGATGGAACTTTCCATCCCGCATGCGACCTTTAATGATAGCACACGCTGCGCTGTATTGCTGCTTACTCCCTATGGCAGGTTGAGCTGATCCGTCAGTGTAAATAATATATTCATACTGATCTAGAGGCAAGAGTTCATTTGGTAGAGGATATTCTTGTTCGTATTGCAGAAATGCTTGTGTTTTTAGACTTGGATCAAATCTATATTCAATGTCTGTTACAGTAAGAGAATTAGGGTTGTTTATCAAAAAGGGGGGGACAGAGGGCTTAATCAAGAGGTCCAGCGTACTTGCCCTATCAGAGTGAACGCATACTGAGGAACTGCGTACCTTTTTTTTTTTTTGCGTTCACTCAGTAAGAGAATTAGCCCATTGTATCCATCTTGGATGTAAGGCTTTTGCGTTTGGAATGCTTGCATTTGTAACAGCTTCTAAAGCCGGTACCGGAGTTACGACAATTATGCGTTTCCCCTGAGCTAGGGCTCTTTCTCTTGCTACAGCGGTCTGAACTGCTGTCAGGATTTTTTCAGTTGAAGTAAAACGCATTTCGGTGTTTGTGTACAGGTGTGATTTGTATGCGATTGGTACTGTTTCGCCTTCATTGAAGGTTAAGTAAGTGTACCCGCATTGACCTGCTATTATTCTGATCACTAAGTTGCGTACGTTTACGCGTGTCTGTAAGTGTTTGGAAGCAATCATGTCTTCTTGTAATGAACGTAGGATATTCGAATGTTCCTGGGTCCAATGTCTAACTGAAAAGTCAGGTTTTATTAAGTCGTAGAAAGGTTTTACTCTTTCTGCGTAATCCAAAATGTATGTTCTGCCGAAATTTAGGAATCCCAGTATAGACTGCAATTTTTTTTGTGTTTTTGGAGGTTGGAGCAGCGCACACTTTTCTAAAAAGTTAGCTGCCAGGCTTTTCCCTTCACTTGAAAGCTCATATCCTAAAAATAGGACACTGAGGTGGGCTATTTTTGACTTCTTAAAGTTAAATTTGTAGCCCTCAGAGGCGAATCCCATAATAATGGTGCTCACCCTTGTCAAGTGCCTCATTAAGTCATCATCCGTCAGATAAATATCATCCACATAGGACAATGCTTCCTCATCAAAATTTTGGAGTAACTCAGTTACCCTTTCTGAAAATATCCCAGGGCTGTTCTTATACCCCTGGGGGAGACGACAAAATTGTTGCTGGGACCCTAACGCTGAGAATGCGGTCAAATACCTGCTTTCAGGCGCTATGTTGTGGCAGAAAAATCCATTTGAGATATCTAGTGTTGTTTTGTATTTTTTCCACACAATGTTATTCATTAATGCGGCACTGTGTGCATTTTGGACAGCGAATGTCTTTATGCATGTGTTTAAATGTCTGTAATCTAAATTTAGACGATATGAATTATCCAGTTTTGATACAGGAAACAAAGGATTGTTCATTGGTGAGGTGCAATTTTCGATCACCCCTTGGTATTCAAGTTGATCTAAGATCTCCCTGACCTGTTTTTTAGCTTCTTGCTTTATTGGGTATTGCCTCTGAGCATTTAGTGAAACTTTTAACGGGATCACGTGGTGGGTTGACTCCTCATCCCACCCTGCATGATTTTTATACAATGCTGGAGCTAGGGCTACTGCCCACTCCCGTGCATATGCATGTTTAAGGTGTATGGGAACGAGGTCGGAGAATGCTGGAAAAATTACATTTTCTCCCCTTGGGCACTCCATAACGAATGTTGGCGGCCAATCTTGTTCTGCTAATAGGATGTCATACCCAGTTGACAGATTTTCCCAAAAGAGACCCTTAACTTTCCTGGGCTTGTCCCCCTCCATTTGGAGTGTTATTTCGTGTAACTTATGTGGGACGCTCACCCTGGTGTCTGGTGTTTCCACCGTGATGTAATCATTCAAGTCCGCTGTCACCAGAAATTCCTTCAGGTTCTGGTGAGCTATTGTTACTTCTGCCGCACTGTCTAGCATCGTCTGAGCCCATTCCCCATTCAGAAGCTGCGTCCTCAGTATTCTGGGCATGTCTGATCTTCAGACCTGCAACTTTCTTTTTCTTAAATTGAGGTTTTGATTTTGGCTTGTCTTCTTTTTTGGAAGTATAGTCTTGCGCGTGCTGCTTGTCTCTGGACTTTGTACGCTCTTCTTTGTGTTCTGACCGTCCTTCTCTCTCAGAGTTTTTCGTCGAGCCCTGAAAGGAACGAGAGGAACATGTATCAGTATCCTGATACTTGTCAGGTTTCCTAATATTATCCCTATTCCTGAGATTATAACTCTTTTCAGAGGGCTCCTGTGGAGGAGATCTACCTCGGGATTGCAATCTCTTTTCTGAAAAGTTTTGTTGTTTTTTATTATCCCACTTCTTTTTAGAAGAAGTAGGTGTCTGCTTGGAAGTGTCCTTTTCAGGACTGCCCATCAGTTGGGGTTTTAAAGTTTTCCCACCCAAACTGTCTCTGCCTAATTCTGCATACGCAGTTTCTATTATTTTGGGCAGTTCGTGTTGTTGATCTAACGGACTGAACTCCCTTAGGCGTTGGCGGATTGCCACTGAAGCTGCTTCCCCTTTAATATTAGCTAGTATTATGGCTGATACCTGGTCATAGTTATTTACTAACTTCATCCCTAAGTTCAGAGCAAGCTCTGCTCCGTACTCATTTTGTATTTGTCTTAATACATCTGGTACCACTGCTAATGAAGGAATACCATGTGTTCTGGTATATATGGCAGCAAAGACTGTACCCCAAGAGGTACAATCCTCTAACTGTGGTGTTATCCCCATGGGCAAGCAGATTGTTAGCATTCTGTGTTTTTCAAACGTGGTAGTATTTGGAAATACTGCCTCGAGCTGAGTTATTTTCTGAGCTACCCAGAATGGTATTTGTTTACGTTTTGTGGGCATTTTGCCCATTACCACGTGTAACGTTTGTGGTGTGATTTTAGTTGCTGTACCCTGAGATTGAGTTCCATTTGTTGCAACTGTTGTTGGTTGGACTGTGAAAGTCCTCATGACGTATTGTGTCAGGTTTCTGTAGATTCTAATTAAATTTTTGTGTTGTATGAGTAAGTCTGGTTGTGGCATTGTTTCAATGTCAGGATGTGGTGTGTAGGCCACTAATATTGGCCATGTTGCCCCGTCTCCTCCGAGCGGGCCTAATCTTACTCTTTGTCTTATATGGGGTAGGGCGCCTTTAAACCAGTAAAAATGTTCCTGGTACGTGAGTGAAACATCTATGTCCTCACAAGGACTGTATTCCGCTGGTGCATCTCCTTCTACATAGTAGTGAAATATGTGTGTTGTTGCATGTGCTTCTGGGAATGTAACCCACGAATAGAATACCTCTGTTTTATTTGATTTGTGTGCCTCAATCACAAAAGCAACTAAGCCACCCCTAGGTGTTAAACCATATTCTAGAAATTTTAGGGTGATAGTACGTCTGAATTTAGGTGCAATGAGAATTCCATCCACCTCTTCGTCTGAGAGGGGGAGTGGTTGCTGTAGTGGATCTAAGACTGGTGTAGTCATTGTGTACAGAACACAAACTACTTTTCCAAGGAAACTATTATAAGGTTTTATGCACAATTTTAGAAAGAAAAATGTCCTTCAAGCTTGATTAACCAGCAGCCAATAAATAGGGTATTTCGCCTACTCAGCTGTGGCGGAGTTTTTGTGCCCACCCACTCCAGACGTCTCTGGTGTTTGTGAGTAGGGGTCTCTGAGAAATAGCACGGCTGAACTACTCAGATTCTACTGTTAAATAAGTACCTAACCCACGTTGGGCGCCATGTCCTGTAGTTCCTATAGTACCCATGCAGGACCTGCGCGTTTGGATAACATAAACTGTGGGATTGGTGGCAGACTAGTTCCGTCCCCCACCGAGAAATGTTAGCCTGTTTGCATCTAAGCTAGCTCACAGTGCCACTAGTGTCTCCTCTTATCGGGGAGAGATTAGTTTCTGGCAACCTCAGAACATGACAACCCTGATCCCTCAAGATCGTGGAAACAATGTACTACTTTTCGCTCAGCCACTCGTGCTCATTTATTTTATCTCAGAGTTACACAGAATAAACAGTCTGGGCGTTTCAATAAGGATTTATTGAACAGTTGTTATTTTCGTGTAAAATATATGAGCTGCAACAACCATTAGACAGTAGCAGAGATATATGATTAGCAGTACTATGAATATAAAAGGATAGTACAGTTCTACCATCTTGCAATAGGCATGAATAAATACATGAATATAAAATGCAGGATAAAAATGCGCGTAGTCCTACGATGCCTATCTAGTTGTACCTAAGTGTACCTAGCATGTGAGTAGGTGTGAAGCCAAGAATACCTCTAAGTTTAGTCGACCCCATTACCTGAAGTGTGAGAATGCAGGAGCCCTTCTTGGTCTCGAGTTGGACACCCCGCAAGGGATGTTCAGACCACTGTCAGCTGGAGTGTCTCTGTTCAGTGTGTCGGCCTGGAAGTCTCGGTTCCCTCTAACTAACATTAGCAAGAGGTGCTATATTTATACAGAAAGTATCTAGGGCTCCTTTGTCCCTTGTTGCTTGTATTAGCCATTGTTGGATTTGAGGATGACGTATGGGATGAACCATGTATGTAGATATGGGGAGGAAGGTGGTGTAGCCCCAGCCTGGTTTCTAAGAACCGTTACGAATATTCATTCATAGTGTGTGAGCCTATTGATGGAGTTATAGGACTCTATTGTTCAGGAGAAACCCTCCTTCTGCACCCAGGACTAGAACTAGGTAAAGGTTCAATCCTAAAAGGTTCATTACAGTGTAGTGTAGGGGAGGTAATGTAGGTGAATGGGTATGATATTACCCGGGCCTATATTAGGGTACCTATATAAAACATAACAGCTGGAAGCAAATGGCTTCCAGCGCATCCTTGGCTGCACTTGAGCCATGAGAGTGCCCACGTCATTAGATCACTGAGGGACGGGTCGGGATAGCAGCAGAAGTGCTTCTGCTGCCCTCCCAGGTGGGGGCCCGTTAATTAGTGACCCACAAAGGGAGCGCAGGCGCTTCACCCTTGGGTAGGTGCCAGGATGTAATGGTTATGTCCTCAGCACAGCAGTGCCACAGCCGAGGTTGTAGCCATTATGTCCAATGCACCCAAGCGGTTAAATAATAATTGCATTGTGTGCTAAGTCAATGAAATGTGATATTCTCCAGGAGTTGCTCCCATATTTTTTTTAATTTGGTGTGGGTGCCCCCATATGTCAAAAATTACCTCCAGCAGGTGAACGTCATGCTGCAAGTATTTTACCCTCGGTATCTATATGAGACAAAAATTACCTTTAGCTTCCCAGGGCCAACAACAAGCTTGCAAGCACCGTATCACGTTCTTGCACACACTCATATTTTCTCACAGTCATTCTCTCACTCACTCTCACTCATTCATTCTCATTCATACTCTCTTATACTTCCTTAACTTATTCTTATTCATTCTCTCTCACTCACTTGCATTCACATATATATGCTGACACTCACGCTCAGGTTTACTAACTCTTTGCACCGGGTTTGCATCACTTGTGTGAAGCAAACCCGACCCAAAGTGTTAGGGTAGGATTTACTGTCCTATGCAAACCAGAATTTGGTTGGATAGTATCACAATGTAACACAAAGTTGCACTATGCTCTGCTTTAAGTTATTTTGTGTCAAGGGGCATCCATTGGTTGGTGCAGGTGGTGCAGGTGTGCAGTTGTGTTCCCATGCAACCATCCATGGGTTTTGTTGCAAATCCCTATATACAAACATTGGTAGACAGAAATTTGCACCATAATCTTACGCCTCCTTGAGGCAAGCATAACAAAGAAAAGCGTTAATTTTTTAAATTTTTTTTGCAACTTTTCCTAAGTGACTCCTTCCAGTACGAAATATATGCTTCAAAGAATGCACCCACCCGTAAATTATGACACAAGTGCGTGTGCATTGGCGCATGACTACCAAAAGTGTACTGGGCACCTGAAAAGCCAAAGCTCCTTTAGCAAAAGGTAGCACATCAAAGTTTGTGCAGCTTTGCCTTGCATAACAAAATAGTAAATCTGGGCCTCAAACTCACTCACAAACACAAGTTTACCCATACAGACACACTTGCTCATGCATACACACACTCTCTCTCACACTTCAACACACTCTCACCCACAAGCTTGCACACATACATTTAAAACCATTTTTACTTGCCACAGCTGCCATCAAAGGTCCTGTTCCAGCTAAGTGTGCTCCATTATTTATCACTTTAATAGTGAATAATAAAATATTATTAACTATTAGTATTATGAATACGGGTGGAAATAAGGAATGCGGAGCTGCCCCTGTGCTTTTGGCACAGATTTTGCCAGGGTTCACACGGCAGTGCCAAGGGTTGCAAGGGGCAAGCCAGGGGTCACAGCTGCAACCCCTAAATGATGGCGTTGCCTTCACTTTTCACCGTGTTTTTCCTGGTCAAATATGGATGGGGAATAATACCAGATGTGTGGTTTTCCCACATAATTTGCATTAGAAATGGGGTCTCTAGTTGCCAGAGGTATGCACCCTGTCCAAGAAGGGACAACCACTGTAGTCAGGGTAAGTCAGATACACACCCAAAATTAACCTCTGCTCACCCTCTGGTAGCTTGGCACAGAGCAATCAGGCTTAACTTAAGAGGCAATGTGTAAAGCATTTGTGCAACACTTAATACAGTAAAACAGTGAAAACACCACACAAAAGAATTTCATGCCAGGTTAGACAAACATGGCTAAATTTAATGAACAAAACATGTTGACGGCTGAATAGCCAGAAACCGGTCCCAGGATGCTTGTTTCCGGTCCAGGGAAGACATGGCTTGGCAGTTCGGGCTGGACTGTTCCCATGAGGCACAGGGTCAGACTGATTTGCATATGGCCATGTCTGAACTGGGGTGGTGGAGTGAGCTAAAGAATGATGATGGATTAAACCCAGATCACTTGACTGGGGGTGAGTGTTTGATTTGCTCAAGCGCTCCGTCCATCATCCCCTTTGGTATCGCTTTAATGAACAAAACAAGACCAAAACAACAAAAATCCAATAAGTAGAATCAGAGTTATGAATTTGTAAAGATTCAATTGCAATATAGTGCTTAAAAGGCCACAGTGCTTGGGGTTACTTGAGTTCATGCTGGACTAGGTCAAATCTGAAAAGTCAACGACTGCAATGGAGCGCGGGTTGAATACAGAAGCCAAGCGGGCCCGCTGAACATGGACCTTCCCAAAGGATGTGTCGATGTCGAGGAGCAACTGCGTTGGTTTAAAGTCACGCAGATGGGTTCCACTGTGTCGTCGAGCCCCTTAACAATGTTGGCACTGCGTCTTCAACAAACCCCTTATGATGAAGACACTGTGTCGTTGTCAATTCACGCTGTCGACACTGTGGAGTCTCCGAAGAGGCCCTGCTTCGACAAGGAAGGTGAAAGCATCGATTCTGACCGCCGCAAAGCAGGCAATGCGTGGGTTTTGGCAGAAAACAGCTTCAGAACCCCTGTGGAAGGACCAGGACTGTATTGGCACCTCTTGGCAGGGCAGGACTCACAGTTGGCAGAGTCCCACAGCTGAAGCAGAGTTGAATGATGTCTTTGATGCCCCTGAGTCTTCAGAATAGGAGGCAAGCCAGCAAGCCCTTGGAGTCACTTTGTTCTGGGGATGCAGAAAGTCAGGTCCAGTCCTTCTGACCACCAGGCAAGGGAGCAGCAGGCATCCTGGCAGGCACAGCAAGAGTCCAGCAAATCCAGCAGAATGTCAGTCCTTTCAGTAGCACAGCAGTCCTTCTTCCTTGCGCAGTGTCCTCAGTCCCAGAGTGCACAGAGTGGGTGGTGTCAGGGGTCCAGCACTTATACCCAGTTGTGCCTTTGAATTGGGGAGGCTTCAAAGAGACCTTTGAAGAACACAAGGTCCCTGCCCTTTCTGTCCTGGCTCCAGACTTACTGCAGGGGCTATGCAGCTTTTTGAGTGAGGACAGGCACATTCCTATCAGGGTCAAGTGTCAACTCCTTCCTCCTATCTATCCCAGGAAGACCCATCAGTCTGATGATGGGCCATCAGGATGTTGATGTCACACCTCAGCTCCTTTTGTGTGTGACTGTCTAGAGGGAATGCACAAAGCCCAGCTGTCACCCACCCAGACCCAGTGGCACTCAGATTGACAACATTCTTGGAAGTCCTATCCTTTCTTTTCTGCATCTCTAAAAGACCAGAAAATAGCTTTAGAATTATCAATGAAATCTTTTGACAACCTAATAAACCCCAGAGGAGGTCAATGAGGTGACAGAGTCTTATGGTACAAAACAAATGTACAATGAGAGTGTCTCTTTATGCAGCAATTACTGAAATATTTTCTTGCATCTTCATCTGTATTCTTTGGCAGCCCCAGTAAGGAAAACTGGCATCTCCATTTACTGCAGAGGTTCAATGTATGACATAATTAGTAAATTGCAACAGACTTATTTTTCAAAGTTTTACTGTGGTGCAAAAACAGAGGAAATATATTGTTGCCCCCATCTTTGCTCCACGACGGAAATAAGCAAACTAGAATTGATCTGAAAAAACACTGACAAATGAATATATATGTGTTTCCCTGTTTGCTTGAAAAGATATGAAGTAAATACATAGAGCATTGCTTTTTAAAAGTGAAAGACTGGAATACATTTTCTATTTCTGTTGTAGAAGGCAGCAAACATTATGCAAAATTATTTTACCACCTGCATTCTTCATGGGCCAGAATTACTTCTTATAAATGCTAATAAAAATGTTAAATGATTTATAATCCATGAATGGCTATGTGGATGTGAGTAATCACTTGGTTCATCAATGAGTGATAAAACTCTATCTTAATCTTCGGAAAGTCCCTTACGCTTCCTCAAAATAGACAAACTAAGCAAAAGTCAAAACGAACTAGTGAAGCAAAATCTGTTCTTTCACAGTCACAGAATTTGCTGGTCATTCTTTTCACCCTCAGACAATCATTATTTCCAGGAAGCATTTATACGGAGGCCCTCCATGCCACCTTGTCACAGTCAATGTCTTTTCAATTAACAGAGCTCGACTTCTCCTTAGTGAAGACAAGATGTAAAGGTTGCCACTAGAAACAAACTTAAACCCAAAAATAAATCCTGGTTGCTGGTGTAAAACTCTGCAAAGAGGGGTGCTGCTGTCCAGTGCCCAGTGTATGTCCTCTGACCCCTAAAATCTGTGAAAATTGGCTAATCCCTGATTGGCATGTTTAACTCTCCTATAAGGTCAAAGTACATGGTACAGAAACTGCACCCATCGCCTGGAAAGTTAAATGTCACCTGTGAAAAGCAGCCCTTATAGTCTCATCAACTGGCGTGACAAGGAAAACATGACTTCAGCCTTACCACTGTAGCTTGAGTGCTGCAGTTTAAACCTGCAGGGTGACCCATAAAAATAACTATTTTTTACAGGTAAATATCTCCCTTTTCACTGTTAGTAAGCCACGCCTATTGATGCCTTGTAGTCCACAAGATCAATGCTTGGGATTTAAAAGTGGGACATAGAAAATTAATGTTATCATGTCCCTACAATGACAAGGTAGACAAAGGCATTGTCTCTGGGGCGGGCCTAGCTGTCTTGTGTAGAAAACCAGATTGCAGATTAAAATATTAATTCTGTTAACTAAGGAAAGGGACCAGCTACAAAGATAATTAAACAACTATTTTTATTAGTTATTAAAAATGCAATTCAGTGAGGGAGTTGGATTTGTAATCAATATTAAGGAAAACTAACTTTTAGAAAGTTACCCTTTATCTGCCTAAACTGTCAGAAGGCTAATTAGCATTAGCTATCCAGTTACTCCCATCCAGTGCTTGACCTTGAATGACGTGTGAAAGAGGTGTGAAATTCCTCCCAGGAGCACATAATAGGTTGACCTGAATGGGCAGAGATGGTTCCTCTGAGCTCAATAGAATACGCAAGGTTGGGGCTCTGCCCTACCTGTTATTACACTCCAGTGTCAAATCCTTTCATGAAAGGTCTGTTTGGAGCACATGCAAAGGTTTTGCTCCCTTCAATGGGATAAGCAGGATGCTAAGACAGCTGTGATGTATTGCCCATCTAGCTACTAAAGGGCCCTGCTTTTATCCTACCAGGCTTCTTTCTCTGGGTTTGTTGTAGGTACAGTGCCTGGTTCAAACTAGATTTAAGGCAAGTTGTGGGCAGACACTAGGATTATCATAGTACACTCCCAACACACCGCCCACCCTCAGATCCCAAGTTTACTGTGGCCAAAGAATTTGCCATCTTGAACATGCCCTGACAAATGGCACTTTGAGCCTGTTTGCATTAGAACTTTTGCTCCAGATCTTCAAGAGGACCAGCCGCGAAAAGTATCTAATCAGCAATTCCACAGCATTGGACTGATTTTCACATTTTTCCTGTGCGGAAAAGAGTTTTTTTTCAAATTAGGACTTCGAAAACTTTTCCAAACTTCCCTACTTCCAGGCCTTAGCTGGTTGAATCTACTTGGTGTATCTGACCTGCGATCCATCGTGGTCGGGCACAAATTGCGCCCAAGTCTAGGTATACTGCGACCATTGACTATCACCAGAACCTTGCACTTTTTGGTGCTATTTTCACTTAGAGCTTTAAAAAATCATATCATAGTTACCTTTATTGCTTTTTTGTTGTTTTGATGTCATTTTATTTATTACATTTCACCCTATTTTTCTAAATTGGAGTGCCATTTTTATTTTGTTGTGTTTTTGACTTTTTCATTGTTTTGGTACCTCCAAATGCTTTTCACATTTTCTCTAAGTTAAGCCTATCTGCTCTGTGCCACAGGTGCCAGGGGTTGAACTCACGTTTAAAATACTGAAACCTTTGAATGAACCCAGCATGATAGTGACAGAGAATGTCGGTGACCATTATCAAAGGTCTTATAGATTTGGCACTAACTCGAACCCAGTGGCATGATTGATGAATGAACTCTTTTGAAGGTGCTGGTTGGCCACTGGTTAAGTCTTTTTATCTCTGTGGATATATGCCTGCTTTTTGCTCTACAGTATTTGCTGCAGAGTAACAAAGCAGCTGTGTATAAATGATTGAACGAAACTTGTTTCAAGAACATCCATGGTTCTTTCCCATTCACTTGTATTGGTCAATTAAAGATAGAAGGGTACATGCCTCAGTAGTACATGGGCTTATTTACCAGGGCTATTTCCATAGGCTCTTCTTTTGTTTTCATACAGTCTCTGTGATGCGCCTCCTACTCCCCTCAGTCAACGGATTGGGGTTCCATGAAGACTAATGGGGTAGCTTTGGTGCCTAGGCCTGTTACTAAACTGCTAGCCTGAAGCATTATAACTCTGCAAAGCTCCCCCCCCATTCATGGAAGTTACTTTATTTACTCTATTCCTTCCTCCTTATGCTCTTAAATAGGCATTAGCCATTTCAATCAGAGTTCAAATTCAGGTCACTGTGTGTAGGAAATTAGGTTACTGGTTGAGGGAGGTGAAACCCTATTCAAGCATCAACCACAATTCTTGTCAGCGTGAAACCATAAGCAACCTCAAATTAACCTGTGCTTAACCCCCTGGTAGCTTGGTACAACAGCAATTAGGCTTAACTTAGAAGCAATGTGGAATGTATTTATGAAGCACTTCAAACAGTAATACAGTAAAAACACAACACAAGAAAATTCCTACACCAATTTAGAAAAATAAAGTTACATTTAATAAATTATTTGAGACCAAAATAACAAAAATCAATCTGTAGAACCAAAGATATGCAATTTTAAAGGTTTAAGTGAAAATAGTGCCTAAAAGCACAAAACGCCAACTGTGGTCATCTGACCGCGCCGGACTGGGACAAAGTCACAATTTCAGGCTGACCATGATGGAGCGTGGACTAAATAAAGGGGCAAAGTTAGGCCCACTGAAAAAAGTACCTTAAATCCTGATTGCGGAGCTTTGCGAGATCCCGCGTAAAGGATGCGTCACTCAGCAGCGGCTCTTTTGGGCTGCGGAGTGTGGTACGAAGTCTTGTGTCAAGGATGTGTCACACAGCTGTGACTGGGGAGCTGCAGGACTGCGATGCGAGGTCCTGCATTGAGGATGTGTCGTGCAGCGACGGTTCCGAGGAGTTGCAGGGCTGCGATGCTAGGTCCTGCGTCAAGGAGGTGTCGCACAGCGGTGATTCGGAAAATCTGCAGGGTTCTGAATCAGGGATGCATTGTGCAGCGGTGGTTCTGATGTGTGGCAGTGAGGCAATGCATCGCGCTGTGTCAGTTCTGCTTGGACCACAGTTGTGCTCGCAGAGCATCTGCAGGCCCACTTCCAAGGGACCAGGATTGTGGTGGCACCACTTTGAGGGCAAGACTCAAGGCAGACAGACTCCAGGTGCTGGGTTCAAAATGGCTGGAGCATTTTCCTGTCCCTGGGGCCCTGATCAGGAGGCCAGCCAACTAGGCACTAGACCCTGGTGGTCCTGGATTTAAGATGCAGGTCCAGTCCTTTTCATTGAGGCAGCAGGGCAGCAGAGTGACAGTCCTTCTTGCAGCAGAGCAGCACAGCAGTCCTTCTTCTGAGTCTTCCACAGTCCAGATGTGTACTGAAGTGTTGGGTCTAAGGGTCGACTATTTATACTTGTTGCCAGCTTTAAAGTAGGAGAAGGTTCTGGAGGTCCCCCCAGAGAGGTGTTTGGAATTTCTTGCCTTCCTGCCCTGGCCGGCCCCAGCTTGTCTCGGGGCACAAAAGAGTAGTATCAAATCCTTTGTGAGTGTACTGGGAAGAGCCTTTGTGATGTGTAAGTGTGGTAGGTGATAGCTCCACCCCCTCATCAAGTCAGCTATTGCCCATCCTACCAACACCTAGTCTCCCTTTGTCTCACTTTCTGAGAGCAATACACAAAGACCAACTGGCAACTACACCTAGCCATGTGACCCAGGTTACAGGCTGTGGGCACCAAATATTTAGGACAAGAAAGTGCCAACTTTCAGAATTTTCTAAATTGTGACTTAAAATCTAACTTTACCATTAAAGAGGGATTCAAATTACAATTCCTTTGATACAAAACTGAGTGTTACTTCCTGCTTCCAATTGAAAGTTTGCCCTTATTTTATGTAATCAGATAACCCAATGTTACCCCATGTTTGAGGTAGGCCTTGCGGTAGTGAAAACATATTTAAGAATTTTTCACTGCAGGACATGCAGAAGTTTAAAGTACATGTCCAACTTTTTACATACACTGCACTCTGCCATATGACTGCTTAGAGCCTACCCTAGGAGTGACTTATGTGCATTAAAAAGGAAAGGTTAGGCCTGGCAACAGGTTTATTTTGCCAATATGAAATGGCTATTTAAAACTGCACACACAGGCAGGAATGACAAGCCTGAGACATGTTTGAAATGCCTCCTTATGTGGGTGGCACAATCAGTTCTGCAGGCACACTAGTAGCATTTAATTTTAATGTCCTGGGTGCATACAGTACCACTTTCATTGGAACTTATAAGTAAATTGAATGTGCCAATAGGGTGTAAGCCAATGTTACCATGTTTTAAAGAGGGAGCATATGCACTGGTCAGCATTAGTAAAGTGCACAGAGTCCTAAGCCCAACAAAAACTAGATCAGCAAAAAATGGAGGAATAAGGCTCTTTCTGTCCATTCTCTTCCTAGTCTCTCTTCTCTCTCTACCTCTTCCTGAACTAACCCATTCTTTCAGTCCACAGAAGGTGCACAGGAGTTGCGATGCTGGAGATGCCACCTCTGTGCAGGTAAGTCAACTGTTCCCCCGACAGCTTGCACTACTTTAATCATAAATTTCCACTATTGGGTACACACCTTCACCCATTTTCTTTATGTTTTTTTATGCTTTACCATTGCTAGGATGGGCCCTTGGCCTTTTGAGGATAGTTACATTGTTGCATTTGGTTACCATTACGTTTTGATGATGGGCATCAAGTAAAACCTTTGTTACAGTGCAGATGTGACATGACTGTAACTTCTAACTGAGAGGCAATGTGTGTTGTTTGATGTATTTCCTTTTGCTGCAACAAATTTACAGATTATGGCTTTTTAGGAAGTGCAGGTTGATTAAGTGTGTTAACCTTTAATATAGTCGTAAATATATTTTCTAGTAGCCCTTCCATGTTCATTTATTTTACTAGGCTGTCAGGATTACATGTTGGATTAGCATTTGGGTATTCACATAGAAAGATAGACACACATACAGGCTGTCTTAAAGATGCAATACAAATACTGGCCCTTTGTCAAAAGTATCTAATGTGCAATGCTATACTGCGTACTCATTTTAAATCCATCACTTAATATGCACGCTTCATCTTCTGCCTCTTTCATAGCACACATCTTTTTAGAATCCAGTTTAACTCCGCTAGTTCAGTCTGTTCAGCAAAGGGTCTACATTGTTGTAGCCCAATATCTCGCTTCATCATGGGATTTTCTTTCTTAGGTACCTGGGGAAATAAAGAGAGTGTCACCAAACTATCACACAATTCTTCCCCTGACAAAATAATCAGGCATTTTAACTTGTTTATGGTAGGAATCTACAGGTCAAGTCAGTTAATTTTTGGATCTCTGTCAGAGGGATGGAATCTGAAGGCATTAGCCAAACCAGTGTTGGCACCAGCATCCTCTGTCTTTCCCACCTGACCTCACATATGCAAAGAGACAGAGACCCTCACAGAAATTGACAGAGCTCACGGGGTCTCAAGTTCATCAGGTACATGTAGAAATAACTAATATAGTCCAAGTTTTTATTTTGCATTTGGTTCCTTGAATCCCTGATTTTACAATGGGATAAACTGAAATAGAAAACCAAGAATTCAAAGAAAGCAAACCTTGACTGGTTGAGCTACTCATGCATGGACTTGAGAAACCTGGGAGGTCTCCAGTAACATGGGTCTAGTATACAGCTGCTTGTGCCTTATGAGGTCCATGGAACCAAAATTAAAGCCTAGGGAAAGCTAATCTATACATATTGACAACAGACAGACAGGGATCAGTGAGCTGCAAATTACCCCTGGCCAGAATCATGCTATAGGCTCTGACATCTGTCTAGAAGAGCCTTGGCACAACTACTGGCACGTGTCAGAGGCAATGTAACAGATATTGTGATACAAATCCTGACACTTTCAGCTGCACCAGGTTAATTGGGTGGGGAGCTGCTGCAGGTAATGACACTTCACACAGCCACAGAACAAGTATTCAAATATAAAATGGATACAAGCATTTCTTATACCGGTACTAACACCTCTTAGATGGCATGGTAACAGTATTAACTCTTCACATGGTGATGGCACAGGTTCTAAAGAAACAGGCTTGTGTCATCAGTCCTCTAACGAAGCGGGTGCAGCTCGTCCTTACAAGGGTTATGGAACAGTTACTGAAACCTCAGAGGGCCATGATGCAAGGACTGATGCAACATCTCAGAGGTCTTACAGAACATGTAGTAACATCTCATTGATGTCATGCTCTTGATACACCTTATAAAAAAAACTATATTAAATTAGTTTTGTAACTGACATTTTCAACAGACAATTTGTAGGTTTTTCGCAATTGCTGTCCAGCTTTGGCTCAACTCCTACTAACTCACTTCCCTCACTATTGGACTATTACTTATGCAATCCACCCTTTGTATACATATTTTGGAGAATTTTCATTGCTTTCTCTTGTGTTATAATGATTATTAATATCTTGTGCTGATCACCTGGTATATGATGGCTTCCTCTTCTCGCATAATGCTAGGCCTAGCCTAATAGTGGCTATTCTTAGCATATTTTAGAGAGCTAAGGCATGACATTGCATGATAGTGGTAGCACCTTGTGCAAGGCTGGTACTAGCATAATAGTGTTAAAAGTCTGAATGATATTGGCAGTGATGCTATAATGATACAGACTTCAAGCTAATTGTGGCCCTGATATAATGGTGGTAATTCCTCTTTTGGGCACCTTGGAAATTATTATTTATTTATTTAATTTTCCCTCGTGGATGTCTGTCAAATCCCCCCAACCCGGCCCCACCGCTCTTACCTGCACGTGCAACATCTGCCAAGACTCTCAGACTCTCCTGCACCATCCAGATGCTGCTCTCATGCTGGTATTACCCAGCATGAGAGAAGCACCGGTATTGGGTGGATCGGACTGGTTTTACGCTCCAACAAGGACAGGGAGCCTGTGCCTGCTGTGCTCCATGCCAACAGCATGGAGATAGCTAAGTGCGTATGTCGGTTTGGCTGTGCTAAGACGGCCGGCCAAACCGCCATGCAACATTGCAGTGCCCTGTACGCACCACTCCTGCTGCTGTCAGAGGATGGCCCCAGCATCAAGACTTGTCCCTGGCTCCGAATTGTAAAATAAAATGATAATAAAGCAGTTTTATTAATTTCGTTATTATCATTTTATTTTACATGTTTTCATGCAGTGGGGTGACACTCCTACGCCATAACGGAGGAGCCACTGCTGGCATGGGTTGATGAACAGAGGTTCCTTGCATCATTCTCTATTTATTGCAAACCATGCACATATACCATGTAAACATTTCTAACAAGCGTGGGGAGAGGATGTGGTCTGACGGCTAGATTGCCGACTTTGGAGCTGGAAACCAAGGTTCGAGCCTCGGGGTCGCGTCCACATCCTGTGATTCTGGGCAAATCACTTAATCTCCCCGTGCCCACCAAAAAACATGAATGTGTCCTTGTGTAACATAACCGGTGCTCATGTAAAGCGCTCCAATACCTTTGCGTCGAGTTCGCGCTATATAAATCTGCAAAAAAAAAGCGTCGTTCATTCATACCCCCATTGCACTGTTTGATCACCTTCACCATTTATAGATCCAGTTTTTCGAGAACGTTATTGGTTGATCAGTTACTTTAATAATTTTGTCTCATATATTTAAATTCGTGAGTCCAGCAATATGTGCCAATTCTGCTCGATGGACAAAAAACATCACAGATTGGAGAGAAGGCATTTTGACAGGTTTTAAGAGCCAATAGGGGATAGGAGTTATCACAGAGGTGTAGGAAAAATTGTATGGAAATAGTTAAAAATGCACATAATGTATGGTAAATTTGTGAAGTGTCTGAAATTCGCGAGCTTGTGGCCACCATATTGTATTAGAAAACAGGCTCCATTTTCTCGAATTCACGAGTTTCAGAGAACTTGTGAATTATGGAATTCCAGAGTTTCAAGAAATTCATGAATTTTAATAAAGAAAAAGGGTGACAGCGCCAGGGCTATGGTTGGGTGTAGCAGGCGTTGTTAGGATGTATATATGGTTGGTTGGACGGCCGCAGGCCCTGCATCGAAACCCAGCTTTGCAGATGAATGCAATGTATTCTAAAAAAACAACAACAACATACATTCACTGAAAAGCACAGTTCAGAGTCAATTGTGACAAAGCAAAAAAAACGTATATTCGCCTTTTATGGTATTCACCGCCCAACCCCATTACTTACATTCACACTTCCCGCCCCGCAACCTTATGTTTTTTCACGTCTTCAGCAAAGGAGTGTACTGAGCATTGCATTTTGGCTGCATACCACAGCTCGTGAGTAAAGTGAGCCTAAAGAAAGTCAGAAAATGAAAGGATAAAACAACTCACTTAACCAGTTTTTATATACCAGTTACAAAGTATTGATATAAATAAAGAAAATAGAACACATACGTCAAAAACTTAAATACCATTTTGCCTATAATTGGATAGATTTTAGAGTAAGCAGAATATTAATGTGATATATATTTGACTTATATTAAGATTTACAGTCTATGAAATGACTCATCGAACAAAGGTCGAGACCCTGTCTAATTAAGGAACTGTCAGCTGGGGGATTTGGAAACGTGAGCACTAAACATTTACCCCCTTTTTTTACCACATTATATGATCTTGATTACATCACCAATTTCTGTATTTATTAGAACTGGAAATTATGTTGAGCCACTATTATGCTCTATTTAAATAACTCGTAAATGTTTATTAACACACTCTGCAGACACAATATCCCAACAAAAAATGCACTGCATGGTAAAGTGGCAGAGAAATTCCCCATGGGCCCCAGTGCAAGCAAGGAAGGAAGGCACTTCTGTCCACTCAATGGATAGTAAAATACAGCCATAATTAAGCAGCAGATAGCTCTTGGGCCCCGGTGCCACTGCACCTGCTGCCTTAACGAGTTACACCCCTGCCATTGTGATGGTCCTTTACACATAAACCAAACGATAATCTAATTATTTTGATGTGTTGTTGTTTGCAAAGGTAGCTTCTTCTTTGCAGTGAGAACCATCTTCCATTGTAACCTTCATTCTATTTTGCTCAGTTTACCCAGTAGGACAATGTATCTTAAGTGATTTGTTAACATAGTAAACAAAGACTGTGCAAACCTGTTGCAAAACGATGAGGATTACTGGCTCTAGTGGGATTTGGAAATTCCAGTAATGGTGTGCTGAAACCCTCAGGTGCAGCCTTGAACACTGGTCAATGATTTGCAGTGCTTCTGTCCCATGGAAATCGGGCGTTTGTTGACACGTATCAGAGTAGGGTCGAAGCAAGGAAGAAATGCAGATTTCACCATAAACATCAGCTCGGCTTCACAGAAAAGCATTGAATCTGTGCAGGCCAGGATGTGGGTGTTTCATGTAATTTGCGCCCTTTTACTGCTGAAAGTGCACATAGCAACATGTCTTGGCAATGAACAAGAGAAGATCCCTTTGCAAAGGTAAGCCCATGCAACTAAAATGGAGGTTCTGCGCCGGAAATGAGGTACTCCTAAAGTCCAGTTTCAAAAGAACAGAGTCATGGTAAAGGCACTGGTCCGTTGCTGGGTAGTTTGACTGTGATGTTGCCATGTGAATTGGTATTTTACAATAATTGTCGGATGGGGAACAAGTGCACTATTTATTTCATTTGAACACAAATCTTGGTGTGTAGGATTCCGGTGAGATTGTCCAACACAATTGTATTAATTTTCTTAAATTAGAGTGTTTAATGGAAGGAATATATTTAACCTGTATATTAAATAATGTTTCGCCTGGAAAAAGCTGCCTGAGAAATTGTAAATTAGAGGTGGTCTCGTGAAGAAACGATTTACAAAAATTGGAAACCATAGGAAGTTTGGGGACTAAATAATCGGTATGACTGAATAAATATACTGTCACGATTTTGTTTGTTTGGAGTTTGGCTAGTGTTTTGGGGGGGTTTCTTGCACAGAAGGTATTCTTTAGTAGTGACAGATTCTTAACTGAAAGAATTGCATAGTATAGAAAAGTTTATGACTTTTTAACGTTTTCTTTCAAATGCTTGTTTACTTTTTGAAGCCGTTAGACACGAGCACAATGGCTTAAAATAGGCACATTCTGCCGTTTTGGCACAGAACCACTGCGCAGAACTTTACTTCGAAAGGCATAACACAACTAATATCAGAGGGATTCACATCAGACATCATTTAAGCGAATGGTTTTTACATTTTGTGAAAGGGTCACAAAGCAACATTTAACGCTGTACTAAAACGTTGGGGCATATTAGCAAGACCCACGTTAAAATTTTCGCCGTTTTAACGGCAGGAAACTGCCGCTAAAACGGCGATAATGGGCTTGCTAATATGCGTTATAGAATTCCAATAGAAGCCCAGGTTAGATGTGCATGACATCTAACCTGGGCTTCTATTGGAATTCTATAACGCATATTAGCAAGCCCATTATCGCCGTTTTAGAGGCAGTTTCCTGCCGCTAAAACGGCGATAATTTTAACGTGGGTCTTGCTAATATGCCCCGTTATTATTATGAAATAAGGGGCATATTAGCAAGACCGGCGATAAAATTATCGCCGTTTTAGCGGCAGGAAACTGCCGCTAAAACGGCGATAATGGGCTTGCTAATATGCGTTATAGAATTCCAATAGAAGCCCAGGTTAGATGTCCTGCACATCTAACCTGGGCTTCTATTGGAATTCCATAACCCATATTAGCAAGCCCATTATCGCCGTTTTAGCGGCAGTTTCCTGCCGCTAAAACGGCGATAATTTTTATCGCCGGTCTTGCTAATATGCCCCAATAATGGTTACACTAGCTTAAAATACCACAGTTTAAAAAAAGAAAAAAAGTAGCGTTCACCATCCCAAATTAGAACACTGCCGCTTCACCCTCCACACCTTTGCGCTCTGCAACTCTTTGATAATATTCTTCTGCCGGGAACCGGCCCACCCTAGCATAGGCCAGGGGCCCTCTACTCAACCCCTCCCCCCCCTACCACCGCAGCCATAACCCCTTGGCTTCCCTTTTCACACATGTATGCCCCCCCTACAACTTGGCTAGACTTCAAGCGACGGCCTTCATGGGCCCCACTCCCCACTCCCCTCTCTCCCTCCACCCCCCTTCTTTTCTCTGTTTCTCTTAGTTTTTCTGTTTCATGTGGCATAAACGGAATCCTGTTTCTAGATAACAACCCCTTCTCCAATCTTGGCGGTGCAATAACATTATATGCTGTATGCTGTGTAATGTTTGTTATGCCTCATGCGGTATGTCCAGAAACAATAGACCCCTAACAGCAATAGTACCTCGGGGGCTAGTGAGAATGCTGTAGATTTAGTGGTGACATATAGTAGGTCAAGCTAACATTACTGAGACCAAAACGTGCCCTATGTAACCGCACTATAACGTTTTTTGGCTACAATAGGCTGGCTCACAGCAATGTTGGTTCAATATGTATAGTATCTCTTTGAAACATGGAGCACCTGCCTGGGTCCAATGGAAATTACTATATGTACATAAACACTATACTGTGATAAGACCACCCAGGACATTGTGGGCAACTAGAAGTGTATTGACAGGATCCACCAAGTTATTAATATACTGTAAAAGTGACAATAATGTTGCATCTGTAATAAATGTGCTTACAGTCATTTGAAAACAATAAAACAGATTTTTTTAAAAAAATGTAGCACCATGATACAGAAACTTTATGCTGGTGCAACAAAAATGGGGCAAGCCCATTTGCAAAAAAACGGGGCAAGCCCATTGGCATTTCATGTGATTTGTTGAAAAACTAACGGAACAAGCAGCCTTTGCACCATTTCAAACATGGCACAAACTGATGTCACACTTTTTTGCAATGTTAGCTTAAGATCTAGAGAAAGTACTGTTTCAGGTACAGTTAGTTTGTTCCATTAAGTGCAAAAACAATGTGAAAACGGTTTGCTATATTCATGCACTATCGGGTCCTTGTTATAGTATCCATGTCACATGTAAATTAATTTATAAGCAAAAATGGGGCCAGATGTACAAAGGGTTTTAAATTTAGTGGACATTCTGATTCGATAAATCAGAGGGTTTGCAGACACTAAAACCCTTTTCAAAATGCCCCTCACACATATGTGGCTGAACTTGCTTTGGTCTCATGCAGCAATTCACAACCAGGCCTCAGAGCTGACAGAGGACCAGGCCGCAAGCGCATGTGTAGCAGCACTCGTAATGTCATCCACTCCTCTATGCATAAAAGTACAGTGGGCATATCCCACTGCTCTGTTGTGAATGGACTCTATATGGGTACACTGAAAGTGTCCTGCTGATGACAAAAGGCTGCAGTCCCTGCATCCACATTAGCCAAAGGGGAACATTTAGTTGTGCAGGTCCATACATGTTGGTGGAGTTAATTCAATTCCTTCCATTAGTACAAGGGTAGTAAGGTGCTTCTGATAGCCACAGTTCATGCATTTCATGAGTTGTGGAGTGTGGAGTCTCTAGATATATGGTGGTTTCTGTACTTAGTCTGCACTGCATATTCATCTTGTCAGCCCTGTATATCCAGGACTGAGAAATGATAACATGATTGTGGTTACTGAAGCTGCTACGTGTAACGCTAGGCGCAAAGGGGGCACAGATCACTTTTAAAACTGAAGTTGTTCTTAAAATACCAGTTTTACTTTTGCTGCATATGAGCTGTGTTATAGCTAAGGGGGACAAGTTTACCTGGTTTTAAACTTTTGTACTCGCACTCGCGCTTTACGATAGGCGTGAAGGGGGCACAGATCCCTTTTTAAAATTGAAGTTTGCTTTTAATACCTGTTCACTTGTGCTGCAAAGAGCTGTGTTATAGCTCAGTGGGGCAAGTTGACATTATTTCAATACTTGGTACTCGCACTCGCACTTTAGCGGCCATCTTGGGTCAGCGATCTAGTTGTTGGACCCTGCTCGGGCTTCATAAGAGCCCGATGACACGACCGCGCAGCGGATACTGAAGCTGCTACGAGTAACGCTAGGTGCAAACTACGAATCCCTCTCAGTTAATTAGAAGTATGGAACCGCAGGTTTGTGTGCCCTCTGCACCTACCAATAAATTAGAAACTTTGGCGCTCCTGGATAGCACCTCGTTCAGGCGGATTTTGGACAGCCTTAGATCTGGTTCTCTCAGGGACCCTATTTCCATCACTGTGCTTCAGAAACTCGAACAGTCCTCCTTGTTGTTAATTATGGAGTTGCTCAATGTCTCCTTAAAGGAAGCAATGGTTCCGTCAACATGGAAGCATGCAATGGTTCTCCCACTTCTAAAAAAAGTTAATGCCGACCCCGCGCAACTGTCTAATTTCCGGCCCATCTCTTTACTTCCGGCCTTCTCCAAAATTTTGGAAAAGCACATTAATCTTCAACTGACGGCATTTGTTGAATCCCAAAATTTTTTGCACGGCTCACAGTCTGGTTTTAGACCAGGCTTCTCAACTGAAACTACTCTGCTTGGAGTCACAGAAATGTTACGTAACCGTGTTGACTCTGGGGACACCGTGGCACTCATACTCTTAGATGTAAGTGCCGCTTTTGACACAGTCTCTCATACCGGGCTATTGCATGCTCTGCAATCTTTAGGAATAACTGGTTCTGCACTCAACTGGCTTGCTGATTTTCTGACTGATCGCACGTTCCAGGTCTTCTCCCCCACGGCCAGCTCCAATACTCATTTCTCACCTTATGAGGTTCCTCAAGGGTCCACCCTTAGCCCTCTTTTGTTCAACATCTACATGCTGAAGATGCAGGGTTGTCCCTTTTCTCCTATGCCGATGACACCCAGATTGTTTTCTCCCTTTCTGCTGAAAGGGCGTCAAAATCATCTTCCCTTCAGTCTGGGCTGAGGAACATAGCAGGCTGGATGCAAGCCAACCTGCTCAAACTCAATGGTGAAAAGACGGAGGTGCTGATTCTGGGTAAGAACAAAGACCTATGGGGACCTCAACACTGGCCACCTGAAATGGGTGTTCTGCCCCAGCCTAATCATCTGGTCCTGAATTTAGGTGTTATAATCGATGACCAGTTATCAATGAAGCAACAAGCGGTGAAAGTGTCTTCAATCTGCTTCACTATCATTAAATGGCTCAGGAAAATCCTTTGGATGCTGCCTTTGTCTACGCAACGTACCGTGGCCCAGGCTCTTGTCACTTCTAGACTAGACTACGGAAACATTCTGTATCTAGGAGTCAACAAGGATGTGTTACGTAAACTGCAGATGGTGCAGAATGCGGCGGCTAGGCTACTTTATAAGGTTTCTAAAACAGTTTCCATCTCAGGTTCTCTTCGGGATCTTCATTGGCTCAGGGTTGAGAATCGTACTAAATTCAAAGCCCTGAGCTATATGTTCAAAATCAAAGTTGGTAAGGCACCCCAATACTTAAATGCTTTAGTTCATCCTTACCTTCCACCACGTCTCTTAAGTTCCGCCACTCAGGCTAAATTTATGGTGCCTAGGACCAGATTGTCGCGTATGGGCGGCCGGTCCTTCTCTTGTCTAGGTCCCTCTCTATGGAACTCCCTTCATATGTCACTTCGGACTGAAACTATTTACGAGAATTTTCGTAAGTGTTTAAAAACCTGGTTGTTTAATATGTAGAGCACTTTCTTTTTCCTTTTGTTCCTATCAGGCGGCGCCGGGAAACCCTTGGGTAGCTGTGCGCCTTATAAGATTAAAATAACATAACATAACATAACAAGGGGGGCACAGATCACTTTTAAAACTGAAGTTGTTTTTAAAATACCTGTTTTACTTTTGCTGCATATGAGCTGTGTTATAGCTCAGGGGGACAAGTTTACCTGGTTTTAAACTTTTGTACTCGCAGTCGCGCTTTACGATAGGCGCGAAGGGGGCACAGATCCTTTTTAAAATTGAAGTTTGCTTTTAATACCTGTTCACTTGTGCTGCAAAGAGCTGTATTATAGCTCAGGGGGGCAAGTTGACATTATTTTAATACTTGGTACTCGCACTTTAGCGGCCATCTTGGGTCAGCGCTCTAGTTGTTGGACTCTGCTCGGGCTTCATAAGAGCCCGATGACGCGTCCGCGCAGCGGTTACTGAAGCTGCTACGAGTAACGCTAGGCACAAAGGGGGCACAGATCACTTTTAAAACTGAAGTTGTTTTTAAAATACCTGTTTTACTTTTGCTGCATATGAGCTGTGTTATAGCTCAGGGGGACAAGTTTACCTGGTTTTAAACTTTTGTACTCACACTCGCGCTTTACGATAGGCGCAAAGGGGGCACAGATCCCTTTTTAAAATTGAAGTTTGCTTTTAATACCTGTTCACTTGTGCTGCAAAGAGCTGTGTTATAGCTCAGGGGGGCAAGTTGACATTATTTTAAGACTTGGTACTCGCACTTTAGTGGCCATCTTGGGTCAGCGCTCTAGTTGTTGGACCCTGCTCGGGCTTCATAAGAGCCCGATGACGCAATCACGCTGTGGTTACTGAAGCTGCTACGAGTAACGCTAGGCGCAAAGGGGGCACAGATCACTTTTAAAACTGAAGTTGTTTTTAAAATACCTGTTTTACTTTTGCTGCATATGAGCTGTGTTTTAGCTCAGGGGGGCAAGTTTACCTGGTTTTAAATTTTTGTACTTGCAGTCGCGCTTTACGATACGTGCGAAGGAGGCACAGATCCCTTTTTAAAATTGAAGTTTGCTTTTAATACCTGTTCACTTGTGCTGCAAAGAGCTGTGTTATAGCTCAGGGGGGCAAGTTGACATTATTTTAAGACTTGGTACTCGCACTTTAGTGGCCATCTTGGGTCAGCGCTCTAGTTGTTGGACCCTGCTCGGGCTTCATAAGAGCCCGATGACACGACCGCGCAGCGGTTACTGAAGCTGCTACGAGTAACGCTAGGCGCAAAGGGGGCACAGATCACTTTTAAAACTGAAGTTGTTTTTAAAATACCTGTTTTACTTTTGCTGCATATGAGCTGTGTTATAGCTCAGGGGGACAAGTTTACCTGGTTTTAAACTTTTGTACTCGCGCTTTACGATAGGCGCGAAGGGGGCACAGATCCCTTTTTAAAATTGAAGTTTGCTTTTAATACCTGTTTACTTGTGCTGCAAAGAGCTGTGTTATAGCTCAGGGGGGCAAGTTGACATTATTTTAATACTTGGTACTCGCACTCGCACTTTAGCGGCCATCTTGGGTCAGCGCTCTAGTTGTTGGATCCTGCTCGGGCTTCATAAGAGCCCGATGACGCAACCGCGCAGCGGACGCGTGCAGCGGGCGCGCCAAAGGCGCGCAAAAGGCAAGCCCGTCTGCGCCCGTCCGCGTCCGGACGGGGCCTGGGGCCACGACCCCTGCCCCTTTTCCCTCAGATAAACTGTGTTACAGCGCGGAGCAGTTAAAACAGCTAACCTCAACCTTAGGATTGAAATGTACCCATTCCATTACCCCTAGCAGCTTAGCCTCTTGTTGTACGCACTGCCCATTCAGGCTTTGGTCGCCCCCCCGTATCTCCCCCATCGCACGTCTTGATCACAAACACTTTAAATTATTCTTATTAAATTGCAGATCATTGCCTAAACATGCAGCAGAGCTGCGCATCCTGCTAATGGATGAAAGCCCTGATGTTTTGTTTCTCACAGAAACCTGGATGAATGCGGGCTGAGAGCCCGACATTGTCCAAGCCCTCCCCCCTGATTACATAGTACAGAGGTTGGACAGGGCATCAGGTAAAGGGGGTGGCATTGCCATCATTTATAAAAGCCACTTTAATTGCCAGACTTTTGGGAGCCCCTTACCTGACTGTGAGAACCTCCACTTCTCAATTAGATTCACGCCTACACTATCCCTTTCAGGCATTTTACTTTATCGACCCCCTGGAGCAATGTCCCAATTCTGCAAAGCACTACCCGAAATAGTTGCTAAACTCGCAAGCACGGCCTCCAATGTTACTCTTCTGGGCGACTTCAATGTTCATTTTGATGATCTAACTTCGACAGCCGCAACCGACCTATCCCTTGATCTTGCAGCCTATCAGCTCATACAGAAGGTGCTATACGCTACTCATTTGAAAGGACACCTCCTAGATCCTATATTCTCTAATCTGGAGGAGTTACTCGGTCAGGAACCGATCCCTATCCCCTGGTCAGACCATTTTCTGGTTCCCTTCCTTTGGTCCCCCACCTATGTCACCCCCCCATCCAGACAACACGAACAATGTCCCGCTGCTTTCCGAAACCTTCGTTAGAAAAGTGGGTGTTGGTACTGGAAAATTCTAGGCCACCTCCTGAATCCGTCCCAATTGTAGCTAACGAAAAATTCAACAACTGGATTGAGGGGACATTAGACCAGGTTTTTCCAAAGAAAATCACTCAGATACACAAAAGGTCTAACAGAACGGCTTGGTACACCCCTAAACTCCGAGAGTTAAAGCAGATCTGCAAAAAAATTGAAAGAATCTGGAGAAAGGACTTCTCCCTCAGCAAGAAAGGGGAATACAGGGACGCTATCAAAACATACAAGACGGAAATTAAAAAGGCTCAGACCTCTTATTTTGAGGAGAAAATCTACCTGGCAGCCAATTCCCCCCGCGAAACATTTCTCATCGCAAAAAAACTGTTGAAATCTCCCTCTCCCCCTGATACACCCGAAGCAACGGTTCAACGCTGCAACGAACTTGCAGATTACTTTTATAACAAAATCCAAACGATCTATGGGTCTTTTGCCTCAACCACCCTGCAGCCAGAGGATTATAGCCCTAGGAACAAGGAACAGTCTTTAGAAGCTTTTCCCTTAATGGACTGTGAAATACTCCAGGCTATCTCTGCACTCGTCAAGAGCGGGTCACCCAGAGACTCCGCCCCGCCCAAGATTCTGAAACAGGTGGTTGAATCAGTCGGCCCAATCATCTTGGATGTTATCAACTCCTCGATTTCTGCTGGTGTGGTCCCTCCCTCATGGAAAAAAGCCATGGTGAAATCCCTTTTGAAAAAACACGGCTTGGACCCAGACTGCCTTGGCAACTATCGACCCATTTTGCTTCTCCCAGGGATCAGCAAAATTGCAGAGAAGCATGTTAATTCAGTGCTTTCCACATACCTGGAATCCCACAATCTCCTTCACTCTTCTCAAACGGACTTTCACCCACGCCAAGGAACGGAGACGGGGCTCCTGGCTGTCGTTGAAGAATCCAGAAGGATCCTCGACGCAGGAGGCTCCTCGGGTGTGATTCTTCTGGACCTCAGCGCGGCCTTTGACACAGTCAACCACCACATTCTGGTCCAACGATTCAGAAGTTTGGGGGTGTCCGGAATCGCCCTTACGTGGCTGCAATCTTTCCTGGAAGAAAGATCCTTCCAGGTATTCGAGGATGAGGCTATTTCAAAATCCTTGCCTCTCCACTGTGGGGTTCCTCAGGGGTCGTCCCTGAGCCCCACTCTTTTTAATGCGTACATGGCTCCTCTTGTGGACATCGTTCTTCCCTTTGGGGTGCATATTGTGACCTATGCTGATGACACCCAACTGGTTGTTGAGTTGAACCACTCTGACAGGAGCTCTAGCCGCCTTTGTCTCTGCCTTGAAGAAGTAGCCAAATGGATGAAACTCTCACATCTAAAATTGAATGGTGATAAGACCGAGCTTATGCTCCTTGGCAATCCCCTTCTTTTTAAGGCGGACACTATGTGGCCAGCCTGCATGGGCCCCACACCTGTCCCTAAGCCAGAGATAAAGAGCCTGGGCGTTTGGCTTGATACAGACCTCAGCTTTAAAGCGCAAGCCAGGAAGGTCATGGCTTCCTGCTTTGGCATTTTAAGGATGCTCCGTAAAATGCTCCCTCTGCTCCCCTTCCAGGCGAGAAAACTCATGGTCCAGGTGCTTATTTGTTCCCGCCTGGACTACAGGAATGCCCTTTACCTTGGTGGCCCGAGCTCGGTCCTTGCTAAACTCCAAACAGGGCAGAACTGCGCCGCAAGGATTCTTGTGGGGATTCCGAGCCGGCAGTCTGCAAAACCTGCCTTGACAGCTCTCCACTGGCTCCCGGTCCGGGAGAGAGTCCAATTCAAGGCCTTGTGTATCACCCACAAGATGATAGGAGGGAAAGGACCATCAATTATTTCCTCTATGGTCCAGCCCTACCGAGCTAACAGGCGGCTGCGTTCAGACGAGCAATTTCTGGCCGCTGTCCCCAGAATCAAGAGGTCCAGAACCGGTGGTCGGCTTTTCTCATACAATGCTCCCAAACTTTGGAATTCCCTCCCTCTTCAGCTACGTAAGGAACATAATCATTTGGCCTTCCGTAAGCTGTTGAAAACATGGCTCTTTCCCAAGTGATTCTTGACGCTTCAGTTTCATCGCTTAGCGCTGGGATGCCTCCGGCTAGCTATGCGCTCTATAAGTGCTATTTCATTCATGCATTCATTCATTCATTCATTCATTCATTCACCAGGCTTTCGCTATAAATAAGGAATGTGTTGAAAGGGGCACCTGGATCAATCTCCCCCTGGTGGGGCCACAAGTGCAGATACTTGTATCGTAGACAGATGTATGTATGCGATGTGCACACATGTAGTGTGCACCTTGTCCATGCTCAAATTTTCTTTCAGAATTACCATACGCTCAAAATGTGGGTGATGCAGCATGACTTTAAAAATCGTAATACACGACACACTTATTTACAGAGGACACGAAAAGTTGAAAGTACATGTCGCACACGTGACACATCACATTTAGACAAGTGTAGTAGAAGCACCGTAAAAGAATGCTTTAAAAATGGATGAAGAAAGCATACACATTAGGTAATACTAATACATATAAGCATGCTTTTTGTCAGTGTGCACCAGTTAGAAAAGTCAGTGCAAAAATTGTGTAGAAATGAAGTACAAACTTAAAATTTTGTACAGTGATACTAGAGCTTCTATAGTTTATGAAATTATGAAAACAATATTTGAAAAATTACTTTAGAAAAATATGCACTTATTTGAATATTGTGAACATTTGTGGTAGTAAGGTACTTCTAATGTTAGCTATTTTCAAGTAGAAAATGTTATATATTCTTTAATTGAATTGATTTAATTTTGCTATATACTTGATTTTGGTTTAGAGCTCATTTCATTTAAATGTGCAATGCTAACTTAAAGGCCTTCTTAAAATACTTTTTACCTAGTGCTAACCTTTCCTCTGATTTAATAAAATTGGTCATTTTCCATTAGTGAAATGTTGCTTATTTGTCCTGTACATGTTTATACCTTGACATTCCCAAATGTTTCTTCAACATTCACAGTGTACTATTCCTCTGGAAATAGAATTTCGCTATTGCTGTGTACAAACTACTTTGTATTTTTTTTTCATTTATACTAAGCTTATGTGGACTCTCGATCTTTGGTTTCTCATGACTAGCATGGGAAACCATCTCGATGTTGCAAGTGTCGTAGGAGGGTTCACTGACACAACATCGATGTAATAAATATCAATGTAAAAAATATCAAGTAAAAAATATAGACAACAAAAATATCGACTCCTATACTTAAACAGATAAGTACCAAAATATCGACTAAAAAATATCGATGTAAAAAATATAGGGGCATATTAGCAAGACCCACGTTAAAATTATCGCCGTTTTAGCGGCAGGAAACTGCCGCTAAAACGGCGATAATGGGCTTGCTAATATGCGTTATGGAATTCAATAGAAGCCCAGGTTAGATGTCCTGCACATCTAAGCTGGGCTTCTATTGAATTCTATAACGCATATTAGCAAGTCCATTATCGCCGTTTTAGCGGCAGTTTCTTGCCGCTAAAACGGAGATAATTTAACGTGGGTCTTGCTAATATGCCCCATAGATGTATAAAACATCGACTTTTATATAAATATAAAATAAAATAATGTATATTAAATATATTAAATATTAAATTTAATTTTAACAGAATAAAATAAATGTATTATACATTTTAATAAAATATAACAAATAAACTTAATAAAAAAGATAAACACACAAACATAACTATTTATAAATATATTTACTTTAAAACAATTAATAAACTATTATTTTTAATTTATGTTAGAAGTTTAAAATTATATACAAAATAAAAATATATATCAATGATTTAAAATATGAAAAAACAAAAATCTATAATAAATTAAAACATTTAACTATTAAAAAATATTTAACTTAAATTTCACAATACACTCAGGGCAACAGTAGGGGAGGTGTTGGATAGCGGAGGGGTAAAAATAACTATTTCCACTCCAGTGAGTGCAACAGTAGGGTAAGTGTTGGATAGCAGAGTAATTAAATTTACTATTCCAACTCCAGTGAGTGCAACAATAGGGAAAGTGTTGGATAGCGGAGGGGTAAAAATTACTATTCCCACTCCAGTGAGAGCAACAGTAGGGAAAGATTTGGATAGCGGAGGGGCAAAAATTACTATTCCCACTCCAAAGAGTGCAACAGTAAGGAAACTGTTGGATAGCGGAGGGGTAGAAAATACTATTCCCACTCCAAAGAGTGCAACAGTAGGGAAAGTGTTGGATAGCGGAGGGGAAAAAATTACTATTCCCACTCCACTGAGTACAACAGTAGGATAAGCTATGGATAGCGGAGGGGTAAAAATTACTATTCCAACTCCAGTAAGTGCAACAGTAGGGAAAGTGTTGGATAGAGGAGGGGTAAAATTTACTATTCCCACTCCGGTGAGTGCAACAGTAGGGAAAGTGTTGGATAGCGGAGGGGTAAAATTTACTATTCCCACTTCGGTGAGTGCAACAGTAGGGAAAGTGTTGGATAGCGGAGGGGTAAAATTGACTATTCCCACTCCGGTGAGTGCAGCAGTAGGGAAAGTGTTGGATAGCAGAGGGGTAAAAATTACTATTTCCACTCCAAGAGTTAAAAAAAAGAAAGTATATATTAAACATTTTAAAAAAATTATAAATTTAAATAAATAATATTAAAAAAATAAGAAATCAATTATATTAAATACATAAAAAGAAAACATATTAAAATATTAATTACATATAACAAATACCTACAAATATTATATCAAATAAAATAATAAATACATTTAAAAAAGTAATCTTTTAAACTAGAAAATATTTACAAACGAAAATATTAATTAATACATAAGTGTATTTCTTTTATTTCCTACCATATAACACCACACCAATAACAACACACTTCAACATTTTAAATTACATTTGCTTCCATAATTAACATAATTAATGATCAATCAAAAAAATATTATGAATAAAAACTAATAAACATTAATTAACTGCACACACTTTAACACTATAATGTACACAACACACACCTAAATTAAACTATAAAATAATAAAACACAATTAAAACTTATTTTTAAATTAAAAACTATCACTATTAATGACTAATTATAAAGTAATTACAATTTATTTAATACCCACCCTTTACCACTTTACAAGTAAAAACACACAATAAAATAAACAATTACCCAAAATAAATATAAAATAATTAACATTAATTAACAACTATACATTAATTAATGAATTAAACACAAATTACT
The DNA here is from genome assembly GCA_963921515.1 of Calotriton arnoldi. Taxonomy (NCBI): domain Eukaryota; kingdom Metazoa; phylum Chordata; class Amphibia; order Caudata; family Salamandridae; genus Calotriton; species Calotriton arnoldi. The sequence continues at coordinate 1,719,223 of CAWUFW010002293.1, forward strand.
TCCCATCCATTACCCCTATAAACACCACAACACACACCTAAAATTAATTACACATTTGCCAAAATACATTTTTAAATAATTTAATTAATATCAATTAATAATTAATTATTAATAAAAAATAAATAAACTACTTAACACCCTTTACCCCTATAAACCCCAAAACACAAACCTAAAATTAATTACACAATTATCATAATTAACCAATTAATTAAGTACAATTAATTAACCAATTATTAATTCATCAATTAAAAATGAATTACTTCCCACCAGTTACACCTATAAACACCAAAACACACACCTAAAATCAATTACACAATTACCATAATTAATTACAAATTAAATAATTGTTATTAATTACCAACAAATTATTAATTAATTATTAATAAATTACTTTACACATTTAACACTATAACATCTCAATTAAACAACTATTAATAAATAAAAAATAAACAATTATTTTAATATAATTAAATTACTTCCCACCCTATTCCCCTATAAACCCACAACCCGCTAAGGAACTAAAAACACAAAATTCAAATTAAAAAAAATTAATAACTGCTAAAAATTTAACACATATGTTAAAAATACAAACAGTTCTTGTACAAAAAAACATACATCACATACTATTAAAACATATACTAAAATACATAACATTAATTAAAAAATCAATATTATTAACTATCTTTTTACAAATGATATTAAACACTTCGATATTTTAAAAATCGATATTACTTACCTTAATTCGATATTCTTGACCACGATGTTCTTGCTTTCGATATTTCTGAACCACGATATTTCTGACTCAATATTTGTGCAACTTGATATTTTAAACTCGATATTCTGTCTGCACACCTCCTAGGTGGCATTGTGCAAATATGGACATGTGATAGTCTTTCGATTGTGGTTTGATGCCACCTCACTGGGATGATCTTAAAAATCTTATAAAAGAAAAACCCCAAAGGAGGGGCAACAGACGCCATTCTGATTTTTCCTATTCGAGACCTGGATGCTGTGCTGATCGATTTTTGATTAACTTTTCTCTTACTCCTGGACTGCTTGGTCAGTGCTACAGTCGGTAGGTGACGGACTGAGCCTTCTTTGCCAAACCTTTAGCGTTTTTTCCATTTTCCCTATTTTTTTGGTTATGCTAATTGACTCACCATTAATTGACTTTAACTTTGAACCCTTTTTCTATTCTCGTAGGATCTAAGTTTGTTAGACAACAAACTATCCTTCTGCCTTAATGGTGGTAGGACCCTGTAAATCTGTAGCTGTTTTTAATTCGAGAAGCTTGCTTAAATGTTTGCCATTGTTATAAAAGCTGTGATATTCTTAACTGAAATTCTCAAGAAATTACTTGTGACAATGAATTTTTACTCTCTAATACAATAACCATATTAATTATCTGTCTGAGTCTATTATTGAGTCCTGTTGATTCTTCCATGCAAACTGTGCTGATTCCTAAGTCTTAATGTGTTGCAGGGAGAATCATTGAGCTTTGACAGAACATCATGTGTTACTTCTTTTGTTTTGCGTTGCTGTTGCAGAGCTTTTGGTCTTCAGAATCCTCACTCCACTTAACGTCTTTAGGAGGTTGGGTCTTGCTGTTGCTATCCTTTACTTCTAGAGCATGGTCTTAAGAGTGGTGTGCCTAAATTTGATCTCTAATTTGTGATTTGGCTGTCAATTATTGGTACTCATTGGACAGCCAATGTGGAGTTTGTTCACGATTATTTCCACCCCTCACTCTTTGGAGAAAGATTCAGCAGAGGATCATTGCCTCTGTGGTAGATGAAAGTGCTGCAGTTTATCTAATCATAAAGGTCCCAGTACGGTTAGAGGAGTAAATGGGAATAAGCGTATACTAAACCTTTTTACAGTGCTTCAAAACTGGCATGAAGCAACACGAAGCCCCGCAAAGCCTAGCTGCACAGCTGACAGCTTCATATGAACCGGTTGAAGTGATACGAAGCCCTGCAAAGCCTTTCCGTACAGATGAGAGCTTCATTGGAACCTACACCAAGTGACACAAAGCCCTGCAAAGCCTCTCCGCACAGCTTAAAACTTAAATGGAACCGACGCAGAGAGACGCAAAGCCCCGCCAAGCTTTGCTGCACAGCTAAGAGCTTCATTTGAACCAATGAAGACCATTGCGAAACCTTGCAAAGCAACACCGCACAGACCTCACACCAAGGACAAAAGGTACAACCCCCAGCAGCCATGCTTGGTCCTGGAGGTTTGGGCCCCATCATGCTTCACCTGAACACGTGACTTTGACAAAGTCCAATGCGACCAGATAACCACAGTTGGTGACTTCTGCTTCTTGGCACTATTTTTACTTAAACCTTTAAAATTCAGTATATATATGAACTGTGCTTTTATGGTTTACTCTGTATAGTAACCGAATAAAGTTCTTTGACTTTGACTTAAACCTTTAAATTTCAGTATCTCAGGTTCTACAGATTGGATTTTTGTTGTTCTTATATCATTTTATTTACTAAAAGCTACTGTATTATTCTAAGTTGGTTTAGAATTTTTCTTGTGTTTTCACTTTTTTTTACTGTTTGTGTGCTGCAATCATACTTTACACATTGTCTCTAAATTAAGCCTGACTGCTTTTGTGCCAAGCTATCAGAAGGTTAAGCATAGGCTAATTTAGTGACTTTTGTGGTTCAACCTGACATGGATTGTGATTGTTGCTTGAGTTGAGATTTCACCCCCCTTAGCCAATAACCTAATTTCTTACAGAGTATCACCAAGGACAGTTAGGGGCTGATTCCGATTCGGGCCGGAAATCTCTCCGACCGAGCCGGACCCGGAGAGATTTCCGACCGAATCGGACCCGTGCAGTCCGACCGAACGAGTACGATGCGCACGTATGCCATCGGACTCGAGTCGGTCGGACTCCCATTGGAGTCAATGGGAGCCTGTCGTACAACGCGTACGCGGGCTCCCATTGACTCAATGGGTGCGAGGCGGACAAGTGCGCCCCCTACAGCGTGTACGCGGCGAAGCGATTCGCGCCGTACACGCACAGGTAGGGGGGACCCATGGGTCCCCCCTGTGTGCGACTCGCGTGGCTACGCATACAGGGGGGTCCGACACGGACCCCCAAAGTACGGCTCCGACAGCTCTTTCGAGCCGGAGTGCGCGGCTCGGTCGGACTGCTCGCAGCGCGCATCGTACTTACCCGGCCGGGGAACGTCTCCATTGCGCGGTGCGAGTCGTGTCCGTGCGAGTCGGTCGGTGCGGTTCGACTCGGGATCGAGTCGGTCGGAGCAGTCGGGACGCCCGGACGAGTCGGTCGGCGAATACGCATCGTACTCGCTCGCCCGGACGCGCGTACGGATCGGTCGGGAAATAGGGCTCCGAATCGGATCCGGTTAAGCCGAATCCGATTCGGAGCCCTACCGGCCGAGATCGGAATCGGCCCCAGAGTGTTGGATGGCATTTTAATACAAATGTACAGTGTAACAAAGTACCATACTTTCTGGCACCGCGATATTTAGAGATGCTCTTTGTTATGATTGATGACTGAGTTCTCTTCATCTGTATTGGCATGACAATGCCTGGCTCCTCCCCTTTGCTCATTCTTCTGCTTCTCTCTCTCTATCTGTGCAGTAACAGTTCATTTTTCTCAAAGGCTAGAAGCCTGCACTTACGCACATTGTTGCAGACTCACAGGTCAAAGAGGAGGTTAGACAGTGAAACAAAGCCAGACACCAAGGAAAAAGGACACAAAATATTATGTGGGGCCCTAAAAGATACGGATTGTCCAGGCCCAACTGGACAACTTGCAGTTGCAAGTCTATGCCTACCTTATTATGCTCTTTCTGCCTCCACTATTTAGCATCAATGGCCTTCTATTCCAAATCATTTTGTTTGGTGGTGTTTTTATCACTTTGATTATATTTCATCCTTTATGTCACCTTCAGCTCTCCTTGCCACACCTTATGCTCATTTCCACCCTTTTTCCCATCTCATAAGAAGCATTGCAGTATTCTTGCCATCACTACCAATTTCTTCCGCATCACTTCGAACTCTGAAGTAATCTCCTCTTCCCTGCGTAAGCTACACGCCTAATAACCACACTCTCAACATTTTTCAACACCTTTTCCCTGTTCTTCAACATGGTTATGGCTTTAAATTATAATTGTCCTGAGTTAAAAGCCTAAAATAAAAAAAGTTTTCAAAGAAAAACTTTCAGCTACCATGCTTCTTGCAAAGCCTTGTTTTTTAACACTCATCTTTTTTTTGAGTTTAAAAGCTTTATTTGAAGAATTACAGAGTTACAGCAAACCAGTAACACAGAGAAAAAAAATGCAGAACAAGAATTTGACAATAAAAAAAACTGGCGTTCAAAACAGAAGGGAAAGCTATTTTAAATAATTTTTAAGGGGAAGAATAAAGGGGGGGAGGGAGAAGGGAAATTCATAAAGAAATAGGGCATACAAACTTGAGGCAAATAAATGAATGCATACTTGAAGGAAAAGTGAGAAGTAATCCCAACAACTCAATATATATACTAAACCAATGAAATATAAGAATCAAAAGAACAGAGAAAACATTCAAGGAGGTTTAAAATTTGCAACAATTGAACGGCAATTATGTGTTAATGCTAGACCATCTAAATAAGTAGTAAGAGGTAACCAAAAGAGATCTCTATTTAGGACTGGTTTGCAAGAGGAGGCAAAAGCCATATCAAGTCGATGAAAGTGACAGAGACTATTCCACCAATGTTGGACAGAGAGTTTTTTAAGTGTTTTCCAGTTAAGTGTAATACGTTGGAAAGCTAAAGCAAGCATGAGGTCAAAGAGACCATGTGTGGGAGGAGAAAGATCTAAAGAGTCTGACAGACTACCAGAAAAAAGGAGAGGGATGGAATAGGGAATAGAGATATTAAATATACGAGAAATGTAGGACCAAGTTTTCTCCCAAAAAATAGAGACAGAAGAGCAAAGGAAAAGAAGATGTATGATACCGGCATTAGAGGAGCCACAAGACCAACAATTAGTATCAGTAGAGAGAGAAAAACGAGCCAAGGAGATAAGGGTAAGATAAAGTCTGTGATAAAGAAAGAACATTGATTGAGTGAGAGATGCAGAGCGAGAAATTTTAAGGGAACGGGACCAAAGTTGATCCCAAAAAGAAACAGACCACTCACATCCCAGGTCAGATTCCCATGAGAGTTCCAATTTAGTCTTAGTACGTTCTGGATTGGGAGCTGAAAAATATTTATAAATAAGAGAAGCCTTGGGGAGCAAAAGAAGGATTTGGAAAAGAGAATTTGGAACAACAGGGGAGAGGAAGATGGAAGAGAATAAAAAGTATCAAGGATGACCGTCATTAAAGTAGAAAATTTCTGTAAGAAGGAGCGAGGACAATGAAAAGTGGATTGAAATTGGGGAAAGGAGTGGGGAGATACGCCATCAAAAATATGTTTAACCCAAATTATACCTTTCAGTCTCCATGCCTTCCAGAATATAGTTCTATTATTTAGAGTAATAAGGGAATTATGCCAAATAGACGATTCCAAAAAAGCTTCCCTGGACATAAGTTTTGGAGAAATAAGAGGTTTTAATAAAGAACAAGTATGTTTAAACAAGGGAAGAGAAGTATAAGAGGTTTTTGCAGAGAAAGTGAGAACTTCTTTAAAAGAAAAAGGCAATAAGAAGACACGTTCAATGGATAACCAAAGGGGAGTGAAGGGGGAGGGTTCAGAAATAAGCCATTTTGAGGCTTGGCGAAGGCTGAATGATTTGTGGTAAAGACAGAAATCAGGAAAATTAACACCTCCATTAGATTTTGCCTTACGAAGAGAAGATAAAGAAATTCTGGCTCTTTTGTTTTTCCAAAGGAATTTAGATAGACGGGAATCAATTCGTTTAAAATAACAAGCAGGAATATGGACAGGAAGCATAGCGAGGGCATAAATCAAAATAGGGGTAATCATCATCTTGATTGAATCTAAACGGCCCCACCATGAAAGAAAAAGAGGATTCCAAGAGGAAAGTAATTTATCAATCCGAGATAGAATCACAGACATATTTAATTTGATGGTAGAAGTGATGGAATTAGAGAACCACATACCTAAGTATTTGATTTTGGATCCACTCCAAGCAAAGCCAGTAGAAGGAAAGGAATGTGGAAGACATGTTTTGGTAAGAGGGAGTATTTCCGTCTTATCCGAGTTAATTTTATACCCAGAGACAAGGGAAAAGAAGTGAATTCATGTAATAGAGAGGGAATAGAGATTTCAGGATTAGAGATAAAAAGTAAAATATCATCCGCATAAGCGGAAAGTTTTAAATGTTGATCGCCATAAGAGAAACCGGAAATAGAAGTATTATTACGGATTGAAGATAAAAAGGGTTCAAGAGTAAGAACAAAAAGAAGAGGGGAGAGAGGACAACCTTGACGGACTTCTCGTTGAAGGGGAAAATAGGATGAAAAGGAACCGTTTACTAGTACCGACGCTCTAGGAGCAGAATATAATAAAGAAATAAGCGAGATCAATCTGGGGCCAAAGCCATGCCATTTAAGAGCCGCAAATAAAAAAGACCAATCCACTCTATCGAATGCCTTTTCAGCGTCAACAGAAATAGCCGCTAAAGATGTGGAAAGGGAGGGAATCTTATTTAAAACATTAAAAACGAGGCGAGAATTGTCCGAAGTCAATCTACCTTTGACGAAACCACACTGCTCCTTACCGACCAAGTGCGGCATAAGAGGATCTAAACGTAGTGCGAGTGTTTTGGCAAAGAGCTTTTAATCTACATTAACCAGGGAAACCGGCCGATAATTTTTAGAAAACATGGGATCACGTCCCTCCTTATGAATAAGACAAATGGTGGCTTCTTGAAAAGTACCCTCTGTTTTCCCAGAAAGATAGAAAAAATAAAAAAGATTTAAAAGTTTAGGAAGCAGTAACTTAGAAAAATGTAAATAAAATTCAACAGAAAAACCATCCGGCCAGGAGTTTTCCCTTTTTTAAAAACTTTTAGCGCAGAGGATAACTCAGTTAAAGATATATCTGTTTCAAGATCTGTTAGATTAAGGTGGGAGATAGATGGTGGTGGTATATTATCAAGATAGGATTGGACGAGGGAGCTAGAGGGAGGGGGTTCTGGGGTATAAAGATCCATATAAAACATTTTGAATGTGTCAAGAATATCTTGATCCTTGTGTAGTAGAGAACCATCTGGAGAATATATAGAATCGATCAGAGTACGATCTTTGCGTGTTTTTAAATAGTTCGCTAAAAGTTTCCCAACCTTATTTTGACCTCCATAATAACGAGCACTGTTGCGTAAAAGAATAGAAGAAGCATTATCAGTGGAAGTTTTGTTAAATGTCAACTTGGCACGTATCAAGGCTGGAAGTACGGAATCCGTCGATGACGTATAAAACTTATGTTCTAAGGATTTAATGTGTGCTAGGGTAGCTTTATGTTGTTGAAGGAAACGTTTCTTTTTTTTTTAAACAAAATCTATAATGAAGCCTCTTGCAGTCACTTTAAAAGAATCCCATAAAATATGGGGGGAAGAAGAAGTAGTGGTGTTTAAATCAAAAAATTCATTGGCAAAAGTAACAAAGGAAGAAGAGAAAGTAGGGTCAAGAAGAAGAGAGTTATTAAAACGCCAACGGGAAGACCTGGGACGTGGTGGAAGTAAATCAAGATCTGTTATAACTGGAGCATGGTCAGAGATAACGATAGGTTCAATAGAGGAGAATAAGAGATTTTGAGACAAGGATTGAGAGAGGAAAATATAGTCTAGACGAGAGAGGGAATTGTGAGGAGGAGAGAAGAAGGAGAAGTCAAGGGTATCAGGATGAGAGAGTCTCCAAGAATCCACAAGATGAGATTGGGATATAGTGTCAAGAAATTGTTTATGTGCTTTGTGGGGAGTGAAGCGAACTTGAGATTGGCGGTCAACAAAGGGGTCAACAACTTGATTACAGTCACCTCCTAAAATAAAATAATCATCTCTAAATTGAATACATTTTTGTGTAATTAGAGGCCAAAAAGAAGAATCTGGATGTGTAGGTCCATAAACATTAAAAACCGTTAAAGAGATGTTATTTATTAACAATTTAGCTAACAACCATCTCCCTTCAGTATCAATTTCTTGCGATATAATTTTGCAACTTAGTTTTTTGTGACACAAAATTAAAACACCATTTTTCTTGTTCGAAGTAGGAGAGAATAAAACGGAGCCCACCCAACCCCGTTTTAATTTCAATGCCTCGGTTTCTGTGAGATGGGTTTCTTGTAAAAGGACCAAATCAGGGTAATAAGAGGCAAGATGAGACAGTATTCTCTGTCTCATGATAGGGTTAATAAAACCTTTCACATTCCATGAGATAACTCTGAATTCAAGTCATCAAGAAAACATAAAGAACAAAATATGCAAAGTGAAAGAGTGGAGTAAACAATAAGCAAATACAGAAAAAGAGAAATAGAAAAGCCAGTAGAAAACAGAAGAGTATAAGAGCAGTGAAATAGACGTAGGAAATAAGAAAGAGAAAGGGAGAAATAGGGAAGGGAAGAAAGAATAAGAACAAAAGAAGACAGTACATGTCAAAACGACAACTGTAATACGTACCTTAAGAAACAAAGAAAAGAATGAGAGGCGGCAAGGGACAATAAAGACAGCACACCCAACAAGGGGCGACACAGCACATCAGGACATCCATAAAATGAATAGAAGCAGGAGCGGGAACATGGAACACGAACGGAGTCTGAGGAATAAATTAAACCTGTAAAAAAGGAACAGATAAACATAGGATGAGTCAGACGCAGGGATCCAATATTCATCAAAAGGATGCTTAATAAGAAGAAAAAGGGGATAACAACATGTAGAAAACGAAGACGAAAATTACACCAGTGTACCTGTAAAGGAAGCAATGGGTTAATTAAACCGGATCTAGAAATAGCAATGAAGTATAAAAAATAAGAAATAAGACAATAATTTCAATGAGATAGTACAACCAAGGTAAGATAAATAAGTCAAGAGCCAGACGAAGAGGAAGACGTCTCCATTGACGTAGTAGAGTGAGATTGAATAAATCTGCGAAGTTCAGCAGGGTCCTCAAAAGTGGAAGACTTGTTGAGAAAGGTGACTTTGAAGAGACATGGATGGAATAAACCATATCTTGCCCCTAAAGAATGAAGAGGAGGGCGAAGATCCAGAAACTCTTTACGACGTTTAGCAGTCAATGAAGAGACATCCTGAGAAATAAATACCTTGGTACCATGCCAGGAGAGATTCTTTTTGGTTTTGGCTGCATTCAGAACCAACAAAAGGTCAGTAAATTGCAAAAATAAGATAATTATGCCACGGGGCTTAGAAGGCGCAGATGAGGAAGAGAAACGGGGACCCAGTCTATGAGCACGCTGATTGTTTAATTTGGTTGTAGCAGGGAGGTCCAAAAACGGAGGTAAAAAAGATGCAAGTATGTGACGGGGTCATCCCCCTCAAGTCCTTCAGGAAGTCCATAAATACGCAGATTATTGCGACGATTTCTATTTTCCAAATCCTCTGACGCTCTTTTCAGCTGCGAGTCCTCTAACTCCAACGCGGACAACTTGGTAGATAAAACTTGAACATCATCAAGTTGATGCTCCACCGCCGTGATACGAGAATCCATGGAAGACCATTTATCGTCCAACATTTGCAAACGAGAATTAGTTTCCTCAATGAATGGGTGATGGGCGCGTAATTCCTCCCAAACCATTTCCAAGGAGACCGGAGAGGCAGACTTGGGGGGAGAAGGGGGGGTCCTGTTTGAGCCTCTTGCCAGTAGTGGAGGATAACGGCCCTTTGGACGACATGGTAGTAGTAATGGTTCCTGGAAGATCAAGGCAGTCACAGTCTGGTGGTAATTGCGATAAACAAGAACATTTGTTAAATGTAGAGGCACTAGTTGTAGAGGTGGCAGGAGTACTCGTAGTAAATTTGGGGTGCTGTAAGAGACGTCTGCTCCTACCCATGAAGTGGTGTAGAAGGCGCTTGGAAGAGGAAGAGCACCACACAGAATAAAAGTGAAATAATTCAAGGAAGAAAATATTCCTAAAAAAATAGCGACCACCCCAGGGAGAACAAGTGTCACAGAGAGAGAAGCACCAAAGAATAATGTAGAAGCATCCATAAAACTGAGACAGGGGGCGTCATAAGAGAGCTTGTGAGGAGAAAATCGGCAGGAAAAAGACCAAATGACAAAATGGCGGCCGCCAAACCGCAATTAAAATTCACCTCAATAGAAAACTCATTTCTTCAAGTTGTCAGAAACTAAAAACAGCATTCTCTGCGTGCGTATTGTCCGGGTTAGAAAAACTGGTATCTTGAAATCAGGTATCCAGAATATGGCAAGAAGGATACAATAAGGCAGAATGCGTGGAGATTCAATAAGCTGGTAGAGAAGTTGAGGTGAAAAAACGGCAAAGGAAAACAAAATGGCGGCCGCTAATAGGCGATGCGCTTCACCTGCATATTCCTCCTCGTACAGGCAGTTATTGAAGAAGCAGGACACAGCATCTAGAGGCGGTGTTGTTCCGATGCAGAAATCTGGCGTTACTTCATGATTTTAAGCGCTGGAACCGCTCTGAGGCCGATATAACGTCCGGTGAAGTGCAGAGCCCCAGCGTCAGGCGGCCATCTTGGGTCGCGGTGCGCGCGACCTCTTTAACACTCATCTTTATCTTTTTTTATTGCGGTAGGAAACATGGTTACAAAACATACGTACTTCAGCTTGTAATCATAATCATTATGGATAAGAATATTTCATGATAATTATTGCCATACTTCAATCCCTAAAAGTGGTTATTTGAGTTGACTTCCAGTAAAGCATCACCACAGATCAGTAGTGCATGTAATGGCATTATAACTGCAGTGTCTGGACTGCCGACCAGAGGTTGGTCGGTCCCGAGACCACGGCGGTGTCGGTCAGAGTTCATCGTAATAAGGCCCCAAATGTTGAAATATAATTTAATTTATGTATATGGGTAAAATCTGAAGGAAAGTGAATACTGAGATATTGCATAGGGTGATGAGGATAATATTTCTCACCTATACTAATAGGTATACCGCCTGGGGAGGTATTGATTTATATTGTCTGTTTTGCCATGGTTTACTCTGTATCTGCCAATGCCATTTAATTCTTGGATGTGGTCTAAAGTACGGGGGATATTATGTTTATCTTCCTTAAGATATTAAATCAAATCGTCAGAATCATATGTTAACAAATAAATATTTGGACTTCTTTCATTGTATATTTATCATACAACAGACTGCCCTACTAAGTAAGTAGAGTAGTGTAATGGAAATACTTGTCTAACTCTAGTATTGTTGTTATCAAAACCAATTTCAATTAGCACAAAGAGCAAAATACAAGGAGTTTGACATCCAATAAATATGTTTCGTTTGTGGGCAATACTTAATATCATATGCAGAATAAGAAAGCATTCTGTGCAGAGGTGTAGTGTAGCACAAAGCTCATGCATTTTAAGAGTAGAGCATTGGATCTGCACTCAAGACTGGGACATTCCAGGACCTTCTCTGCACTGTGCGTTCACCAGCCCTGCATCAGATGAGAACTTTCATAGGATATCATGAGGTGTGCCAGATGCTCTCTTTGATGAGGAATGCACTAAAATCTGCAACTGCTATCCCGCATGGCATCATCCAAAGAGCTCAATCTTGCATCAGGGCAGATGTGTTTGTACAAAGTAGTGTGTGAACATGCAGTACATTTTGTGCACATACAAATTCTGAGATGAATTCATACATGTGGAAAGGGAAGCATCCTTTACTCCGCAGGCAGAACTATGACCTGCCTTTACTCCGAAGTCACTACCCCAACAGTACGTTACCACATGTTCCTTCCACATTTGCAGGTTGCGTCAGACATCCTCCTTTTGGCCCTAATCTAAAAGAAGCACTTATACATGTTCAACCCATTACTGTGCGTAGTTTTTGAGCTTTGAAATGCGTTTTAGAACAATACAGAGGACATAGCTGAGTGAGATTTCTAGTTCATTTTATATGGAATCATCACTTAGCTTGATGTCTATTGTTTTGATGCACAATCCACAGTTATTTGTTTTATTCATTTTTTGTGATGTATGGTATTTGAATTGAACTGTCTTGTTCCCCCCCCCCGCCAGCGCCTTGAGACCCTCACGGGTGAGTAGCGCGCTTTATAAATCCCTGATTGATTGATTGATTGATTGTCCTGTGGGGTATATTTGTTCAATGAAATAGGTTGAGAAGTGTCCCTTCTCATGACACATCTGAAGTTCATAATATGTTGTTTAAAATATTACTGAATAAATTGTAAAATAAAGGCATGGGCCAAGAAAATAGCCTTACTTGACCTAGTTTGTTCAAAGATGAAGTTTGAATAATCACAGCCATTTTTCTGTTTTGTGAAACATTCGAAAGGTCCAATCTGGCTGTGTGTAAAAGGGACCAACCCCAAAGTTCATTACTTTTACAAAGGCGGCATTTTCCTGTCCTCACCATTTGGTACTTGCTGCGTGTCCTGGGTCACATGACCCTGCTGTTAGGCTTTGTGTATTCCTCCCAGAAAGTAAGACAATAGGACTTAGGTGTGGGGAGGATGGGCCATTCTGACACGATCGGTGGGGCGGAGCTGTTACCTGCCCCACTTACACTTCAATAGGGGCTGCCTCCAGCAGATATAAAGAAACCTAACGCTAGTCATTTGAGACCCTGGACTTTTTGGAGCTTGGCAGTGAAAGGAAGGAACTTTCTACACCCGGATTTGGGGGTAGTCTAAATGTTTCTACCACTTCAAAGCCTGGCACCAGGTATAAATGTTGGACCCTCAGACCAATTCTTCAGTACACTTATGGACCTGTGGAGACATTCAGAAGGACCTCCTTTGACACCCAGAGGACTGACCTGCTACGTGAAGCCTGCCTTTTTCCTCAGGGGACAGCACTGGCGTAGCAAGGGGAGGGTGAAGGGGGCGGCGGCCGCAAAAATCATCGCCAGCACACCCCCCCCCATCAGCGTGGCGGCAAAAGGCAGGGACCGCCACAGGCGGCAGAGTGCCTAGCTACGCCACTGGGGGACAGCCCTGCTGCTTGAGACTTGCCTTGCACCTCACAGGACTACCCTGCTGCTTGAGGCCTGCCTTGCTGCTTGAACCCAGGACTTACAGAGTGATTGCAAGGGCTAGTTGGCTGGTCTCTTGTGTGAGCTACTGGGATATAACAAGTGCCAGAGATCCAGAACCCCACACCTGGCCTCTACTGGTGTGAGTTCTGACCCCCCAAGCGGTGCCCCCCAGTCCTGGACCTTTGGCAATGGTGCTGAAGGTGCAGCTCCAGACTAATCCTAAAAGTTGGGACTTGACATTTTGTTCTCACTAAGCGGCCTGAGAACCTACAGAAGATCGGTACCTACCTGCTCTCCTATCTATCCAAGGTGCATCCTCAGTCAGACTGACTCTGCGGAAGCGCCTGCTACGTTTTTATTCTTTGTAGCAAATCCTGTTTAGCGGGACCCCTCAGCGAAGGTATTGGCCTTGTGGAGACCTCTTCAGCTACAGGCTGTAGCTTTGTCCCCCTGGAGATGCTCAACTTACATAAAAGTGACAAAGTCCGCAGGTAGAAGTCTTCACTGCAACTCCATCCAGTGGCTCTCTGATGGCGTTGCCTCCACCTCAGACACCGCCGGCTGCCTTGCCCCGCTGAACTTTTCCTTCTCAGGAACCTTTCTATGAAATTTCTTTTAAGTCCAAAGATAAGCTGAAACTGGACCTAATCTACCTCATGTTTCAGACTGCGCTCCATCGTGGTTGGCCTGAACATTTCGCTTTGCCCTGGGCTCACTTGACCAGATACCTTCGGTTGGCACTTTGATCTTTTAGGCGCTATTTTACTCTAAAAAAATGAAAAATTCATAACTCTGGTTCTACTGATTTGATTCAATTTTATTCTGTCATTTTATTTATTAAAGTTTACTCTATTTTCCTAAATTGGTGTGGGATTTTTCTTGTGTTGTGTATTCACTTTATTACTGTTTGTGTGCCGCTTAAATACTTAACACAGTGTCTCTAAGTTAAGCCTGACTGTTTTTGTGCCAAACTACCAGAGGGTATAGCACAGGTTAATTTAGCAACTTTTATGGTTCACCATGACAAGGACTGTGGCTGTTGCTTGAGAAGGGTTTACATCCCCCTCAACCAATCACCCAATTTCTTACAATGTAATATAGTGATTGTCCATTATCTGCAGGTACATTGTCCGGGAAACAACCATTACAACACAGTCATTACAACGCACTACCTTTACAACGCAGCTGTTACAACACAACTGCCTTTACATTGCATGCCATTACAATGCATGCCATTACAGCGCATGTCACTACAACGCATGCCATTACAACGCATACCATTACAACGCATGCCATTACAACACATTATAAGGTAAGTAAAGGAGATTTTTTAGTTTTAGGGTGGGTATGGGTTTTGGGGTACATGGGAATAGTAATTTTAACTCCTACACTATCCAACACTTTCCCTACTGTTGCACTCACTGGAGTAGGAATAGTAACTTTTACCCCTACACTATCCAACACTTACCCTACTTTTGCACTCACTGGAGTCGGAATAGTAATTTTTACCCCTACACTATCCAACACTTAACCCACTGTTACCCTAAAAGTATTATGCGTTGTAATTGTATGTGTTGTAATGGTATGCGTTGTAATGGTATGCATTGTAATGGTCGTTTTTAAAAATGTGTTGTAATGGCATGCGTTGTAAAATCATGCGATGTAATGGTAGTGGCGATGTAAAAACCGCATTGTAAAGGCATGCGTTGTAATTGTTTGCGTTGTAACGTCATATATTCACATTGTCCATTTATTGATGCTGCATTTATATTAATGTATAGTTACAGATTATATCATAAGCACATTTCTACTTAGTTTAGCCACTCAACTGAGACACTCCAAATGTAATCTGTTAAATGCTTGCAAATAGAAAACACTCACAGCTCCTTTGATTCATGTATTCCACACAAATGACAATGGGTCTCACACAGCTCAAACGTCTGCCCTGCAATAATATTATGTCACTTTGAACAAAGGCATAGAGAGTTTAACCATAAGGTACACAGGTAATTACGGTAATGTCAACAGGAAACAAATTGAATCTTTCCCTGAATCCCATCTGAACCGACTCGAAGACTACCTTTGACAGTAAAGAAGTTGACTGTCTTTTACTTTTGGACTTTTCAGTTGCCTTAGATGTAGTTCACCTCCCACCAAACTACTGCAACTGATCTCATTTATAAACCGCAAACTTGTTGCTTGGTCGCCCCACTCACTGCTGCCGCTCCTGCCTGCCTTGCCGCCTCCTGCCTGGAGATTCCTTCGCTCGCTGCCCGCTGCTCCTGGGACTTTTCCGCTGCCTGCTGCTCCTGGGACTTTCCCGCTGCTCCTGGGACTTTCCCGCTGCCCGCTGCTCCTGGGACTTCCCGCCACTGCCTCCCTGCGGCCCCGCCCCCCGTGATTCCATTCGCCGCCCCGCTCCCGCCACCCAGCTGCTCCTCCCTCCAGGCTCCTTACTTAAGGGGACCGTAGGGGACCACAGAGTGTGACCGCTCAGCCCTCCACAGGGCTTGGTCGCCCCACTCACTGCTGCCGCTCCTGCCTGCCTTGCCGCCTCCTGCCTGGAGATTCCTTCGCTCGCTGCCCGCTGCTCCTGGGACTTTCCCGCTGCCCGCTGCTCCTGGGACTTTCCCGCTGCTCCTGGGACTTTCCCGCTGCCCGCTGCTCCTGGGACTTTCCCGCTGCCCGCTGCTCCTGGGACTTTCCCGCTGCCCGCTGCTCCTGGGACTTTCCCGCTGCCCGCTGCTCCTGGGACTTTCCCGCTGCTCCTGGGACTTTCCCGCTGCCCGCTGCTCCTGGGACTTCCCGCCACTGCCTCCCTGCGGCCCCGCCCCCCGTGATTCCATTCGCCGCCCCGCTCCCACCACCCAGCTGCTCCTCCCTCCAGGCTCCTTACTTATGACGCCCCTGAGCGACCGCGCAGCGGCCGCGCGCAGCGGGAGCACCGACGGAGCGCCGAAGGTGCGCCAAAGGTAAGCCCGTCTGCGCCCGTCCGCGCCTGGCCCGCGCCCAGCGCCAGGACCCCTGGATCCCACCGATGCAACACTACTCGACGGACCTACGACGCCGCCACCCTCACCGCACTCAATGCCGGCCGGAACCCTGCCTGCTACCGAGCCTCACCGAGACGCACCCACGGACCCTTCACCTGCCAAGCCTGCCGATTCACCTGCCCCCGGACGTGCACCACCTCCGCCAAGTCGAGCACCAGCAGCAACCACCTGAAATGCATCCTGTTGAACACCCGCTCCGTCCACAGGCACGCCGTGGAACTCTGGGACCTGCTCGACGCAACAGCACCGGACGTCGCCTTCCTCACCGAAACCTGGATGAACGCCTCCTCAGCGCCCGACATCGCCATAGCCATCCCGGACGGATACAAGATCACCCGGAAGGACCGCGTCAACCAGACGGGAGGAGGCATCGCCATCGTACACAAGACACCATCCGCATCTCGACTAACTCCGACGAGACCTTCACCGCCGCCGAACACCTACACTTCCAGATACACACTGACCCCAAGACCACCCTCCGAGGCACCCTCATCTACAGACCCCCGGGACCACGCACACTATTCAGCGAAGACATCGCAGACTTCATCAGCCTGCACGCCATGCCCTCCGCCGACTACATCCTCCTAGGGGACCTCAACTTCCACCTGGAGAACAACAACGACAGAAACACCACCGCCCTGCTGGACAACCTCGCCAACCTCGGACTCAAGCAACTGGTGAACACGCCCACCCACTACGCCGGCCACACGCTTGACCCCGTCTTCTCTTCCAGCAAGCACATCTCCTTCAGCCACGCCACCGGACTCCACTGGACCGACCACAGCTGCGTCCACTTCAGCTTCAGAAAGACTGCGACCCACCACCACCCGCAACAGGCTCCCCGCCGGAGCTGGAGCAAGATCACCGCCGAGCAGCTCACCGCCTCCCTCAGCCAGAACACACCCACCAACACAACGGACCCAAACGAAGCAGCCAGCAACCTCGCCAAGTGGCTGACCGCCTGCGCCGACGACCTCGTACCACTAAAAACCCTCCCAGCAGACCCGGAAGCAAGAAAACCCCTTGGTTCTACCAACGAACTCAAGGAATCCAAGAAGAACTGCCGCACACTCGAGAAAGCCTGGCGACTCGACCAGACCACAGACAACAGGACCGCCCTCAAGCACGCCACCCGCAAACACCACCAGCTGATCCGTGCCACCAAGAAGTCGGCACTCAAAGAACGACTGGACAACAACGCCCACGACAGCAAGGAACTTTTCAGCATCGTCAAAGAGTTCTCCAACCCCAGCGCCGGAAACAACGACATCACCCCCTCGCAAGACCTCTGCAACTCACTCGCCGCGTTCTTCCACCGCAAGATCACCGACATACATAACAGCTTCGACGCACAGACCACGCACCCTACCGCCGAACCAACGCCCGCCACCACCACCCTCTGCAACTGGACCCCGATCAGCACCGAAGACACCACCCGCACGATGAACTCCATCCACTCCGGATCACCAACCGACCCCTGCCCACACCACGTCTTCAACAAAGCCGACGCCACCATCGCACCCCATCTCCGGGACATCATCAACTCCTCCTTCCACACCGCCACCTTCCCGGAGAGCTGGAAGCACGCCGAGCTTACCGCCCTCCTGAAGAAACCAACGGCGGACCCCACCGACCTCAAGAACTACCGTCCCATCTCGCTCCTTCCGTTTCCGGCCAAAGTCATCGAGAAGACCGTCAACAGACAGCTTGCCGCCTTCCTCGAGACGAATGGATCCCTCGACCCCTCGCAGTCCGGGTTTCGGGCCAACCACAGCACCGAGACCGCCCTTATCGCAGCCACCGACGACATCAGAACCCTAACCGACAACGGGGAAACAGCAGCCCTCATCCTCTTGGACCTCTCCGCGGCGTTCGACACCGTCTGCCACCGCACCCTAGTGAAGCGCCTCAGCAACATCGGAATCCGAGAGAAAGCACTGGAATGGATCATCTCGTTCCTCGCCGGAAGAACCCAGAGAGTCCGCCTCCCCGTTCAGATCCGAGGCCACCGAAGTCATCTGCGGCGTTCCACAAGGATCTTCACTCAGTCCAACCCTCTTCAACGTCTACATGAGCCCCCTCGCAGCCATCGCACGCCAACACAACCTCAACATCATCTCCTATGCCGACGACACCCAGCTGATCCTCTCCCTCACCAACGACCCCACCACCGCCAGAGCCAACCTACACGACGGGATGAGAGACGTCGCCGACTGGATGAGGAACAGCCACCTTAAACTGAACTCAGACAAGACGGAAGTCCTCATCCTGGGCTCATCACCCTCCGCCTGGGACGACTCTTGGTGGCCCCCGGCCCTGGGCACCGCGCCCAAGCCAACGGACCACGCACGCAACCTGGGCTTCATCCTGGACTCCTCCCTGTCGATGACCAGACAAGTCAACGCCGTCTCATCTTCGTGCTTCAACACCCTGCGCATGCTCCGCAAGATCTTCAGATGGATCCCCACTGAAACCAGGAAGACCGTCACCCAGGCACTCGTCACCAGCCGACTGGACTATGGGAACACCCTCTACGCCGGAACCACAGCCAAACTTCAAAAAGACTCCAGCGCATCCAGAACGCCTCCGCACGACTCATCCTGGACATCCCCCGACACAGCCACATCACCGGACACCTGAAAGACCTGCACTGGCTCCCCGTCAGCAAGAGAATCACGTTTAGACTCCTCACCCACGCACACAAGGCCCTCCACGACCTGGGCCCCAAGTACCTCAACGACCGCATGACCTTCTACACGCCCACCCGCCAGCTACGATCAACCAGCCACGCCCTCGCCACCGTACCACGCATCCGCAGAGCCACCGCCGGAGGAAGATCCTTCTCCTACCTGGCAGCCAAGACCTGGAACTCCCTCCCCACTCACCTTCGGCGAACCCAGGACCATCTCTCCTTCAGGAAGCAGCTCAAGACCTGGCTGTTCGAGCAGTAACTTACCCCCTCCCCCAGCGCCTTGAGACCCTCCCGGGTGAGTAGCGCGCTCTATAAATGCCGTGATTGATTGATTGATTGATTGTTATTAGATGACTAACTAACGGTACACAAAGTGACGTAACTTCACAAGGTTACTATTCTTCACTAGGCACACAGTTGTTGAATTGTTGTCTTTGTGTTCCTTTCTAGACTGACAGGTACTGCTGCAATTCCTCCATTTCACACCCACATCAAATATACTGAAAATGTAATCTCATCAGCTATGCGTGACTCACTGCGCTCATTGTACTTGTCCTACCTGGACATCAAACTTTAGAAACATCTTGCCATTGCGGCTCACTGTATTCAGTTCCTCCCTGGACTTGCTCTAGTTATAAACTATTTAGTAAATATGAATCATCAACACTGTTCACCTCAATATGCTGTTGTAATTGTTTAGGCAAATTGTCATGTTATAAACTTTTCATTGAGAGCGGACTCTTTAATTCTTGATGTAGCATGCAACCCTTCTGCTGTCAAGCTGATCATGGCGACATCTTATTGAAGGCCCTCCCTGCCTTACCATCAGTGGAATGCAAAGATGATAATTCACTCTAAGCTTTCTACGCTGCTTACAGAGTGGGTGTTCCTGACACCTCTTTTCCATCATGATTGCAGATGCAACTTCTCTATGGGGTTGCCTGGTGATACACACTGATGGAACATCAGTTCTTCTCTGACTTAATTTTCAGTGGCTTCTTTTTCATTTCCCTCACTGATGTTGCAATGACAGATAGCCCATGCATTGCAGGTACACGTAGGTTATTTTAGTCAAGATCAGTTACACGTTGTACCATATGTACAGTTCCGAGTACACGCAGCCCTACCAGGTGCAGAATTACATATTGGGTGCTCTATCATGGGCTGTGCTGCTGTACAACCTCTTTAGGTGCATCTGGGTCAGACTGAACCAGTAGCCACAATTATGGACAAAAACGTGTGCTTCCTAGTACAGATGTGAACTCGCACCTGCAATAGGACAGCAATGCATTAAAAGATGGACCGATTTTAAACCACCAGCCCATCTCTCACTGTAGAGGGACCAGCTGTTCTTTCAGAAGGGGGCTGAGATTGTCCAGCAGGCAGATCCTGTGAGTGAATCCAAGCATTTGATCATGTTGTATATGAACGAATAAGGCACCCTTAAAGAAGAGGGAGAACAGATATTATTATGTGACCCTAGTGAAAAGTAATCAAAGAGCTTCTTTGTTAATCCATGGCCCTGGAGAAGCAGGGTTAATCGCCAAACACGTGTTGGTAGTTTACATAGAGGGTGGATGTTAATATCTAAACTGTCTGTTAACATCGCAATGGGAGGCTGTAATTGAAGGCAGTATTATGTAATACCCAACACAGATGCCATAAAGTGGTTGATGATACAGACTTTTCGTTATATCTGTGCAAATATTTTGTTAGAATTTCAAGTTTGTGTATCTAAATAGTCTGACTACACTGTATGCAAGATAAAAGATATGGGATAATAAATGATCTTTTATGATATGAAATTTCATTTTCAGATCATTTTGACATTTAACTGTCTGCGTTTGTACCGAATTGTTACAATCAATATACAATGAAGTTGGATCCTTGTAGGTTATATAGATGTAGGTTTATTAGCTTAGTTGTAGGTTACAGATAAAGCCCCACCAGGAGCAGCAGGAGCCTGCTGCTCAGCCCTTCTCACTCCTACTGTCCACTCATCCAAGCACATACACTTTCAGCATTCCAACCATACAATGACCTCACTCACTGGCTGAGCAGCAGGGAACATTAAGACTGTGGGGAGAATGCATAAGATAGCAAGAGGCCACAACACTAATCCTCCTTGAAACTTTTCTAATATATTTAAAATGGTTGATAGTTAGGAGATGTTGGTTCTCAGAACAGGCTATTTTAATTTAGCCCTGTTGCAATACCTTTTTTAGTTAGTTGCAAGATGGACTACAATCAAGTGTGCTTTTATGAGTAGTATTGTAGGTTCTGATGGAATGGAAGGGTACAATAATTCACCAGGAAGAAATGCATTGGTAAAATCTACTTTTCAAGGTAGAAAGTAATGAGTTTTGCTTTTTCTATCCCTAGTGGAGAAACATTATTGCAGCTGAAAGGGTGTTTAGAAGCCATCAATAAAATAAGTTGTATTTGTGTGTTTATAGTTGTTGACAGCTGCATGTAACAAAATAGTTTTAATGTGTGTAACATGTAGTTTATAGAAACGTATGGAAATTGTACAGTGCTCAGCTACTTTCCATTGAGAGCTGTGCTATATACATTGAATTAAATAATATTAAAACGCACGCATTTAGAGGTGCAACAATGTTATAATGGTTGGTTAGAATTTTGTAAAAGAAAACAAGATTCAGTCTCCTTATTTCTTATTCAATTCCTGTTACTGCAGGGAAATCTTGTAAATTATTATGTCTAATATTGAAGGGTGATTTTTAAATTGAAATGTATTAGCTGAAAGGTATTCCTTATGCTCTGGGCAAAACCCTGCATTCCACGGTGCTCTTGTTAATTAGAGTACCACCTTCCAAATATGTGGGGTGGATTAATAGAACATTTAGGGGCATATCTACAAGGGCTTTATCTCCGCTTATTTGGCTTTTAAAGCCAAAAAAGCGGAGATAAAACTATCGCCCTATTAACAAGAGGGTGCAAACATGCATAATCGCATGTTAGCACCCTTTTCCTAACGCCTCCCTTTGCATCTCTAATGAGATGCAAAGTGGGCGTCACTGGGCGTACCCGGATGGTCTACCTTGCAAATATCGCTGATGTTCACATCGCGATATTTACAAGGCAGCCCACAGGATTTTAGCATACGTTAGATTTTGGCGAAAACGGCCGTTTTCGCCAAAATCTAACGTCTGCTAAAATCCTGACTTACCTATGTTTGACATAGGGGTGGATTATGCTGATACGACCACAGGGTCGTATCAGCAGAGGTTATCGCCGTTTGCAGGGAACATCACTGGAAAACCAGCGATGTTCCCTGCAAAACGGCGATTTCCTCCGCTATCGCTGGATTTCTTATCGCCGTTGTGAAAAGCGTTGTTGATACAGCGCTATCACGGCGATGAAATCCAGCGATAGGATAAACATCGCTAAACGTGCTTAGCGATGTTTATCTCTAATCGTTGTTGATAAGCCCCTTAGTTTGTGTGCTCCCAACTTTTAGAAGTGCACCCCATAACCGTTCTTTCTATTTTTTGTCCTGATTCCCTTTGTTGTGTGATGTGGTATGTACCTGCAGGTGTGTGTCATGAAGTACCAGTGTCAAAAATCATATGTATTTACGCTGATTTTGTATGTGCAAGAGTATAAGGACTGGATTCATGCTGGTTATGGATTATAGAAGTTCATGTTGATTCCAGTGGGCTTTTAGTAAATAGTTGCAAGAGCTGGAAGATGCAAGTTTGTTTTTTTGGTTTCTGTCACTGTATTATCAGGAAGGTCCAGAATGCTACCTACTGCAGTATGTAGTCATTTCTACATGTTCTTGTGCTTATGATCCCTATGTATTGTCTAGAAGGACTTATTGTTTTTTGTGCAATACACATAAAGAGGGTCTTGTTTACAATTCAGAAAATATAATTTACAATATAATTTACATAACAATAGGACTAGATATGTTATTAATTGTGTATCCAGAGGTTACTGTAATGGTGTACAAGGCATATTTAAACAAATTCTCTCGGATAGACTTGCCATCTGTGGGATAGCCTGTACTGTAGTGGGATCTACCATGTCAATGAAATTTGGGACCCTAGAGCTTGCATCTTTGAAGAACCAAGAAAAGTGACAATTTCTAGTGGGTTTCTTTAAATATGAATGTTGGACATCAGTGCTAGCAATGGGTTAATGACTAAGGAAGTCGTTGTATTTAGTGGGCCAAGGAAATGGTTGAATATCTGTCTTGATTATTATCTTTATTTGTTGTGTGGTTTGTCAAGGATATCTGGAGATGATTTGTGATGTGATGATTGTGATGATTTGTTACAAAAAATATTCTGTTAAACCAATTCTTTTCTTTGTGCCCTGAATTCATTTTAAAATAGAAGCTAAAATGTATTGTTTCATTTGCAAGGAGGGTCAGTCGAGCCGCCTCAGATTCCCAGACCCCTTCTTCTTTGGATTGCCAGCTCAGTCAATGGTCTCAATGGTCCACATGTTTTGCTTGCCAAGAGCAAAAGGTAAGAATTTACAACTCTCTGTTTAAAATTAAAAATGTATATACATCCATGTGTTACATTTCTTCCAGCTCTTTCATCTACACAGAATTACAAAGTAGGTTAGAATGATGGAAAACCAGTGGAGTCCTCCATATTCTACTGCGCCATTTTACAGAGATACACAATCTTCGTATGAATTTCATAAGTGAACCATTCTCAATGCATTCAATTATTCCCTTCTGGTAATTCACCTACAGATGTGTGAACTTTTAGACATCACATGCTGAATATAGATTCGGTCACTAACATATTAGGATTTCCTTTCACTCTTTTTTGTAAGTATGTCATATGCACATTTTGATGATTAATGTGATTGTTACCCTCCCCTCCCACCTTGCCAGCTACACTCCATCTTCAACTCATGCAAATCCATAAAACCTACTGAGGTTCTATTACTGACTGGCAAAACTAAAGCGTTAGATGCTATACGCTCCCTCTGAGTTGTCTTCCACAAACAAATCCCCCCCCTCTTGTGTGTCAGATGCAGCGGGCATCTTCATAGCCTGTTTCTGGCCCCATGAAATATGCGTTCAGTACACCTGTCTTTAGAAAACCATCTTCAAACCCCTACCTACTGGCCAACTACAGGCCTGTTTTCTGCTTTGTTTTCATAGCAAAATCATGAAAAGTGAAATGATGAGACAATTTTAGAGCATGTAGAACTAACCCAACTCCCCCATGACTATCAATTCTGATTCTGACCTGTGAAGGACACAAAAGATGACTTAGAGCCTGATTTAATTCTTGTTTGTAAGGATACTCCATTGCGATGGCAACAGAGTATCCTTACCGCCAAGAATGCAGTACAAATTTAGATGTGGGCAGATATCTGGTTTAATCACGACAAGAGACTGCACCATCTTCGCCATGATTAAACCCCTCCGACGGCCCTGTGGAGGAAGGGCAGTCAGAGGCAGACCTCTCATTCCACTCACCTAATTTAGAAGGGCAGAATTAGAGGTCAGTTTTCACTGCCCGCCACCGCCAGGAAAACCCTGGTGGTAAGTGGCGGTGAAAATAGCTAAATGCTCCCTTCATCATGGGAGAGGACTCCCATGGCAAGGGGAGCTTTTTCTTTGTTACTTTCTAAAAGAAAAAACTGTTTGGGGTTTTCTTTTTGAAAATAAAGAAGAAAACAATTTGGTGGAGTCCTCCATCATGTTGACAGACCCCTGCAACAAACTGCAAAAAGTATTTACTGTTGTGACAGTGGTTCCTGGCATTGCTTTAGGAAATGATTGCCAGCTTGGTAGTCACTTCATAATTTGGCAGGCGGAGGTGCAGTCAAGGTGACAGAGTAAACAGACTGAAACTTTCAGCAGACATCTCCAGGCCTGTATTGTAATGAGTTCAGTCTTTGCTCAGTAACCTTGGTCAGAGAGTGAACGTTAATTAAGTGACTCATCCTCACCCTTAACTATCTCTGGCATTCCTTAAAAATTGCCTCTCTCATCCTTTCTTTTCATAGTTTCCATATACCCTATGAAACTCCTCTTTGAACTTTGCCAAATGAACCTCTAAATGTATGTCATTGTCAATGATATAGAAATCCAACTCAACATGGAAAATAGTTCACAGAGTCCAACAATTATAACATAAATGGGTGGACTATGTGTTCCACCAGACCACAGATTTTACCTTAAGCTTTGCAGTAGGGACAACAAATTTGCCCTCGAACCAATCCACTGGTGCTCCGTAGTTTCCAGGTTTAAACTGAAGATCTAGACACGGTCAACAAAACTTACTGGGGAAAAGGGCCTAAATACCTGGAGGAACTGACAACTCCCAACCAGAGAATTTCACTCTATGTCAGTCCACTTGAACAACCAATAATGATAATAGAATAAGAGCCAATCACTGGTTAAGCACATGTTAAGACTCTGGAATGTTCTTAATGAAACCTGAGTGCTGAACCAAATGTTAGGACACTCACATTAAAAACTGATCTTTTTCAACTTGCCATCAACTGATCTCATTACATAACAGTGATCACAAATAAGGAACATCTAAATCATGATCTACCTTACCTAATTGGACTCTAGCTTCCCTGGAGCTCATTGATTTGGACTTCCTTTTTCTGTCAGTGCCATGAAGCCACTGACACACACAGCAATCTATGCTCACCCCAATAGTAAGAAAATAATGAAATACAATTCACACTTATCCTTCAATGTGATTCTCAAGAGGTCCGTGCATGCAACTATAAATATTCACGTAACAAACAATGTCACTGTAAATATAGGGTGCTAAGCTGCTGCTGACTAATTGAAGGATCAAAGCCTCTATTAAATGAAGGCAAAAGACACACAATTGATGGACGGAATACAGAACAAATCAAAACATTCACCCCCAGTCAAGAGATCTGGGTTAAATCCATCATTATTTTGCTCACCATGCCACCCTAGTTTAGACCTGGCCATATGCAAATCAGTCTTGACCCTGTGCCTCATGGGAACAGTCCAGCCCGAACTGCCAAGCCAGGTCCTCTCTGGACCGGAAACAAGCATCCTAGGACCGGTTTCGGGGTTTCACCCCTCTTCAGCCAGGATAGCTTGATTCCAGTGGCACAGTGAGCCCAGGACCCACGTCTGGGCATACCTGGCGCACTTAGGGCGAGAAAGCAAAAGACACACAGTTGATGGACGGAATGCAGAACAAATCAAAACATTCACCCCCAGTCAAGAGATCTGGGTTAAATCCATCATTCTTTTGCTCACCATGCCACCCCAGTTTAGACCTGGCCATATGCAAATCAGTCTTGACCCTGTGCCTCATGGGAACAGTCCAGCCCGAACTGCCAAGCCAGGTCCTCCCTGGACCGGAAACAAGCATCCTAGGACCGGTTTTGGGGTTTCACCCTCTTCAGCCAGGATAGCTTGATTCCAGTGGCACAGTGAGCCCAGGACCCACGTCTGGGCATACCTGGCGCACTTAGGGCGAGAAAGCAAAAGACACACAGTTGATGGACGGAATGCAGAACAAATCAAAACATTCACCCCCAGTCAAGAGATCTGGGTTAAATCCATCATTCTTTTGCTCACCATGCCACCCCAGTTTAGACCTGGCCATATGCAAATCAGTCTTGACCCTGTGCCTCATGGAAACAGTCCAGCCCGAACTGCCAAGCCAGGTCCTCCCTGGACCGGAAACAAGCATCCTAGGACCGGTTTGGGGGTTTCACCCCTTTTCAGCCAGGAAAGCTTGATTCCAGTGGCACAGTGAGCCCAGGACCCATGTCTGGGCATACCTGGCGCACTTAGGGCAAGAAAGCAAAAGACACACAATTGATGGATGGAATGCAGAACAAATCAAAACATTCACCCCCAGTCAAGAGATCTGGGTTAAATCCATCATTCTTTTGCTCACCATGCCACCCCAGTTTAGACCTGGCCATATGCAAATCAGTCTTGACCCTGTGCCTCATGGGAACAGTCCAGCCCGAACTGCCAAGCCAGGTCCTCCCTGGACCGGAAACAAGCATCCTAGGACCGGTTTCGGGGTTTCACCCCCTTCAGCCAGGATAGCTTGATTCCAGTGGCGCAGTGAGCCCAGGACCCACGTCTGGGCATACCTGGCGCACTTAGGGCGAGAAAGCAAAAGACACACAATTGAAGGACGGAATGCAGAACAAATCAAAACATTCACCCCCAGTCAAGAGATCTGGGTTAAATCCATCATTCTTTTGCTCACCATGCCACCCCAGTTTAGACCTGGCCATATGCAAATCAGTCTTGACCCTGTGCCTCATGGGAACAGTCCAGCCCGAACTGCCAAGCCAGGTCCTCCCTGGACCGGAAACAAGCATCCTAGGACTGGTTTCGGGGTTTCACCTCTCTTCAGCCAGGATAGCTTGATTCCAGAGGCGCAGTGAGCCCAGGACCCACGTCTGGGCATACCTGGCGCACTTAGGGCGAGAAAGCAAAAGACACACAATTGATGGACGGAATGCAGAACAAATCAAAACATTCACCCCCAGTCAAGAGATCTGGGTTAAATCCATCATTCTTTTGCTCACCATGCCACCCCAGTTTAGACCTGGCCATATGCAAATCAGTCTTGACCCTGTGCCTCATGGGAACAGTCCAGCCCGAACTGCCAAGCCAGGTCCTCCCTGGACCGGAAACAAGCATCCTAGGACCGGTTTCGGGGTTTCACCCCTCTTCAGCCAGGATAGCTTGATTCCAGTGGCACAGTGAGCCCAGGACCCACGTCTGGGCATACCTGGCGCACTTTGTGCGAGAAAGCAAAAGACACACAATTGATGGACGGAATGCAGAACAAATCAAAACATTCACCACCAGTCAAAAGATCTGGGTTAAATCCATCATTCTTTTGCTCACCATTAACCCTGGGCATAGTTCGCGTAGTAGCGCTACGCGTAGCTATGCGAAGTGCACTTCGCACTACGCGAGCTACGCGTAGCACTACGCGAACTGCGTAGTGCGGTAGGAAATGCTGTTCGCAATGATTGCACAGTGCCGGATGCTGGTCCGCACTGTGCAATCATTGCAAACGGCATCTTGCACAGTGCAAACGGTCGTTTTCTGCCGCTCAAGTAGATTTGTACTCGAGCAGCAGTTTTCTCAACGCGGATTGGTGGATTCTCAACGCGAGCGGTCGCGAGCATACGCGACCACACGCAATGAGAAACCTGACCTCCCCGCGTTGAGAATCTCGCCGGGAGGTTTATTTTCCACGCTCGCGATTGGCAACTTAATGTTGCTGATCGCGAACGAGGAAAAAGTCTCGCCGGGATGTCATTTTGCTCGCTCGCGGTCGCCAACTTGACGTTGAGGACCGCGAGCAAGCAAAAAATGCCCGCTACGCGTTTTTGCACTGTGCTACGTGCAATTCGCGTAGCGCGTAGTTGCGCAAACTACGCAAACTACGTGAGCGTAGCGTAGTTTTCCGCCCAGGCCTACTCACCATGCCACCCCAGTTTAGACCTGGCCATATGCAAATCAGTCTTGACCCTGTGCCTCATGGGAACAGTCCAGCCCGAACTGCCAAGCCAGGTCCTCCCTGGACCGGAAACAAGCATCCTAGGATCGGTTTCGGGGTTTCACCCCTCTTCAGCCAGGGTAGCTTGATTCCAGTGTCACAGTGAGCCCAGGACCCACGTCTGGGCATACCTGGTGCACTTAGGGCGAGAAAGCTAAAGACACACAGTTGATGGACGGAATGCAGAACAAATCAAAACATTCACCCCCAGTCAAGAGATCTGGGTTAAATCCATCATTCTTTTGCTCACCATGCCACCCCAGTTTAGACCTGGCCATATGCAAATCAGTCTTGACCCTGTGCCTCATGGGAACAGTCCAGCCCGAACTGCCAAGCCAGGTCCTCCCTGGACCGGAAACAAGCATCCTAGGACCGGTTTCGGGGTTTCACCCTCTTCAGCCAGAATAGCTTGATTCCAGTGGCACAGTGAGCCCAGGACCCACGTCTGGGCATACCTGGCGCACTTAGGGCGAGAAAGCAAAAGACACACAATTGATGGACGGAATGCAGAACAAATCAAAACATTCACCCCCAGTCAAGAGATCTGGGTTAAATCCATCATTCTTTTGCTCACCATGCCACCCCAGTTTAGACCTGGCCATATGCAAATCAGTCTTGACCCTGTGCCTCATGGGAACAGTCCAGCCCGAACTGCCAAGCCAGGTCCTCCCTGGACCGGAAACAAGCATCCTAGGACCGGTTTCGGGGTTTCACCCCTCTTCAGCCAGGATAACTTGATTCCAGTGGCACAGTGAGCCCAGGACCCACGTCTGGGCATACGTGGCGCACTTAGGGCGAGAAAGCAAAAGACACACAATTGATGGACGGAATGCAGAACAAATCAAAACATTCACCCCCAGTCAAGAGATCTGGGTTAAATCCATCATTCTTTTGCTCACCATGCCACCCCAGTTTAGACCTGGCCATATGCAAATCAGTCTTGACCCTGTGCCTCATGGGAACAGTCCAGCCCGAACTGCCAAGCCAGGTCCTCCCTGGACCGGAAACAAGCATCCTAGGACCGGTTTTGGGGTTTCACCCCTCTTCAGCCAGGATAGCTTGATTCCAGTGGCACAGTGAGCCCAGGACCCACGTCTGGGCATACCTGGCGCACTTAGGGCGAGAAAGCAAAAGACACACAATTGATGGACGGAATGCAGAACAAATCAAAACATTCACCCCCAGTCAAGAGATCTGGGTTACATCCATCTTTCTTTTGCTCACCATGCCACCCCAGTTTAGACCTGGCCATATACAAATCAGTCTTGACCCTGTGCCTCATGGGAACAGTCCAGCCCGAACTGCCAAGCCAGGTCCTCCCTGGACCGGAAAACAAGCATCCTAGGACCGGTTTCGGGGTTTCACCCCTCTTCAGACAGGATAGCTTGATTCCAGTGGCACAGTGAGCCCAGGACCCACGTCTGGGCATACCTGGCGCACTTAGAGCGAGAAAGCAAAATACACACAATTGATGGACGGAATGCAGAACAAATCAAAACATTTACCCCCAGTCAAGAGATCTGGGTTAAATCCATCATTCTTTTGCTCACCATGCCACCCCAGTTTAGACCTGGCCATATGCAAATCAGTCTTGACCCTGCGCCTCATGGGAACAGTCCAGCCCGAACTGCCAAGCCAGGTCCTCCCTGGACCGGAAACAAGCATCCTAGGACCGGTTTCGGGGTTTCACCCCTCTTCAGCCAGAATAGCTTGATTCCAGTGGCACAGTGAGCCCAGAACCCACGTCTGGGCATACCTGGCGCACTTAGGGTGAGAAAGCAAAAGATACACAATTGATGGACGGAATGCAGAACAAATCATTTAGGGCGAGAAAGCAAAAGACACACAATTGATGGACGGAATGCAGAACAAATCAAAACATTCACCCCCAGTCAAGAGATCTGGGTTAAATCCATCATTCTTTTGCTCACCATGCCACCCCAGTTTAGGGTCCATCAATTGTGTGTCTTTTGCTTTCTCTATTAAATGAAGGCGTGTGATTGAGTCAATGATGTCTCAATAATTGAGTATCTCAATATTGTCCTGTTGTTCCTGCTGAGCTAACTCAGGATATTATTCATGTTTTGTTATTTTAATATCACAAATTCTGCAGTATGTTTCTTGGTGTTAGAAATGGGGGTCTCTAGTTGGCAATGGTTTGCACCTTGTTCAAGTAGGGACCCTTCCTTCTAGTCAGGATAAGGGAGTTACACTCCTAAAATAACCCCTGCTCACCCCCTTGGTAGCTTGGTACGAGCAGTCAGGCTTATCTTAGAGGCAGTGTGTAAAGCATTTGCACACAACCAACAGTGATGCAGTAAAAATACTACAAAAGGACACCACACTAGTTTAGAAAAATATCCAATATTTTTATATACTTAAGACAAGACCGAAAACGATAAAAATCCACAATACAGAACTTAGAAATCTTCAGTTATCAAAATAGAATATAGTTCCTTGAAGTCGATGGCTCCGGCTGGGGCTATCAGGGCATCATGAACAACAAATCCAAACAGTTCTGGTTGGCTGCGGCGTCGCAGGCCAGCTACGGTGTCGGGAAGACCCACAAAACAGTACCTTTAGAAATGCAGGGCGTCGGCGACCTCTCGAGCCCCGAAAGCACGGTGTCCACAGGCGTCGGTTCCGGAGGTCGGTGGAGGAGTCATCGGGCCCTTGAAGTCACACGCGTTGTAGATCGAACTCCTCGCAGTTGAAGTCGGGAGCGCTGGCGTCGGGTGCTGCGGTGCGAAGTGCAGCAGTACAGTGCCCTCAGGTCACGGTGCAGGCAGCGGCTCAGTGACGGTCGTCCAGCAGCGTCGGTGAGACCAGGGCTGCGGTTCGAAGTGATGCGGTGCTCGTTGCAGTGTTGGCAGGTCATGGTGCAAGCAGCGGCGGCGTCGTTGCTGAAGCATTGTCGTCGGCTGACGAACTGGAGTCGATGGCGCCGGTGTCGGTAGGCCAAGGCTGCGGTGCGGGATGAGGACGGTGCGTCGTGTAACTTACAAGCGGTGCCCTCGAACCACGGTGCAAGCAGCGTCATCGATGTCGGCGTGAAGCGGCGTTGTCAGGGATACCAGGGCAATGACGTGAAGCGAGGCGGTGCGTAGTGTGGTGCCCACAGGTTGCGGTTCAAGCAGCGGCCCAGTGGCAGTGTCAGGTGGCGTTGTGGGTGAAACCAGGGTTGTGGTGTAGCGTTGCGGCGGTGCCCTCTGCGGTGTCTTCAGGATACAGAGTCGGCAGCAGCGTCGTAGATGGCATCGGGTTGCTTTTTCCTCTGTTGCAGCACAAAACACACAGTCCCCAGTGCTGATGACAGAAGAACTTGAAGTCTTTGCTGCTCCTGAGACTTCTTGAACAGGGGGCAAGCTCTACCTCAAGCCCTTGGAGAAACCCACAAAAAGAAATTGCAGAAAGTTCAGTCCAGTCCTTTTACTGCCTTAGACAGAAGCAGCCACTGCAGGACAACACAGCAAAGCACACAGAAAAGTGGTAGTCTCTCCTCAGAGCTTCTCCAGCTCTTCTTCTTGGCAGTCTTCTTGGTTCCAAAAGAGTTCTAAAGTTTAGGGGTTTGGGCCCCACTTTTTATAGCCCAAAATCCTTTGTCCTCTCAGGCAGAGAGTGTCTGTGCTTAGTCCAAACACTGTTTGGTCCTCTCTGGCCCAGCTTCTCAGCAGGAGGCAGAGACAGCATTGTCCAAGGCAGACAGGGCCTATTGAGGTGCAAGGGAAATCTCCTCCCACCACTCTAAATGCAGACAGGGCTTATTCAGGTGCCAGTGACAATTCCTCCCACTACTCTGAATGCAGCCCCGGTCTATTCAGCCCAGCCCTGACTCATCCAGACTCTATGGAGCTACTGCACATCCCCAGCCCCTGTCACTCCAGAGCCAGACAGTCAATACACATCCTAGCAGAGGCACACAGGATGGCTAAGCAAGAACACACATACTTTCTAAAAGTGGTATTTTCAAACCCTGAATGTAAAAATCACCTTTACTAAAAGATGCATCTTTAGATTCTGAGTCCAGGCATACTAAACTTTACTTTCCTACCTTGTTTCCAGGGGTAGTTATGTTTATAAGATGTTATAAACAAACTCCCCATTCTGTCCTATGGGAACAGGTAGCCTTGCAATAGTGAAAAACGAAATTGGTAGTAATTAATCAGGACATGCTACACACACCAGGGCATGTCCTACCTTTCACATACACTGCACCCTGCCCACAGGGGTACCTTGGGCCTACCTTAGGGGTGAGTGATATGTAAGAAAAGGGAAGGTTAGGGCCTGGCAAGTGGGTGCACTTGCAAAGTTGAAATGGCAGTTACAAACTGCGCGCAGACTCTGCAGTGGCAGGTCTGAGTTACCTATTCAGGGCTACTCATGTGGGTGGCACAATCAGTGCTGCAGGCCCACCAGTAGCATTTGATTTACAGGCCCTGGCACACTCAGTGCACTTTACTAGGAACTGACAAGTAAATCAAATATGCCAATCATGGAAACACCAATACATAACACAGTTTACCCAGAGAGCATATGCACTTTAGCACTGATCAGCAGTGATAGAGTGCCCAGAGTCCTAAAACCAACAAGGACAGGTCAGGAAAAAATAGGCGGAAGAAGCAAAAAGTTTGGGGATAACCCTGCCAAAAAGGGCCATTTCCAACACTTGGCAATGAACATCCTATCTAAAATACACTGTTGTGGGCAAGTAAACAGAAAAAGATCATTATTGTGTTGCCATCAGCCTGAACAAATGATCAAAAGTTTCAAAGTAGAAATCCTCAATGGCAGACACTATATTTTGCATTGGTAAATCAAAACAACAAAACAGATTCATTAGGCTATTATAGCAGCTTGGGTAAGGAGTGTTAAGCTTTTATTCTCTGTAACATGTATATCTTGCAACCAGGATCCTCAAATTGATATGTTGAAGATTGGATATCTGTGCACCTTTGGTCTATTTTGGCCTTAGCAACAGAGGAATAAACTTCAGTGTAAATGTTAGGGTTGATAGATTTTTCTCAAATGCAGTCATGTTTGGTCAATTTGCCTGGACCTTTGGTCCCTGTTTTCAGGGAGCTACACACAAAAGACTAAGGGACTTATTCACAAGCCCCTTGAGCTGCTGTGCGTCACTTTTCATATGGTAAAAAGTGACATACTGGTGGTGTAAGGGGCTTGAAAATAAGACCCTACGTCTAAAGGCTTGATTGTGGATGGCCCAGACATGATATGTTCTAACACTGCCAAATTTTAAATTTATCAGGTGCAAAATGGTACATAACTTGCGGATTTTGGTGTCCAAATCAAATCCACACGTCCCGTTATTTATTAGACATTTCCCCCTCAGGTTTTACCAACTGAACTTTATGTGGGGTGTGTAGTGTCTTTCACACAGCCTGTGATATGGGTTTTAACTGTAGCTACAGCACATATTGTAAATGTTTGGTCCGACTGTATTCAGGGCCTTGGAGTCTGGAAGCAGGATAGGAAGACAAAAAGATGGAATGTATGTGATTTGGGGTGTCCCAGAATGGACACCCCAAAATTACTTAGCCCAAGACAACTTTAATGAGGCCCAGTGCCTCGCCTCTTTTGAAGCTCTAACCTAGGCCAAAGGTGTAGCTGCTTTCAGACAACAGTGAAGTATCAGAAAATAGGACATTGAGCTGATGAGAAGAGAGATGAAGGATGGAAGCTTGCCATCGTCAAAGGAAGATAAGTAATTACCTGATTCCTACAGTGAATGTTGCATGGGTAGGTTATGGAACATTGATCAGTGTTAGTAGAATAGTAGAATATTAGAATGTGGAATGTCATAGGAGTATGGAATGTTAGTGGGGTATTAATAGGAGAGTGATAGAATGTTGAGGGGATTATGACTGTGCAGTTGAAGAGGACAACTTGATTGTAATTGCCTGTACCTGTCTTGTGGGCATATTGAATACTGAAGAATAAATCAACTTATTGAAGATCTGAACAGACAGGAAAGAAAGCAGAGACAAATTCTTGACAAAATGGCCAATGAGAGGGAACTCAGAAACTTCAGTGTGTAAACCATCAGAGTGAATTCCACAAGCTCTGCTGGTAGCAGTCATGTGAGAAGGATGGGAGTGGCATTCATATCTTGGCCTAACACAGGCCTCGAATTCTAAAACAAAATTTAGGCAGTTGTGTGGTGTAGATGGATGTTATTGGCTGCCCTTTTACCGTAGAACTCAGCTGCATAATGAATTATGTAACATAGTCTTTAGAGAATTTGTTCATAAGCAGATTTTCAGATTGCTTTTTCAGGGAGCTAACACAATTTTATATTTCACGCCGGAGCGGATACCATCTATGACCATATGAAAGAAGCCATCTTAAGCAAAATC
Source organism: Calotriton arnoldi (assembly GCA_963921515.1). Taxonomy (NCBI): domain Eukaryota; kingdom Metazoa; phylum Chordata; class Amphibia; order Caudata; family Salamandridae; genus Calotriton; species Calotriton arnoldi. The sequence goes on from CAWUFW010002293.1 coordinate 1,754,023, forward strand.
TAATAAGGTCCCCAATGAGGTACTTGAAGAATTTCAGGGACATCACGAAGAAAAGCATGGTAGACTTGGGTATAAGCGTCAGGAATGTTATTAAGTCATTGGAGCAGGGTGTGCACAATTTGTGTACTTTGCTTTCTGTAATTAAACAAAATCTTAGGAAAATTATGCAAAATGACACGTAATTATGTCAAATGCAAAGCTGCCATTCAGTGCTATATTTTAGTGTGAAATGCATCCTAGTGTACATTTTTGACACATGCTGTAACAGCTGTTCGCATCTTAGAAGCATGAGTTGTTCTTGCGCGCTTATTGAAACACTTGACAGTGAACAGCATGTAATTACGTGATGTGGCATAATGCTGTAATTTTTGTAATTTAGTTTAACAAGTGTAATCCGGAATTACCAAAATTCTGCCAATTACAACAGCATAATTTAAATTTTGCCCTGACCTAGTTGACATATATGAAGGGCAGTATGATCTTACTGCAACAGAACAAATCCTAGCAAATTATTTTAAATAGTCACATACTTATTGGCTAAAAGGCTGACTGATCCTTATCAGGCAGTCGATAGGCATGTTTCAGTAACGTCCACTTGGTGTTTGTAGTAAATAGTTAATTGACCTCTTCAGCCTACCAAGAGTGAGTGTTCACATCCAGGGTGTTAGAAATATACTTAGAATCCTGTGAAAGGGTTTCAACATGACCTGAGTTGTTAGCTTGGGCCATAGAATATACCCAAAAATAACTCCAGGTGTCTCAGTATATGGTGTTTGAGTTGCTGAGTTCAGGAATTGTAAGAAATTGGGTTACTGGCTGGTGGGGGTGAAACCCTACCTACTCAAGCAGAAACCACAATCCTTGTCAGGGTGAAATCACAAGCAAACCCCAAATTAACCTGTGCTCAACCCTCTGGTATCTTGGCACAGAGCAGTCAGGCTTAACTTAGATGCAATGTGTAAAGTATTTATGTTGAACTTCAAACAGTAATAAAGTAAAAACACAACATAAGGAAAATCCCATATCAATTTTGAGAAATAGAATACACTTTCATAAATAAATCACGACCAAAATTATAAAATCCAATCAGTAGTACCAGAGGTATTAAATTTTAAAGGTTTCGGTAAATATAGCGCCAAAAATAAAAAGCGCCAACTGTAGATACCTGGTTGTGCCAGACCAGGACAAAATCAAAAGTTCAGGCTAACCGAATTGGAGTGCGGGCCAGCTACAGAGACCCAGGTAGGCCCACAGAACAAGATTACCTTAAATCATGGTTGCGGAGCTTTGTGAGGTCCCGCGTCAAGGATGCGTCATGCACTCGAGGTGGTGCGAGGTCCAGGTTAGAGATACATAACGCAGCGCTGGAGATGCTAGGCTGTGTTTCAAGATCCTGCGTTGTCGTCGACGAGAGGGCTTGCGATGCGCAGCCCTGCGTCGAGGGTGTGTCTTTCACCTGCTGGTTCCGAAGAAGCTGCGGGGCTTGCGATGGGGAGTCCTGCATTTTCATCAAGGATGCTGTCAGTGAGGATGTGCGATGCGAGGGCCTGCGGTGAGGATGCATTGCTCAGCAGTGGTTCCGATTAGCCTCTTGGCTGTGGCAGTGATGTGAAGTCCTTGCAACAGGAAAGTCCACACAGCTGAGTCAATGTGTGGGTTCTGCTCAGGGTTGAGCTGCGCAGCAGAAGGGATGTGTTGGTTCTGCTGGGTCCACATAAGGGGTGGCATATCACATTCAGGTGCACTTCTAAAGGTCCAGGACTAGGGTGACACCACTCTGCGGGGCAGGACTCACAGTTGCAGAGTCCAGGTGCTGATTACAAGAGACTAATCCTTGGAGTCACTCTGGTGGTCCTGGGTACAGGTGTAGGTCCAGTCAGTCTCACCCAGGCAAGAGGGCAGAAGGGCAGCAGGGCAGCAGGTCAGCGCAGCAGGGCAGCAGTCCTTCTGGTCAACAGTCCAGCAGCGCAGTAGTCCTTTCAGTAGCCCAGTAGTCCTTCTTCCTGGCAGAGTCTTGCTCAGGTCCAGAAGTTTCCTGAAGAGTTGGGGTATGAGGGCCAATATTTATACCTGGTGCCTTCTTTGAAGTGGGAGAAGTGACTAGAGGATTCCCTTTGAAGTGCACAGGTTTCCTGCCTCCCCTGCTTTGGATCTCGACTAAATACAGGGTGTATACAATCCTGTGTGTGAAAGCAGGACATAGCCTCTTCAGGGGTAAATGGGGATGTGCATAGCTTCACCCTCAAATCCTGCTAGCTAGCCTATCCAGGCACACCTAAGCTCTCTATTGTGTGTGGCTGTTTTGGAGGACTACAGAAAGATCAACTATCAACTATACTTAGTCATGTGACCCAGACACAGGCTGCAAGCACTAAATGGCTAAGGCCGAATTTTGCCAACATTCTAAAAGTGCAGCAATAACAAGGTAATGGATGGAGTACTTGAACTAATCAAAGCCACTGACAATAGCTCGGGCCGCATCCCAATCCATTGTTTTGTTGCCCACCATGCCACCTCAATTTGGACCCAGCCGTATGCAAATCAGTCTTGGCCCTGCTCTGTTGGGAACAGTCAAACCAAACTGCCAAGTTAGGTCCTCCCTGAACTGGAATACCAGCAGTTTAAGACTGGTTTTGCCCTTAATATGGACTCTTCAGCCAGCTGTTGCTTGATTCAAGTGGCACAGTGAAAACAGGACTAATGTCTGGGCATACCCATCGCACTTAGGGTGTCAACTGCAACAACAACAAGCTGATGGATAGAATTCTTGACTTAAGCTCATCCACTGGCAATGGCTCAGGCCGTATCCTAAACCATCATTTTTCACCCACCATGCCTCCTCAGTTTGGACCCAGCCATATGCAAATTAGTCTTGACCCTGCACCAATGGGAACATTTCAGCACAAACTGCCAGGACAGGCCCAACCTGAACTGGAATACAAGCAACCTAGGACCAGTTTTGCCCATGTGTAGCTTAATTCCAATGGCACATTGAGCAGGGACCCACGTGTGTTCCAGTTGAGGGAGGACCTGGCTTGGCAGTTTGAGTTGGACTGTTACTATTGGAGCAGGGTCAAGACTGATTTGCATATAGCTGTGTCCAAACTGAGGTGACATGGTGTGCAAAATAACAATGGATTTGGATGTGGCATGAGTGATTACCGGTGACTGAGATTAATTCAAGCATTCCACCCATCGCTTTTTTGTAAACTTTCTAAAAGTGACATTTTTTAAAATTGTTATTCAAAATCTGACTTTACCATAAAAGAGGAATTCTGATTACAATTCCAAAGACACCAACCAAGATGTTTACGTGCTCCCGTTTGGAAGATATCCTTATTAAATGTGTTAAGGTAACTCAAATGTTACCCCATGGAAGAGGAAGGCCTTGCAACAGTGAAAAACTAAGTTAAGAGATTTTCACTATCAGGACATGTAAAACTTAAAAGTACATGTCCTGCTTTTTAAATACCTTGCACCCTACGCTGAGAGCTGCTTGGGGCTTATATGTATTAAAAAGGAAGGTTTGGGCCTGACAAAAGGTTTATTTTGCCAGGTCGAAATGGCTGTTTCAAACTCCACACACAGGCTGCAATGTCAGACCTGAGATAGGTTTGTCAGGCTATTTAAGTGGGTGGCACAACAAGTGCTACAGGCCCACTAGTAGCATTTAATTTACAGGCCCTGGGTACATGTAGTACCACTTTTCTAGGGACTTATGAGTAAATTAAATATGCCAATTGGGGACAAACCAATGTTACCATGTTTTAAGGAGTGAGCACCTACACTGTAGCACTGGTTAGCATTGGTAAACTAAGCAGTCCTATGGCCAACAAAAACAAGATCAGAAACTTATGGAGGAGTAAGGCCAAACATTTGGGGGAAGACCACCCTAAGGCTGACAAGTCTAACAGGAATGATATCTAGACTAGTCCCAGGCAAACCATGATAAATGTGAATTAGTAGAATGTTTGGATGAATCACGTATTAATGGGGTTAATGGGCCTTCAAGCCTTTTCACCGTTTGAGGGCCTGTGATTTAGATGATGTAGAACCATATGTCACATTTGTTTAAATCCCTGTGGTAGGGGTCGAGCACCTACAGGGAAGTGTGCTTTCCTTTCTATCTGTTAGCCTTGCAGGGATGGGAAGGCCCCACAAATGATCATTCATTTAAAAGAGAAATACTTATCACATGAGTCACCATCTTTTCTCCTCTTCCTTCTCGTGATTTGTAAACTTGGCCAGAGTATCTCAGAGAGTGAACTGTGATGATGGGATTGAAGGGGTATCAGAAAACTGGTGAAAACTATTGAATTTAAATTGAGATGAGCTGATAGATGCAGGACAGTAGCCAGTCCAACTCACAATATTGCCCATGGTGAGTTTAAGGACCTATGATCAGAGAAATAGAGGAAGGAGCAGGACATAAGGAAAAAGGACATGACCTGAGAAAAAAGAACAAAATATCTTCCTGACATCACCATTACAAGGATACTATTAACCAGTTAAAAATAAGGGTGAAACCTAAATGCGCATAAGGCAATACAAATCTGAGGCTAGGGAGGAAAGCCACTGAATTAAGAGGAGGGGTTTGATCAGACAAAAAAGTCATCCAATAATGAGCAAGCAGATGAACCAAAGCCCAATCTCTAGTATTATATAAGTTATCTATTTTTTAAATCACACAGGTGAATACTGTGTTAACTAAATGACAACTGCACGACATGTAGCAATTTTATTCACATCTCAAAGATGTCAATAAAACATACACAGCTAGATACAACAATGACAGAATGTGAAGAACAAAGTGTAGCTTGTTAAATTCAATTTTCCACCCTTTCATGTCCTCCACCTCAAGCCAGCATTGACTTATCGTGGAATTTGGTAATCTCTTCATGGCTATTTCAACATCTTTTGCCCAATCCTTCACAGTGTGAACTTAAACACGACCCTGCATATACCATCATTTTTCCAGAGATACCAAGCCAGTCATCTTTTATTGAAAATCTTAGAAATATTTTCTAAACTAAGGATATTAAATGCATCCTGTCTTTTAAGGCAATTTAAAATGACAAATGAGTAGACTAATTTATATAGTGTTCTATTTTGGGGGATTTTGTGGTGTAGCCAAAACATCCTACCTAATTTTAAATTGGTAGTCCTTTTATAAAAGTACTTTTTCTTAGCAGGTCACTTGAGTCTATAGGTTATAACACAGACAATATTTAATGTTTGCTAGTAGAGACATATATTTGTTTTGTGGTTTAGTACAGGTACAGAAGTCTACTGCAACCTTCCAAGTATTCAGGAAAAATATGTTCTGGGTATCCTTGGAGTGAGGACACTTGTATACCAACTGCGAAATGTGGATCAGAAAACCAATGTGGAGAAAATTTTAAATGTATAGAAACAGGTATGAAATATGATTATTTCACATCTAAGAAAAGCATAGTTCATGTATGTTGTTTTCATTATGCTAGCTTGCCTTCCATTTCAGGTGCTTGTAATAATATCTATGAATAGGTCTATGACTGAAGTTTGAGTCATGAATGTAAATATTTGGGCAACTTCAAATGAATTTAAGGCCTTTATTGTGTATTTGCTCCAGATGATTGATTTTCTCAGAATTCACAAAATCTGTATGTTATCTATAGAGGAATGCAAGCAAAGATTATGATTATGAGTGTGTCTGTGTGTCTTTGCATCGAAGAGGGAAAGAGTGGACACTTAAATGACAGCATTCATTATCTATAAGAATCTGCAGGCAGTTGGATCATTATGCTGAGAACAATACCAAACCTGCTTTCAGGAAAGAAAATGTGCATTTGCCATGTAGGAAATCCTATTTAATGTATGTTAATAAGTCACCCCTTGTGTGCCTTGTAAGTCCACATGGCTAGGTGTGTAATATAAATAAAATGTGGAACACTACATATTTGTAAACGTGTGCCCCCACAGTGACTAAATGTCCAAAATGTTTTTTCATTGCTTAGCTGGACTCCCCATGAACAGGCCTAAGTAAAATAAAAAACATTAATGTGTATCTTTGCCTGGGAAAATTATAGCAAAAGGATTCAAAGTTATTTTCCACTCAGTTTTAAAAATGTAATTTAATTTCAAAATCAGAATTCTGATACCTATGGTGGAAATCTAAGTGTATTATAATGTCTTTGAACTGCCTGGTCGAAAATTGGGACCGGTTTTGCCACACATCTCACCTCTAGAAGCACAATACACATTGTTAGCTGGAGGTAATGACACTGTTCTCCAGAAGACAATGGCCTGGTCTCTGGGCCCTAGAAGGCAGGGGTGTTATCAACAACAAGCCGCTTAACAGGTATTAGCTCTTTGGGAGGGTGCAGAAACCAATGGCAGAACAAAGAACAGCCTTCAAGTTCTTCTTTTGCCTCGGAGATGCTAAATGGGGCGGACAGGATCTCCTCTTGTTCATTCCCACGACCCTTCAAGACTCTGTGGCTCCAATACTGGCAAAAGGGAAAAGTAGTTCTTGCCCCTAATAGAGCAAGGGTATCTCATCTAAATAAATAAGTGGTTTGGGGAGAGCTAAAGACCTTTCTGATGAAAGAATGGGTTAGCCATTTTGAATTTAGGCCTATGAGATTTTGTTTAAGTGAAGTGAATAGGAAGTGCTACGACAGCAAGTGGGTATATGGTGAGAAAGTAGATAGGATTGGATGGGAAAAAAATCCTGTCACTGACTAAAGAATAGACTAAGGTTGCACCTCACCTCCACCTCCTTTCAGGTTCCAGAGTTTTAGATCAGCTTAAAGCCTATGTCATCCCTGAATACCTCTGCTGGTAAACAGAGAGGAAAGTCATAAGAATCTTGGGAAGAACAGGTAAAAGGTCATACGAGAGACTAACACTGAATTGCACTGACTGGAACTTATTCACCATCACATAGTCATTTGACTGAAGGGATGGCTCCACTCCGTCTTACTGTTGTAAGTGTAGGTACTTCTGAACCGACTGGAAGATAGGATTGCAGGTAAGTATATAATTCCAGCTGGTTGTACCACTAATGTGCCAATAGTGCTTCTAAGCTTACTGGTTTCAGCAACAGGTTGTGCTATGATGAACAGTAAACCGACCAAGAATCCAGTTGAAGGCCCCAGTATGCTGCCGTACACACACCTTTCAGAAACTGTGAGTGGACAAAAGAGAGTTAGAGCACACATCACAGTAAATATAAGGAATGACTAAGTGAGTAAATGAGGGAACAAAGAGGGCGGTAAACAAGAAACCTGATAGATGCACTATGTGTGCACACTTATATGGAAAGTGAAGCAACTCTTTGGCAGGCAAGGACTGAGTCCCAAGTGAGGTTTTGAGTGTGGCACTATCACTTTTCACCCAGACATTACCCCAAACCCAGGAAGTGAGTGACTGCTCTCTGGTTAATGGTCTAGTGTTCCTGCTCTTGCTAGTTTCCACTGACTTCTAGTGTTTCCAGCACCCGTGTACACAATGCTTCACTTGCGACTTGACAGCTCCTCAAAATATTCCTGGACCTGGGATCTTTTCATTTGAAGAACACCTGGCTGAAAGAAGTCTCAAGGGCTTCTGACTCTTGGTGGCACCCAGGGACTGGAACTGCTCTGTAAGGGTGAGATGGTGGGCATCTGGTTTGCTTTCTCCAGAGACATACAAAGCAGAAGGACTCCTGACTCATTCTGTCATTCATAATCTTTATTCAGTTTAAAATAAAAACATAAAAGTACACATACAGTTCTATAGTATATAAAATACATCATCATAACAGCATTACATCTGACATACTAAGACACTAGCAGTCAATACAAAATATGACACAATTCATAAAATACCTTTAGTTCTCACCATAAATAAAGTCCATAATGATAATGGAGTAATAACTACAATGATACAACGTTATTTCATCAAAGTCATAATAAAGTGCGAAAGTGCAATTGCAATTTTATAGGATTAAATTAGCCCAGCTGGGACATAAAATCAATATGTGCACTTGTTGTACTGGAATGGCCCAATTGATTAGAATGAAGAAGAATTGGGTTATTACATTTTCATATAGACATGGGTGTATGGATCAAGCAGGTTTACCTCTTTGATTCTATATAAAAAAACACTCTAGCTAGGGTCCACTATGGTAATGACAGACCTTCTTAATGCACAACTTTAAAAAATGATCAATGCGAACCTTTAAAAAAAAAATCCCCTCCCCTCCTTCCCCTCCTCCTTTTTTCCCCTTCCCTTTATTCCATTATAATCTTAAACAGCTTTCTTCTTTAAATTGCTGTTAGCCATTTCTTCTACTATGTATACCTTCAATAAGTCATTTTCTGTTTTGCTGACCTTTGTATTGCTATTAATATTTAAAGAAAGCTTTTCAAACATAAAAAAAAAAATCCAAGTCCATCATCGTCATTCTAAAACCTTTATGTCATTGGGACATTTTAGCTTGACTAACTGGTCTTTACCCCTTAAAAATGGGGTGCTAATTTCAGAATATGAATAATTATATTGTTAGGCCATCAAAAGGTCTTGTATGAAGCCTAAGTCAAGGTTTGTTGAATAAAATTACAATGTTTCCTAATATGGATGACTTTCCATTTAAAAGTGGCAAATTGGGTCCTCCAGAGAACATAAATACACATAAGCTTCATTACGGTTCCTTCTGTTTTTTCTCAAAATAATGTTTTTTTAAAATAATTTCCTAATTTCAGTAGAGGAGCTGCAAAATAAAATGATGTGCATTATGCCTTGAATCTATCTACCACCACATGGGCATTTTTCTGCTGACTCTAGCAATTGCTTCATCCTTGGGAAAGCCACCAATATGTGAACTGTACCTAGACATAAACGTGTCAGGACAAAGCGATATTGAGTATTAGATGTAATTAGAAGATACCTCTGTAGGCCCCCACTTTGGGCTACAGAATGGTATCTTATAACTTAGGACCTAGAAGTGTCTTTGGCACGTCTAACTTTTACCTTATCAAGGAGTAAGATATTTAGTTCCCTCTTGCTAAAATGTGTCATGCTGTCTGGTTCCTCTAACAATGACGGATTGTTGAACTGTGCCATCTCTCTTTTTATGTACGAGAGGCACGGAATTCTCAGCATGTGGTCTAATCTTTGGCAGTTCCTTATAATTGCTTTTGTAAACTTGGTCTCCTCTTCACTTGGTCTCCTCTTCATTCTTCACTCCAAATGCCACAGCTGGATGGGTTTCACCAAAAGTAAGGCTTGCCCTTAACCCACAGGTAGGCACTGGGCATAAAAGTGGTCCTCACAAACCTCTCCTCAGAACACTCCTTGACCTGTGAAGATCAGAAGAAGACTGCCCAGCTGTCAGAGACATGAAGGAAGACTGGACCTGGACCTGCATGTCTTGAACCAAGGACTCCTTACTCGGCACAAACTCATAGCTTTCCTGCTTTCATCGAAGACCACGCTGGAACCCCACTCTTCAGCAACCCACTGTTGCCAAGCCCCACCTCGGATCCAGCTTGCATCTTGCCCTGTGGACAACTCTTCGACAAACAGTTTTTCTCCATAAAGGTTTATATGCCCAAAGGTAAACTTTCCACTGGGATTAACCTGGATTAACCTGGTCTGTGTATCTGATTCACGCTCCATTGCATTAACTTTTGACTCTGGCTACTACAACTTAGGGGTCGATTACGATGTTTTTTCGGAGTCGGACTTTCTGACCGACTCGTACTCTAATTCGGTTTTCCCAAACGACGCAATACGATGCCCAAAACCCATTACTTACCAACCGACTCGGTTACTCCGAATCCGACTGGATATTCCTAACGAGAAGCCTTCGGAAACGCTGTAAGCAGCCACTTCCGAGTCCGATTTGGAACGCCCAATTACAATGCTTACTTCCGAGGCGCCGAATCGGTCGGACCAACCAACGTGTCAGAGCAGTTTGAAGGGGAGTATTTCTGCTCCGAATCATGTCACAACACGATTTCTGTGACCGAGACTGGGAAGCTTTGCATTCCATCGCGCATGCCATCCCTACACTGTACATCTACGATGAATACTACAACCTCAACCGACGCGGTCGTCGCAAATGGTAAGTTAGACACCTACCCCTACAGAAAAACACAACTACCCTGCGAATGACAATAAAAGAGAAAGCAGGGGCGCATCTACAGCCAAATTTGGGGGGGAAAATACGTCCAGCAATGTAAAGCCAATTCGAGGGGTGGGGGCTAATACGTCCAGCAATGTAGAGCCAATTGGGGAGGTGGGGGGCAAATACTCTCAGCAATGTAAAGTCAATTGGGGGTATGGGGGCCAATACTCCCAGCAAGGTTGAGACAATTGGGGGTTGGTGGGCTAATACTCCCAGCAATGTAGAGACAGTTGGGGGAGTGGGGGGCTAATACTCCCAACAATGTAGAGTCAATTGGGGGTGTGGGGGAATATACTCTCAGCAATGTAGAGCCAATTGGGGGGGTAGGGGGCTAATACTCCCAGCAATGTAAAGCCAAATGGGGGTGTGGGGGAAAATACTCCCAGCAATGTTGAGACAATTAGGGTGGTTGGGGGGGGCTAATACTCCTAGCAATGTAAAGCCAATTGAGGATTTGGGGGGCTAATACTCCCAGCAATGTAAACCCAATTGGGAGTGTGGGGGCTTATACTCCCAGCAATGTAAAGCCAAGTGGGGGCGTGGGGGCTAATACTCCCAGCAATGTAGAGCCATTTGGGGGTGGGGGCTAATACTCCCAGCAATGTAGAGACAATTGGAGTGGGGAGTGGGGGCAAATACTCCCAGCAATGTTGAGCTAAATTGGGGGTTTGGAGGGCTAATACTCCAAGCAATGTAGAGCCAATGGGGGGGCTAATACTTCCAGCATTGTAAGCCAATTGAGGGTGTGGGGGGCTAATACTCCCAGCAATGTTGAGACAATTGGCGGGGTTGGGAGGCTAATACTCCCAGCCATGTAGAGCCAATTGAAGGGTGGGGGGCTAATACTCCCAGCAATGTAAAGCTAATTGGGGGTGTGGGGGCTAATACTCCTGGCAATGTAAAGCCAACTGGGGGCGTGGGGGGCTAATACTCCCAGCAATGTAGAGACAATTGGGGGGTTTGGGGGACTAATACTCCTAGCAATGTAGAGCCAATTGAGGGTGTGGGGCTAATACTCCCAGTAATTTAAAGCCAATTGGGGGTGTGGGGGGCTAATACTCCCAGCAATGTACAGCCAATTGGGGGTGTGGGGGCTAATACTCCTAGCAATGTAGAGCCAATTGGGGGGATGGGTGGCTAATACTCCCAGCAATGTGTCCATGAATAATCTAACTGGTGCTCATGCAAAGTGCCTCAAGCTGCAGAAAACAGTAAAAAAACAAAGCCGAAGGTTACTTGGCAGGAAATGCATTCTCACACTGTGGCGGCAAATGCAAGTGTCAACTTTAAGGAATGCAACACAAAACCAGAGAGAGGGGGGACAAGGAGCTACATAAAGGTCCAGTGACTCGTGCTCCCGAAAAATACACTACAACCGAGAGTCACTGTTCCTAACAGAGGAAATCAAGGAAAGAAAGCTGTTGTCGTTCTACTACTGTGATTACTAGGGACAGTGTATCCTGTTCTTGGTGCCCTCACACACCCCGAAGGATGTCATGCTTCATCATTGGGCTATTGCTCCTCATCGGGCCGGCACTGCAATGCCCTATGGGTCCCCCGAAGGGTCACTTTTTCAGAGATCTTTTAGATAAAGCCGTAAGGGTGCGTGAGGGTGAGTGGCAGTGGTGTCCTAACGTGAAGTTAAAAAATGACTGGAGGGTGCCTAGAATGTTTATTGAGTAAAAGAGTCCCTCTGTAATTAGTAAAAACCAAGAAGGTAGTGCTGCTGTGAGGGATGTAATGGCCCTCTGTAGCTAGGTTTGTGACACACCCCTAGTGGGTATTTCTTTTAGGTCGTCATGTTTCGCGCAATTTAACGGTCTCAGGAGGAGATCCCATGCGCTTCTTCAGGACCAGAAAGTGTGTAGTCAAAGATAGAATAGATTTGTGGCCTGTGGTAGCTAATCTAGTGCCACTTAGAAGGTAAGGAAGTAGTATTCCAAGCTTGGCAGGAAGAAATCCCCATGAGAATCGGCTGAGGTTCCCTCAAGACAGTTCCTCGTAGGAAAAGAGGCCCATACACCTACCCGACCTCACGCCATCCCCGCCGCGGAACCGTAGGGCATTGCAGCGCCGGCCCAACGAGGAGCAATAGCCCAATTATGAAGCATGACATCCTTCGGGTTTGTGAGGGCACCAAGAACAGGACACACTGTCCCCAGTAATCACAGTAGTAGAACAACAACAGCTTTCTTTCCTTGATTTCCTCTGTTAGGAACAGTGACTCTCGTTGGTTGTAGTAACTTTAAGGAATGGGCAGAGTGGAGATGCTGGGGCTCTAGGGACTGTTGAAAAACCAACAGAGCCTCATCGTCTAGTAAATGGTCCCTTAAAAAACTGTGAAATACTCGGATGCTGCTGTGCAAAGATGACTGACCAGACACCCAAAGGGCTCAAGAACTGTCTGTGTGTCTGGGGAAGCTGTCTCAGCCTGGGCTGACGCACACAACGGTGGGGTTAAAGCCCATTGAGCCGTATGGGCGTTGAGTTCTATCATAAAGGGTTCTGTAAAGGCTTGGATTGGCAATGCGGGCAATCGGGCATTAGTTGATGGGCCGGTGCACCAGGGTCACCTGTGGGCCGTTTCGTAGGGGCCTATGTAAACCACCCCAAGAGACTGACTTGCTTCCCCATTCCCCATCAGGCCACTGCAATGTGGTGCCAGTATCTTGTCCATTCCCCAGCTGTGCTGTAAATTGAGGCTGGGGGCCAGCTTTTGGGGCATACTAACCGTGGCGCGCTGCCTCGAGTGCCCTGACAGAAGCACTATTATCTCACCCACCCGCCCATCACTGTCAGGTCATGGCAGGTGCAGGGAGGTTGCGTTGTAAGTTGGGGCTCGCAGGGAGGCAAGTTGCATTTGGCCATTCTAACCTACCCCCCAGCCCCTTGATCACCAACAGTGTGCTATTTTGAAACCTCCCTTGCCAGGGAAATGCACAGAGGCTCCAATGAAAGGGTTGATCACAGAATTTGTGCCAATGACTTTCAGAGTGACTGAGCATCATTGTGATCCCAATCCGACCATGGTTCCATAGCATGTTGTGTCTGTCAAATGAGGGAATGCTAACTGTATTGATATTATGCATTTTGCTGCTGGTTGTGGCTCGTATACTGCATTTTATGTTTAAATCTGTTTATTATTATTATCATTATTGGAAAAGCGATACAATATCTTTGAGCAATAAAATCCAATTTGCTGTTCATTTAACGTACTGTCGAAAATTCCCATACTCGAAGTACATTCTTGATACAATGCTCATATAATCATTTTCATCACAATGTATGACTCAACGTTGTAACTTAATTCTCTCTCTTTGAAATAAACCAATAACTTGAACACCCCCACGCCCCTCCCCTTCCGATAGTCCTAGTGCTATACAAGTTACAGTTATTAATAGTTCGGTGGTGTCCCATATCAATCGTTCTTGGGTGGTTGGTTCTTCCTTTCCGGGCCGGTCAGGCGCAGCACTCTCAGGTATTTTTGGCTGAGTGATTTCATTAAACTCTGTTGATAATAACATTAAAAATGGTTTCCACACTTTCTGAAACGAAGTCTCCGGGGGGCATATTAGCAAGCGGCAGCGATAATCATCGCTGACAGCGCTTAGCGTGAATATTAATATCGCCGGCTATCGCTGGTATTTATCGCCATTGCAGCGCTGTATTACCAACGAATAGTGCAATGGCGATAATTATACCAGCGATAGCGGGGGAAATTCGCCAACATCGCTGTAAAACCAGCGATGTTGCAGTACAAACGGTGATGACCTTGCTGATACGACCCTGTGGTCGTATCACAATAATCCACCCCCCCATGTAATGAATACATAAGTCAGGAATTTAGCAGTTCTTAAATTCCTGCGTTAATGGGGGCTTAGCGTGTGTTTCATTGTCGCTACGCGGGTCCGGGGCATCCTTGTTAATAGCCCGGAGCCGCGTTACCGATGATTTTCCTTGGAGTTATGTCAGGAATGCCTACTTCGCATCTCATTAGCGATGCGAAGCAAGGCGCTCGTAAAACGGGCGCTATCACCAGGGAACACGCGCTAAGGCCTGTTAGCGTGTCCTTGGTGATACTGCGATATAATTATCGCCGCTTTTCGGCCGAAAACGGCCGCAAAAGCGGCGATAAGGGGCTTGCTAATATGCCCCTGAGTTAGCTAAGGAGGCCGAAATACTCTCCATACCCAGGATGTACCATATCCTATGTAACCAACCTACGTAAGTGGGTGGGGTTGATGTTCCCCAGTGTGTCAGGATGTTTTAAAGAGCTGCCCCTAGTGCCAACCCCATCTGTCGTCCCCTACCGCTTTTGAGTGGATTTGTAATCGGATTGGGAAGGCCTAGTACCACATACACTGGCATTCTCGGTATCTGCGTATCAAATAGTTGGTCTACGTCATCTAAAATTCTGGACCAGTAGGTCGTTAATGTCAGGCATTCCCACAATAGGTGCAATAATGTTCCCTCCTCTTCACACCCCCTCCAGCAAGTAGAGCTCCTGTCCGGGTTAACTCTATGAAGGCCCACCGGCGTAAGAAACCAGTACGTAGCTATTTTCATAGCCGTTTCAATACTGGCCACATTGAGAGATGTGTGTTTTGCTCTATAGTAAATCCCTTCCCATTCCTTCTGTGTTAACTCTCTACCTAGTTCTCTCGCTCATCTTTTCTGACTGGGTGTGGCGTGTGGTTGCGCTGAGTGTCTAATCATGTCATAGAGTTCTGATATCAGCCCCTTGTCGTTCTCTTTAGTGATTAACCATTTTTCGTAGCGTGTTAGCCGATGGCTGGCATGCGCTCATACCTCGGGTTGAAGCACCCAGTGCCGCAGTTGCATGTATCTTAACCGTTCCGTCTCTGGTACCCCAAAGTCCTCTTTTATCTGTGGGAATGAAATTATTCCCGATAAGGCGAACAAATGCCCCACTGATCGGCATGGAGTCCCATGCCATGCCTGAAATGCCTTGTCTGCCATTCCCGGTGTGAACTCCCTGTTTCCAAATAGAGGCGTTAAAGGCGATGGAAATGACGTGAGCTTCCTTGCAGTCGCTACCCCATCCCATACTTTCATTACCGATTTTGTGATCGGTGTGAGAAGTTGGCCTGGCATATGCTGTCCACTAGTTATAGTGGGCACCTTGCACCAGTCCAAACGACCTTTATTGATGATAGGTTTAAAGACAACCTTTATTGAAAGCTGTCCTAGTGGTAGCTATGGAGAGCAGCCTTCAGGCTAAGTCTTGAAGGAGTGTTAAGCTGTTTGTTTTACCAATTGTAATCTCGTGAATGACCAAATGAAAGGAGAACCACACCAGGTATATATATAAAATATATGTATTTATTACTAAACACTACCCAATAGTCTCTTTTTGAGGCTAGAGGTCAAAGTACACAGGTTACAAGTCAAATAGCACAGTAAATTAGCACAATATACGATTAGCCCTAGGGGCGTACCAAACCATATATTAAGAAAGTGGTATAAGAACCACGACTTAAGTAGACACAAGGCCTAGAGCCTGTAGAATCGCTGGGACCCCAAGGAACCACCCAAGGTAGTGACATAGGGGACCCACGGGGGCTGTGTGCAGTGTGTGAACACAGCCGCGAGCACTGTTAAAGTCTATGGGAAAGTCGCGGTACGAGTTTTAGAGTTTAAGGACACTAGAAATGGATGAGGACCAAACCCTCTGGGACTTAGACAGTTCTAGGGTTAACACCCATGGGAGCACTGGAGTACTTGAGTTACCTCACCCAGGGAAGCCGGGTGCATAGGTGTCGAATGGTGTCGGGTCGCGTCGTCGATTTCAATGGCAGCCTGCAAAGAAGTGCTGCTGCCGGGAAGATGCGAAGTGTCCGAAGAGATCCAAGCCTGGATCGGAGGTGAGAAGAACCTGAAAGCAGAGGGGACAGAGTCTGGGTCACTTGCCAGTGACCAGGGCACGATAGGCGAATGCCCACCTATGTCGGGTGTTTCAGGTGAAAGAGGTGAAGCTTAACTCTTCAGCCACGAGGCCCCAGAGGTGTCGACGATGACCAGGAGCTGGATTCGAGCTGTCCCACAAAAGATCTCAAGTGCTGCAGCATTGGTGTCCGGATTGAACACAACAAACCTTGGCAACAGCAACCCACGCAGAAAGGAGAAAGATGCTTCGGTGCAGACCAGCAAGATCTGAGGGACTCACCACACGGTGGGAAGTCAGGGCACGTCTGGAGCAACCAGAAAAGTCCAAAGAAAATCAGAGTTGCCTTCTCAGGGACCCACCAGTTGACGGACCAGGGATTGCGAAGGAGCCTCAAGCGGAAATGCAAGAAGCGGGTTCACGGAACACTCGTGGAGTGTAGGCTCACAATCTTTGACGCAAATGGTGCTTGGGGTCTGGGCTACAAGTAACCCAAAGCAGGACTTCAAGAAACGTCTAGAAGTCAATGCACTAGCAAATGTGCACGGTGACCAGGAGTTCTGGTTCCACGCTACTCACAAGGGCTGCGGGTCTCAGCTTTGCTGGGAACTCGGGTCGGCCTCTGAGATGTCTGGAAATCTTCTTCTTGTGTTGCAGATGCTTCGGAGTCCGGCGGGAGCTTCGTAGATGCAGACCAGCAAAATGCTTTGTTGGTGCCTGCCAAGCAGGGGAGTCACTCCTTGACCCCAAGGGAGATTTCTTCAGTCCTCTAGTCTTGAGTAGAGCGTAGAAGTTCCAGGATTCAGCTTCAGAGTTTCGTCCAGGGATATCTAAAGTCCTTTTGCCAGGGGTTTCTTACTTATACCTAAGAAAGGGGTTGGACTAACTCTGGGGACCCACCTATGGGAGGGTTTGGAAAGAGGGGTGGCTACACCCATTTCCTTTGTCCAGTTTCGCGCCAGAGCAGAGGCTGGCAGCCCCTGCAACCGGTTTGAACTGGGGTATGCACGAGGACACTAAATGTGCCCCCAGTGCAGGACTTCAAAGCACTCTTGGAGTGCACCCACCCAGCCCTAATCCACTAAGGCCTGTCTGGGAGGTGGTAACACCTCCCTGTGACAGGAAACCTATTGTCCAGGCCTCCCCTGCCGGAGGTTTGGTCAGCAGCAGGAGGCCAGACTCGTGTCTGTTGCTGCAGCATCCATTTTGTGATGCCAGGCTCTGTAAAGTCTCTACCGGGTATACCGGTGCTGTCATGTCTCTCCCTCTAGAAGGGTGGGATCATACTCCCACACCAGTTACTGGTATGGGGGTATGATTCCAAGGTGTTTGACACCAAACACGACATGTTTCCGTGCAGCCATCCCAAAGTTAGCATTTACCGTGAGGATATAATGCACTTAAGAGTATATGGTCAGGCTGCACCACATACAACCCCGGAGAGGAGATTCCGAAGGCTGCAGATGGGCTCTGCTCATGCATGGGTACCCTCTCACATAAAACCAAGCACCCTGCCTTCAGGATTGATAAGGCCTGCCATAGGGGTGACTGATAGGTTTCTATGTGCAGTGATAGGTGAGATATAGTGAACCTATATCTCTGTAAGGGGTGCATGCACCACCTTACTCAGGCTGCTGTAGCAGTCCTGTGGTGTCATTTTGGAGGGCCTTCCAGGGGTGGCACAATACATGCTTCAGCCCCTGGTAGGCCTCTGGGGTACCTATGCCCTGGGTACATAGTATACCATATACTAGGGACATATAAGGGCACCCCAGAATCCAATCTGAAGTGTACTTAAGGTACATGGAATCCATTTAGAGAGGAAGCAGCTAGGCTGGGGTCCTGGATAGCAGGGCCCCAGCCAGACTAAAGTCGAAAAACAGTGATACATCAGCAAAAAGTAGGGGTAACCATAAGAGGCAGATCCTACTCTCCTACACAACCCCCCCCCCCAAACGCAGGGACATTAAACTAACCTTGACCAGTTGAGTCTTCATGTTCTAAGTGGAAATATCTGGAGAGTCCATCTGCATTGGCATGGTTACTCCCAGGTCTATGTTCCACTGTATAGTCCATCCCCTGTAGGGAAATGGACCACCTCAAAAGTTTGGGGTTTTCACCCTTCATCTGTTTTAACTATAAGAGGGGCTTATGGTCTGTCTGAACAATGAAGTGAGTGCCAAACAAGTATGGCCTCAACTTCTTCAGAGCCCAAACCACAGCAAAGGCCTCCCTCTCAATGGCTGACCAACGTTTCTCTCTGGGGGTCAGCCTTCTGCTAATAAAAGCTACTGGCTGATCCTGACCTTCATCATTCAACTGTGATAGTACAGCCCCTACCCCCAACTCAGATGCATCTGTTTGCACAATGAACTTTTTGGAGTAATCAGGACTCTGGAGAATGGGAGCAGTGCACATGGCCTGCTTCAGGTCATCAAATGCCTTTTGACAGCTAACTGTCCACTGAACCTTTTTGGGCATTTTCTTAGAGGTTAAGTCATTCAGGGGTGTCACTATTGATCCATACCCCTTGACAAATCTTCTGTAATACCCAGTCAGGCCTAAGAAGGCTCTCACCTGAGTCTGGGTAGTTGGAGCAAACCAGTCCATGATGGTCTGGATTTTGCTCTGCAATGGTTGAACCTGGCCTCCACCCACAAGGTGGCCCAGGTACACAACCTGACTCTGCCCTATCTGGCACTTAGTGGCCTTGATAGTTAGGCCTGCCTTCTGCAGGGCCTCCAAAACATTTCTGAGGTGGACCAGGTGATCCTCCCAGGTGGAGCTAAAGACAGCAATATCATCTAGATATGCTGCACTATAGGCTTCCAGACCTGTAAGGACTGTGTTCACCAACCTCTGAAAAGTGGCAGGTGCATTCTTCAAACCAAAGGGCATCACCACAAATTGGTAAAGCCCACCAAGGGTAGAAAATGCAGTTTTTGGCTTTGCATCATCAGCTAGTCCAGAGGTCTTCAAACTTTTGTAGGTTGAGCCCCCCCAGTTGAATTTTTTGAAATGTCGGGCCCCCCCACCACCTGACAGAAATTTCTGGAATCTGGTACACTACATAATTGACCGCCACGCGCATATCACGGGCCATATCCGGCAAATAATGTTCAACGCAATATGAGTTTAGTTAACTGTAGGTTTGTGAGTGGGTGTGGTTAAATGACAGAGGCTTATTACACAGCTCAAAACAAAATTCTCCAAGATAAAATGTGCGTAAATTGTTTTTACTAGGATGCTTTGTTTTACACATGACAGATTGATAATAACACCACCAACATTAATGTGACGGGTGCGCCTGTCTTTCGCCACAGAGACGGTCAATCTGTGGATGGATTTTTGCTACTGCCATCCTCAGGTTGTGCTCCACATCCAGTCTTGAACGGTACTTAGTCTTTAATACCGCAAGTGCTGAGAACCCAATCTCACATAAATAGGACGAGCTGAAAGGCAAGAGAGTTTTGATCGCAGTTTCTCTCAAAGCTGAATATTCTGCAGACAATTTCAGCCAAAACTCTCCCAGTGAGACTTTGCTGAAATGCATCTGCAGAGTGCGGTCACTTTGGAGATCAATCAGTTCTTCCTGCATACGAATCGGGAGATGGCTTGCCACCTCTGCCAGAAATGGTTGAAAGACCCAGTCATTGAAGTGATCGTTGTCCTCAGGAAAATACTTTTGCAAACTGTCCCTGAGAGACGTCAGGTGATTTTTTATTATCAAAGCAACATTTGGAAGTTCATATTCCGTCTCCGCAAGAGCATCTACTAAACATGGAAACTGCTCAAACAGGCCATCTTCAACTAGTCTTCTCCACAATTCAAGCTTCTTCTTGAATGCAGTTATTCTTTTATTCATGGTAAAAGAAGTCATGTCAGCTCCTTGCAGAGACAGATTCAGGGAATTTAACTTCTCAAAAATGTCAGCAAGGTATGCTAGCAGCACAAGCCAGCGGGGATTGCATAGTTGTTCTGCTTTGCAGGGGTCCAAACACAGGAGAAACTGCCGTACTTCATTCCTTAATTCAAAGATGCGAGACAGCACTTTCCCCCGGGATAACCACCGCACTTCTGTATGAAACAGCAAGCCATCATGCTCAGCTCCCATTTCTGCACATAAAATTGCAAATAGACGAGCTCTTGTGGGATGGGTCTTTATGAAGTTTACTATTTTTATAGCAGAATTCAGCACATCCTCTAGTTCGCTGTCCATGTTTCGAACAGCAAGGGCTTCCCGGTGTATCATACAGTGGGTCCACAGAATATGTGGAGCCACTTTCAATACGTTAGCTTTTAGGCCAGCCCTAGCACCACACATTGAAGGAGCACCATCTGTGCAGATCCCAACACAGTTTTCCCATTTTAAGCTATGGATATTCAGGAAGTCATTGATAATGGCAAACAAATCAGATCCTGTTGCCCGCCCCTTGATTGGCTTGCAAAATAAAAAATCTTCTAATACTAGCGTTTCATAACAGTAACGAACATAAGCAATTAAATGGGCATCCTTTGACACATCAGTTGCTTCATCCAGCTGCAAAGCAAACAAACTTGATTTCAACCGGGCTATGAGCTGTCCCTGGATATCTTCTGACATGTCAGAGATGCGGCGGCAAACTGTTGTGTCTGAGATGGGTATACTTTTGAACTTCTCTGCTGCTTTTTCACCAAGCATTGTCCTAGCTACATCGAGCAATGCTGGGAGAATCACCTTTTCTCCATCTACAAAGGGCCTTTTGTTTTTGGCAATGTGGTATGCTACTTGGTATGATGCTTTTAATGCATTTGCAGGAGTATTTGCCACATGTTTCACCCCTTCTTTCTGGTGAGTTATCTCTTGCAACTTCCTGGCAAAAGAATCTCTGCTTTTTCCTGCTAGAGACCCATGTTTCGTTTCAAAGTGACGCCTTAGTTTGGTTGGCTTCAAGCTGTCGTTGGCTAAGATCACGCCACAAACCACACACTGTGGTCTACTTTCTCCACTAACTACAATGCAGGTGAAACCAATATCCAAATAGGAGGAATCATATTTCCTTGTTTTTGCAGCTTTTCTCTCTCCATCTGTTTCTGTTTCAGCTTTTCGCTTGAGCACTCTACCATCTTTAGGGAGCAGGAAACGATCCATTTCAAATGCTTGCTTAACCTAAGATACAAAATTTGAAGCTGCATGTTAATGAATAGTAGTACATGGCTGCAATTTTACAGCTGCAGGAGGTATAGCAGGTTTTTAACTTTGTAGTTTCAAAAAAATCTGTAAAAAATTCTTCTTATGTTTAAAATAAAATAAATTTGAATAAAAGAATAATTCTGTGGTAAGTGGATAAAAAGGAAGTCTAGCTCATCCGGGCTTTAAGTAGGTGCTCCCAAAATGACTGCAGTATGTATATGCTGTATACCACCAATGAGGCTCTGCAAGTTACTTGTTCAATGGTTAGTGAGGGCAAACGTCAGCACTGCCCCTTCACCCATCACTGAAAAACAAAGGTGTACCTTCTTATTCACTTCCTCAGATGTTCCTGCTGCTTGAAAAGGAGTCCTCGGCCTAGCGATCAAGTAGCTTTTTCCTTTGCAATGAAGAGAAAATGTTTAAGAAATATTACTTGCATGTTCTCAATATGTTTTTCAAAAGACACTGTGAAAGCTCGAGAGATCAGAATCATAGTGATGGGCAAGGGAGTGAATGACATGCCTAGAAGTTACCTGCTGCCTTATCTTAAGGGCAAATAAAGTACGGCATGATCTGCAAGTTATTAGTTTGAAGTCCTAATGGCTGGTAAGATAGCCAGGATCTCCAAGTTAAAAATTTGATTTCTGGCAGGCCACATTAGCTTTCCATTCTTTCAAGTTTGTTAAATTGATCTTGCATGTACTTCATCGTAGCTCCTTCACTTCAATATTCCCCATAACCAACAGATCCACTCTCCTGAAAGCAACAAGTTTCCTTTACCTTGCCAATATTTCAAAACGGGCAGTTCCTCTGCAGAGAGGCAAAGGATTGTATGAGCATGTATTCGGAATTTTTTTTATGACCCACTGAAAGCCACTATGTGAAACTTGCACTGCCTTTGATTCTCAAATCCAGAAGTCCTAATCATAGTGACAGACACAAGAGGTTGTACATAATTTTCATGGGGCCCTGGCCTTTGCTCGTAGGCATGTGCGATTTTACAGACAGAAGGCCAGGCAAAAAAGCACTGGGGGAAAAGAACTAATTATACAGCATCAACAATGGTCCATGTAACGTATGCTGCTCAATGGCATCTGTAAAGGGACAAGGAGGGCTCCTGGGATACTCTGTACCGCCACACTGTAGCTTCTAAAAATGTTGTATTCGAAACATAAATCTTTTCTATGCCAATGCTAAGACACCATTGGTTAAGACACCACCTTGATATATTGGGAAAAATTGGTGCCAATAATTACTTTAAAAATATTTTTCTTTCATAGTTTTACATTGTACAAACTCAGCTCCCGGGCACTGGAACACTTTAAATGAGCACCAGTTACATTACACAGGGTCAGATTCGTTTTCTTTACGCATGGATAAATTACGTTATTTCGTCCAAGATCACTTGATGTTGCGCCGAGGCTGGGATTCAAACGTGCCTCCCAGCTCTGGCTATAAAATCACATCCTCTCCCCTTTAATTCGATGGGGTGGAAAGTATCAATCCAAGTACACCATGCGAACGAGCACAGTGGATGAGTGCAAACTAAAAGAGGGTGGGGTTTGCTTACTGTGATTGCTTAATGAAAAAAAGGAGTTCAAATGATGCAGTGTACAGCATAAAGTTCTAGAAAACTGGGGCATTTTATGGCCAAAATATTCCACAGGTATAATCCCCAATTTGTCTTATTCCCAAAAAGCATACAACCCTCAAAGTCAAGCCCATACTGGCCCAAACAATTTTCCTGGGCCGGTTTTAGGGCAGTACAACTGGTGCAGCCAATGTGTTCATTAATAACTTTTGGTTTTAAAAGTACTTGCTGTTTCCTTGCTGTCTAGCAGTTTTCAGGCAACAGTAAAAATGTCAAGATAATGCAGGTGATTCATGTTTCTGCTGAAGAGAGATGTTTTGTCTAGTCGCATTTTTCACTCATGATGTAGCACAGAGGGCTAATGTGCCTGCTGCAAAGAACGTATACCATGCAGATCACTCAACGGTATTCCTCACCGTTTTGTTGAACATTTCCTATAGAATGCTTTATACACATAAGATTCATTGCCTCTTTATAACCAGTGCTTAGTTTAAGCCGATGGTTGTCTGTAGGTTCCACCGGCACTCATTTCTGGTGACCAGCACTTATTTTTTCTCATTCACATTTACCTAGAGAACAACAGGAATAAACGAACACACAAAGGGGAAGAAAGAGGAAAAGAAAAACGGAAATAAGTCACAGAGGGAGAAAGGAGGAAACTGCAAAAGTGAGATAAAGGTGCAGGGTGTGACTGGTAGTGGATTAAAAGGCATGACATTACAAAACAACGCATTTGGAAAACTAACATTTATTATTGTTGGCTTTGGGCATTTGAGCCGAGCTCTGGGCACTGTGTACAATGTGTGTGATGCAAAGTGCTCTGACACCCTATGGTTGGTATGAGTAGCACTATAAAACAAAAGAAATGCATGTGAGAAAGGGACCGCGGAGAGTTGAGTGGCACTATTGGAAGGTGGTAGTGAGGGAGTCTGTGGAGATGGAAGTTATTGGGGGTTTGGGTGCCAAAAAGATTGTCGCACCAGGCGCCCTTAACTCTAAAGCTGGTCCTGCAACCACCCAGTGTGTTTCCTACCCGTGAAGCCTCATATTCAGAGAGCACATAGAATAGTTGAGCTGCTGTGCCAGTTGCTTCGAGAAAGGAAGCAGTCTCCCAAGCCTGCAGTTTTTTGTGGAAACATAGAATAGATATATATTATATATAAAAATGACAGCAAATGAAATAGAGTCCTCAAAATAAGATTTAAATGGCTTTTCACATTGGATTAGCAATGGGAAAAATCGAGACTGCAAAATGGGACGGGCTCCTCAAATAGTGCACTATTAGCTTGAGATGTGCCTAAACTGGCAGTGGTGGCAAGGTCTTGATCGCCAGTCCATTTTGTTGCCCTGGATCCAGTGGCGGCTGCTTCAAATCAAAAGTGGAAAGGTGTGGGTGGGTAAATTAAACACCCAAGTGAAAACTGTAGAAACCAATGGGAAAAACACATTAAAAACCAGGTGCAAGTAGAATCAAAGCAGGAAGGCACCAGTGTGCTGAAGAAAGCAACGCCCTACGTGCACAACACCTGCAAAACTAGTCAAGTTCGTCAATAGCTTCCTTATCAGCCTCTCCCAAAATATTTAATCTGTTCACTCCCTTCATGTGTTTGTGGTGCGTGACTCTCTGGTTGCATGTGTATTTTTGGCTGTGCTGTGTGTACAGATTCCGTGAGGATGAGGTACTCTTGTTTTACTTCCTGAAAATAAAACGTCTTTGCTCTCTTGTGTTCTTCTGTTGTCTGGTAACAAGTGGCTGCCTAAGAGTGAATTGGTGAGTCCCAAGTGGATAGAAGAGTTTTTGTAATAATGTAAAAATGAAAATCCCTTTTGAACAGCAGAAGGCGCCGTGCTCCAGGTTTTTGTTGTCTATCATTGGGCACACAGAGTTTGTTTCTCCCTTGCTCTGTTCCTATGGGCCTTGCTGAAACCCCCAGAGATGTTTCTTTACACTACAGAAGTATGGGCACGTTGTGCCCCATAGCAATTCTCTTTAAATTACCTTGCTCTGCATAGGTGCAAAGGTTTATGATTGCTGTGTATGACATTTTCATAATTTCAGTGTAATTATGAGGTACATTTCAACGACTATGAGTGACACTTTCTCACAAGCAAAATCAAGCAATGAAGATGAGGGGAACATAAATATCTGAAATTGCACACATTGAGCAACGTGACTGCACCAGCAAAAGCACATTTTCATAGCATACCAAGTCAGTGTAACAGTAGATCATGACTTACACTCTCTTCCTGCACCAGGGCAGTGGCGGTCTGACCTCTGTCACCTTAGCACAGTGAGTAACTGAATGTGTTGTAATGTGACACACTGTACAACTGGCACCCACTGACTGTAGGCAGCTGCCTGATCGCGCACTGTCAAAAGTGAATCTGCTAATTAACACACACACACACTCGGGTGGCAAGTGCACCGCACAATACACTGAGGCTGAATAAATCGAATTACTATAGTTAGGCCTTAAAAAGAAACATTTCAATATTTCCTGCCAGGTGACTCAGTGTGACCAGCGCTGCTCAGCTCACTTTAATTAACTACATGATGTATTCTGGGAGCTGTAGTGCAGACCGGGTCCAAGTGAAGACAACACGTTGCTGATTTGTAAAAAGAAAAGTCCATGGCAGGCAGGTGTGTGAGAGGGAGGAAGGGCGGAGATCTGGAGAGCCACAGGCCCTTTCTAAATAGATTTGTTTAAATAACCTGCTGAACGCAAGAGCGCTAGAGTTTGCTGGTAACTTTACTAGGGTGGGCAGACTTTCGTCCCAAGCTTCCCTCCCCTCATCAACTTTACTTGATGCATCCTATTCCATCGAGAAAAAAATCAACATTTGTACAGAAACAGAACCCTATTACAGTTTCTGCTCTATATACCTTGCAAAACCGGGGTACAGAGAAGACATTTGGAAGCCTCCCAAATAAAAACTCCTCTGTTCCTGACAGGCCTCGTGTTCCTTCGATTTCCCTCTCTCCCCTCCCGCCCCCACCCCATCCTTCACCCCCCCCCACCTCTGCCCTGACTTAGACAACTACACGGAAGTGAAAGAATATTTGCACGAAGGCTACAAATATTAGAAATTAAAGGCACATTAAAAAAAAAAAAGGAACACGTCGTGCCCCAGTGCAAGATATTTCGAATTAACTTCGTGTCCCTTCGATTTCCCTCTCTCCCCCCCTGCCCCCACCCCATCCGACGCCCCCCACCCACCCACCTCTGCTCGGACAACAACACGGAAGTGAAAGAATATTTGCATGAAGGCTGCAAATAACAGAAATTAAAGGCACATTAAAACAAAAGAATGAGCACGTTGTGCCCCAGTGCAAGATAGTTAAAATTAACTTTGTGTCCCTTCGCTTTCCCTCTCTCCCCCCTGCTCCCAACCCAGCCTCCCTCCAGCCCCCTCCCCCCATGCCCACCTCTGCCCGGACTTAGAGAACTATACAGCAGTGAAAGAATATTTGCACGAAGGCTGCAAATAGAGAGAAATCAAAGGCACGTGAAACTTACCTATTGGTGGTTTAAATCTTCCGACAGCAGCAGGAACACACCAGTGCATCAGCAGAAGAATCCTTCACGTCGACGAAGAAAAATGCAGATCTCACACCAGGATAACGTCGACAGGACAGCCACCAAAGAAGAAAGTAAATCCAGCAAACGGCAGGAGTGAAGAAACGCCACACTACCCAAAAAGTAGAAGAATTCAGGAGCTTTATGCTCCTGATTTCTCAGCTCTTCCTGCCATCTGTAAAGCTGTTCCCTTCATTGGTGCAACATCAGTGATGACGTTGCAAGTGCTGATTGGCTGCTCTGCAGGAGTTCGCCAATCCAAAAGCCCCATTTGAAATGGGGACGAAATTCAGGAAGTAAACGTACTTTCGACGTGGGACATTTGAAAAACAGAGGAGAGATTTTCAGGTGGAGTGCGCGCCCCCCCTGAGATGTTGGCGCGCCCCCCCAGGGGGGCGCGCCCCACAGATTGAAGAAGTCTGAGCTAGTCTGATCTGCCAGTAGCCAGCTGTCAGGTCAAATGTGCTTAGATACTTGGCTGAGGCCAAAGTGTCTATTAGCTCATCTGCCCTGGGGATTGGATGGGCATCAGTCCTAGTGACTGCATTGAGGCCTCTGTAGTCCACACAAAACCTCATCTCTCTCTTGCCATCTTTGGTGTGAGGTTTAGGCACCAGGACTACTGGGCTAGCCCAAGGGCTATCTGAAGGCTCAATGACACCCAATTCCAACATTTTCTGGACTTCTGTCCTGATGCAGTCCCTGACCTGGTCAGGTTGCCTGTAAATCTTACTTTTAACAGGCAGACTGTCCCCAGTGTCCACTTCATGAGTGCACCAGGTGGTCTGACTTGGAGTCAGAGAGAACATGTGTCTGAACTGATTGAGCACCTGTCTACAATCAGTTTGCTGCTGGGCAGTGAGGCTGCCTGCCAAGGCTACACCATCTACTGACCCATCATCAGGGTTCTGTGAGTGCAGGTCAGGGAGTGGGTCACTCTCTTCCTTCTGTCCCTCATCAGTTGCCATGAGCAAGCCCATGTCAGCCCTGTCCACATATGGCTTTAGCCTGTTGACATGGAGCACCCTATGGGGGCTCCTGGGAGTTCCCAGGTCTACCAGATAGGTAACCTCTCCCTTCTGTTCAACAATTGTATGGGGGCCACTCCACTTGTCTTGGAGGGCTGCTGGGGGCCACTGG
The DNA here is from genome assembly GCA_963921515.1 of Calotriton arnoldi. Classification (NCBI taxonomy): domain Eukaryota; kingdom Metazoa; phylum Chordata; class Amphibia; order Caudata; family Salamandridae; genus Calotriton; species Calotriton arnoldi. Next base: position 1,781,563 of record CAWUFW010002293.1, read on the forward strand.
CTCCAGCACCCACACCTTCTGTCCTGGCTGGTAAACAGTCAGCACAGCCTTTTGGTCATGCCAGGCTTTCTGTAATTCCTGGCTAGCCTCAAAGTTTTTGGTTGCCTTTTTCATATACTCAGCCATCCTGGAGCGGAGACCAAGTACATAGTCCACTATGTCCTGTTTAGGGTGTTTGAGAGGTAACTCCCAACCTTCCTTCACCAGACACAATGGACCCCTGACAGGATGGCCAAACAAAAGTTCAAAAGGGCTGTAGCCAACCCCCTTTTGAGGCACCTCCCTGTATGCAAATAAAAGGTAGGGCAAGAGTATGTCCCATCTTCGCCTAAGCTTTTCTGGGAGCCCTTTAATCATGCCCTTCACGGTTTTGTTGAATCTTTCAACTAAACCATTGCTTTGTGGGTGATAGGGTGTGGTGAATTTATAAGTCACTCCACACTCCTTCCACATTGCAGTCAAGTAACTGGACATAAAGTTTGTAACTCTGTCAGATACTACCTCCTTAGGAAAGCCCACTCTTGAGAAAATTCCCAGGAGGGCCCTTGCCACCACAGGTGCTGTAGTGGTCCTAAGGGGAATGGCTTCTGGCTACCTGGTGGCATGGTCCACCACCACCAGGATAAACCTGTGCCCGGATGCTGTTTGGGGATCCAAGGGACCAACTATGTAAATCCCCACCCTCTCAAAGGGAACCCCCACCACAGGTAGTGGTATCAGGGGGGCCTTTGTGGTGCCACCTGCCTTCCCACTGGCTTGGCAGGTTACACAGGAGCGACAAAACTCCTTGGTGTCTTCAGACATGTGGGGCCAGTGAAAGTGAGGGGCAATCCTGTCCCAAGTCTTGTTCTGGCCCAGGTGACCTGCTAAGGGAATATCATGGGCTAGTGTCAATAGGAAGCCCCTGAACTTCAGAGGTATAACCAACCTCCTGGCTGCTCCAGGCTTGGGGTCTCTACTCTCTGAGTACAGGAGTCCATCATCCCAATACATCTTATGGGTGCCACTAGCATTCCCAGCAGCCTCAGCAGCAGCTTGCTGTCTGAGGGGTTCAAGAGAGGGGCAGTTCAGCTGCTCCTGGCTCAGATCTGCCCTGGAAGGGCCCCCTGTCCCCAAGAACTCAACCTGATCAGGTTCAAGCTCCTCTGGGACAGTTCCTTCTTCAGGCCTGAGATCATCTTCCTCAAAAGACTGATCTTCTTCCTGAGCCAAGGGGAAGGCACTGCCTTAACCCTACTGCTCCTCCTCTTGGGAGGCACCTGGTCCATTATTCCAGAATCCAGGGCCTGTTCAGTTTTTGACATTTTTGCCTGTGACCTGGTCACAGCAAAGACATGTGCAGGGATCCCTAGCATTTCTGCATGTGTCCTGAGCTCCACCTCTGCCCAAGCTGAGGTTTCAAGATCATTGCCAAGCAAGCATTCGACTGGTAGGTCTGCACTCACCACAACCTTCTTAAGGCCAGTTACACCTCCCCAGGAGAAGTTAACAACTGCCAGAGAATGGTCTGTTCTGACATTGCTAGCATTGGTCACTTGGTACATTTCACCAAGTATAATCTGCCCAGGATCCACAAGATCTTTTGTCACCATCGTGACACTTGCTCCTGTGTCCCTGAATGCCCAAGCCTCTTTTCCATTAATCAAAGGCTGCTGTCTGTACTTGCCCAAATTATTGGGACTCACAAGGGGGGACATATCCATGCCCCCATCACAGACTAGCACAGCCTGAGTTGGCACTCTGACTAGGCCAGAGCCCATCTCAGTACCCAGGGTCAACCCTACTACACCCTTATTCTGAGTACCTCCACCACCATTTGTAGCTGGACTAGGGGGAACAGTTGTCTTAGGGGCAATGGTGGCTGGATTAGAGTCCTTGGACTTGGTGCAGTCACTTGTCCAGTGGGTTTTCTGCTTACAGATTTTGCACCATGGTTTCTTTTGGCCTTTTCCTTTAGTAGATTGGGATTCCCCACCAGATGCAGATTTTTGGGGACCTTGAGAAGACTTCTGGTCTTTCCCCTTTTCCCCACCCTTGTCAGAGTTTTTGGAATCTTGCTTCTTCTGGTCACCACCTTGGTTCTGTACCTTCTGCTTCACCCTGGTTCTGACCCATTTGTCTGCCTTCTTTCCCAGTTCTTGGGGAGAGGTCATCTCAGAGTCAACCAGGTACTGATGTAGCAACTGATTCTGACAGTTATTAAGAATCTGCTCCCTCATGATTAAATTATACAATCCTTTGAAGTCACACACCTTACTGTCCAGTAACCAGCCTTCCAGAGCCTTAGTAGCACAATCTACAAAGTCCACCCAGTCCTGTGTCTGTGCCTTTTGGGTATCTCTGAACTTTAACCTGTATTGCTCAGTGGTTAGGCCAAACCCATCTATCAGTGCACTCTTCAGGACATGGTAATCATCAGCATCCTCTTCTCTAACAGTGAGGAGCTTGTCTCTACCTTTGTCTGCAAAGGAGAGCCACAAGATTGCTGCCCACTGCTCCTGGGGGACCCTCTGAACTTTACAGGCCCTTTCCAGTGCAGTAATCCATTTGTGGATGTCATCCCCACTCTGGTAGGGAGGGACAATCTTGCTCAGGTTTCTATGGTCATAAGACCTTTCCCTACCACTAGGGAAGTTGCTGCCACCATGGGACTCTAGTCCCAACTTTCTTCTTTCTCTATGAAGCTCTAGGGACTCCCTGTCTATAGCCAACTGCTCTCTTCTGATCCTAAGCTGAGCTTCTCCATACTTGAGCAGTCTCTCTTTCCTTTCATGAGAGGATTCCCTCCTATGAGAGGAAACAGAGGTCCCTATTGAGGTGTCAGAATGGTTAGATTCCTCAGAAGGAGATCTGGACCTTCTAGGCACACTCACAACTCTTCCTGGTGGGACAAAGGGGAGGCCATTCTGGTCCTCCTCCTCATCTGCAGGAGGAGCTGGATTTTCCAGGGCAAGATCATTGTCATCTTCCTGGCCAGTTTCAGAGGTCAGGTCCTGGGTTTCTTCACCCCTGGTCCCTTCCTCATCTTCTGCCCCACCCTCTCTGCCTACCCCTTCAGACCCTGTGGGTCTTCTGAGATCATCCAACAGAAGCACCTCTATGAGGCGTTGGGTGTCGGCACTTTTGCCTGTCTTCAGCTTCCTAGTACTGCACAATGCTCTCAATTCCAAGAATGGGAGGTTGTCAAACTTGGATGGTAGAAGCCCATTGGCTTCTGGCAGGGGCCCACTGGTTCCTGGCCTTGAAGACATCACTAGTGAGGTGTGGTGTATGCACTACCTACTCTAGTGTGGCCTACTAAACTCTCTTGAGTTGTAGAAAGGGTGTGCTAAGCCCTTGACACACAACTCTAAGTTCAGTAGAACTTACTGTATTTCTAAGCTTGAATTTATATGTACCTGAGGTACCTTTAGTGGTTTTCAGTTAGTCACACACTTGAGATTATCTGGTAAAACAAAGGCAAGCTTGAATCCAACCGCTGCACACCAATGTGAGAAGTTGGCCTGGCATATGCTGTCCACTAGTTATAGTGGGCACCTTGCACCAGTCTAAACGACCTTTATTGATGATAGGTTTAAAGACAACCTTTATTGAAAGCTATCCTAGTGGTAGCTTTGGAGAGCAGCCTTCAGGCTAAGTCTTGAAGGAGTGTTAAGCTGTTTGTTTTACCAATTGTAATCTCATGAATGACCAAATGAAAGGAGAACCACACCAGGTATCTATATAAAATATATGTATTTATTACTAAACACTACCCAATAGTCTCTTTATGAGGCTAGAGGTCAAAGTACATAGGTTACAAGTCAAATAGCATAGTAAATTAGCACAATATACGATTAGCCCTAGGGGCGTACCAAACCATATATTAAGAAAGTGGTATAAGAACCACGACTTAAGTAGACACAAGGCCTAGAGCCTGTAGAATCGCTGGGACCCCAAGGAACCACCCAAGGTAGTGACACAGGGGACCCACGGGGGCTGTGTGCAGTGTGTGAACACAGCCGCAAGCTCCGTTAAAGTCTATGGGAAAGTCGCGGTACGAGTTTTAGAGTTTAAGGACACTAGAAATGGACTAGGACCAAACCCTCTGGGACTTAGACAGTTCTAGGGTTAACACCCATGGGAGCACTGGAGTACTCGAGTTACCTCACCCAGGGAAGCAGGGTACATAGGTGTCGAATGGTGTCGGGTCGCGTCGTCGATTTCAATGGCAGCCTGCAAAGAAGTGCTGCTGCCGGGAAGATGCGAAGTGTCCGAAGAGATCCAAGCCTGGATCAGAGGTGAGAAGAACCTGAGTCTGGGTCACTTGCCAGTGACCAGGGGCACGATAGGCGAATTCCCACCGATGTCGGGTGTTTCAGGTGAAAGAGGTGAAGCTTGACTCTTCAGCCACGAGGCCCTGGAGGCATCAACGACAACCAGGAGCTGGATTCGAGCTGTCCCACAAAGGATGTCGAGTGCTGCAGTATTGGTGTCCGGATTGAACACAACAAGCCTTGGCAATAGCAACCCATGTAGAAAGGAGAAAGATGCTTCGGTGCAGACCAGCAAGGTCTGAGGGACTCACCACATGGTGGGGAGTCAGGGCATGTCTGGAGCAGCCAGAAAAGCCCAAAGAAAATCAGAGTTTCCTTCTCAGGGACCCACCAGTCGATGGACCAGTGATCGCAAAGGAGCCTCAAGTGGAAATGCAAGAAGCGGGCCCACGGAACACTCGTGGAGTGTAGGCTCACAATCTTCGGTGAAAATGGTGCTCGGGGCCTGGGCTACAAGTATCCCAAAGCAGGACTTCAAGAAACGTCGAGAAGTCAATGCACTAGCAAATGTGCATGGTGACCAGGAGTTCCGGTTCCACGCTACCCACGAGGGCTGTGGGTCTCAGCTTTGCTGGGGACTCGGGTCGGCCTCTGAGATGTCTGGAAATCCTCTTCCTGTGTTGCAGATGGTTCGGAGTCCGGCGGGAGCTTCGGAGATGCAGACCGGCAAAATGCTTTGTTGGTGCCTGCCAAGCAGGGGAGTCACTCCTTGACCCCAAGGGAGATTTCTTCAGTTCTCTAGTCTTGAGTATAGTGTCGAAGTTCCAGGATTCAGCTTCAGAGTTTCGTCCAGGGATATCTAAAGTCCTGTTGCCAGGGGTTCCTTACTTATACCTAAGAAAGGGGTTGGACTAACTCTGGGGACCCACCTATGGGAGGGTTTGGAAAGAGGGGTGGCTACACCCATTTCTTTTGTCCAGTTTCACGCCAGAGCAGGGGCTGGCAGCCCCTGCAACCGGTTTGAACTCTCTGCTTTGCTTTTAAAATCCTGATATCCTCCACCTCTGGCATAATATCTGGCCTGCTCTCGATCTACACTCCCTCGCGTCATCTGCGCTCTGCAGGCAAACACTTGGTCTTTATACCACGTGTGAAGAGGGCTCGTGCTGGTGGTCGCTCGTTCCGCGTTCTGGCTGCCAAGCTCTGGAATGATCTTCCGCCTCACACCCGGAGCATGGACAACTACCTGACCTTTCGAAAAGCGTTAAAGACCCATCTGTTCCCTCATTAGGTCCCCCTTCCTCTGACCCTTATGTCTTCCCTGGTCCATCCTGTCTTCTCTTAGGAGGGATACTCGCTGCTTAGCCTCTATTTTGCTCAGCGCCAGGACGCCCCGTTGCTGGGGCAGCTGCGCGCTCTACAAGTTATTTTAACATAACATAACATAACTGGGGTATGCACGAGGACACCAAATGTGCCCCCAGTGCAGGACTTCAAAGCACTCTTGGAGTGCACCCACCCAGCCCTAATCCACTAAGGCCTGTCTGGGAGGTGGTAACACCTCCCTGTGACAGGAAACCTATTGTCCAGGCCTCCCCTGCCGGAGTTTCGGTCAGCAGCAGGAGGCCAGACTCGTGTCTGTGGCTGCAGCATCCAATTTGTGATGCCAGGCTCTGTAAAGTCTCTACTGGGTATACCGGTGCTGTCATGTCTCTCCCTCTAGAAGGGTGAGATCATATCCCACACCAGTTACTGGTGTGGGGGTATGATTCCAAGGTGTTTGACACCAAACACAACATGTTTCTGTGCAGCCATCCCAAAGTTAGCATTTACCGCGAGGATATAATGCACTTAAGAGTATATGGTCAGGCTGCACCACAGACAACCCCGGAGAGGAGATTCCGAAGGCTGCAGAGGGGCTCTGCTCATGCATGGTACCCTCTCACATAAAACCAAGCACCCTGCCTTCAGGATTGATAAGCCCTGCCATAGGGGTGACTGATAGGTTTCTATGTGCAGTGATAGGTGAGATATAGTGAACCTATATCTCTGTAAGGGGTGCATGCACCACCTTACTCAGGCTGCTGTAGCAGTCCTGTGGTGTCATTTTGGAGGGCCTTCCAGGGGTGGCACAATACATGCTTCAGCCCCTGGTAGGCCTCTGGGGTACCTATGCCCTGGGTACATAGTATACCATATACTAGGGACTTATAAGGGCACCCCAGAATCCAATCTGAAGTGTACTTAAGGTACATGGAATCCATTTAGAGAGGAAGCAGCTAGGCTGGAGTCCTGGATAGCAGGGCCCCAGTCAGACTAAAGTCGAAAAACAGTGATACATCAGCAAAAAGTGGGGGTAACCATAAGAGGCAGATCCTACTCTCCTACACAACCCCCCCCCCCCAAACGCAGGGACATTAAACTAACCTTGACCAGTTGATTCTTCATGTTCTAAGTGGAAATATCTGGAGAGTCCATCTGCATTGGCATGGTTGCTCCCAGGTCTATGTTCCACTGTATAGTCCATCCCCTGTAGGGAAATGGACCACCTCAAAAGTTTGGGGTTTTCACCCTTCATCTGTTTTTGCCATAAGAGGGGCTTATGGTCTGTCTGAACAATGAAGTGAGTGCCAAACAAGTATGGCCTCAACTTCTTCAGAGCCCAAACCACAGCAAAGGCCTCCCTCTCAAAGGCTGACCAACGTTTCTCTCTGGGGGTCAGCCTTCTGCTAATAAAAGCTACTGGCTGATCCTGACCTTCATCATTCAACTGTGATAGTACAGCCCCTATCCCCAACTCAGATGCATCTGTTTGCACAATTAACATTTTGGAGTAATCAGGACTCGGCAGAATGGGAGCAGTGCACATGGCCTGCTTCAGGTCATCAAATGCCTTTTGACAGCTAACTGTCCACTGAACCTTTTTGGGCATTTTCTTAGAGGTTAAGTCATTCAGGGGTGTCACTATTGATCCATACCCCTTGAGAAATCTTCTGTAATACCCAGTCAGGCCTAAGAAGGCTCTCACCTGAATCTGGGTAGTTGGAGCAACCCAGTCCATGATGGTCTGGATTTTGATCTGCAATGGTTGAACCTGGCCTCCACCCACAAGGTGGCCCAGGTACACAACCTGACTCTGCCCTATCTGGCACTTAGTGGCCTTGATAGTTAGGCCTGCCTTCTGCAGGGCCTCCAAAACATTTCTGAGGTGGACCAGGTGATCTCCCAGGTGGAGCTAAAGACAGCATTATCATCTAGATATGCTGCACTATAGGCTTCCAGACCTGTAAGGACTGTGTTCACCAACCTCTGAAAAGTGGGAGGTGCATTCTTCAAACCAAAGGGCATCACCACAAATTGGTAAACCCCACCAGGGGTAGAAAATGCAGTTTTTGGCTTTGCATCATCAGCTAGTCTGATCTGCCAGTAGCCAGCTGTCAGGTCAAATGTGCTTAGATACTTGGCTGAGGCCAAAGTGTCTATTAGCTTATCTGCCCTGGGGATTGGATGGGCATCAGTCCTAGTGACTGCATTGAGGCCTCTGTAGTCCACACAAAACCTCATCTCTCTCTTGCCATCTTTGGTGTGAGGTTTAGGCACCAGGACTACTGGGCTAGCCCAAGGGCTATCTGAAGGCTCAATGACACCCAGTTCCAACATTTTCTGGACTTCTGTCCTGATGCAGTCCCTGACCTGGTCAGGTTGCCTGTAAATCTTACTTTTAACAGGCAGACTGTCCCCAGTGTCCACTTCATGAGTGCAACAGGTGGTCTGACTTGGAGTCAGAGAGAACATGTGTCTGAACTGATTGAGCACCTGTCTACAATCAGTTTGCTGCTGGGCAGTGAGGCTGCCTGCCAAGGCTACACCATCTACTGACCCATCATCAGGGTTCTGTGAGAGCAGGTCAGGGAGTGGGTCACTCTCTTCCTCCTGTCCCTCATCAGTTGCCATGAGCAAGCCCATGTCAGCCCTGTCCACATATGGCTTTAGCCTGTTGACATGGAGCACCCTATGGGGGCTCCTGGGAGTTCCCAGGTCTACCAGATAGGTAACCTCTCCCTTCTGTTCAACAATTGTATTTGGGCCACTCCACTTGTCTTGGAGGGCTGCTGGGGTCACTGGCTCCAGCACCCACACCTTCTGCCCTGGCTGGTAAACAGTCAGCACAGCCTTTTGGTCATGCCAGGCTTTCTGTAATTCCTGGCTAGCCTCACGGTTTTTGGTTGCCTTTTTCATATACTCAGCCATCCTGGAGCGGAGACCAAGTACATAGTCCACTATGTCCTGTTTAGGGGGTTTGAGAGGTAACTCCCAACCTTCCTTCACCAGACACAATGGACCCCTGACAGGATGGCCAAACAAAAGTTCAAAAGGGCTGTAGCAAACCCCTTTTGAGGCACCTCCCTGTATGCAAATAAAAGGCAGGGCAAGAGTATGTCCCATCTTCACCTAAGCTTTTCTGGGAGCCCTTTAATCATGCCCTTCAAGGTTTTGTTGAATCTTTCAACTAAACCATTGTATTGTGGGTGATAGGGTGTGGTGAATGTATTAGTCACTCCACACTCCTTCCACATTGCAGTCAAGTAACTGGACATAAAGTTTGCAACTCTGTCAGATACTACCTCCTTAGGAAAGCCCACTCTTGAGAAAATTCCTAGGAGGGCCCTTGCCACCACAGGTGCTGTAGTGGTACTAAGGGGAATGGCTTCTGGGTACCTGGTGGCATGGTCCACTACCACCAGGATACACCTGTGCCCAGATGCTGTTTGGGGATCCATGGGACCAACTATGTCAATCCCCACCCTCTCAAAGGGAACCCCTACCACAGGTAGTGGTATCAGGGGGGCCTTTGTGGTGCCACCTGCCTTCCCACTGGCTTGGCAGGTTACACAGGAGCGACAAAACTCCTTGGTGTCTTCAGACATGTGGGGCCAGTGAAAGTGAGGGACAATCCTGTCCCAAGTCTTGTTCTGGCCCAGGTGACCTGCTAAGGGAATATCATGGGCTAGTGTCAATAGGAAGCCGCTGAACTTCAGAGGTATAACCAACCTCCTGGCTGCTCCAGGCTTGGGGTCTCTACTCTCTGAGTACAGGAGTCCATCATCCCAATACATCTTATGGGTGCCACTAGCATTACCAGCAGCCTCAGCAGCAGCTTGCTGTCTGAGTGGGTTCAAGAGAAGGGCAGTTCAGCTGCTCCTGGCTCAGATCTGCCCTGGAAGGGCCCCCTGTCCCCAAGAACTCAACCTGATCAGGTTCAAGCTCCTCTGGGACAGTTCCTTCTTCAGGCCTGAGATCATCTTCCTCAAAAGACTGATCTTCTTCCTGAGCCAAGGGGGAAGGCACTGCCTTAACCCTACTGCTCCTCCTCTTGGGAGGCACCTGGTCCATTATTCCAGAATCCAGGGCCTGTTCAGTTTTTGACATTTTTGCCTGTGACCTGGTCACAGCAAAGACATATGCAGGGATCCCTCGCATTTTTGCATGTGTCCTGAGTTCCACTTCTGCCCAAGCTGAGGTTTCAAGATCATTGCCAAGCAAGCATTCGACTGGTAGGTCTGCACTCACCACAACCTTCTTAAGGCCAGTTACCCCTCCCCAGGAGAAGTTAACAACTGCCAGAGAATGGTCTGTTCTGACATTGCTAGCATTGGTCACTTGGTACATTTCACCAAGTATAATCTGCCCAGGATCCACAATATCTTTTGTCACCATTGTGACACTTGCTCCTGTGTCCCTGAATGCCCAAGCCTCTTTTCCATTAATCAAAGGCTGCTGTCTGTACTTGCCCAAATTATGGGGACTCACAAGGGGGGACATATCCATGCCCCCATCACAGACTAGCACAGCCTGAGTTGGCACTCTGACTAGGTCAGAGCCCATCTCAGTACCCAGGGTCAACCCTACTACAACCTTATTCTGAGTACCTCCACCACCATTAGTAGCTGGACTAGGGGAAACAGTTGCCTTAGGGGCAATGGTGGCTGGATTAGAGTCCTTGGACTTGGTGCAGTCACTTGTCCAGTGAGTTTTCTGCTTACAGATTTTGCACCATGGTTTCTTTTGGCCTTTTCCTTTAGTAGATTGGGATTCCCCACCAGATGCAGATTTTTGGGGACCTTGAGAAGACTTCTGGTCTTTCCCCTTTTCCCCACCCTTGTCAGAGTTTTTGGAATCTTGCTTCTTCTGGTCACCACCTTGGTTCTGTACCTTCTGCTTCACCCTGGTTCTGACCCATTTGTCTGCCTTCTTTCCTAATTCTTGGGGAGAGGTCAGATCAGAGTCAACCAGGTACTGATGTAGCAACTGATTCTGACAGTTATTAAGAATCTGCTCCCTCATGATTAAATTATACAATCCTTTGAAGTCACACACCTTACTGCCCAGTAACCAGCCTTCCAGAGCCTTAGTAGCACAATCTACAAAGTCCACCCAGTCCTGTGTCTGTGCCTTTTGGGTATCTCTGAACTTTAACCTGTATTGCTCAGTGGTTAGGCCAAACCCATCTATCAGTGCACTCTTCAGGACATGGTAATCATCAGCATCCTCTTCTCTAACAGTGAGGAGCTTGTCTCTACCTTTGTCTGCAAAGGAGAGCCACAAGATTGCTGCCCACTGCTCCTGGGGGACCCTCTGAACTTTACAGGCCCTTTCCAGTGCAGTAATCCATTTGTGGATGTCATCCAACCTCTGGTAGGGAGGGACAATCTTGCTCAGGTTTCTATGGTCATAAGACCTTTCCCTACCACTAGGGAAGTTGCTGCCACCATGGGACTCTAGTCCCAACTTTCTTCTTTGTCTATGAAGCTCTAGGGACTCCCTGTCTATAGCCAACTGCTCTCTTCTGATCCTAAGCTGAGCTTCTCCATACTTGAGCAGTCTCTCTTTCCTTTCATGAGAGGATTCCCTACTATGAGAGGAAACAGAGGTCCCTATTGAGGTGTCAGAATGGTTAGATTCCTCAGAAGGAGATCTGGACCTTCTAGGCACACTCACAACTCTTCCTGGTGGGACAAAGGGGAGGCCATTCTGGTCCTCCTCCTCATCTGCAAGAGGAGCTGTATTTTCCAGGGCAAGATCATTGTCATCTTCCTGGCCAGTTTCAGAGGTCAGGTCCTGGGTTTCTTCACCCCTGGTCCCTTCCTCATCTTCTGCCCCACCCTCTCTGCCTACCCCTTCACACCCTTTGGGTCTTCTGAGATCATCCAACAGAAGCACCTCTATGAGGCGTTGGCACTTTTGCCTGTCTTCAGCCTCCTAGTACTGCACAATGCTCTCAATTCCAAGAATGGGAGGTTGTCAAACTTGGATGGTAGAAGCCCATTGGCTTCTGGCAGGGACCCACTGGTTCCTGGCCTTGAAGACATCACTAGTGAGGTGTGGTGTATGCACAACCTACTCTAGTGTGGCCTACTAAACTCTCTTGAGCTGTAGAAAGGGTGTGCTAAGCCCTTGACACACAACTCTAAGTTCAGTAGAACTTACTGTATTTCTAAGCTTGAATTTATATGTACCTGAGGTACCTTTAGTGGTTTTCAGTTAGTCACACACTTGAGATTATCTGGTAAAACAAAGGCAAGCTTGAATCCAACCGCTGCACACCAATGTGAGAAGTTGGCCTGGCATATGCTGTCCACTAGTTATAGTGGGCACCTTGCACCAGTCCAAACGACCTTTATTGATGATAGGTTTAAAGACAACCTTTATTGAAAGCTATCCTAGTGGTAGCTTTGGAGAGCAGCCTTCAGGCTAAGTCTTGAAGGAGTGTTAAGCTGTTTGTTTTACCAATTGTAATCTCATGAATGACCAAATGAAAGGAGAACCACACCAGGTATATATATAAAATATATATATTTATTACTAAACACTACCCAATAGTCTCTTTATGAGGCTAGAGGTCAAAGTACACAGGTTACAAGTCAATTAGCACAGTAAATTAGCACAATATACGATTAGCCCTAGGGGCGTACCAAACCATATATTAAGAAAGTGGTATAAGAACCACGACTTAAGTAGACACAAGGCCTAAAGCCTGTAGAATCGCTGGGACCCCAAGGAACCACCCAAGGTAGTGACACAGGGGACCCACGGGGGCTGTGTGCAGTGTGTGAACACAGCCGCGAGCTCCGTTAAAGTCTATGGGAAAGTCGCGGTACGAGTTTTAGAGTTTAAGGACACTAGAAATGGACTAGGACCAAACCCTCTGGGACTTAGACAGTTCTAGGGTTAACACCCACGGGAGCACCGGAGTACTCGAGTTACCTCACCCAGGGAAGCCGGGTGCATAGGTGTCGAATGGTGTCGGGTCGCGTTGTCAATTTCAATGGCAGCCTGCAAAGAAGTGCTGCTGCCGGGAAGATGCGAAGTGTCCGAAGAGATCCAAGCCTGGATTGGAGGTGAGAAGAACCTGAAAGCAGAGGGGACAGAGTCTGGGTCACTTGCCAGTGACCAGGGGCACGATAGGCGAATGCCCACCGATGTCGGGTGTTTCAGGTGAAAGAGGTGAAGCTCGACTCTTCAGCCACGATGCCCTGGAGGCATCAACGACAACCAGGAGCTGGATTCGAGCTGTCCCATAAAGGATGTCGAGTGCTGCAGCATTGGTGTCCGGATTGAACACAACAAGCCTTGGCAACAGCAACCCACGCAGAAAGGAGAAAGATGCTTCGGTGCAGAGCAGCAAGGTCTGAGGGACTCACCACGCAATGGGGAGTCAGGGCATGTCTGGAGCAACCAGAAAAGCCCAAAGAAAATCAGAGTTTCCTTCTCAGGGACCCACCAGTCGACGGACCAGGGATTGCAAAGGAGCCTCAAGCGGAAATGCAAGAAGTGGGCCCACGGAACACTCGTGTAGGCTCAGAATCTTCGGTGCAAATGGTGCTCGGGGCCTGGGCTACAAGTAACCCAAAGCAGGATTTCAAGAAACGTCGAGAAGTCAATGCACTAGCAAATGTGCATGGTGACCAGGAGTTCCGGTTCCACGCTACTCACGAGGGCTGTGGGTCTCAGCTTTGCTGGGGACTCGGGTCGGCCTCTGAGATGTCTGGAAATCCTCTTCCTGTGTTGCAGATGCTTCGGAGTCCGGCGGGAGGTTCGGAGATGCAGACCGGCAAAATGCTTTGTTGGTGCCTGCCAAGCAGGGGAGTCACTCCTTGACCCCAAGGGAGATTTCTTCAGTCCTCTAGTCTTGAGTAGATTGTCGAAGTTCCAGGATTCAGCTTCAGAGTTTCGTCCAGGGATATCTAAAGTCCTGTTGCCAGGGGTTCCTTACTTATACCTAAGAAAGGGGTTGGACTAACTCTGGGGACCCACCTATGGGAGGGTTTGGAAAGAGGGGTGGCTACACCCATTTCCTTTGTCCAGTTTCACGCCAGAGCAGGGGCTGGCAGCCCCTGCAACCGGTTTGAACTCTCTGCTTTGCTTTTAAGATCCTGATATCCCCCACCTCTGGCATAATATCTGGCCTGATCTCGATCTACACTCCCTCGCGTCAACTGCGCTCTGCAGGCAAACACTTGGTCTTTATACCACATGTGAAGAGGGCTTGTGCTGGTGGTCGCTCGTTCCGCGTTCTGGCTGCCAAGCTCTGGAATGATCTTCCGCCTCACATCAGGAGCATGGACAACTACCTGACCTTTCGAAAAGCATTAAAGACCCATATGTTCCCTCATTAGGTCCCCCTTCCTCTGACCCTTATGTCTTCCCTGGTCCATCCTGTCTTTTCTTAGGAGGGATACTCGCTGCTTAGCCTCTATTTTGCTCAGCGCCGGGACGCCCCGTTGCTGGGGCAGCTGCGCGCTCTACAAGTTATTTTAACATAACATAACATAACTGGGGTATGCACGAGGACACCAAATGTGCCCCCAGTGCAGGACTTCAAAGCTCTCTTGGAGTACACCCACCCAGCCCTAATCCACTAAGGCCTGTCTGGGAGGTGGTAACACCTCCCTGTGACAGGAAACCTATTGTCCAGGCCTCCCCTGCCGGAGTTTCGGTCAGCAGCAGGAGGCCAGACTCGTGTCTGTGGCTGCAGCATCCATTTTGTGATGCCAGGCTCTGTAAAGTCTCTACCGGGTATACCGGTGCTGTCATGTCTCTCCCTCTAGAAGGGTGGGATCATACTCCCACACCAGTTACTGGTGTGGGGGTATGATTCCAAGGTGTTTGACACCAAACACAACATGTTTCCGTGCAGCCATCCCAAAGTTAGCATTTACCGCGAGGATATAATGCACTTAAGAGTATATGGTCAGGCTGCACCACAGACAACCCCGGAGAGGAGATTCCGAAGGCTGCAGAGGGGCTCTGCTCATGCATGGGTACCCTCTCACATAAAACCAAGCACCCTGCCTTCAGGATTGATAAGGCCTGCCATAGGGGTGACTGATAGGTTTCTATGTGCAGTGATATGTGAGATATAGTGAACCTATATCTCTGTAAGGGGTGCATGCACCACCTTACTCAGGCTGCTGTAGCAGTCCTGTGGTGTCATTTTGGAGGGCCTTCCAGGGGTGGCACAATACAAGCTTCAGCCCCTGGTAGGCCTCTGGGGTACCTATGCCCTGGGTACATAGTATACCATATACTAGGGACTTATAAGGGCACCCCAGAATCCAATCTGACGTGTACTTAAGGTACATGGAATCCATTTAGAGAGGAAGCAGCTAGGCTGGGGTCCTGGATAGCAGGGCCCCAGCCAGACTAAAGTAAAAAAAACAGTGATCCATCAGCAAAAAGTGGGGGTAACCATAAGAGGCAGATCCTACTCTCCTACAATCGGTGATCTCATTAAACTTTGGGGTCTGTGCGGTTTCTTCAAAAAGGGGACCTTCCAAAGAGGAATCCCCGCTAGGGCTCTGTCTTGAAAGAGCCATCTCTTTTCGGACTCGGGCCACCTCCACGCCACCAAATAACGCAATTGGGCCGCCTTGTAATAATACATTAAGTTCGGTATCCCGAGACCCCCGTTTTTGGGACGCATGTATCCTAGGTCTCCACTCATGATGTCTCGCTGTAATGAGTCGCTTACCCCATCCGGTGGAAGCGCAGGTAAAGTTTGGAACAGATATAACACCTTTGGTAAAAGGGTCATTTTAATCGCCGCCACTCTCCCTAGCAGCGAAAGATGATGTCTACTCCAATTAACCAAGTCCTTTTTAATCTGACGCACCACCCTGTCATAATTTATTCTGACCGTTTGATCGATTGTCGCCGCTAGCTCCAGCCCCAGATATTGGATTAACTCAGCCACCCGTATCCCCGAGAGCCGTTCCCCTACGGTCCGGGACAACTGACTTGTTGGATTCAGATTAAGGATCAGTGATTTACCCACATTAACCCGAAAGCCCGAGACCTGGCCAAAGACCTCCAATTCCTCTAAAAAGGCGGGTAGTGATCTCTTTGGTTCCGTCAGTGCCGTTATGATATCATCCGCATATAAGCTAATAGGGTGTGATTCCCCTCCAAACAGTATTCCCCTAATTTCGCGGTTGTCCCAGATCTTCTGTGCTAAGGGCTCGATGTATAGAGCAAATAAGAGAGGTGACAGCGGGCAACCCTGCCTGGTACCCCTTTGAATAAAGAAGGGACCAGAGGAGACACCATTGACCCGAATTGAGGCTGTAGGCACTCCGTAGCAGCAACCCACCCATTCCCGAAACCTGTCGCCCAGCCCAAAATGTACCATCGTCTGTTCCAAAAATCTCCAATCTACCCGGTCAAACGCCTTTTCAGCGTCGACCGTCAGTAAAAGCGCATCCATTTTCATTTGGTGGGCTTTATCTATGAGATGGAGAATCCTCTTTGTATTGTCTCCACTTTTCCGAGTTTGTGTAAACCCCGCCTGATCTGGTTCTATCAAATTCGGCATAAGCGGGCCTAATCTTGTGGCCAGTATGCCCGTGAATATTTTTAAGTCTACATTGAGTAGGGATATCGGGCGATACGATCCGCAGTCCTGTTTATCTTTTCCTGGTTTGGGGAGTACCACTATCGCTGCTGATAACATATTCACTGGGATCGAAACTTCGCCCCCGAAGGAGTTAAATAATCTCGTCAGTATCGGGGCTAGAATTTGACAAAAAGTTTTATAGAGAGTGCGGGAAATTCATCTGGGCCAGACAATTTGAGTAATTTAAGTCACGAGATCGCAGTGACCACCTCTTCGATCCGAATTGGAGCGTCTAAGGATTTTGCTTGTTCTGATGTTATTGTGGACACACTAACAGATTGTAAGTATGACGTCATGTCACGTCCAGGTGGAGTGTCTGCCGTGTATAGCGTTTCATAAAACTCCCAAAAAGTTTGGGTTATCTCCTGATCCCCAGTAGCCTCCCCCTTTCCACTTCTCTTTAGCGAGTGTACCTTTGCATGTTGTCTCTGGGCCCGTAGCCTATTTGCCAGTAAGCGTCCCGCCAGGTCTCCCCTGATGTAGTAGGAGTGTTTTAATCTAATCGCTGCATATTCCGCTCTGTCTAGGTCTATCCCCGCTAGCTGCGCCCTTGCCGCTTTAAGCTGTCTCCACACCCTGGGCGCCCCCATCCGGCTATGTACCCGTTCCAGTTCTAGAACCTGCGCAGTCAATTGTACACGTAATTCTTTGCATTCCCTGTTGTCGGCCCTCACTACTGCCTTCAACGCTTCTAACAGTGTAGTGATGGCTACCTCAGAGGAATTATTAACATCCAAATAGTCGTTAATGCATTTGGTGAGCTGTTGCTCCACTGCCTTCTTATGGAGCATGTATTCCTTGAGCTGCCAACATCCCACCCTCCTTTGTCGTGTTGCTACCTGTATCTGCACAGTCACTGTGTCATGGTCAGAGAGGACCATGGGTTCTATGTCTACGTCCGTTACCACTGTGTTAACCTCTGCCGTCCCTAGGAAATAGTCAAGGCGGGCATAGGACCTGTGTGCATGCGAAAAGAATGAGTATTGTATTGCAGTGGGGTGGGCCTCCCTCCAAATGTCCACCAAACCCAGATCATGTAGCCATTTCTTCCCCTCCCTTGGTATCGCCCCTTTCTGATGGAAAGTAGCTTTAGACCTATCTTTGTCCATGTGCATAACCAGATTCAGGTCCCCCCCTACCAATGTCATGCGGATTTGCGGGACCATGGTCTTTTCTAAAGCTGCCTTAAGGAATCCCTCCTGTCCCGAATTAGGGGCATATACGGAACCCAGGACCATAGTTTGGTCACCAAATGGAATAGTGTACGCCAATAACCGCCACTTTATTTCGGCCACTTTATCTTTCACCTCCCCCTTGCAACGTTTAGCTATTAAGATGGCCACACCCGCTTTCTTCTCCGCCGTGGAGGAGAAGATCTGCTGAGGGAACACCCTGGAGTGCATGCGATGCCAGTCTTTGGGTAATAGGTGCGTCTTCTGTAGGAGGCACACATCTGCCTCCGAATTTTCCAAATAGGAAAGAATTGCTCTTCTTTTAATGGGGTTATTAAGCCCTTTGACGTTAAGCGTGAGGACTTTTACTACTTCATTGGTCATTCCAGGTGTTTACGTTCAATTTTCAGCTGGGCCTCAGGTTGAGTCCAACCACCCCACTCTTCCTGCTCTCCCCCTCCACTGTCGTGGGCTGTACCAGCATGCATGAAACCCGCTAAGCACATAGTCTCTGGACTAACCCTGGGCAAAGCACTACGCTACGCTCGCGTAGTTTGCGAAGTTTGCGCTACTTCGCACAACGCGTATTGCACGTAGCACAGTGCAAACACGCGTAGCGTAGCGTAGTGCAGCGGTCATTTTTTGCTTGCTCGCGGTCCTCAACGTCAAGTTGGCGACCGCGAGCAAGCAAAATGACATCCCGGCGAGACTTTTTCCTCGTTCGCGATCAGCAACATCAAGTTGCCGATCGCGAGCGTGGAAAATAAACCTGCCGGCGAGATTCTCAACGCGGGGAGGTCAGGTTTCTCATTGCGAGTGGTCGCGTATGCTCGCGACCGCTCGCGATGAGAAACTACCAGTCCGCGTTGAGAAAGCTGCCGCTCGAGTAAAAATCTACTCGAGCGGCAGTAAAAGACAGCTCGCACTGTGCAAGATGCCCTTTTCAATGATTGCACAGTGCGGACAAGCATCCGGCACTGTGCAATCATCGCGAACAGCGCACTACGCAGTTCGCGTAGTGCTATGCGTAGCTCGCGTAGTGCGGACTGCACTTCAC